>JAXCIN010000034.1:1416946-2125419 GCA_038502155.1 Parochlus steinenii | reverse complement strand
TTTATTTCATTTTCCCATGATTAAAGCTTGTTTATATATGTATGTTCAATGTTTATTTTTATACGGCAAAAATAACGATGCTTAACTCTAATACAAACTTTTCCTCACTAGTTTCAGAATGTGGAAGGAATATTACTGAATAAAACGAGGCAACACAACTTCATACATCATGATAACAACTTCGAAGAAAAAAATGTTTACCAATAAAATTATTTGAATCAAGCAAATTTATTTTTTTTCATTCAAGTTTGAATGTCTTCAACGCAAGAAAATTCAAAATATAAATGTTAGGACCCAAAAACCAAAAATGCGACCCGCGAAACCTCATTTTTAAGAGTTTTCAGTCAAAAAACGAAAGTTTAAAAAATAAAATTATTCCTGAACCTAGGTTCATGAAAAGCAATACTTAGAAAATTTAAAATATGAATGTTAGGACCCAAAAGCCAAAAATGCGACCCGCGAAACCTCATTTTTTAAAAGTTTTTAGTCAAAAAACGAAAGTTCAAAAAAATTATATTATCTATGAACCTAGGTCCATGAATCAATGGACCCGAAACTTTTATAAATTAAAATTTCAAAAATCAAAACTTGGACATCTCATTTTGAGAAAATTACATTTTGAATTTTGACTTCAAACTTTCAAAAAATGAGGTTTTTTGGGTTGAATTTTCGGTTTTGAGTTCAAACATTCAAAAAATAAAATATTTTAATTGGATAATTTATTTTATTATTTATTTTATTAACCAAATCAGCAAATCAATCAGTATGAAGAATTTTCAAGCTTTTTCTTTTTGGATATTTGATTTTATTCGATATTAAAATGTACGCAGACACTAGATAATAATTGAAATTAATATTGAAAAACAAAAAACCAAACAACTGTGGTGTAAAAAAAGCATCGAACAGATGCAATCAAATTGAATTATTATTTAAGGAATAAAAACCATAGATTTAATTTTTAGTGTTCAATGTTTATGGTATAAAATGGCCTGGAGTTTCTGGTATTTTTCATAATATTTTTAAAGTTCCTCTAGTTACAATCTAATTTACAAAACACTGAACAAACATGAAGGTATTTTTGGCATTAGTGGTGATCTTTGGATTATTCTATAACATGGTAAATTTTAAAATTTTCACTTAGAATTGTTACAACTTTTTCTATAAATTATATTTATTAGTTAACCGCTTCCGTTCCTGGCAATGACATGATCCGTGAAAGTATGTTTTAAAAAGTTTTTAATATGATTGAACTTATTTAGTGAACATTTTTTAGAACGTCAAGCCCAACAAGGACCACCCGGCGGATTTCCAGGAGGCCCAGGTGGGTTCCCACCAGGTCCACCACCAAATGGTGCCTTTCCACCAGGCCCACCTCCATTTGGAAATTGCACCAAAAACGCTACAACATCTGGTTAAATGACATAATAACTATTTGTGTTTTAATTTTTTTGAAGAAATTATAAAGATTTTCTAATAAATTGATTTAAAATTGAAATTTATGTTGTTTATTGGAATGAATTAAATTTTAACTTCATGGTTATTATCAAGTTTGTCTAGAAAAAAATGTTTTTGTATTCTATACATAAATTTAAAGGTTCATACTGAATAAATATTTGATTGGCATTATAAAACTGAAAACATTTTTGTTGAATTTTAATAACTAGCATATCCGTATCAGAAAATATCAATAATTCAAATTATAAATTGCTATAAAAATTCAATTGAGAATAATTTTTTGAGTAAAATTTTAAATCGATGAAAGTTAACATTATTTAATAAAATAAACGTGAAGAATAATATCTAACTAACATTTTATTTAAATATTATTTGATTCCCATTACATATTTATTTATTTAAATAAGTCCTCTGTTTTTAAGATATCATTTTATTCAAAATGTACTCAAGTTTTTAAGTGCAATTATGGAGATTATCGATATTTGATTGGCATCTGGTGATATTTAACTATTTTAAAATAGAAATATCCGACCAAGATAAAAGGTGAATGTCAAACTTAATGTTTAAATTTTTGTCAGCATACGCGATTTTGATGTTTTTAGTGGAGTTTCGATTGTTGGGAATTTATTTAACAACATCCTGCTCTGTTATGAAATTGCGCAAAAAATTACAAGAACTTACTATAAATTTACCTAAATAAACAGTTTAGTTATCATTTGTTATTGAATTACTGTTTAAACAAGTGAGATCTAATCTAAATCCAAAAATGAAGCTTTTATTCGTGCTTTTTGTTGTGTTTGGACTTGTTTATGCTGTTGTAAGTTTATTATAATAATTTATTCTTTATTTTATCATCATTTATTTTACATTTTATACAATTAGATTTCAGCTCCTGCAGCTAAAGAACAAGAAGGATCTCTTCTGTTGAATGAAGTTCAAATTGAGCGAACAAGTATTAAATATTTGCCTGATACTTTAATTTTAAATGATATTTATAGATATTTTTTCACAGAACGGCAATGTCCAAATAGCGCAGCTGGAAATTCCAATCCCAATGTTCAAACTTTCCCAGCAAATCTTCCACCATTGGATGCACGAACTTTTACAAATGGAACTCAAACAGTACCACTGATATAATTTACGATGTTAAAAGTATATCAATAAAAGATCTGAATCATCACACCTATAGAATAACTTTTACTAAAAACAATTTTTCAAAACAATTTTCAAATCAAAAACAATATTTGTAACCATCCGTTGAATATTTAATCAGGGAATCCCCAAGTTCAGAGTAATTGGTAAAATCAATATTGTCTCGAACTGTCTATTTCATACGTTGAACTTTTCTGATTTAAGCATCCTGTTGACTCTTTGCCAATGCTTTTAGATGAAAAACTTTGCACAAATTTTGTTTAAATATGTTGGATCATCTATATATATTAAATAGAATGTGGATCTATTTCATATGATAAGTCTCTAAGTTGCAAATTAGCTTCTGAAATATTTAGTTGAAAGAATAAACCATTATCAAATCGAAAATGAAACTTTTGTTGATATTCGTGATTGTTTTTGCATGCATTGTGGTTAGTTATTATAATTGTTAAATCATTCGAAGTATCTATGATTCGTTTAAGTAAATTTAGGAATATAACCTAAATTTAAAGTGTTTTATTCATCAATGTTTGGCAATTGAATCTTACAATTTTTAAATTTTTTATTCAAAGCTGACAATGTCAACACTAAACTCAAATCATGGTCACAAAGGTAAGATCAAGTCGTAAGAATTTAAAATTTTTTTTGAAAAGTGAAGAGAAATGTCACAATTTCAAATCATTTTTATAAACTCCAATTTTATTAAATGGTTTACTAAACCTTAAATTATATTCAGATCGAAAATGCAGAACAACAACAACAACAACAACCCCAAGTCCTGTGACCAAATGCAAAAATAAGCATTTTCCGGCATTCCCCACTAATTTCCCATTTTTTGGAGGAAATTAATCTGCACAAGAAAGTAAAATGATCGAATTTATAAACTGAATGCTGACTGAATATAGTCAACAGTTAACAAATATTTTAACAATAAAATATATAAGTTATTGAATTTTGCCCTAAACTTTATTAAAACCATAACTCTCGACTTTTTCAAAATAAAAAATAAATTTATTCTTCATCTAACTAAACAAGCTCGTTGAATTTAAATGTTTGCTGACTGCTGGTGCTTCCTGTTAATTATGCAATTAGTTAGTTTTATCATATAGAATTATTCATAAATTGTTGTTAGTAATTGGATTGTTTCCATTTTTTGTGTATCTAGCTTATAGACTGGACTGGCTGTTTTGGAATCTAATTTAAATTTATTGATGAATATTTAGTTAGTTATCGTCGTGATTTTTGCATCTCTGGAGGACACTTAGAGAAGAAAGAATGATCACTCTCTTCAAAGTCTGAAATATTTCTCTTTCTTGCAAATCTCTATGTGAGTTCTTTCAACTGAGCTTCGTATTTTTGATTCATATGTTTTTGAGTTTTACTATTTTTTATCAAAAATGAACAAAAACAGAGAACATTCAGCAAAATCAGCCAGTTTTGCTTCAACCGGCAGCAGCTTGTGTCTGGAAAGAGTTGAGTTTAATTTGTGAAAACAATTTGAGTTATTAGAATATTTTTTTGTGCATCGTGTGGCTTTAAAACACATTTTACCATGGAAGTGTCCTTAACAATCAATGGAAAGCTATATAAAGGTAATGAATGCAAATTGTTCATAGAATTTCGACAGTTTTGCTGACAAATTGACACAAATTTGAAAAGATTTTGTTTAAACTAGGGTTCAAGGTCGGCAAATTTTTACAATTTTGAGGATTTAAGATCTAATGTCAAAATATTTTATTATTAAGCTTTATCGATTTTAATTATCTAAAAGTACCATTTCGATCAAAGACCAACGCGAACTCACAACTTTTGTTTTCAATGTTTTCAATTAAGATGCATTTAATAGATTTCATTATGATATTGATAAATCTTTTTCAACGTATAAATGTAAATACTTTTCAAAATTACAAGGTAAATTTGGGTATTCATTTATAATGAGACCAATAAATAGTTATTAATAACTCATTAAACTGATAAAATTGCCATTAAGTTTTTTATCAGACTTATGTCAACTAACTGAAAACGCAAAAAACTCCTGGCAAAAACTTGAATCGTTGAAACCTGAAACGTGGAAGTATTCTCATCATCTGTTTGTAAATACTCTTCGTATCTTTCGAATGAAATTTGAAGTGTTGATAAACACAAATTGATAAAGAGATTACGTTATTATTATTGAATATAGTTTAAATTTGTCATCCACCGGCTGGCGATCAAAATCAATGAGTTTTATTATGTTGATTATACTAATTTATTTTTGTTTGTTTCAGTTTCTCCACATTCTGTTCCGATCGATACTTCTTTAAATACTTTTATTCGTGAATATGCGAACTTGAAAGGAACAAAGTTTATGTGTTTGGAAGGAGGATGTGGAGCTTGCACCATCACGGCTATCGGCATTCATCCGGTTACAAACGAAAAGACAACTTGGGCTATGAATTCTGTAAGCTATTTTATACTGAGTTCAATTGAAAATAAATTTTTTATATTTATTTTAGTGTCTTCAAAATATCTTTTCTTGTCATGGACTGGATATCATTACTGTGGAAGGAATTGGAAGCAAGAAAAACGGAATGCATCAAGTCCAGTCTCGTTTGGCCAACTTTAATGGAACTCAATGTGGCTACTGTTCACCTGGTATGGTTATGAATATGTATAGTTTACTTGAGTCCAAGAACGGCCAAGTTACTCAAGAAGAGGTGGAAAATTCATTTGGCGGGAACATTTGTCGTTGTACTGGCTATCGACCAATCTTGGATGCTTTCAAGTCTTTAGCTGTTGATGCTGATAAAAGTTTGCTGGAAGCTTGCAAGGATATTGAGGATTTGAATGGAATCAAGTCTTGCCCTAAAACTGGAAGAGCTTGTCCAGGATCTTGTAGTGCCAACAAAGTTGCCAAACAGACAATCCGTTTGGAGTTTGAGGACAATAAGGAATGGATTAAAGTTTATACTGTTGATGAAGTTTTTGCTAGCTTTGCGAAATTGGGAGATAAACCATACATGCTGGTTGCTGGCAATACTGCTCATGGAGTTTATCGTCGATCACCAAAACTTCAATCTTTCATCGATATAAATGATGTTCAGGAGCTACGTGGATTTAAATTAGATGCATCTTTGGAATTGGGAGGAAATGTTTCTCTAACAGAGACTATGGATATTTTTTCGAAAGCTGCTACTAAAAATGCAGATTTCCAGTACTTGAAAGAGCTCGTGAAACACATCGATTTGATTGCTAACGTTGGTGTGAGAAACTGTGGAACAATTGCTGGAAATTTAATGATGAAACATGAGAGGAAAGAGTTTCCATCAGATTTGTTTTTGATCTTGGAAGCAATTGACGCCAAAGTATTTGTTGGTAAGGTTTCAACATCATGAATAATTATTAGCTTATTTATATTAATTGTACTTCTTCAGTTTCTGCAGACCGAAATGCTAAACCTTTGAGCCTACTGGAGTTTTTAAGCTTTGACATGAACAAATCGTTGATCACCAAAATTGTACTTCCACCATTGTCGACACAAGCTTACGTTTTCAAGTCGTTTAAGGTTCACTAGATTATTATACATTATTAACTTTTGTATTATTTTAATCTTAAAAACATTTTCAGATTATGCCAAGAGCTCAAAACACTCATGCTTATGTAAACGCAGCATTTTTGTTAAAATTCAACGATAAAATGGAAGAAATTTTATCAGCTAGAGCTTGTTTCGGAGGAATTAATCCTGAGGTAATTTTCTCCCATCTTTTAACTTAATTTCAAAATCATAGTCAGGTTTTAAATAATTTTTCCAGTTCACACATGCAACTAAACTTGAATCATTCCTGGTTGGCAAAAACCTATACAAAAATGAAGTCTTGCTTGAAGCCTGTAAGATTCTAGAAGCAGAGGTATCCCCAGATCACGTGCTGCCTGATGCAACTCCAGAATATCGCAAAAAGCTCGCAGTATCCCTTTTCTACAAGTTTGTGCTTGCAACTGCACCAGGCAATACTATCAACTCTAACTTGAAATCAGGAGCTGTAGTATTAAATCGTGGATTATCTTCTGGCAAAAGAGAATTTGATACCATTAAAAAAAACTATCCCATGAACAATCGGGTGAAAAAAACTGAAGCTGATATTCAAGTGACGGGAGAGGCCACTTACGCGAATGATTTTCCCAAACAAGTGGATGAGCTTTATGCAGCATTTGTATTAACGACTCAAGCAAATGGAAAAATTCTGGATATTGATGCTTCTAACGCTTTGGTGAGCTTAAAAAATAGACTTCATATTCAAAAATGTCTTATTCAATTGACTTTATTCCAGAAAACATCAGGAGTTGTTGCGTTTTACTCAGCTAAGGACATTCCCGGAGAAAATAATTTTATGCCATTATGTTTTGGTTTCAATTTTAAACCTGAAGAAATCTTTTGTAGTGGTGATATTTTGTATCATGGGCAGCCTCTTGGAATAATCGTTGCCGATACCTTTGATTTAGCAAACTATGCTGCAACTTTGATTGATGTGAAATACGAGAAGTCTGGTTAGTCTTACAAATAGCAATATATTAATTGTGGAAGTAAAATAAATTAATGCAAATGCAAATTCTTTTAGATGACCCAATTTGTCCAACTGTAAAACACGTCTACAATATGAAAGCTAATCACAAGCTTTTTGATATTCCAAAGTACTACCTAGCAGCCACTGAATATGGAAAAGAGACAAAACATAAGTTGACTGGGCATTTTGAGATGGCTTCTACGCAAGCTCATTTCACCATGGAAACACATCAATGCGTTTGTGTGCCAACTGAAGATGGAATGGACATATACCCAAGCACTCAATGGATGGATACAATTCAAGTGGCTATTGCTGAGATGCTGAAAGTGAAAGAAAACAGGTATTAATGTAAAAACTGTTCAAAAAAGTTTTAATTTAATTATTTAATTTTTTTGAAGCTTGAATATTTATGTTCGCCGCATTGGAGGTTCTTTTGGAGGAAAACTAACTCGTTCTAGTCAGATTGCTTGTGCATGTGCATTGGCTTGTCATTTACTTGGACGCACTGTCCGTTTACCGATGAATCTTGAATCTAGCATGAATGCTATCGGGAAACGTTTCTCAGCTTTGGCTGATTATGAAGTAGAAGTTGATAACAATGGAAAAATCCAGAAATTGAAGAATCATTACATTCAGGACGTAGGATGCAGTTTGAATGAGCCAGTTCAGTTCAATACAACTCCATTCTCAAAGAATTGCTATGATTTTAAGTCTTGGGATATAACCACACAATCAGCTCGTACCAACAGTCCTTCGCATACGGTAATTCATATTAATATTTGAAGTTGCATAAAGATATTTTAACTAACTCTAAAATAGTGGATGCGAGCTCCAGGAACAACCGAGGCAATTGCCATGACAGAAAATACAATGGAGCACATTGCACGAGTAGTTGGTATGGATCCAGTTGATGTCAGAATGGCAAATCTAGAAGAAAACAGTGTTTTCCATAAATTGCTTCCTGAATTCTTGGAGTTTGTTGGTATGTTTATTAAATACATAAAATGGACCAGTGATAGTTAATTTTAATTTGAATGAACATTTTAGACTACAAAGCTCGCAAGGCCGCCATCAATAAATTCAATAATGAAAACCGTTGGACCAAGAAAGGGATTGCTGTGGTTCCAATGAAGTATTTCATTTTCTATGTCGGGCAGATGCACGGAATGGTCTCTATCTTCCATGGTGATGGAACGGTTGCAATTTCTCACGGAGGAATTGAGATGGGACAGGGATTGAATACCAAAGCAGTCCAAATGGCAGCTTTAACCTTGGGAATTCCGATGGA
Organism: Parochlus steinenii; assembly: GCA_038502155.1. NCBI lineage: Eukaryota > Metazoa > Arthropoda > Insecta > Diptera > Chironomidae > Parochlus > Parochlus steinenii. The sequence goes on along the minus strand of JAXCIN010000034.1, from coordinate 2,116,983 downwards.
TAAAATCTGCATAAAGCCAAACAGTACTTTTCTATGTGCAAATGACACTTCTACTGCTGCAAGTGTGGCCAGTGAAGTAGTTTGCTATATCACAAAACATGCTTGTGATATTTTGATGGAACGATTAAAGCCCTTCCGTGAAGCAAACATAAATGGTACATGGGAAGAAATTGTTGAAGCTGCTTACTTGAAAGATGTGGATCTTGTTGCTAACTACACATTCAAGGCCGAGGAAGTAAACTCGTATTACGTTTATGGAATGAGTTGTGCTGAAGTTGAAGTCGATGTTCTTACTGGAAACTTGATCATCCAAAGAGTTGACATTGTGGAAGACACTGGCGAGAGTTTAAGTCCTGATATGGACGTGGGTCAAGTAGAAGGAGCTTTCGTCATGGGCTTGGGAATTTGGCTGACTGAAAATATTGTCTATGCTGACGATGGAAAACTGTTGACTAACAGAACTTGGAATTATAAGGTACCAGGTCCAAAAGATATCCCAGTCGATTTTAGGGTCAAGTTTTTACAAAAGACTCCAAATCCATTATTCATGTTGAGGTCAAAAGGTATATTTCTTTTCTCAAAAATTAAATAACTAAACTTTAATAGTAAATATTTTTTTCATTAATTTTAATAGCTGTTGGTGAGCCTCCAGTGTGCTTGTCAGTGGTTGCTGCATTCGCAATTCGGCATGCCTTGGATTCAGCAAGGCGGGATAATGGGCTTACTGACAAAGATTGGTATCCACTAACCGCACCTGTGAGCCCTGAGAAAATATTCTTGTTGGCCAATCAAAGCATTGATGATTATAAGCTTTATTGAAGATCTTGAAAATCTTTAGAGTGCCATTTATTAGAATTAAATACACATGTTTTACATTTATCCTTTATTGAATAAATAAATATAAAAAAAAATTTAAAAAAAATTGTTGAAGAATTTTTAAAAAACTTACTCAATTTATAAGTTGCATAACAAATTACTTACAAATTGAAATTTAACAAGTCACCATTGAAACTTTTTTTTACATGTCGTGTAGAAAAAAATGTCCTGCAAACTAGTTCAAGTGTACACTGAATCTGGCTTGATTGAAGGAATCAAGAGAGAATCAGTTTTAGGTATTCATTACATCAGCTTTCAGGGAATTCCATACATGAAGCCACCAGTTGGAGAATTAAGATTTGCTGTACATTTTGATCAAAACCATGAAATTTGCAATTTGGATAATGTTTGAGTTTCAGGCACCTCAGGACATTGAACCATGGGTTAAAATTGTTGATGCTACAACAGAAGGACCAAAATTTTGTTGTATCGCTTTTATTTCGTTGAAATTTGAAGGCCAAGAAGATGCCATTCATTTGAATGTTTTTACTAAGAATGTAAATTACCTCGTTGTTTGATTCAAAAACATTTTTAACATCATTTTATTTCAGCTAACACCAATAATTCCTTACCCAGTAATTGTTTTTATTGGAGGAGTTGGATTCGTTAACGGTAGCAGTTCCACAGAAATATTTGGGCCTGACTATTTACTTGAAAAGGATGTTATTCTTGTGACACTAAATTATCGCCTGGGAGTTTTAGGATTTTTAAGCATGGATGAGAAGGATTTGGATGTTCCAGGGAATAACGGATTGAAGGATCAAGCTTGTGCTTTGAGGTGGATTAAAAAAAATATTGGTTGCTTTGGTGGGGATCCAGAGAACGTTACACTTATTGGTAGTCAATTCATTCAGTTGAAGAATTTTTGTGTTTAAAAAAGAGATTTTACAGGACATAGTTCAGGAGCTGCTTCAGTGCATTATCATTGCATGTGTGATTTATCAAAAGGACTTTTCCATCGAGCCATAATTATGTCTGGATCAGCCTTTAATAAATGTTGGGCTCTTATTCCGCGAAGAAACTGGGCTAGACGTTTAGTCAGAATTCTAGGAGGAGATGAATTTGCATCTGGAGAAATTATTTTAGATTTCTTAAGAAGTTTCACAGCCAATGAACTTGTGAAAAAACAAGAATCAGTTTTAACTAACACTGAACGTCTTGATGAGTCAATCTTGTACTCTTTTGGACCTTGCATCGAACCTTATAAAAATTCAAGAAGCTTCATACATACTGATCCAATTATAATGGCGAGGACTGCTTGGGGAAATGATATTGATATTATTATTGGCGGGACTTCAAAAGAAGGAATTAGTTTCCTTCCAGTTCTTAAATATGCTCCAGAACTCATGACTGTTTCTCTTGATCTATTAATCCCAACTGAACTCAGACTAACCTTGGATGACACGAAACGGCAGAAAATGACAGAAAGTTTGAAGGATCTCTATTATAGTTTTGTTCCTCCATCTGCAAAAAACCATGTTGGATTTATGAATGTAAGTAAACTATATCTAACAACAAACTGAACACCTTTATTGTTTCTGTTAAGTTAAGTTCCGACAGATTTTTTTGGCATGGAATTCATCGTAATGTTTTATCGAGAATGAATAGCGGAAGTAACTCGAAAACTTACTTGTACAGATTTGACTTGACTACCAAGCAGAATCATTTCAAAAGATTATTTTCTGGCAACAATTTTCAAGGAGCTTCTCATTTTGATGATATTGCCTACCTTTTTAGAGGATCAATGTTCCCTGTTCCAGATATTGAATCAGAAGAGTTCCAAGGAATAATAACGATGGTACGTTCTTATATTCAATAATTGAAATTTTGAATTTTTCTGAACTGAATGTTACTTTAGGTCGAACTTTTTACATCCTTTGCAATGAATCACTGTCCTGAATATAATGAAATCAGTTGGAATCATGTACAGTCAAAAACACCTCCATTTAAGTGTTTAAATATTTCGAAAAAAATTTCAATGATGGAGTTTCCAGAATCAAACAGGATGGCAGTATGGGATTCGTTCTATGAAAACTATGCATTTCTTCATTAACTGAAATTTAAAGCACCAACAATAAATTAAAACAAAAAAACTAATTGAGCGTGAACTGCTCCTTCAAATTATTTGCAGCCATAAAAATGGTTTCAGGAGTAGTTGGTGCACCCAAGTGATAAAATTCATCATCTTTGATTCCAGAATCTTTTCTTGCCGAGTCTAAAGCATGTCGTATCGCAAAAACTGCAACGACTGACATGCATGTTGCTGGCTCACCAGAAGCTAAAATATATATTTTTTTAATGAAATATTGTATTAATGAATACCAAAGGAATATTTACTTTTTGATCTCAAAACACCAAATGGATTAGAGCTTTTTTGCAAAAATGTAACTCGAAAGTCAACGGGAATATCTTTAGCACCTGGTGGCTTGTAGTTCCAGGTTCTGTTAGTAAGTAGCTCACCACTTTTAGGATCATAAACAAGCTTTTCGGTTAACCAATATCCAAGACCCATAACAAAAGCTCCTTCAACTTGGCCAACATCGATTCCAGGACTCAAACTTTCTCCCAAATCTTCCCAAATATCAACTCGTTGGATTAGAACGTTTCCGCTGAGTAAATCCACTTCAACCTCGCAACATGAGGCTCCAGAAATATCATAAGGTTCAAGATCTGATGCTTTATAATTATAAGATGCCATTAAATCAACGTCTTCTTGGTATGCTTTGGAAATCATTGTAGGCCAATCATCGCTTGGGTTTTTTTGAATAATGGGCTTTAGTCTTTCTAAAAGGATCTCACATGCATTTTTGATTGCCTAAAATTATTTATTTCAACTCAATTTTCCAATTCTTAATGTAATATATAAACTCACATAGCAAGCAATTTCGCTACCAATCCCAGCACCAGTCATTACTGCATTTGGAGCAGTCAAGTTGTTTGTTGGTTTGATACTGATCATATCTAAGGGCAACCCAAGAATATGGGCAGCAACTTGAGCAGCTTTTGTGTTTATTCCTTGACCCATTTCTATGCCTCCGTGAGTTATAGCAACTGACCCGTCCCTCTCATAGATTGATACTAATGCATGCATTGATCCAAAATAAAAAGTATGAAACTTCATTGGAACAACAGCAATACCTCGTTTTACCCAACGATTAGCGTTGTTGAACACATCGATCATTTTCTTGCGATTTTTATAATCTAGAAATTATTTTATAAGCTTTTTTTTGAGTTTTTCACGCGTTTTTTGCCAACGTTATTAATAACTTACCAACGGATTCTACAAACTTTGGAAGAATCTTCACCAATTTACTATCTTTTTCCATGTTTATCATCCTAATATCATATGGATCTTTATTCACTTTTCTTGCGATATGCTCCATTATATTTTCAATCATTGCAACAGCTTCAACAGTACCTGGAGCTCTCATCCAAGTATTACTTGCAGAATCCGTCAACACTGCGTTTTTTGTAACTTGAAAGTGTTCCCCATTGTAGCAATTATTATAACCTGCTTGAGTTAAGTCTACTACAAATTCATTAGTGCTGCATCCATAATCTTGTGAATATTTGCTTTTTAACTTTTTAATTAATCCGTTTTCATCAGATTCTACTTCGTAATCACTGATGCAACCATATCTTTTGCCAATAACTGTCATATTTTGTTCGAGAGTCATCACAAATCGAATTGGTCTATTAAGCAAAAAAGCTGGTAAGGCAGCAGCACAAGCAATTTGAGCAGGCCGAGAAAGTTTTGCTCCAAAACCACCACCAATACGACGAACTTGCATGTTAATATAATTGTTTGGCACATTTAGACACTCAGCAATAGTCACTTGACATGGTTCAATCCATTGAGTGGATGAAAATATATCAAGTCCATTCTCTGCAGGGACAACAATGCAAGTTTGCGTTTCTAAATGAAAGTGATATTGTCCGTGAAGCTCTAGATGTCCGTTAATTTTATATTTTGAGCTCAGTTCTTCTTTTTCTATGCTACCAAATGTTTCATTAACGAAAATTCTGCTGGATTCATCTTCATGAGAATTTAATACATCTTTTAAGGTTGGTGAGATTTTTGAAAAATTTTCTGAAATGGAACGATTTGTTAAATAGTTTTTTAAATAAAACTAATATGAATCTAGCTGTACCATCTTCTTCATATGAAACTTTCACCAAATTGGCAGCATAAGTAGCCAACTGCATGGTTTCAGCTACGATGACACCTATGGGCTGTCCAAAAAACTTAATTCGTGAGCTACAAAAAATTTCTTCTTCCTCAACAACAAAAAGTATTCCAAGAGGCATAAAGTTGTTTTTTCCTGGAATATCTTTAGCAGAGTAAAAAGCCACCACTCCAGAAACTTCCTACAATACAGAAACCAATTAAACGTTGCATGTTGAGATTGAAATATCAACTTACCAAAGCACGGTCAGCATTGATGCTCTTGATCTTGGCGTGAACTTGTGTGCCCAATACAAATGTTGCATGTAACTCATTTGGTATAATCGACAAATCGTTCACAAATTTTGCTTCGCCTGTGCATTGAACATCTGCTTCCATTTTTTGAACTTTTTTAGTCAACGGCCAGTTCTTTTCGTATGTATCAAATTCTTGTTTCCCGGATGAAATCCCTCTAGTTAAAACATTACCGCCACTCTTGAATTCCTTAAGGGTTTTAGTTTCAGGAGCAACTTGTAGAATGAATTTATAAAACAGTCCCAAGGCAAGATTTTTCCTGTACTCTGGTGAGGCGTCAGGTCGTTTCCAATCCGGTTTCAATTCCGTTTCCAAAACATTCACAGCACCTTGAAAAATTTCATTTGAGAAGAAACTTTTACCCACCAAAAACTTTTCAGTTTCTTCAGCATGAATTGTTGTTGGATTGATGCCTCCGAAACATAGCCGAGCAGACATAATGTTTTCTTTCGTCTTATCAAATTCAACCAAAAACGCAGCATTAACATAAGCATGAGCATTTTGAGCTCTTGGCATTATTTTGAAAGACCTGAAAGTGAATGATCTGGGATCCAATGGAGGTAAAGATATTTTCAATATAACTTTATTGTTCATGTCCATTTCTAAAAACTCCTTAGGTGACATATTGCTGGTCTTCATTGTGGATTCAATGATAGTGATAGTAGCACCAACTGCCTCTAAGATCAAGAATAGATCAGATGGGAACTCATGATGAGCATTTTTGATCATTAAGTTTCCAGCAATTGTTCCGTTATTTCTTACTGGGACGTTAGCAATCAAATCAATGTGTTTCACGAGCTCTTTCAAGTAATGGAAATCTGACTTTTGAGTTGCAACTTTCGAAAAAATATCCATAGTCTCTGTTAGAGAAACATTTCCTCCCAATTCCAAAGATGCATCTAATTTGAATCCACGTAGCTCCTGGACGTCATTGATATCAATGAAAGATTGAAGTTTTGGTGATCGTCGATAAACTCCATGAGCAGTATTGCCAGCAACCAGCATGTATGGGTTATCTCCCAATTTCGCAAAGTTAGCAAAAATTTCAGCAACGGTATAAACTTTAATCCATTCCTTATTGTCTTCAAACTCCAAACGGATTGTTTGTTTGGCAACTTTGTTGGCTCTACAAGATCCTGGACAAGCTCTTCCAGTTTTCGGGCAAGACTTGACTCCATTCAAATCTTCAATATCCTTGCAAGCTTCCAGTAAACTTTTATCTGCATCAACTGCCAAAGACTTGAAAGCATCCAAGATTGGTCGATAGCCAGTACAGCGACAAATGTTCCCGCCAAATGAATTCTCCACCTCCTCTTGAGTGACCTTGCCATTCTTTGACTCAAGCAAACTATACATATTCATAACCATACCAGGTGAACAGTAGCCACATTGAGTTCCATTAAAGTTTGCTAAACGAGACTGGACTTGATGCATTCCAAACTTCTTGCTTCCAATTCCTTCGACAGTAATGATATCCAGTCCATGACAAGAATAAACATTTTGAAGGCACTTTAAAATAAATAATAAAACTTTACTTTTTATTGTGTACCAATCAACATGCTGACAAAATTTTATTAAAATCAAGTTTTTTTGAGCCACAATATCAATAAAATAAAATCGATAAACTTACAAAATTATCAATGATATAATTTATATTTACGTTTTTGTGAGACCTGTGCCTAGATATTAATTTTTAAGCATATTATCTTTTTTGTCAAAAGTAGAGTTATCTCGTGGAAGTTTTAGTTTTCAGCGCAAGTGATTCTGATAAGAATTCTCTAGAGCTTGAAAACAACATGTTTACGACTTAACTTGGAATTGAACAAAAATAATTTGATTCATCTCCAGAAGATGTACGCACTATTTTGAGTGTTTATATTGTGTTAGCTACTTAAGTTTTTCACAGTTAATGATTAAGTTACTGGACCGATGCATTTTGTATACTCCAGCATTGAAACTAGAATACTCAAGCAAAACGTGTTACTAAATGTGTACATAAAGACATTCAAATAAAATTTGAATATTGCGTGTTGAGGATTTTGTAATTGTAAGGATTTTACAAATGTTTCAGATAACTCTGAATTTTTGAATTCAAAGTGTGAAGTGCGTACAGTGTATATAGAATCTTTGAGAAGTTAAAATTAGAGATTTCATAGATTTCATAATGTTAATAAAAATGTCTAATTAAAGAACCCGTTTACTCACTGAGTTAATTGCCCAAGCAACTTCCTTTTCTGGCACTAGATGCAGACTTTTCACGGTAACAATGCAAGCACCACATCCACCTTCCATACACATACTTTTGGTACCTTTCAAGTTTGCATGATCACGAATGAAGGTGTTTAAGGAGGTATCAATCGGCACAGATTGTGGTGAAACTTTTTTAAACGTAGAGAATGTTTAAAATATTGAACGCTTCAAATGAAATTAATCTTACCTCCATAACTTTTTCCATTGATTGTGAATTTTACTGCGTTTGATAACATTTTAAAACATTGATTGATCTATCTGCGATGCAGTTTAAACTATTTATACAAAAACTTGAATGCACAAATATAATGTTTGCGTGTACTGTTAATTGCATCAACCTCGCTTTAATTGGTCAATTATATAATGAAATAGTTGGAAATTTTAATTTCAATTTTCAACTCACATCTGTTCTCAACAAAATAAAAATGTAAACTGAATGTTGTATTTTGAATTTTCTCAAGCTCACTGAAGTTTGCGCCAGCGCCAACTCCGAAAATTCCAAGTTGGCGCTCAGCGCCAGGTAGCGCCAGCGCCAAGTCCGAAAAATCGGAGTTGGCGCTGAGCGCCAGGTAGCACCAAGTTGGCGCTGAGCGCCAGGTTCTACCAAATTGGCGCTCAGCACCAAGTAACGCCAAGTTGGCGCTCAGCGCCAGGTTCCATTAAGTTGGCGCTCAGCGCCAGGCATTATCAAATTGGCGCTCAGCGCCAGGCAGCATCAAATTGGTGCTCGGCGCCAAGTAACACCAAGCTGGCGCTCAGCGCCAGGCAGCATCAACTTGGTGCTCGGCGCCAAATAACGCCAAGTTGGCGCTCAGCGCCAGGCAGAATCAAGTTGGCGCTCAGCGCCAGGCAGTATCAAGTTGGCGCTCAGCGCCAGGCAGTATCAAGTTGGCGCTCAGCGCCAGGCAGTATCATGTTGGCGCTCAGCGCCAGGCAGCATCATGTTGGCGCTCAGCGCCAAGCAGCATCAAGTATTGGTGCTCAGCGCCAGGCAGCATCAACTTGGTGCTCGGCGCCAAATAACGCCAAGTTGGCGCTCAGCGCCAGGCAGTATCAAGTTGGCGCTCAGCGCCAGGCAGTATCATGTTGGCGCTCAGCGCCAGGCAGTATCATGTTGGCGCTCAGCGCCAGGCAGCATCAACTATTGGTGCTCAGCGCCAAGTATCACCAAGCTGGCGCTCAGCGCCAGGTAGCACCAGGTTGGCGCTCAGCGCCAAGTAACGCCAAGTTGGCGTTCAACGCCAGGTTATGGTTTTCAAATATGTTAAGTAGTCAGTGATTTTATACCTACATACATTTATAACATACAGTTTCTTACTAGTACCAAATTTTTTTTTTATTTTAATATTTAACATTTACAATTTAACACAACATATAAAAGGGATTTCTAAAAGTTGTCTTCAGAAATTTTATTTCACAAGAAACAGCAGTATATTATCAATTAGAGTAGATACTCTTTTGATAGCAAAATTCTATTTTGTGACCAAAAATATAAGAGTAAAGTATATAATTTAATTTTCTTTTTACCTTTCTAATTATTATAGAAAATTATAAATATTTTCGATATGATCCTGCTGTTTTTGCAAAATAAAATATCCGAGACAACTTTGAAAAAAATCCCTATCATATGTTGTGCTAAATTGTAATTGATGAATATTAAAAAAAAAAAAAAAAAAATTTGGTACAACCTAAGAAACTGTATTTAAAATGTATGTAGGTATAAAATCACTGACTACTTAACATATTTGAAAACCATAACCTGGCGTTGAACGCCAACTTGGCGTTACTTGGCGCTGAGCGCCAACCTCATGCTACCTGGCGCTGAGCACCAATAGTTGATGCTGCCTGGCGCTGAGCGCCAACATGATACTGCCTGGCGCTGAGCGCCAACTTGATACTGCCTGGCGCTGAGCGCCAACTTGATTCTGCCTGGCGCTGAGCGCCAACTTGGCGTTATTTGGCGCCGAGCACCAAGTTGATGCTGCCTGGCGCTGAGCGCCAGCTTGGTGTTACTTGGCGCCGAGCACCAATTTGAAGCTGCCTGGCGCTGAGCGCCAACTTAATGGAACCTGGCGCTGAGCTCCAACTTGGCGTTACTTGGTGCTGAGCGCCAATTTGGTAGAACCTGGCGCTCAGCGCCAACTTGGTGCTACCTGGCGCTCAGCGCCAACTCCGATTTTTCGGACTTGGCGCTGGCGCTACCTGGCGCTGAGCGCCAACTTGGAATTTTCGGAGTTGGCGCTGGCGCAAACTTCAGTGAGCTATTTTCTCATTATATAGACAAAAAATGTTATACAACTGTTGTTGAATTTTTAGATGTTTTTTGTTTTTGTTTGTTATTGTCCGTGTTTGTATTGTTTGTGAAGGAATTTTTCATTTTTAATAAATTGCTCCAAATTTATCTTTATTATCTTCCGGCACCTAGTTACATAAAACAACAAGCGATTTGTCTCAATTAAGCATAAACTGTTCTTTCGAGTTACTTGCAGCCAAGAAAATGGTTTCAGGCGTTGTCGGTGCTCCCAAATGATAAAACTTTTCATCTTTTATTCCAGAATCTTTTCTAGCTGAGTCCAAAGCATGTCGAATAGCAAAAATAACGACAATAGACATGCATGTTGCTGGCTCACCAGAAGCTAAAAAGAAAATTAAAAAAAAATGGTAAACAAATTATGTTTAAAAATGATGTAGCAGTTTTCTGTTGTGGTGAATCAAAATATTATAACTCAAAATAAGAATTTATAACAAAAACTATACCTTTTGATCTTAAAACACCAAATTCATTGGAACTTTGAAGAAACTTGATGCGGAAATCAACGGGAATATCTTTAGCACCTGGTGGCTTATAAGTCCAGGTTCTGTTGGTGAGTAGTTCACCATTTTCTTTATTATAGACCAAACTTTCAGTAAGCCAATAACCAACACCCATAACAAAAGCTCCTTCAACTTGTCCAATATCTATTCCTGGACTCATACTTTCACCCAAATCCTCCCAAATGTCAACTCTTTTTAACTGAACATTCCCGCTTAATAAGTCCAACTCAACTTCACAGCATGTTACTCCCCAAATATCATAGCCTTTTATGTCAGCTGCTTTGTAGAAGTAGCTTGCCATCAAATCAATTCCAGTTACATAAGCTTTGGCTGCTATTGTGTTCCAGTCGTCATTGGGGTTCGCCTTTTTGATCGGTGCAAGTCTTTTATTAAGGATCATGCAAGCTTCCTTAATTGCCTAAAATTTTTTAAGTTAATCTACAACAAACGATTTAAAAGGTACCTTCAAGACTTACAAAACAAGAGATCTCGCTACCAATACTTCCACCAGTTACAATAGCATTTGGCGCTGTCATGGTGTTTGTAGGTTTGATACTAATTTTCTCTAGAGGAATTCCTAATATATGAGCTGCAACTTGAGCAGCTTTTGTGTTTAATCCTTGACCCATTTCTATTCCTCCATGAGTTATTGCGACCGATCCATCTCCATGGTAAATAGAAACTAATGCATTCATTGTTCCAAAATAATCCAACAAGTATCGCATTGGAACCACAGAAATGCCCTTTTTTATCCAACGATTAGCTGTGTTAAAATCGTTGATAGCATTTTTACGCGTTTGATAATCTGTAAACATTTGATTATTATTATTCATTATTATCTTCAACATTTCACATTATACTCACCAATACTTTTCAAAAAATCGGGCAAAATTTTTTTCATCTTGCTGTCTTCAGGAATATTAGCCAACCTCACATCAACGGGATCTTTCTTTACTTTAAAAGCGATGTGCTCCATAATATTCTCAATCATTGCAATGCCTTCTGTCGTTCCAGGAGCTCTACACCAAGTATGACTCGGAGCATCTGTTAAGGTTGCGGTAGATTTTGTAGTAAAAGATCTAGCATCATAGCAGTTTTTGAAAAATTCGGTTGTTGCTTGAAGAGGAGATTCATTATTGCTGCATCCAAAGTCCTCTGCAAAATCGTTCTTCAATTTCTGAATTTTTCCATTATCATCCATCTCTACCTCATAATCATTTATGCAAGCAAATCTTTTACCGCAAACTGTCATATTTTGCTCAATTGTCAACACAAAACGCACTGGACGGTTTAATAAATAGGCAGCTAGAGCAGCAGCACAAGCCACTTGAGCAGATCTTGAAATTTTTCCGCCGTAACCACCTCCCAAACGTCTCACATTCATGTTTATAAAATTGTTTGGAACGTTCAGTGTATTTGCAATAGCGATTTGGCTGCTGTCAATCCATTGAGTAGAGGAATATACGTCTAAACCGTCTTCAATTGGAACTGCAACACAAGTTTGAGCTTCCATTGTGTAATGATATTGACTGTTGATTTCAAAGTTGCCCTCGATTTTATGAGTTGCATCAAGTCCATGCTCTGTAGCTTTTATTGATGGACCTTCAGTCGATCTGTGTTCTTGATTTTTTGCTTTTTGAACATCTTGTATTGTAGCCAGAATTTCTCGAACTTTATCTAAAATACAAAATCTAATTATAGGCATCGGTGTTTGTTTAATTACTTTGTAGTTTACCTTTGTTTTCATACATGACTTCAACAAAACTAACTGCATAGTTTGCCAACTGCATTGTATCAGCTAAAATAACTCCAATGGGTTGTCCATGGAACAGTATCTTTAAAAAATGTAAAAACCTGAATTAGATTATCTTAATTTCTATACACTACAATCATTACTCAACATTTTATTCAATTAATTATAAACATAGTTCAGGCACAGAATTCAATAGTGTAAATCATAATTGCGAGTACAGTTGATGAGCAATGAACATTGTAAATTCTAAATTAATTTAACTTAAAATAATTTAGATTCTAAATTAATTTTAGATGTTATCTAATTTGCATGACAGGGACACTTTTTCAATTATTACACAGCTAAAAATCTACAGGCAGGTAATTTAAAAATAATAACTTAGATTATAACATAATGTTTGATTATCTACTTTGGAAACATTAAATCATGTGATTTTGTGTCATACCATAGCAGTAATGAAAATAAAATCATGAATACAATTCATTTAACAACTTACTTTAGAACTGCAAAACACTTCTTCAACATCCTGTGAACCAATTTCAGCTGGAGTGAAATTATTTTTTCCTGGAATATCTTTAGCAGAGTAGAAAGCCACTACTCCTGGGATTTTCTAAAACCAAGAGATATTATTACATGGATTACTGGGATATTAAAAGTTAAAATTCCAAACCAAAGCTGGAGCAGCATTGATACTTTTCAGCGTATAGTTAGCTTTATCAGATAGGACAAATGCAGCGTAAACTTCTTTAGGCATATTAGGCAGATCATTCATGTATTTTGCTTCGCCAGTACATTGAACATCTGCTTCAACCTTTGGAATGTTCTTAGTCAAAGGCCAATTTTTCTCGATAGTGTCGAATTCTTGTTTCCCGGATGAAAGTTCTCGAGACAAAACTTTTCCACCGCTTCTAAATTTAGAATTTACTTTCGTTTCAGGAGCAATCTGAAGTACGAATTTGTAGAACAATCCCATTGCAAGATTTTTCCTGTATGTTGGTGAAGTATCAGGTAACACCCAATCTGGGTCCAACTCAGTTTCCAAAACACTTACAGCACCTTTTAAAGTTTCATTAGAAAATAAACTTTTTCCAACCAAAAATGTTTCAGTTTTTTCAGCATGAATTGTGAAAGGGTTGATGCCTCCAAAACATAAGCGAGCAGACACAATGTTTTCCTTTGTATTATCAAATTCGACCAAAAACGCAGCATTGACGTAGGCATGAGCATTCTGAGCTCTTGGCATTATCTTGAACGATCTGAAAGTGAATTTTTTGGGATCGTAAGGTGGAAGTGAAATTTTCCAGATTAGCTTCTGATCCATGTTAATAGCCAAGAATTCCTTAGGTGACATATTTTTGGTTACTTTAGTTGACTCAGCGATTGTTAAAATTGCACCAGCTGCCTCCAAAAGCAAAAACATATCAGATGGGAACTCATGATGAGCATGTTTGATCATTAAATTTCCAGCAATAGTTCCGTTATTTCTTACTGGGACATTAGCAATCAAATCGATGTGTTTCACCAGTTCCTTCAAATATTCAAAATTTTCATTTTGGCTAGCAACCTTCAAAAAAATATCCATAGTCTCAGTTAAAGAAACATTTCCTCCCAACACCAAATTTGTGTCGATTTTAATCTCTCTTAGTTTTGGAACCTCACTTATATCGATGAAAATTTGTAAATCTGGTGATCGACGATAAACTCCATGAGCAGTATTGCCAGCAACCAACATGTATTTTTTTGCTCCCAATTTTGCAAAATTAGCAAAAATTTCAGCAACAGTGTAAACTTTAATCCATTCCTTATTGTCCTCAAACTCCAAGCGAATGAATGGATTTATTGCTGGTTTCTTAGCTGGGCATTTGCCAGCACATGATTTACCAGTTTTTGGACAAGATTTAACTCCACTAAAATCTTCAATATCCTTGCAAGCTTCCAGCAAACTTTCATCAGCATCAACTGCCAAAGACTTAAAAGCATCCAAGATTGGTCGATAGCCAGTACAACGACAAATGTTACCGCCAAATGAATTCTCCACCTCTTCCTTGGTAACCTTACCATTCTTGGACTCAAGTAAGCTATACATATTCATAACCATACCAGGTGAACAGTAGCCACATTGAGTTCCGTTGAAATTGGCCAAACGAGACTGGACTTGATGCATTCCAAATTTCTTGCTTCCAATTCCTTCAACTGTAATGATGTCCAAGCCGTTGCATGAGTAAACATTTTGGAGGCACTGAAACCAGACATTTTGTTCACATACATAGCTTTGACATAAACATTATTATTTATTACCGAATTGACTGCCCATGTCTTCTTGATCTTCGTTGCTGGATGAATGCCAACAGCCGTAACAATACAAGCTCCACAACCACCTTCCAAGCACATAAACTTGGTGCCCTTCAAATTCGCATGATCACGAATAAAAGTGTTTAAAGAGGTATTAATCGGCACAGTTGATGGAGAAACTAAAATTGAAAAGCATAAGATTACACTTGAACCTCGCCTAACCGGTTTGTTGCATGAACAATGCGAGATGTTGGAGATTTTTCATAAAATCAACAAAATCAAATAAGCTTTTTTTGCAAGTAAAAATAGTTGAAGCACGCACTATTCTGACAAAATTCAAAAATAGAATAAAATAATTATATTCAATTTATGTCAATTGATTAAATAATTGCGATGCACTTTTAACACTGCACTCAATTTTCAATTATGAAGATTAATCAAATAAAGACTCTAAGCTCACTTTCATATTTTTCTCCATTAATGGTAAATAATACATTAGAAGGATCAAGCTCGCCCTTCCAGCACTCAAGTAATGTTGAAAACATTCTTTGTATTTGATTGAAACTTGGAATTTGTTTGTACTTGCTGAACAAACCGATCGCAACGTATATTAAACTCGTACTAGATTCAATCTGAACTCACAACCGTTTTATGAATTTAAAGCCATCGTAGCCTTGAAAAGAAAAGAAAAGAAGCAAGATCAATGAATTTCGAGGATGGTGATGTTAATTTATTTTATTTGTATTTCAACAGAAATATTAATTTACAGAATTACCTGAATTTTTTCTCCATAATAGATGATAATAGGAATAAAATTCAACATAAAATTTTTTAATGTTTTTCCTTTCTCAATTAGAATATTCTTGGCATTTCATAGACCTAAATTATACATATACTTGTAAATGTTGAGCACTTTTGGTCGCTTCAGCATTGCACATGCTTTATTGCTGATTTGTGATTTTAATTTATGTTTTTAATATTCTTTCTATGTAATTAGTAATATTGAATAAAATTAGTTAATTGAAAACAGTCTATGATTATAATGTGTCATTAAATATTTAAAAATACCTACACAATTATTATACGGTTGTTTGAACAAACAACAATAATAAATATTGAATTAGCAAATTTTATAATTCATCAGACTGTCGTCAGACTGTCAACAATATTTTCTTTGGAAAAGTCTCTGAACTGTGCTCTATCTTTTTATGTATACTTATTTTGCGTTGAAGTTGAGATCTGGTGCAGTTTGTCATCATCAATTGGAAAAACACCATAAATATTGTCTGCATATTTTTTATTTAAAAAATTGCTATTATTATGCTATAGATTATAAATTGTATTAAAGATATTTATCAGTGTTTAGATTCATATTTAATATATGAAATAATACTGATGACATCACCATATAACTAGAATAAATTTACATATTAATTGTAATATGAATTGTAATAGCGTATATCATCTCCATGAAGAAACATTTAGTTCAACAAAAACTGTTCCTTCAAATTGTTTGCTGCCAAGAAAATAGTTTCTGGAGTAGATGGAGCCCCCAAATGATAAAACTCGTCATCAGTAATTCCAGAATCTTTCCTGGCTGAATCCAAAGCATGCCTGAGAGCATTGATAACAACCACGGACATTGCTGTGGCTGGTTCTCCAGAAGCTTTTGATCTCAAGACGCCAAATGGATTAGAGCTATTCTGCAAGAATTTGATGCGGAAGTCAACGGGAATATCTTTAGCACCTGGTGGCTTGTAATTCCAGGTTCTGTTGGTCAGCAGCTCACCATTATTTTTATCATAGACCAAACCTTCATTCAACCAGTAACCAACTCCCATAATAAAAGCTCCTTCAACTTGGCCAACATCAATTCCAGGACTCAAACTTTCTCCCAAATCTTCCAAAATATCGATCCTTCTCAATTGAATATTTCCAGTCAGCAAATCAACTTCAATCTCGCAACATGTTGCAGCCCAAATGACGTAATTTGTCAAATCCGAAGCCTTATAGAGGTAAGTAGCTGCTAGGTCAACGTCCTTTGCAAAAGCTTTATCGATGATGTCTGCCCATTCACTTGTTGGATTTTCTTCCTTTATTGGCTTTAGTCTTTCCAAAAGGATCTCGCAAGCTCCTTTAATTGCCTAAAATATTAATAAACATGTTAATATTAATGCAATGATATTTTCAAATGAAATATTTACATAACAAGAAATTTCACTTCCAGAACTTCCACCAGTTACAATAGCATTTGGTGCTGTCATGTTATTGGTTGGCTTGATACTAATCTTATCCAATGGTAACCCAAGAATGTGAGCAGCAACTTGAGCAGCTTTTGTGTTTAAGCCTTGACCCATTTCAATCCCTCCATGAGTAATAGATACTGATCCATCTCCATGGTATATTGAAACCATTGCGTGCATCGATCCAAAATAGCCCAAATGATACCTCATTGGAAGAGCAGCAAGTCCTCGTTTTACCCAACGGTTAGCAGTATTAAACTCTTTGATTGTATTTTTACGGTCGTTGTAGTCTTAAAGTATATTAAAGTTACGAAAAAATTATCTTGCTTTGTTTTCAGAACTCACCGACTGATTTAATGAACTCTGGAAAAATTTTCTTCAATTCACTGTCTTCAGACATGTTGGACAATCTAACATCAACAGGATCTCTATCTACCTTTCTTGCGATTTGTTCCATGATTTGTTCAATCATACCAATCCCTTCAGTTGTTCCAGGTGCTCTGCAGAAAGTGTTACTTGGTGTCTCAACTATTGCAGCTTTAGCATTGATATTCCAATACGTGGCATCGTAGCAGTTTTTGAAACAGTCTGTAGTGTTGAAGTGAACAGGTTCGTTGCTACTGCAACCATAGCCCTGAATGTAATCATTTTTCATCTTTTGAATTTTTCCGTTCTCATCAATCTCCAGTTCATAGTCGTTGTAACAAGAATAACGCTTGCCAACGACAGTCATATTCTGTTCAATCGTCATAACAAAACGCACTGGACGGTTCGATAAATAAGCAGCAACAGCGGTAGCGCAAGAAATTTGTGCTGCACGAGTAATCTTTCCTCCATAAGCACCTCCTAGACGTCTTACGTTCATATTGACCAGGTTATTTGGAATGTTTAAAGCATCGGCGATGGCAATTTGTCCGTTATCGATCCACTGAGTAGCTGAATAAACTTCTATTCCATCTTCAATTGGAATGACCACACAAGTTTGAGCCTCCATTGTGAAATGGTATTGGACTCCTTGCTCTAAATGCCCTGATATTTTATGGACTGTATTGTTTCCAAATTCTTCGGATTTGCTGCTAAAATATGGAAGATCAACCACTCTCGAGCTTTCCTCAATTAGGACATCGTTTAATGTTGGGAGGATTTTCTTGGATGGGTCTGAAAATAATCAATTGACATTATTTAAAAATTATATGAATTATTAAATCAACGGTGTTACCTTTAGGTTCATAAGTGATTTCAACAAATCCAGCAGCGTAGTTCGCCAACTGCATAGTGTTAGCTAAAATAATTCCAACCGGCTGACCGTAGAATTTGACCTTAAAATTTAAAAATGGTTGAATTGCAGTTAAAAATTAATCATAGATGTAATGTTACTCACTTCTGATGAACAGAATATTTCTTCATCTGCGAAGATCAACATCATTTTAGCTGGCGTGAAAGTATTCTTTCCTGGAATATCTTTGGCAGAGTAAAAAGCAACCACTCCAGGAATTTTCTAAAATAAAGAAACCTATAATACATTTAAATTTATGATTCAAATATTTAAATACCAAAGCAGGAGCAGCATTGATGTTCTTGATCTTTGCGTGAACTTGAGTGCCTTGTACAAAAGTGGCATAAACTTCATTAGCTAGACATGGAAGATCATTCGTGTATTTTGCTTCGCCTGTGCATTGAACATCTGCCTCAATCTTCGGGATATTTTTAGATAATGGCCAGTTCTTCTCGTAAGTATCGAATTCTTGTTTGCCAGATGAAACTCCTCTAGTCAAAACATTACCGCCGCTTCTGAATTTCATAAGGGTTTTAGTTTCAGGAGCAACTTGTAGAATGAATTTATAAAACAGTCCTAAGGCAAGATTTTTTCTGTACTCTGGTGAAGTATCAGGCAGCTCCCAATCTGGGTTTAACTCAGTTTCCAAGACATTCACAGCACCTTGAAAAGTTTCATTAGAGAAGAAATTTTTACCCACCAAAAATTTTTCAGTTTCTTCAGCATGAATTGTTGTTGGATTGATGCCTCCAAAACATAGCCGAGCAGACAGAATGTTTTCTTTCGTCTTATCAAATTCGACCAAAAACGCAGCATTGACGTAGGCATGAGCATTTTGAGCTCTAGGCATTATTTTGAAAGACCTGAAAGTGAATGCACTGGGATTCAATGGAGGTAGAGATATTTTCAATATAACTTTCTTGTTCATGTCCAGTTTTAAAAATTCCTTAGGTGACATATTGCTGATCTTTATGGTAGACTCAACGATGGTCATTGTAGCACCAACTGCCTCTAAGATCAAGAATAAATCAGATGGGAACTCATGATGAGCATTTTTGATCATTAAGTTCCCAGCAATAGTTCCATTATTTCTTACTGGGACGTTAGCAATCAAATCGATGTGCTTCACTAGCTCTTTCAAGTACTGGAAATCTGCTTTTTGTGATGCAGCTTTCGAAAAAATATCCATAGTCTCTGTTAGAGAAACATTTCCTCCCAATTCCAAAGATGCATCTAATTTAAATCCACGTAGCTCCTGAACGTCATTGATATCAATGAAACATTGAAGTTTTGGTGATCGACGATAAACTCCATGAGCAGTATTGCCAGCAACCAGCATGTATGGTTTATCTCCCAATTTCGCAAAGCTTGCAAAAATTTCAGCAACAGTATAAACTTTAATCCATTCCTTATTGTCCTCAAACTCCAAACGGATTGTTTGTTTGGCAATTTTGTTGGCACTACAAGATCCTGGACAAGCTCTTCCAGTTTTAGGGCAAGACTTGATTCCATTCAAATCCTCAATATCCTTGCAAGCTTCCAGCAAACTTTTATCAGCATCAACAGCCAAAGACTTGAAAGCATCCAAGATTGGTCGATAGCCAGTACAGCGACAAATGTTCCCGCCAAATGAATTTTCCACCTCCTCTTGAGTAACTTTGCCGTTCTTGGACTCAAGCAAACTATACATATTCATAACCATACCAGGTGAACAGTAGCCACATTGAGTTCCATTGAAGTTGGCCAAACGAGACTGGACTTGATGCATTCCAAACTTCTTGCTTCCAATTCCTTCAACCGTCAAGATGTCCAGCCCATGACAAGAATAAACATTTTGGAGGCACTAAAATTAAATAAAAATATTGTCATGTGCTTAATTAAAGAATGACAAAAAAAAATTACTGAATTCACAGCCCAGGTTGTCGTCTCTTTAGTCACTGGATGTTCTCCAACAGCCGTAACAATGCAAGCACCACACCCTCCTTCCAAACACATAAACTTTGTTCCTGTAAGCTTAGCATGGTTACGAATAAATTCGTTTAATGATGTATCAATGGGCACAGTTGCTGGTGAAACTGTGAATATTCATAGAAATGTATCAAATCTTCAAATATAAGCACATTTTGTCTTGTTTTTTAATTTACAGATTGATTTTAGAGTTATTCAAAAATTCTTTATTAACTTCATCATGACTTGCAATTTCTACAATTAGTTTATTTTATCTAACGCAAATATTAAAATTAATCACAAATGTGTGTGACCGGTAAAAAACTGAAATTGATTTTTAATCACTCAAATTTTTTAATCGTTTTTTTTGTTGTTGAAAAAATACGCTTAGATATGTTTGTCCGTCCGTCTGTCTGTTCACAAAATATCTTCCGAACGACGCACCAGATGTTCTGGTATGAAAATGTTCTCTAGTTATCTCACAAAACTTCCAGTTGTGGAGATGTGGCCACTTCACTGACACGATATCAGTTTTCATTCGTTTAATTAAATGATAACACCGGTGCTATCATCGAAATTTTATTTAGCAAGCAAAACTATATTCGAGTATATTTAACTAGAGTTTTATATAATTTTCCGATAAAAAACTAATAAAGGCAATTAGTATAAACAAGCACTTACTATTATAAAGTTGCCCGTTGATTGTTAGTGAGACCTCCATTCTGAAAGACAAACATTGTAAATGAATAATTGCTTTGCAAATGACAACACTTCTAAAAAACATCAATTGGTTTTTCTATTTTAATACGACAATCAAAGCGATATCATTATTCAAATATTTACGTTATCAATTCATTTTGATCCAGTCAACAATTAACAATATTCAAGTACAATGCGCAAAATAAATATTTTCACTAATTTGTTCACTAAGTTGCGCAATAAAAACCTGCGATGACCATAAATATTACTTAATTTTATTGTGCTTTTTATGTTTGATTAAAATTGACTGGGTCAAAGTAGAAATTGCCGTCAATTAATATTAATAAAACAATTAATATTTCACTCACTTTAATTAATACTTTGAAAAATTCTATACCGTAAAATGTACAACTTTACACTACGACTTGTCGTGAGTGATTGAATAGAAAAAGTTGCTGTACGATTTATGAGCTTCGTTGATTTAAAATTCTGTGTTGGGTGGAAAATTTTTTTGCTTTTATGTAACATTTATATTTTAGTATTTAAAAATATAAATATGAAAAATCAATAGAAATATATTTTATAAAACTTTTCTGTTAAAATTTTGTCAAAACAGAATATTTTCCAACCAACAAAACACCATCAACAGCAAAAAATAACACAATCACTTTTTTCATACAAAGATATTTTAGTATTAGATAGCTGAGTAATTTTTTTAAAGCTCTAACACAAATTGGAATGGATGTATTTTCTCTACGCCTAATCATGAAAATAATTATCTTTCGGGTATATTTTGAATGGCGTGTAAGCCAAAAATTTTGGTAGCATGATACAGCAGTTTTAGTGGTTCTTTGGTTGAAATTTTTAAACTTCAATTTGAAATAATTAAATTACAATTATATTACTTCATGTCAACAAATGCTACAGCAATTACACATAATAACATTAAGTATGTAAAAATTATTTTGTTAAAAACAATTTCCTGAATCTTGTATGTAAATAAATCGATGAATAAATCAAACAATTAAACTATTCCTTTTTCACCAAATTTATTATAAAAATGCGAAGTAAAATACTGTGTAATAACATCCACCACCATCCAATTATAATGATATAAATCTTATTTTAACAAAAATTGTTCTTTCAAATTGTTTGCTGCCAAGAAAATAGTTTCTGGAGTAGTTGGAGCCCCCAAATGATAAAACTCGTCATCAGTAATTCCAGAATCTTTTCTGGCTGAATCCAAAGCATGCCTGAGAGCATTGATAACAACCACGGACATTGCTGTGGCTGGTTCTCCAGAAGCTTTTGATCTCAAGACGCCAAATGGATTAGAGCTATTTTGCAAAAATTTGATGCGGAAGTCAACGGGAATATCTTTAGCACCTGGTGGCTTGTAATTCCAGGTTCTGTTGGTCAGCAGCTCACCATTATTTTTATCATAGACCAAAACTTCATTCAACCAGTAACCAACTCCCATAATAAAAGCACCTTCAACTTGGCCAACATCGATTCCAGGACTCAAACTTTCTCCCAAATCCTCCAAAATATCCACACGTTTGATTTGAATGTTGCCAGTAAGCAAATCAACTTCAATCTCACAACATGCAGCCCCCCAAATGACATAATCTTGCAGTTCTGTAGCCTTATAGAGGTAAGTAGCTGCTAAGTCAACGTCCTTTGCAAAAGCTGTATCGATGATGTCTGCCCATTCACTCGCTGGATTTTCTTTTTTTATTGGCTCTAGTCTTTCCAAAAGGATCTCGCAGGCTTTTTTTATTGCCTAAAAATACAAGTTGTTAGTATAAAATATTCGTTTCTTTACATAATCCATACATAACAAGAAATTTCACTTCCAGAACTTCCACCAGTTACAATAGCATTCGGTGCTGTCATGTTATTGGTTGGCTTGATACTGATCTTGTCCAAAGGCAACCCAAGAATGTGAGCAGCAACTTGAGCAGCTTTTGTGTTTAAGCCTTGACCCATTTCAATCCCTCCATGAGTAATAGATACTGATCCATCTCCATGATATATTGAAACCATTGCGTGCATCGATCCAAAATAGCCCAAATGATACTTCATTGGGACAACAGAAATGCCTCGTTTAACCCAACGATTAGCATTGTTAAAAATGTTAATAAGCTTCTTACGATCTTTGTAGTCTGGAATTAGAAATAAAATTAAGAGCAACTTTTTAAAAGTTATCATGAAAAACATCTTACCAACAGATTTAATGAACTCTGGTACAATTTTCTTAAGTTCACTATCTTCTGGAATGTTTATCATTCTTATGTCAAGCGGATCTTTGTTTGTTTTAACAGCTATATGTTCCATAATAGTTTCAACCATACCCATCCCTTCAGTTGTTCCAGGAGCTCTACAATAAGTGTTACTCGGCGAATCAGTTATAGTAGCTTTTGAATTAACATCCCATGATTTTGCATCATATCCGTTTTTGAAGTATTGAGTTGTGTGAAAGATTACCGGCTCATTGGTGCTGCAACCATAATCTTCATAGTAGTCATTGAGCAATTTTTGAATTTTTCCGTTCTCATCAACTTCTACTTTGTAATCGTTGATGCAAGAGTAACGCTTGCCAACGACGGTCATATTCTGTTCAATCGTCATAACAAAACGCACTGGACGGTTCAATAAATAAGCGGCAATAGCAGTAGCACAAGCCATTTGAGTAGATCTTGAAATTTTGGCTCCATAAGAACCTCCCACCCGTCTCACGTTCATGTTAACAAGGTTGTTCGGAATTTTTAAGGCCTCAGCGACTGCAACTTGTGTATTATCGATCCACTGAGTAGCTGAATAAACTTCTATTCCATCTTCAATTGGAATGACCACACAAGTTTGAGCCTCCATCGAGAAATGATATTGAGATCCCATTTCTAAATGTCCGGTAATTGTATGGACTGTATTGTTTCCATATTCTTCAGATTTGCTGCTGAAATGTGGTAGATCCACCACTCTTGATCTCTCTTCAATTAGGACATCTTTTAACGTAACCAAGATTTTTTTCTTAGGATCTAGAACACAAAGTGAGTCAGACAGTCTATTTCGATTTTTTTAATGACAGTACCTTGTGGCTCATAAGTAACTTCAACAAAATCAATAGCATAGTTCGCCAATTGCATGGTGTTAGCCAAAAGAATACCAATCGGTTGACCATAGAATTTTATCTAAAACGCGCATGAGAATAAATTCAAAGTTTGAGAGAAATATCGATTAAAAATAAAACTCACTTCTGAAGAACAAAAAATTTCCTCTTCTTCAAAGACCATCATGCTCTTTGCCGGAGAAAAATTATTTTTACCAGGAATATCTTTGGCAGAGTAAAATGCCACCACTCCAGGAATTTTCTATACATGGATAAAATCATTGAAACACTATACGATATGACAGATACTTAATTACAATACCAAAGCAGAAGCAGCATTGATGCTCTTAATCTTGGCGTGAACTTTAGTTCCGAGCACAAAAGCAGCATAAACTTCATTCACCAAAACTGGATGATCGTTCACATATTTTGCTTCACCTGTACATTGAACATCTGCCTCAATCTTCGGGATATTTTTCGATAATGGCCAATTTTTCTCGTAAGTATCAAATTCTTGCTTTCCAGATGAAACCTCTCTAGCCAAAACATTACCGCCACTCTTGAATTTTGAATCAGCTTTAGCTTCAGGAGCAACTTGGAGAATGAATTTGTAGAACAATCCCAAAGCAAGATTTTTTCTGTACTCTGGTGAAGCATCAGGTAGTTCCAAATCTGGCTTTAACTCAGTTTCCAAAACATTCACAGCACCTTGAAAAGTTTCATTTGAGAAGAAACTTTTACCCACCAAAAACTTTTCAGTTTTTTCAGCATGAATTGTTGTTGGATTGATGCCACCAAAACATAAATGAGCTGACAGGACTTTATTACGACAATGACCAAACTCTATCAAAAATGCAGCATTGACGTAAGCATGAGCATTTTGAGCTCTTGGCATTATCTTGAAAGACCTGAACGCAAACAATTTTGGATCCAATGGAGGTAGAGATATTTTCAATATAACTTTCTTGTTCATGTCCAGTTTCAAAAACTCCTTAGGTGACATATTGCTGGTCTTCATGGTGGATTCAATGATAGTTAAATTAGCACCAACTGTCTCTAAGATCAAGAATAAATCAGATGGAAATTCATGACGAGCATTCTTCATCATTAAATTTCCAGCAATTGTTCCGTTATTTCTGACTGGGACGTTAGCAATCAAATCGATGTGCTTCACTAGCTCTTTCAAGTACTGGAAATTTGCTTTTTGAGTTGCAACTTTCGAAAAAATATCCATAGTCTCTGTTAGAGAAACATTTCCTCCCAATTCCAAAGATGCATCTAATTTGAATCCACGTAGCTCCTGAACGTCATTGATATCAATGAAAGATTGAAGTTTTGGTGATCGACGATAAACTCCATGAGCAGTATTACCAGCAACCAGCATGTATGGTTTATCTCCCAATTTCGCAAAGCTTGCAAAAATTTCAGCAACAGTGTAAACTTTAATCCATTCCTTATTGTCCTCAAACTCCAAACGGATTGTTTGTTTGGCAACTTTGTTGGCACTACAAGATCCTGGACAAGCTCTTCCAGTTTTAGGGCAAGACTTGATTCCATTCAAATCTTCAATATCCTTGCAAGCTTCAAGCAAACTTTTATCTGCATCAACAGCCAAAGACTTAAAAGCATCCAAGATTGGTCGATAGCCAGTACAACGACAAATGTTCCCGCCAAATGAATTTTCCACCTCCTCTTGAGTGACCTTGCCATTCTTGGACTCAAGTAAACTATACATATTCATAACCATACCAGGAGAACAGTAGCCACATTGAGTTCCATTGAAGTTAGCCAAACGAGACTGGATTTGATGCATTCCAAACCTCTTGCTTCCAATTCCTTCGACAGTAATGATATCCAGTCCATGACAGGAATAAACATTTTGGAGACACTGAAATTGAAAGGTAAAACATTTTTCACCTTAGACTTAAAGATCAGTAGTATAATTTAGTATAATTAAAAAAATTACAGAATTAACAGCCCAAGTTGTCGTCTCTTTAGTCACTGGATGTTCTCCAACAGCCGTAACAATGCAAGCGCCACACCCTCCTTCCAAACACATAAACTTTGTTCCCGAAAGCTTAGCATGATTACGAATAAACTCGTTCAATGATGTATCAATGGACACAGTTGCTGGTGAAACTGTGAATTAAAAAAACTAAATATTATTTCTGCAAAGACTTACATCATCAGTTAGAAATTTTAATTCACCAAGCCGAAAAAAGATTTAAGAACTCAGAAAAATAATTGAGCGGTATACAAGATATTTTGCTTATTCCAAATTGAAATGCAAACTCATGTAAGCAACAGTTTGTAGAGGTTAAAAAGTTAATGATGATGGATTTTTAGATTTTATCGAAAATAAAATATTATTTTAGCATTTTACATATAAGTTTGGTCCATCAAAAGTTCCACGGAAAGGTGTCCACCTTAGAATTATCTCTTTTCTGAGATAATATTTTGATTTCTACCAAATAGAATTTGTAGATTGTGTACCTAACTCGAAACTTTTTTTTGATAGAAATCAAAATTTTATCTCAGAACGGAGGTAAGTTAAAGGTGGACCTTTCCGTGGAGCTTTTCACTGGACCATACATATATGTAGAATGCTACAATTGTTTATGTACTCACTTTTATAAAGTTGACCGTTAATTGTCAATGAAACCTCCATTCTGTGAATTTTCATTCATAAAGTTAAAAGATATTACACTTTTATTAGTTAGATGTTATGAAATTTATGATCTAAGGACTGCGAAATAACTGAAATTACATCTTTTAAAACTTTTTTTCTTACTTAATCAACTAAGTTGTCAGACTTAAACCACTTCACAAAATTAGTTCGTATATTTTAAATAATATTGGATCAGCTAAAACACGACTTTGCAATAAGAACTCCCGTTGGTGATTGAGCATGCAGAATTACTGCTGTAAGGTTTAGAAGCTTAAGATGTCTAATGCATAAATATTGAAGAACATCATTAAAAATTCGCGCTAGTGTACACGTTAAAAGGTATTGAAACATCTTAGCATTTCAAAGAAAATTTTTTTTCTACTAGCACCAATTGCCAATTTGCTTTTGGTGCATGAATTTGCTTTTTTCACAGTTCGTAACACTGATAAATTTTTTTTTTTTTTTCGAAGGACATTTTCACATTATAATGTATGCTACCCTTTTTTTGAACAAATCGAGTAATAAAAATAGAAAACTTTTTTCCGAATGAAAAATTTCAACAGTGAAATCAATACTTAATGTGATGGGTGCAGATAAAACTCTGCAAAAAGAATTATAAAAAAATCGGAAAAGCTGAAGCTTTAGCAGGCACTTCGGCAACATAATACCTATGTTTAATTAGAATGATTCATGTGAATAAAGCAATAAAATTCTAGGAAATTCAAAAATATGTAACCAAAAAAGAAATATCCGATCAGAGCGCCGAGCGGGAATATTGTGCATTATTACTTATAATTCTGTTAAATCAAATTTTACCACTTTCTGATCGACTTGAGTTGGTAGTTTCTTAACAAAAAACACGTAAAACTTGATTTCATATAAAATTCAAAAAAAAAATATGTATTTTTTCCAACAGTTTTTTAGATTTTTGTAAAAACACAAAAAATATCAAATTTTTGCATGGCAGCTACTTGAAGGAAATGCTTGATCCCAAAAATCGTTCTTTCAGACCTGCGTGTGGTCTAAAAAAGCTTATTCCGAAGATATGAAATTAATCGGTTTGGTGCAGTCTGAGAAACCGTTCACCAGAGTTGAGAATTTTGGATTTTTAAATCATGACAACTTGTTCATGGTACAATATTTCCACAAAATATTCTGGATTCGATCATTTTGAGACAAATACAATGTTTTTGCATATTCAGATGTTTTAAAATATTCTCAGGAAAAAAAAAAAATTTTATGGCAAAATGTTAGTTTGCACTACAGGTACTAGATGGCGCTGTCGAATTTTCTTGAATTAGCAAACGCGACCGTCTTATGGTTAAAAAAAGCTTATTCTGAAATTTTGAGACCAATCGGTCGGATGGGTTCAAAGATTACGAATACAGAAGGTAAAAAAAAAAAAAAATTTATAACCATGACAACTTGGTCATGGAACAAAATTTTCAAAAAAACTTTAGGAATTGATCATTTTGGGTTAAATACAAGGTTTTTGCATATTCAGATGTTTCAATATATTCTCAGGAAAAAAAAAATTTTGTATGGGAAAATGGTTGTTTGCACTACAGGTACTAGATGGCGCTGTCAGATCGAGCCCAAAAATAGGAGACTTTTGCATTGAAAAAATAAAAGTCTTAAGTCCTGAGTTTCAGCAGGATCAATGCATCGGTTTAATAGTTACAGAGGCCACACCATGAAAAAAGAAGTCAAAACCACGGACTGACATTTCGCAAGGACTCAAAATTTCGGGTTCTAGACCAAAATTTTTTTTGTTTTAGACAAAAATAAGAAAAAAAAAAAAAAAGTTTGGATGAAACCAAGACTTCACAACTTTTTGTTGCCGAAGTAAAAATTTGGATTTGCGCATCAACGATTAGAATTTAATAACACGCATATATTTATGTTGGTTTCACGGAATGGTTGAAGTTGAAATGTTTTTATAAATTTCAATCTGAAATGCTTTGTGAAGAAATTTTATATAATATCAAGTTTTATATAAATTTTTACTATAATGTTCATAACAAAGTTTATTTAACAGTGTGTCCATAGTTCTTTAATATAATATGAATGCCATGAATTTAAGATATCTGATTCAATTAAAAATCACAATTTGATTGAATTTTCATTTTTTTTTTTGTCAAAAAAGTTCATATAATTCTAATAATACGTAGGAAAAACGAAGACTAAATTACGTTATTTCATTGAATCATTTGTCATAAAAATTTAAGAATCCTCATGTCAAATACAACTTGACTTTAACAAATGAATTTTATTCAGTTAGCTCTTTACAAGCAAAAATGCCGGTCATGCTAGTTAAAAATGATTTAATAAAATGCTCTCTCAAAGTCAAGTGTGAATGCTTATATTTGATCACAACCAAAATGATTCAGTATAGACATATAATCAACGGCACGTTTTCTACTACAAGCATAAGCTTGAATGTGGTGAGCCGGCTGATGATCATAATATTATCATTCGGTATCATATAATAAGCTATGATGACCTTGTTTTATATCAAATTGCTATGTATTGGTCAATTTTTATACCGACTAGAGTTCAGAGTTTTTTATGATAATTAGTTCTCTGAGAAATTTGAGATAGGCAACGTTAATAAAAATTTGAATTATATGAAGTCTCTTCATTTTATCTACTGTGTTATAAAGTTATTAACTATACTAGTCGCTGAATTGTTTGGAGATATTGGCAATATGCAATGTTCCTGTCTTTCTAAGTTTTAGAATTTTTAAAGTAAAAACAAAATCTTTAGAAAGTCACAAGTCTTGGATCTAGAAGGTTTTTGGCTAAGCTATCACCTACATTCATCAGCACATTACTACAATACAATCTAATCTCACAAATTAGA
Source organism: Parochlus steinenii (assembly GCA_038502155.1). Taxonomy (NCBI): domain Eukaryota; kingdom Metazoa; phylum Arthropoda; class Insecta; order Diptera; family Chironomidae; genus Parochlus; species Parochlus steinenii. The sequence continues at coordinate 2,087,713 of JAXCIN010000034.1, read as the reverse complement.
TGCGTTAGCGATTTTTTTGGGTGTATGATATTTTACCACTCTATTTATGGTTATCAGTAAAATATGGAAAATTATGAGATGATAAGAAATTCACAGACGGGAGGCTTGAAAAACAATAAATTAAATTTTGCCTTCTTGTAATGTCAAAGAATAAAAATTTATGAAACTGATTAATTTTTCGTTGGTAATTAGTAATTTTGAAACATTTTTTATTAATATTTATTTTTTTAGCAATGAAGTTGGATTCAACTATTATTGTATAGGAGATGTCAGAGTCCAAAAAATATTTTTTTTTCCAATAACTTTTTGTAATAATAAAATTTAATAATATCCGCTCTTTTTTGAACCAATACGATTTTTCAGTGTAAAAAACCAAAATTGAATAGATCAAAAAAAAGTAAAAATATGTCGCTGTACTGTACTGTACAATAAATTGCATTGTGAATGATTTTCACTAAAATGAACAATATCCTTATTAAATTTTTTCTTGAATTATTTCCAACTTTGGCCAAATAATACTGAAATACCGCCAAAAAAGTTTATACTACTAGCATAATCAACTAAAGGATATTTTTTTTCTATCTTGCTAAAATATAAAACTCAAATAGTTTTCAAATGCTCCCAAAACATCTATGCACACATATAAAGACGTTTATTATCATGAGTATAGATATTGTATGATTCAAAGACGGTGAGCATTACTCGCGCAAGAATTTATTTTATAGTTAGTTTTGAGATATTGTTTCTCCTTGTCGGTTTATACGTCTGTTTCATCGTGAAGATCATATGTTTTGAGACTGTTCATCGTTAAATAAAATAAATTCTTGCTTTGAATTGTAATAGTTAATTTTTTTACTGTTGAATCAGTAATCATAAATGAAACTTACGTTCATTGTAGTGGCTGTTGCCCTATCAGCTGCATTTTTAGATGGCTCAGCTGCTTATAAGATTCTTGGAATTTTTCCTACTATGTCCAAGAGCCATACAATCATTGGAGATGCATTGCTGAAAGGATTAGCAAAAGCCGGTCATGATGTCACTGCGGTAACAGCATTTCCTCATACTAAACATCTAGCGAACTACACACACATTGATATCAGCGGAATTGATAAAATTATGGCAGGTTGGTTTATATAAATATTTATGATTTCTAACAATTGAATTCAAATGAAACTTTGGGCTCTTTGAATCGGGCCCATTGCGATTTTGTGGTATTTTGAATGACTTTATGAAAAAATAATCTACAAAACCTTCAAATTAATTTTTTTTTTCCTAATTTTAGGTGAAATAACAAACTTTTTGGACTTTCAATCACAGAACATTGCAACAACTTTTCAAGTAATTTACGATATGGGAATCACCATTACTAATTATACTTTGATGCATCCAAAAATCAAAAAGCTTTTGGCCAGCGGAGAAAAATTTGATGTCGTGATCATTGAGTGTTTTATGACTGAAGCATTATTGGGAATAGCTCAGCATTTCAATGCTCCGGTGGTTTCCATGGCAACATTTGGAGCTCATAAGTGGAATACTGATCAAGTTGGAAGTGAGTAAAATGATTTTTTAGTATTATCAGTGGGAAAGAGTTATTCATGTTCTCAATTTGTTAGTTCATTCATAATTTTAGGAGATACACATACTAAACAGATAACAAATTATTAACTAGGTCCCTCACCATTAAGCTATGTGCCGCATAGTTTTTTGAGCTTCACAGATAAGATGAATTTCCAGGAAAGATTAATAAATACAGTATTAACTATTGCTGAAAACATCTATTCAGAACTGATCTATTTACCTAAACAAGTGAGCAAATTTTTTCGATTCAAACTTTATGATATAGATATACTTTAATGACTTTTCAGGAAAAAATGTACGAAACTTATTTCCCAAACGCAAAAAAATCTTTCAATGAATTGACAAGGAGCGTCAACTTCGTCCTACTCAATAGTCACTTTTCAGTAAACGCACCACGTCCATTTGTGCCAAACATGGTTGAAGTTGGAGGCATGCATATAAATCGAGTTCCAAATCCTCTCCCAGAGAATATTAGAAGCATATTGGATAACGCGAAACATGGAGTTATATATTTCTCTATGGGCGGAAACATTCAAAGTACTTTGCTTCCTGTTGCTAAACGAGATGCACTTTTGAAAACTTTTGCTACCTTGAAACAGCAAGTGATTTGGAAGTGGGAGTCTGATGATCTTCCAGGAAAATCTGCAAACGTCTTTATTCAAAAATGGCTTCCTCAAGATGATATTCTAGCTCATCCAAATGTTAAGCTTTTCATTACTCATGGAGGTCTATTAGGAACAACTGAAGCTATTTTCCATGGTGTGCCTGTCGTTGGTAAGATGCAAAAATAATTTGTTGTTGAATATATTTTTCTAATTTCTACCAATTTAGGCATACCAATTTTTGGTGATCAGGAGCTTAATATGGCAAGAGCAACTCTAGCTGAATATGGAATTACTGTGTCATATCCAACTTTATCACAAGAAACTCTTACTGGAGCCATCAATGAGGTGCTAACAAATTCAAAGTAAGATCAGTATTTTCATGATGGCAAAAGTCTTAAACAATCTTTATTCTCAGATACTCAAAGAATGCCAAACTGATATCCATGCGCTATCGTGATCAACCTAAACTCCCTCTTGATACTGCAATTTACTGGGTCGAATATGTGGCAAGACATCAAGGAGCTTCTCATCTTCATTCAGCTGGTCAGGACTTAGGATTTTTGCAGTATCACAATTTAGACGTTTTTGCATTGATTTTGCTATTTGATGTGATAATTATTGCTTTGTTTGTTTTCTGCTTTAAAAAAATATGTTGCAGCAACAAAGCTCCTGAAAAAGATTCACGCAAAAAGAGAAATTAGGTTTTTGCTTCAAAACTTTTGTTTTTAGAGTTATTTCTGATTTAAACATGCGGGTTTCATATTAAAATCTTTGAACGAATATTCTGTATATGTAACAAATAAATAATATTTTAAAACTTAATAAATGTCTTACTAAGAAAATAATGCTAAATTAGGTACATTAAAGATATATGCTTTTTTATACAAAACTCTCTGAATGCTTATTTACAGAAAACATCTTTTCAAATGAGCCCAAGCTGGATAGTAGGATTTTTTAAGTTTGGTTGAAATTCACAGTTAAAATTGTTTATTAAGAATAATTTGCTTGTGTTATGTAGATAATAACATTGAAATTCATTAAAATATTAAAATATTAAAATATAAATATATAAATAAAATTTCTGATAAGTCCGGCAAAAAATATTCGGTTCCACTTAAATTAGGCTAAAATAATTCATCAATTAATTAATAAACTTATAAATGCGTGACAAATTATTTATTTATGGATAGTTTTTTTTTGCTGCATCTAAACATGGAAAAGAAATGTTCGCCAAATAAAAATTGAAACTCATAAATAGTTCAATTGGTGCAACCAATTGTTTATTCTAATTTCTTAATAAAGCCAAGTACTCGAATTGAATTAAAATCCATTATTTAATCAGAAAGACCTTCGTTTCCAGTTGAAATCAAAATACAAGTTGTAATGGTAGCAGATAGCACTTGCGGTTATTTTGAAGTAATTTCGAATTGATAAAAAAATATTTGCTGTACAACATTACAATCAGTCGCGATTTAAAGCTCAGCATGTGCTGATTGTTGTGAATTATATTTCTTTGAGAAATTGTAAATTAATGAAGTATCACCAGGTGCTAGTCTTGATCGCAGTTGCGATAAGTTGTTTGAACTTTGCGGAAAATGCAAGAATTCTTGGGATTTTTCCTTATCCTTCCAAGTCTCATTCCATATTGGGACAAGCTTTGTTCACTGAGTTGGCAAAACGTGGACATGAAGTGACTTACGTCAGCCCATTTCCTTTAAAAAACCCACCAAAAAACTACAAAGATGTTCATTTAACGTCGAAATGTTTGATGGATGCCTTTGAGCGTAAGAAAAAGAAAAAAGATTCTTATAGCTCAAAACTTTATGAATTTAAATAAAATAAAATATCAATTATTTTTTTGTAGATGAAATGAATCAAACTTTTGCAGTTGTTGATGTAAATCCATTAACTATGGTCAGAGAATGGTTCGACAACGTAGCATTAATGGCTAATTGCTTTATGTACGACAAAGCTACCCAAAAGCTGTTGCATTCAAAAACAGAAAAGTTTGATTTGGTCATTATCGAGTTTTTAATGAATGAGGCAGTTATCGGTAAGAAATAAAAAGAAAAAAATCAGTAAGATACCTAATTCAAAATATTTCTAGGTTTCGGAGATCACTTCAATGCTCCTATTATCGGTCTATCTACGGTTGGCCAATTTAGATATGTAAATGATATGGTTCATAATTCGGCTCCATCCTCAGTGATTCCTCATCCATTTTTGGCACTGAGTGATAGAATGGGGTACCTCGATCGTTTATCAAATGTCTTGTTCTGTGCTTTTGAAGATGTCATGACCAGACTCTACCATTATCCATTACAAGTCAGTTTTTATATATTAATTTAGGCAATAATAAGGCAATAATAATGCATTTATTTTAGGCTGCCATTTATGATAAAGCTTTCCCAAATTCAAACAAGCCAAGTTTTTATGAAACATTGAATAATGGTGTATCTTTGGTTTTGTTGAATACACATTTTACAATAAATTTTCCTCAAGCTTATTTGCCAACTTTAGTAGAAGTTGGTGGTAAGATATGATTATAATATGAAGGAGCTTTCAGATCTGTAAGACATTATATTTAATAGGTTTCCATGTCAAAACCAAAGTTGACCCTCTACCAGCTGATATCTTAGCTTTTATAGAAAGTGCCAAACATGGAGTTGTTTACTTTTCTTTGGGCGGCAATCTAAAACCTTCAATCATGGACGATCAAAAAAAAAGGGATATCGTTGCCGCTTTTTCCAAATTAAAGCAGAAAGTTATCATGAAATGGGATGCTGATGATCTTTCAGAAAATTATGAAAATATTCTGGTTAGAAAATGGTTGCCTCAAGATGATATTCTAGCTCATGAGAATGTGCATTTGTTTGTTACTCACGGTAAATTTATAGATTAAAATTTGTACTTTTCAATATTTATATATTTTAGGTGGACTTTTAAGTAGTACCGAATCGATTTATCGAGGAGTTCCAATTGTTGGTAGGTTTAAAATTATTTGAAGTTTTTTAAATAATTTTAAATTGTTTTTATTTTGTTTCCAAAGGCATCCCAATATTTGGTGATCAAATGCTGAATATGAAGCGGGCAGAAATTCTGGGCTTTGGTCTTCAAGTCTTATATACAAACTTAACAGAAGTTTCGTTGAGCTGGGCAGTAAATGCAGTTCTCAATGATCCAAAGTATGTATTTGATATCTTTAAATTATAGCGATATATATAATAAATGTATTGTACAATGTCAGATTCGCCAAAAACGTCAAGGAAGTTGCAAAGAGACTACAAGATCAACCTCTCTCGCCAATGGAAAATGCTATGTTCTGGATTGAATATGTGATAAGATACAAAGGAGCATATCATTTGCAGTCGTCAGCTAAATACTTAAACTTTATCGAGTATCATAATTTAGATATTTACGCAACGCTAGCAACGGCCTTATTTTTAATTATTTTTCTTCCTATCTTTTTCATTAAAAAGATTTTTGTGTTTTTGAGTAATAAAGCCAAAAAAGATAAGATTGACAAAAGTAAAAAGAGGAAGTAGGTTGATTGGACATTAAGGAGAAAAAACATATTTAAAAATTAAAAATCAAATGAGCCTGGATAGCAAATAGTGATTGATTGAATAAAGTCATTAAACTGACATTAAGCGATCAATAAAAATGTTCATTATATTTGTTCCTTTGTGTACTTTAATATCTTGCTTATTGGAAATTAGTCCACAAATTTTAAATAACGCGAATTAATAAAAATTAATTTGGAAAGGTTTATAAAAATAGGTTATTGAACTAACAACTATGATATATTTTCGTTCTCTCTGCCAAAAACAAAAACCGGCTTAAGCTGATGTTATTTTTCTAGCCACAGTTGAAATATTAAAAACTCAAAACATAACTAAATTAGTTAATTCACACATTTACTAGCTTGTGTCTGTGCTATTGTTTGTATTAAACATATTTGTAGAGAATACTTCAGAGACGAAACTTTACTAAAAATATCTGATTGTATTGAGAGCGAAACAAAACAGCTGATTCCATCTCTGGACAATTTGTGATAGTATTAAGCCATGTCAGCATTGCTTTTGTCTAATTTGAGTTTTTATTCAGTTTCGAGTGGTCGTCTCGCCTAGTTGGTGTAGTAAGGTGTACGCTTGATCATTAAGAATATCTAGAGTTATCAAACTGTGTTGTAAAATAAGATTAAATTCTTGCTATAGATTGTGATAACTGATATTGGTGACTTAAAACGTCCAAAGATGAAATTTACGCTAATTATAGTGGCTGCTGCCTTATCAGCAGCGTTCTTAGATGGCTCAAATGCGTTTAAAATTCTTGGAGTTTTTCCAACTATGGCCAAAAGTCATTTGATCGTTGGAGAAGCATTAATGAAGGGATTGGCTAAAGCTGGACATGACGTGACTGTTTTAAGTGCCTTCCCTTCAACCAAAAAAATAGATAATTACACTAATATCGAAGCCGGAGGAATTGATAAAATTATGGCTGGTATGAATTATAAAATTTTTACTATTCAAGAATGACAAAGTGGTTTTTGATATGTTTGAATTGACGGAGAGTAGGTAAACATTTCAGCTAGAATACCTAACTTCACTTAGATTCACACTTCTTGAAGCACACAGTTTATTAAGTAACAAAATAAACAAGCAGGTATTATTTGAATTCTGTTTCAATAATAAGCTGCATTTGTTAAATGGTGATTGAATGTGTTGAGATCATTTTCAAATATAGGCACCGAACATGCAAGTAGAAGTAAATGATTTGTTGCGTAATCTTAGAAGTCTAGCTGATGTTTAACCTTGAAAATCTAATTGATATCAAAAATGTATCAGTCACCGAATTTTTTATATTTAACTGACCTGTTAATTAACCACAACTCACAGCAAATTATGTCACCGTATAAAAACTAAATACTTCAATAAACACATTATTTATTTGATTTCAGCAAAAATGCCAAACCTTCTTGACATGGCAGCGCAGAGTATTGCCACTAGCGTCAGTCAAATTTACGACATGGGAATTACAATAACTAATTATACTTTAATGCATCCTGCTACCAAGAAGCTTCTGGCAAGTGGAGAAAAGTTTGATTTAGTTATTGTGGAGTGCTTTGTATCTGAAGCGCTTTTTGGAATAGCTCAGCATTTGAACGCACCAATTATTGCTGTCTCAACATTCGGAGCGTCCAAGTGGACAACTGATTTAGTTGGAAGTGAGTACAAATTTATAATTCAAAAACTCTGTAATTTCATGCAATAATAATTTTTCAGGTCCTTCACCTTTAAGTTATGTTCCTCACAGCTTCTTGAGCTTTACTGATAAAATGACATTTACTCAAAGATTTGGAAATACAATGATGAGCATTTTTGAAAATTTTTATATGGAGCTCTTCTATTATCCAAGGCAAAAAGAATTGTACGACACTCATTTCCCAAACGCCAAACTATCATTCAATGAAATGACAAAAAATGTAAACTTCGTGCTGCTCAACAGTCACTTCTCGGTAAATGCTCCACGTCCGTATGTGCCAAACATGGTTGAAGTTGGAGGTATGCACATCAATCGAGTTCCGAATCCTCTTCCAGAGAATATTAAAAGCATTCTGGACAACGCTAAACATGGAGTTATCTACTTTTCCTTGGGATCTAACATCCAAAGTACCACACTACCTGTTGCTAAACGCGATGCACTTTTAAAAACTTTTGCATCTTTGAAGCAACAAGTGATATGGAAGTGGGAGTCTGATGATCTTCCAGGAAAACCAGATAATGTCTTCATTCAAAAATGGATGCCTCAAGATGATATTCTAGCTCATCCAAATGTTAAGCTATTCATTACTCATGGAGGTCTATTAGGAACAACTGAAGCTATTTTCCATGGGGTTCCAGTTATTGGTAAGTTGCAAAAATGAATGTTTGATAATTATTCTACATATTTGTATCAATTTAGGTATACCAATTTTTGGTGATCAAGAGCTTAACATGGCTAGAGCAACTCGTGCTGAATATGGAATTACTATTCCTTACCCAACTTTGGGACAAGAAACCCTTACTAGAGCCATCAATGAGATGTTAACTGATTCAAAGTAAGATCAATATTACTACATAAAATCAGAACAATCTTTACCAGTTTTATCCCCAGATACTCAAAGAACGCCAAACTGATATCCAAGCGCTATCGTGATCAGCCTAAATTACCGCTTGAGACTGCAATTTACTGGGTCGAATATGTGGCAAGACATCATGGAGCTCCTCACCTCCACTCAGCCGGTCAGGACTTAGGATTTTTGCAGTATCACAATTTAGACGTTTTTGCATTGATTTTGCTATTTGATGTGATAATAATTGCCTTGTTTGTTTTCTGCTTTAAAAAAATCTGTTGCAGCAACAAAGCTCCCGAAAAAGTTTCCCGCAAAAAGAAGTCAAATTAATTTTATTCACAAATTGTTTTTTCTTCTATGTTTTAGAGTCTTTTAAAAATTAAGTATGAGCGAATAAAATGTCAATTTGTTTGTTATACAAATTTTTTCATTGAATAAAAAAGCAAGTCACTTCGCTGATCATCAATCTTATTTTTCGAATTATTGAATTGAGTTTAGCATGTGTTCAGTTAGAGCTCAAACAAAAGAACATAATACTGAGCAGATGAGCGGATTTTGTAGAGCTGAATTCATTCTATTTCTCGCTAGTTGCTTCAGGTTTGTTCAGGTGGGAAGTCGTGTTTCAAAATTAAACTAATTCTTTAGTGATACTTACTGCTTTGAGATGAGAATCCCGGTAATTGTGATAGTTGCTGCATTATTAGTGATTTTTGTAGATGGCTCAACTGCCTATAAAATTCTTGGAGTTTTTCCAACTATGTCCAAGAGCCATACAATCATTGGAGATGCATTGCTGAAAGGATTAGCTAAGGCTGGCCATGACGTGACTTCAGTAACAGCGTTTCCTCATACCAAGCATATTGCGAACTACACACACATTGATATCAGCGGCATAGACAAAATTATGAAAGGTTGGTTTTTCCAAAAAATTTTAACAAATAAATTGTCCGCTAGATTTACAAATTAAAAAGAAGCAAATGTGGTTTTTGGCCAATGTTTACGCGTTTTAATTCAACACAGTAATTTTCTGGTCATTTGAATGACTTGAGGAGAATAAATAAATCAGATTGCTTACAGATTTAACTTTTTCTGACTTTAGGTGAAATCACAAATTTTCTGGACTTACAATCACAGAATATTGCAACGACCGTTCAAATGGTTCACGATATGGGAATTACCATCACTAATTACACTTTAATGCATCCAAAAGTCAAAAAGCTTTTGGCCAGCGGAGAAAAATTTGATGTCGTGATCATTGAGTGTTTTGTTTCTGAGGCACTACTGGGAATCGCTCAGCATTTCAATGCTCCGGTGGTTTCCATGGCAACATTTGGAGCTCATAAGTGGAATACTGATCAAGTTGGAAGTGAGTTAAATGATTTATTAGCATTATCAGTGGATAAGAGTTATTTATGTTCTTAATTTGTTAGTTCATTTATAACTTTATGAGATAAACATATTAAACCGATTAAAAATTATTAACTATAGGTCCCTCACCATTGAGCTATGTGCCGCATAGTTTTTTGAGCTTCACAGATAAGATGAGTTTCAAAGAGAGATTAATAAATACATTAGTCACCACTATGGAGAAAATATATGCAGAACTTATTTATTTGCCCAAACAAGTGAGCAAATATATGCGAATGGAGAAAAAAATATTTTAATGAAATTTTTCAGGAACAAATTTACAAAACACATTTCCCAAACTCAAAAAAATCTTTGGATGAAATTACAAGAAGTGTCAACTTTGTCCTACTCAATAGTCACTTTTCAGTAAATGCACCACGTCCATTTGTGCCAAACATGGTTGAAGTTGGAGGCATGCATATAAATCGAGTTCCAAATCCTCTCCCAGAGAATATTAAAAGCATATTGGATAACGCGAAACATGGAGTTATATATTTCTCTATGGGATCAAACATTCAAAGTACTTTGCTTCCTGTTGCTAAGCGTGATGCACTTTTGAAGACTTTCGCATCTTTAAAACAGCAAGTTATTTGGAAGTGGGAGTCTGATGATCTTCCAGGAAAATCTGCAAACGTCTTCATTCAAAATTGGCTTCCTCAAGATGATATTCTAGCTCATCCTAATGTTAAGCTTTTCATTACTCATGGAGGTCTTTTGGGAACCACTGAAGCAATTTTCCATGGGGTGCCTGTTATTGGTAAGATTTAAAAATATGTTTTTGTTGAATATTCTTCTTATTTCTAGCAATTCAGGTATACCAATTTTTGGTGATCAAGAGCTTAATATGGCAAGAGCAACTCTAGCTGAGTATGGACTTACAGTGCCTTATCCAACGTTATCGCAAGAAACTCTTACTGGAGCCATCAATGAGGTGCTAACAAATCCAAAGTAAGATCAGTATTTTTGTGATTGAAACAATATTCAACCATCTTTATTCCCAGATACTCAAAGAATGCCAAACTGATATCCAAGCGCTATCGTGATCAGCCAGAACTTCCTCTTAAGACTGCTATTTTCTGGGTCGAATATGTTGCAAGACATAATGGAGCTCCTCACCTCCACTCAGCCGGACAAGACTTGGGATTCTTGCAATATCACAACTTAGACGTTTTCGCTCTTATTTTGGTATTTGATATTGCAATTTTCTCGCTTTTTATTTTATGTATAAAAAGCATCTGTTGCAGCGGTAAAGCACCTGAAAAAGCTTCTCATAAAAAAAGAAATTAAATTATTGTTTATTTTTGAATACTTTTTTAAGAATATTCTGCATGAATTTTGATTGGAAGTCATTTAAGAAAATGCAAATTTCATTTTTAATTTAATAATTTTCTGGTGAATTGATAGCTAAAATATTTTTTTAATAAATTAGGCCCATGACGTAAAAGCACAAATTTTTGTTTTCTTTTTGAACTTCCATCAGTCAATTTGTGTAAACTATTTATTATTCACTCTGACTTTGAATATTATACACATAAACACGATCAGTTAGTTTTCGCTATTTTTAATTTTCTTCGCTGCCTCAGCATCGTCAGTCGAGAAAAATTGTTTAAGTCGTCTATACGCTGAAAAAGTTGTACCGAAAATGTTTCAAAATAAATTATAATTAAAAATTGAATAAGTTCATTGAGGTGATTTTATTCAGCGAACATGAATCTCATGTTGATCATTGTGGCTGTTGGTCTATCAGTGGCTTTTTTAGATGGATCATCACCATTAAAAATTCTGGGAGTATTTCCATCAATGTATAGAAGTCATACGATCATTGGGGAAGCTTTAATGACAGGTTTAAATAAAGCAGGTCACGAAGTTACTATAGTAACAGCTTTTCCAAATACAAAAAAAATTGGGAACTATTCACAAATCGGAATTGAGGATTTGTACTTTTCTAAGAAAGGTTGGTTAAGAAAAATATTTAGTATGAAGAGTAGATATATGTATTTTTGGAAAAATTATAAAATTTTGTTTTTTATTTTACTTGAATTTAAGGAGAAACTATGAATTTCCTAGACTTAAACTCTATAAATATCTTGCATAGCATAAAAATGCTCTATGATGTTGGAATTATGATGACAAAGTCGACTTTGATGCATCCGAATATCAAAAAACTTTTGGCAGGCGAAGAAAAGTTTGATGTCGTGATCATTGAGTGTTTTATGACTGAAGCATTATTGGGAATTGCTCAACATTTCAAAGCCCCCGTGATCTCTTTGGCAACATTTGGAGCTCATAAATGGAATACCGATCAAGTTGGAAGTATGCATTTTTTATATTTGGTATATACATAATTTGAAATTAAGTTCAAAATTTAACATATTAAGATATTAAAAAAAGTCTATTGATGAAGGTTAAAATATATCTATTGAAAAATATATATTCTTTACAGGTCCCTCGCCTTTAAGTTATGTGCCTCACAGCTTGTTGAGCTTTACAGATAAAATGACATTAATGCAAAGATTAGGAAACACTCTTTTCACCATTTATGAAAATATCTATATGGAGCTTTTCTATTATCCAAGGCAAAAAGAATTGTACGAGAGTCACTTCCCAAACGCCAAACTATCTTTAAATGAAATGACCAAGAGCGTAAACTTCGTTCTGCTCAACAGTCACTTCTCAGTAAATGCTCCACGTCCCTTTGTTCCAAATATGGTTGAAGTTGGAGGCATGCATATAAATCGAGTTCCAAATCCTCTCCCAGAGACTCTTAAAAGCATTCTGGACAACGCAAAACATGGAGTTATATACTTCTCTATGGGTTCTAGTATTCAGAGCACTTTAATTCCTGTGGCTAAACGAGATGCACTTTTGAGAACTTTTGCATCTTTAAAACAGCAAGTGATTTGGAAGTGGGAGTCTGATGATCTTCCAGGAAAATCTCCAAACGTCTTCATTCGAAAATGGATGCCTCAAGATGATATTCTAGCTCATCCCAATATTAAGCTTTTCATTACTCATGGAGGTCTATTAGGAACAACTGAAGCTATTTTCCGTGGCGTGCCTGTCGTTGGTAAGATGCAAATTTTTTTTCGATCATAATTATTTTTATGAAAATTTTTAAAAATTAGGCATACCAATTTTTGGTGATCAGGAGCTTAATATGGCAAGAGCAACTCAAGCTGAGTATGGAATAACTGTGCCTTATCCCACATTATCGCAAGAATCCCTTACTGAAGCCATCAATGAGGTGCTAACAAATTCAAAGTAAGCTCAGTATTGATATAATGACAAAAATCTTTATCTATCTTTGTTTCCAGATACTCAAAGAATGCCAAACTGATATCAAAGCGCTATCGCGATCAACCTAAACTCCCTCTTGATACTGCAATTTACTGGGTCGAATATGTTGCAAGACATCAAGGAGCTCCTCACCTCCACTCAGCAGGACAGGACTTAGGATTCTTGCAATATCACAATTTAGATGTTTTTGCAGTGATCTTATTGTTTTTTGTTGTAGTCATTTTAATTTTATTCTTCTGTATAAAACTTTACTGTTGCAGCAGCAAAAAAATAGCATCCCGAGAAAAGAAGTTAAAATGAATTAAAAAATCATTGGAAAACCAAACTGCAATAACTTCATTTGATAATACCGAATCTATTGCTGATAAGATGCCATATCTAAAATTTTTACTCAATATGCAATTCGTATTCGCATGCGTATAAAATTTAGAGATAGTAACATATAATTTAAATTGTCAATAAAACCGATTGCCTGGCAACGACAAAGTTGAAGCTCATGTTTTTCAAGGTGAAACTTAATATTTAAAAAAAAAACTGTTTAAATCTAATAATTTAATTTGAAAGATACTAACGGGACATCAAAAAATCTTTGGATACGGCTAATTTTGGTGTATTTTTCTTCAGATTAGGATCAAATTCCAAAAGTTCAAATGGAAACAGTACTATAGTACTATAATGCTTTATTATAAACAGTACTATAATGCTTTATTGCAACTAATCTTTATAGCCTAATAATTTAGATTAAACTATGATATGTGAAATAAAAATTATGGATTATATAACTAAAACCCTTGCACATTTCGCACAGCTAAATATTTCCATTCTTATACAAAACAGAAAACTATCCGATACTAACTAAACGCGTACATGAGACTGTGAAGCATTTGAATACAGCAATAAAATATTATAAATTGAGTCGTGACCTTGAACTTGACTTTTATATAAACACATGATTTCATGCTTTAATTGAATGTTTGGTGATTTTGTTCTGTGTTTTTTATTTATGATAAAATTTTGAAGCATATTGAAGCATAAAATATTAAAATTAAAATTATGTTAGTTAAGCTATCAGCAATAAAGATGTTAACCATTAGAATATTAATATGTCAATACGTTAACAAACAAAATAGCAATAATTTCTTAATTAAAATTATTGCTTTGATGTTAACATTTTAATAATGTTTATTGCAATTCATTGATCCCGTTGTGCAACTTTTTTTAACAATTTAAGGCACTTAAATATACAAGATTTTGAAAAAGTATAGAGTCTGATAAGTCACTATATAGCACCTACTTGAAGATAGTTTCATAACAATTATCAGTAATCTTTATCAATTAAAAGATACCAAATGTGAACACACGCTCAATTCTCTCTGAAGTGTGTAAAAAAATTTATTATTACTTTAAAGCAGATACTCCTATTCAAAAAGTGTCTAGTTGTGCTCTGATTGTTGAACGGTGATCGAGATTTTTAAAAAAGTATAAATCTCTTGAAATGAGAATATGGACGTTGGTGGCCTTTTTGGCAGTTTTATGTGTGCAACAATGTTGCTCTTCAAAGATCTTGATGTTGTTCCCAAGTCCAAGTCGATCACATTTAATTGTTACTCAAGCAGTTACACAAGAGCTAGCCCGACGGGGCCACAGTGTAACCATTGTGAGCTCTTATCCACTAGATAAGCCATTAATGAACCACAATGATATTTTTATTGAATCATTAGGTGATTTTCATACAGGTAATATGTTCTTTAAATAGTTTTCTGCTAATTAGGAGTGTAAAATCATTATAAAATCAACTTTTTAGAAATTTTACTAGTACACTTCAAGTGAAACTGATTACAATGAATTCATATTAGATTTGTATTAAAAATTAAAAATCTAACGAAAAACTAACCAAACATCTCTACAAACATCTATTCTAGAAATGGTCAAGAACCTGGTAGAAGATAGTGCCAATACTGGTGCAATGCTTTTACAATTCCCAAAAATGTTGAGGCTTTGTGGTGATAATGCAAATCACACATTGAACCATCCAAAGATGAAGAAATTGATGACCGAAGAATCTTTTGATTTGGTTATGGTTGGATTTTTCATGAACAATTTTTTGCTGGGAGTTGCCGATCATTTTAAATGCCCATCCCTTGTTATAACTTCAATGGGAGCTATGACAATGACAAATGAAATGATTGGAAATCCATTGGGAGTTTCTGGAGTGCCCCATTTATTTTTGCAGCTTAAGGGCAACATGAATTTTAAACAAAGAGTTGCTAATGTAATAATGTATGTTTTTGATTATGGAATGTCATATTACATTGACTATGTCTCCGAGAAGTACTATAAGTATGTCATCCGTTAATATTCATTGAAACATTTCTAAAGTCTTGATTTTTAGCTCAATCTTTCCATCTGATAAATATATTTCTTATAAAGAGTCAATAGCAAATGTGTCCTTGATCTTGACAAATCATCACTTTAGTCAAGGGAGTGTACGTCCTAATGTTCCAGCTATGATTGAAGTAGGTGGCTTACACATAAAAACTACTCCTTCTCCCTTGCCTGAAGTATGTATAAATCAACGCAGTGTATGATATTGCGTATTGATCATTAAATCATTTATAGCACATCAAAAAATGGATCGATGAAGCCAAACATGGTGTTGTCTTCTTCAGTTTGGGCTCAAATGCTAAAAGTACTTATTTGCCTCAGCATAAAGTGAAAGCTTTAATCAGCACATTCTCTAAACTTAAGCAGCGAGTTATCTGGAAATGGGAGTCTGATGAACTTCCAGGAAAACCAGATAACGTATTGATTGGGAAATGGTTGCCACAAGATGATATTCTTGCTCATCCCAATGTGAAACTTTTTATATCGCACTGTGGGTTGGGTGGAATGACTGAGTCAAAATTCCATGCAGTTCCAATCGTTGCCATGCCAATTTTTGCAGACCAAATGACAAACGCCGCTAAAATTATTGGTGAAGATTGGGGAATTGAGGTTCCACTTAAGACCTTAACTGAAGAAAATTTATCTGCAGCCATTCATGAAGTTATTGGAAATCCAAAGTATATAAATATAATTCATGCAATTTTTCAAAAATATTAAAGATTAATTTTTAGGTACACTGAGAATGTAAAAAGGTTGTCTGCTCTTTATAAAGATCGCCCAACTAATGCTATGGACACAGCCATCTTTTGGATTGAATATGTGATAAGACATCGAGGCGCTAAGCACATGAGATACCCAGCAGCTGACCTGAATTTCTTCCAAAAATATTGTTTGGATGTTCTTGCTTTCTTACTTTTAGCTCCTTATTTGTTCTTCAAGATCCTTGCATTCGCAATAAGACTTATTCGTCCAAAAAAATCTCCAAAGCCACAGAAACAAAAATCAAAAGGAAAGAAGGAGTGATGTTATTTTGCTAATAAAATCTACATTTCGTATAATTTGATAGTTTCAATCAAATACGGTTCAGAATATTTATTTTTGATAAAATGAATGGTCTTTATGGAATATGGTCTTGTTAATTTGCTGACCAATAAAATCATCATGATACTGAAAAAATATTATCACAATGACTTTTTACAAAAAATATTTTATGGTTTTAAATCGGTAACAAAACGATTATACCTATATATATCAGACTTATATCAACATTCTAAAAGATTATAGACGATTATAGTGAACTCTTGAATCTTACATTTTAAATAACCAACAACCAATTTTATTCTATAATAAAATAATCTATTTGAAATTATCCCAGGTGGAATTCGGGTTCAAGTCCTAATGTAGGTAGACTAGAATACATTAGGAAGTACACTTTTTCCTAGAATAATACACTAGGATACACTAAGAGACACACTAGCTTCTAGGAAAATGTGTGCTCTCTAGTGTATCCTAGTGTATGACCACACTAAAATACACTAAGGAACATTTAAATTCCTAGTGTTCCTTCTAGTGTATTCTAGTGTTTTCTAGTGTGGAAAATTTAATATCTTGAAAATTCAAATTTTCATATTTTTGGCGAAAAATTAGATTTAATATTCTTGAATTTGCTGTTGAAAGCATTTTTGGTATTTCTTTTGTGTATTTGCGATGTTTTTAACGCATAAAATTTTTTTAATTTCGAAATATTATTTGTTTTAAAAAATTATTTCATCTTTTTAAAACATAATTTTAAAATGATGATTTTCAAATCTTTTTTGAAATATTATTTTTGCCGATTTTTCAAATATCATGAAAAATTTTAATATTAACCCTTTATTAATTTATCGGAAAAATATTGTTTTGAATATCCAAAATGTTTTTCCAATCACTCGTTTAATATTTATTTATTATTGCCAAAAATGTGAGCGATTTAAATAGTAAATAATTTTCAAATATTACATGTTTGCTGGTCACATAAGTAAGTTAAAAGTCACCTAAAACTAGTTGACAATACAGCCGAGTGGATTGCGCGCTGCCTCACAAATGTGCGGCAGCGGCTCAAATCCAAATTTTAAAAAGATGCAAAAAAGAAAGTACACTAGAAAATTATGTACTTCTAGAATATTCTAGTGTAGAATTAAAATTTATATTTTTTAATTTTTCAAAAATTCCACACTAGGATACACTAGAACATACACAATCGCTTAGTGTTTTAAAACCACACTAAGCTTAGTGTTTCTACGGGGAAGGTTCTAGTGTTTTTTCTCTAGTGTATGTCTTAGTGTAAATGGCATTTATTTCCACCTGGGATGTTATTAAATTTGCTATCTATGATGTATTTGCTAAATTCAATTTTGAGCTAGACCACGGTATTGTAAGAAAAATTTTACTATCAACAATATTTTTCTTGAGAGTCAAATCCCAATGAATGCCGCGAGTCGAGTAACCTTGAATTAATTTAAGTGAAATTTTTTGTGTCTAGATATATTAAATTTTTTGTGTAAATATCAACTCCTAACACTCACTCAAAATTCTTCCAAGTGTGCAGTAAAGATAATTGATTTGTTTCTAACAGCTTTTATATCTTAAAAAACGTTTCAGTTGTAAATTGATTGTTGAACCGAGAACCAGTTAAAAAATATTTTATTATCTTGGAATGAGATTATGGACTTTTGTTGCCTTTTTGGCAGTTTTATGTGTGCAACAATGTTGCTCTTCGAAGATCTTGATGCTGTTTCCAAGTCCAAGTCGATCCCATTTAATTGTTACTCAAGCAGTTACACAAGAGCTAGCCCGACGGGGCCACAGTGTAACCATTGTGAGCTCTTATCCACTAGATAAGCCATTAATGAACCACAATGATATTTACATTGAACCGTTAGGCAATTTTCAATCAGGTATTTATTTTGATAATATAATATTTTAATGAAAACTATTAAAAAACAATTCTGTTCATTTTTAGATATGATCAAGAACCTAGTAGAAGACAGCGCAAACAGCCTCGCGATCCTATCGAGATTTCCGAAAATTGTTAAGTATTGTGCAGATAACGCCAACCACACTTTAAATCACCATAAAATGAAGAAATTAATGGCCGAAGAATCATTTGATCTGGTGATGGTTGGATTATTCATGAACAACTTTTTGCTGGGAGTTGCAGATCATTTTAAATGCCCTTCTCTTGTTATAACTTCATTGGGAGCTATGACATTGACAAATTCAATGATCGGAAATCCATTGGGAGTATCTGGAGTGCCTCATTTTCGTATGCACTGCGATGGCAATATGAGTTTTAAACAAAGAGTTTTTAATATGTTTTTGTATGTTTTGGATTATGGAATATCATCTTACATAGACTTTGTGTCAAAAAATTATTATAAGTATGTGCATTTTTTGAGCTTAAGAATTATAAATTTCAAAAGTCTCGATTTTTAGCTCAATCTTTCCATCTGATAAATATATTTCTTACAAAGAGTCAATTGCAAATGTGTCCTTGATCTTGACAAATCATCATTTTAGTCAAGGGAGTGTACGTCCCAATGTTCCAGCTATGATTGAAGTTGGTGGCTTACACATAAAAACTACTCCTTCTCCATTGCCTGAAGTATGTATAAAATTTTGTAAAATATTTCATTAAAACTCAATCAAAAATTCGGTTGAAATATTTAAAGCACATACAAAAATGGATCGATGAAGCTAAACACGGAGTTATCTTCTTCAGTTTAGGTTCAAACGCTAAAAGTACATACCTACCAGAAGACAAAGTAAAAGCTCTAATAAACACTTTTGCTAAGCTTAAACAGAGAGTCATCTGGAAGTGGGAGTCTGATGAGCTTCCTGGGAAACCAGATAATATACTAATTGGAAAATGGTTGCCACAAGATGATATTCTTGCTCATCCAAACGTGAAACTTTTTATCTCTCACTGTGGAAAGGGGGGATTGACTGAATCAATGTATCATGCTACTCCTATTGTTGCAATACCCATTTTTGCTGATCAGATGGGAAATGCTGCTGCAGTTATAGATGAAGGTTGGGGATTTCAGGTTCCACTTAAAACCTTAACTGAAGAGAAAATATCTGCTGCTATCAAAGAGGTTCTTGAGAACCCAAAGTAATATATAAGACAACTTTCGTCAGGTACAGAATTCTATTTGGATTATTTTTAGATACACAATCACAGTGCAACATCTCTCTAAACTTTATAGAGATCGCCCAACTACTGCTATGGAAACAGCCATCTTTTGGATTGAATATGTGATAAGACATCGAGGCGCTAAGCATATGAGATACCCAGCAGCTGATCTAAACTTCTTCCAGAAATATTCTTTGGATGTTTTTGCATTCTTGCTGTTAGCTCCTTATTTGCTCTTCAAGATCCTTGCATTCGCAATAAGACTTATTCGTCCAAAGAGAGCTCCAAAGCAACAGAAACAAAAAACGAAAGGCAAAAAAGAGTGATTTAACAATTGCTAGATAATGCAATTTCTTTGCTAAAATAAATCAATGGATTTTTTCTTCTGTATTGTCAAGAAACTGTGTTTTATTGAATTATAAAATATCAATATTTTGATAAATTTATGGGCCTGGTTTTGCTGATTAAAAAAAACCATTATGACACTTAAAAAACTTTATCGCACAATGACTTTTCACTAATTTACTTTTGACTTCAGATAAAATTTTCAGTTTATGGTTTATACCGAGGGGGTAATAAAGGGAACTTATTCTTGTCAAGTCCTCTAAAACTTATTCAATTTACTCCAGCTTACTCACATTTACTCTTTACTTACTCCACTTATTCTTGCTTACTCATTTACTCAATTCACCAAATCTTAAAGTCAAAAAAACGTGATAAAAGTTGTGTAGTGATTTTGTAAAAATTCCTTCAGGTTTTTCTAACAATAGGCTTTAGCAATAGATTACCAATGTGATTTATCGACAAAAAGAGTAAAGTTAGGCAAAGGGCAATAAAATAGTGGGGAGTATTCGGGAGTAGCCTAAAGAGTAGGGAGTTATTAGGAGTAGCTCGAAGAGTAGCATGCTGGAAATTATTTTAATTATTTAAAAAGAAGTTGAAGGTATTACTTAAAATGTATTTTAAATACGTTTCTCCAAAAAATATTGCAAAAAAGTGCAAAAAGAGCCAGAATTTAATATTTAATGTCTGGATTTGAACCTATTAGTCTAACACCATATATTTTCTTGCTTGTTGGTTCGAATCTTGGTTGGGTCAGATTGTTTTTTGCCATTTTTGCAATATTTTTTGTTATTACAAATAATTGATTTTACATTTCTTTTATAATTTTTGAATGTAGCATGTTTAATTTCGGTGACAAATTCTAGTCATTTATTAAAGTAATGTTAACAAATGTTGGAAATATGGACTGCAAAAATGGCAAAAAACAAACTGACCCAACCAAGATTCCAACCAACAAGCAAGAAAATATATGGTGCTAGATACATGGGTTCAAATCCAGACATTAAATATTAAATTCTGGCTCTTTTTGCACTTTTTTGCTTTATTTTTCAGGGAAACAATTTTAAATCGAAAAATAATTAGATTATAAATTTTCTTATACACATGCCTAATTTCGGTGGCAAAAAAGACTTACTCAATTCAAAATTGAATAAACTTATTCAATTTACTCTTGCTTACTCTCACTTATTCTTCACTTATTCTTATTCTTGTCGGCCATTTGGGCCATTTATTACCCCCTCGGTTTATACTTTGATTTTTGTCTTAATCATATAATTTTATTCATTAACCAGCGAAGTCTCTGATGAAAGCTTTAGAACAAATTGCAGAAGTAATTTTGACTAAAATGAGTAAACGTATTTACTGAGCACTTAATTTACCTAAAAATAAAATTTAACCTCTAAAAATTCACATTAAAAAAAGACTGACTCCCAAATATTGTCAGAATATCGAAATTCTGATTAGAAATGTGTTTAAAATGAGTAAACGTATTTACTGAGCACTTAATTTACCTCAAAAAAAATTTTACCTCAAAATATTCACATTAAAAAAAGACTGACTCCCAAATAAGGTCAGAATATTGAAATTCTGGCTGGAAATGTGTTTAAAATGAGTAAACATATTTTTTGGTAATAATAATTTACCAAAAACGAATCTTGAGATTCTAAGACTTTCTAGGTTGTCTGGTACCACCAGATGACCCCCAGATGACTCCCAGCAAGGATCGATGCATTTCTTGACTGAACTTGTTATCCCAAACATTTTATCTGTAAAAACCACAGCTGTATCTGTAGTTTTGTATGAAAACCCCGACTTTGCGTCACGAAAGTGGTTCTGGTGACCTAACCGGTGGAGTCAGCATCACCAAAAATATCATCATTTGGCATCATCATTTGGAATCGGTTCGGTGGGAGGCCCTTAGTTTTTCCGATTGCACGGGTCGGGGGTTCTCGAGATTTGTGTACGCGGAAGTCAGGAAAAATCAAATAAAGTTGAAAAACCCTGAAAATTCTGTCACGAAAACAATACTTCTACTTGTTGCGGAGAAGTAAATATTCCGATAACATCAAAGATAACGCAGTCAAAATCAGTTGCGTGTTGGTTTTTGTACATCATTGTCAGTTTTTTTTCTTTTCGCAAGAAAATATCAAAAAAGCCGCAAGAGTTAAGGCCGTTAATCTTTGTTATTGTGTTAAAACAATTATTATTATTACAGAGCGAAATGAAGTTTGCTATTGCAGTGGCTTTCTTGCTGATTGTTTGTACACAAATCTGTGAATCAGCAAGGATTTTAATGTTGTATCCAAGTCCTAGTAGATCACATTTAGTTATTGGTCAAGCAGTGACCAAAGAACTTGCACGAAGAGGACACAATGTCACAGTTGTGAGCTCATTTCCATTAGACTACCATCTAGAAAATCACAACGATATCTTCATTAAGCCTATCGAAAATTTTCAAGATAGTGAGTAAACTTTGGGAGTGGTCTGGTGGGTAGAAAAACTCATTTTTCTATCAAGTAAAAATCATTCTGGAATATATTGAAGAAAGAGTTTACTCATCAGTTCACTTTTTATAAAAAAGTTTGTTGCACAATTTAATTTGGTTAATCTGATTCATAGATTTAGTCCAAGAGTTGATAAGTGACAGTTCAAGTGGAAGTTCATTTAAGTTCTTACAAATACTTCCCAAGTTGGTTCGATATGCTGGTGATACTGGTGAAGCAGCTTTAAACAACCCAAAACTTAAAAGGCTGATGGCTGAAGAATCTTTTGATTTAGTGATCGTTGGATTTTTTA
The DNA here is from genome assembly GCA_038502155.1 of Parochlus steinenii. Lineage (NCBI taxonomy): Eukaryota > Metazoa > Arthropoda > Insecta > Diptera > Chironomidae > Parochlus > Parochlus steinenii. The sequence goes on along the minus strand of JAXCIN010000034.1, from coordinate 2,065,014 downwards.
TGCAAAACTTCTTGCTAGGAGTTGCAGATCATTTCAAATGCCCGTCGATTATTTTAAGTCCAGTTGGGCCAATGACTGCAACAAATATCATGATTGGTAATCCATTGGGAGTCTCCGGGGTTCCTAATTTAATGTTGCAGTATAAAGAGCCAATGATGTTTTTTCAGAGAGTGAAGAACTTTTTGTTTTATGCTATCGAGTTTGGCATCGATCAATATTCAGAACTTATTTCAAAGCAATTTTATGAGTGAGTAAATTTTTTGGAGCTGTTATGTCTATTAGAATATAACATGAATAATTTCAGGAAAAACTTCCCATCTGACAAATACATTTCATACAAAGCTGCCAAAAGAAATGTCTCCTTAATATTGGCCAATCATCATTTTAGCCAAGGAGCTGTTCGTCCTAATGTTCCAGCAATGGTTGAAGTCGGTGGTCTGCAAATAAAAACTAGTCCTTCTCCATTGCCAGATGTAATATCTTCGAAACTTAAATGAAAAAAAATCAAGCTTAAAATATGTATCCTTGAAATATTTTAGAAACTCAAAAAATTCCTGGATGAAGCTGAAAACGGTGTTATATTCTTCAGTTTAGGATCAAATGCCAAAAGCACCTATTTGTCAGATCATAAAGTTGCACTTTTAATCAATACATTCTCTAAACTTAAGCAGCGAATCGTATGGAAGTGGGAGTCTGATGCACTCCCTGGGAAACCAGATAATATATTTATTGGAAAATGGCTGCCCCAAGATGATATTTTGGCTCATAAAAATGTGATTTTGTTCATTTCTCATGGAGGTTTGGGGAGCATTGTTGAGTCAAGGTACCATGGAGTGCCGATCCTTGCGATTCCTATTTTTGGTGATCAGATGACAAACGTTCAAGCTATTGTAAAAGAAGGATGGGCTATTTCTGTTCCGTTGAAAACATTGAATGAGAACGAATTTTCGGAATCCATCAGAGAGATTCTTGGAAATCCTAAGTAATTCACAAAGGATTAGTTTGTTCAGTACTGTAATTTATGAATAAATCTTGACATATTTTTAGATACTCCAACACTGTCAAACAACTTTCAGAACAATATCGTGATAGACCTGCAACTGCTATGGAAACAGCTATCTTTTGGATTGAATATGTCATAAGGCATCGTGGCGCCAAGCATATGAGATATCCAGCAGCTGATCTAAATTACATACAATATTATTCATTTGATGTTATTGCATTTTTGGTTCTCACTCCATACTACCTGTTCAAAATCCTTGCATACGCAATCGGGCTCTTAAAACCCAAGAAAACCATTAAATTAAAAAGTGACACTAAGAAGGATTGATTTATTTTGTTGCGCTAGCTGTAATAAAATGAATTTAAATGTTAAAATTAGCTTAAATTACTTTTTTTCGTGAATTAATAACCGCATATTTAAAAATACATAAAAATTTATGGATTAAATCAACTTAAAGAGATGAGATCGTTTGTTGAAATTTCGATTCATTCATCAATCAATACATTTCGTACTTTTATTGCACTGTTAAAGTCAAGTTTTACGATCTTAAATTCATTGAGTAAGCTAATTTTCTACACAGCAAAAAAATAAATTGAAGCTACACCTTTATGATAAAATAATTTGTAAAGTGTGTCTAATATTTTATAAACAAAATCTGATTCATTTCATTGTCGGTTATTTAAATTTATACACTTTAGACTTGAAATGGAAAATGAATAAAAATCTGGAGAAACATCAATATAATTCAAATGTTGTGTATGTTTTATTTCCCGTTTTGTTTTAAATTGACATATAAAATTATTGCACTTTAAATAATAATTAAAGCTAAAAGTTAAGCTAAATTAGAATTTAAAATACTATTTTGTTATCCATAGATAGCGTCTTTATAATTGAGTCGAATTAATAAATTCTCAAATTCTCTTTTAGCCAATGTAAAAGCAACTTCAATTTTTGAGACATTCTATATGAATAACACCTAATATCTACCCTGATCTACTTTTACTTATCAAATAACCTAGCGTTCAAATCATGAAAATAAATTCAACTAAATTAAAGTTAATTAAATAAATTTCATCACATGGACCTGTTCAAGGTTGACCTTCTGAGCAAGCACAAATTTGGTATTACTTTGGCATTCCTACAGAGGAAACTTTAAGTCAGTATCCTTGAGGTTTTCTTCGATCCACAAATCAGCCCGTCTAGCTAATTCCGGTGAAAACTTTTCAGTAAATCCACCATTTTTCCCATTCCGGATGAATGAACCATCTTCAGAACTCGCCTGAAGAATTCCCAGTTCTTGACCTTCGCACATATTTACAGAACTATTTTTTCTGAAGTTCTCAATACTAAGATGATCGACAAGATTTGGAATATCTTTCTCTTGAATAGGTTTCTCAAGGAATATACCAATATTTTTAATTGTTCCCACTAGATCTCGCTGCATGTCTTCATAGAAAATGAAAAGAACGTGGGGAAGGTTTCTTTTACTCCATGCATCTTTGACGTGAGTCCAATATGGAGACCAGAATAATAGGTCTTGTTGAAAGTAGTTGAAGAACGTCTCAAAGTTATTATTGTATCTGGTGAATCGCCAGAGTTTATTAAGGTGATAGTAAGAGACGAGCATATCTTTTGGATTCCGTGCTACGTAAACAATCTAAAAGATTTTCAAGTTTGTTTCAGAACTGAGTTATAAAAAATGTCTTGAGTAATACCTTAGCACCACTTTCATTAATGTCCCTGGGTAGAAGCTTCAATGGTAAATGTGTTTTAATGAGTCTGGGGAAGATCCAGAATTTAAGTTTGTGCTCTAGTGGTAACATGATAAGCGTTAAGAATCTTTTTTTCCACGGTATGTCCTTAATCTCTTCTTTTATTTCTGCTTCCATTTCCTCGCTTAGAAACCAGTTCAAGCTGTAAATAAAATAAAATCAGTAATACAGCACGTTGAAAATTCAATCAATAAACTACTCAAGGAAAGGTGATCTTCGTGTTAGAGGCCGCAATTGAGCTTTCTTATAATCTAAGTTGTTGGCTATCAACCAGACCATCTCTTGAGTCCACGTGGTACCTTTAGTTATAAAAAATTAGCCAAGTATTATATCTGAAACATTTGTAAAATATTTACCACTCCTTGGATAGGATACTACCCAGATATCTGTTTTACGTGTTGGCATGTTGTAAACATCTTGAGCACGATGTCGAAAAGCTGCTGGAAGAATCCACTTGTCTGTACCAACTTGCACGAGACCACCTTTGCTTCCTGCAATAGAATCAAATAACATTTTTAGAAATTTGATACTAAAACTATTATTCGTATACTTTATGATCTATAAAAACTTTTTTAATACATGTATTCTTAAATTTAAACTTTTATTTCAAACAACCACCTATTTAATTTGTATCGTGCTATAAAGCATGCTTTAATTTTCTATGATCATTCCATAACTGAGTAGTATTTTTGGTAGATTTTTTGTTTTATGGGTTTGTGTCGTGATAACTTGACCTCATTAGAAAAATAAATCTTTTTATATTGTGCAACAAATAAAAATAAATTTGTCAAATCTTTCATTGATTTCATATCACGTTTTACCATATAATGATCTGAAAAAAAAATTTGTTGCTCAAAACAAATTTTTAATGCATTGGTATGAGTTCAACAAAGGTTTGACTAGCCAATGCGTTATCTTTCTTGTTTTATTAGTGTAAAAATATAGTCTTGACCAAGTGAACTTGATATTTTGATCATCAAAAATTTAAATAATCATCGTTTGGAATTGCCGGTCAACTTGCCGATTTCTTCATTTTATTGGGATTATTATAATAAAATGCTCGTGAGTCATTTGCATTAAATTTTGATGGCGATTAAATAAAAACTAAGAGATTATTTTTTTATTGTATGAGTAAATGATTTTGCGCGTGATTCCATCAATTTTGCAATATTATCTAGAGGTATTTAAAGGATTTTCAAATATCGTATTTCTGTTTAGAAATAAAATTTTTATGAAAATATTTATTAATTTGTATACGATTAATTTCATAAATATTTTAACCGTAACAATTTAGATGAGCAAGACATATGTTTGAAGAAAGTGCTAAAGATTGTGTACCTAACTTGAAATTCTATTAGATAGAAATAAAAATTTTATCGAACATAGCTTTGTGTTTACTGCTACAAACTATGATACGTTTCTCATTGACCACCATGTAAAAAAAACCGTTTTTAAGTTTATATTCTTTTCAGAGATTTAAGATACAAAACATATAAATTCTTTTTCTCAATAAAATATTCATTGAAAATTTCTACCTTCTACCTGTTTTATTTTCAATCTTGAATTTGCTTGAAGTTGGTAAAAGCATTGCATAACAAAGTAGAAAGTATACATTTAAAAAAATTCCCAGTAGATTGCCAGAACAATCACTTTTCGAATTTACGGGCTTTTAATTCACATATGCATAATGTGTTTTCACTCTACTTTTACAAAAACTATGTTTTATACTTCAGACACGTTGTTGATTGCTATCGCCACAATTTCACTTCGATACACACGTGTGGTTTTTTCGATAATACTTGATTGAGATTGAGTAAAATTGAGACCAAGGGCAACATAAGATTGGATCGTTTGATAAGTAGTAGTTTCTTATTGAATATTCGAATTTCGTTACAAAATTATCATCCCAAAGCTTTGGTATAAATGTTTGCATAATATATTATTCATTGACTTTGTTTAAAGTCCACGATATTTAATTTGATGCATTTATTTTATTTCTTCAACAACATATATGTAAAACAATTTTTACTATCATATATAAACCGGCTTATTTGCTTATTTCAGACATTATTATAATTGGTATTTCACTTAATCACAGGCTAAAACCTTACATTTCCTAAATTTTTAAAATCAAATTTCTTAGCAAATTTTAGTCTTTTGTCAGTAATTATTAAGGACCAGGAAGCTCTTTAAGGACCTGACAACTTTTATTGAGATAACATCAAATTATTAGCACACGTGCATTTTAGAACTAATCAACCGATCAATACCTTCAAAATCTTCCTGCAACCTTGTTTGTACATCCTCATCCAAATCTTTAATGGCAAAAGGAAACTTGTGATCCTTTGTATAGTTACTTTGCCTTAAGATCACTTTCTTCCAAACAAAACATAAATAATCCCAATGCTTTACCATTCGAATCAAAAATCCAATATAAATGTTTAGCATGCGCACTTCGAAACTTTTGTAATAATCCATTTTATGATAGGATCTGATTGCGATGGACTTATACTCAATAGCTTTAATATTCAATTAAGCTGCGATTACAAATTTTTTTTTCGCACTCATAAATTTTTTTACAACGACTGTTGACATTGAAATAACTTCATTCATTCACAATTTCACAAAAAGTCCATCTAATCCACAAAACAATTTATTCAAATTTTTTTTGTTTCCAAATTGTTAAGTTATCAATATTTTATATTCACACAACGCAAGAAGTAGGACCGATCTGGCAAACAGTTAAAGATTGACTAAGAAGACACGACGACAGTTTTTCTCTTTTATACTTTCTCCTACCATTTGTGCAAAGTTAAGTTAGTAGCTGTAAGAAAACCAACTTTAAAATATCAAGTATAATCATTATAGTGAATTATATTATTATTGAGTTTACAGGAAATGCTTAGTAAGATATTTACCAATAAGTTCAAAATGGGATTAATTTGCATTTTCAAATAGTCTTGTGTTCCAATGCCACAACCTCTAAGATCTTTCTTAATTGACATGGATGAAAGTCGTCTTCTTTTAAAAATTACATGCTTGAGCCAAAATTTTATTGAAAAAATATTATAGTTCAAAGTCGACCCAATCTTTTATGGGCAAATTTCAGGCAAAATTTTCTAAATCCAAAAACAAAATTTATTGATCAGAGAATGGTATTCTTTTCTTTGCCGGAAACTTTAAACTTGTAAATAAATTTCATTAAATCAAATACTTTTATGCATATAAATCTCACATTTATGTTAAGTTTGCAATAATTTTAGAAATGTATTTGATAAAAAAGATTAAAAAATTTACGTATTTGAAAAAATTACTTTATGTATAGTCTAATACATTCATAGAATTTATCATATCTAGTTAAAAATCACAGTAGTACCTGAATTCTAAACCATTATATCTTGATTACTAAGTCAAATCATAGTAGAAAGCAGATTCCCAATAAACATAAGTTTAATCTCAACTAACTTTTTTGTTCATTAAAACAATTAATGTCAGAATGTCTCTAAAAAAGCTTTATGCAGAATTTCTCAATAAGATAAAATCAAAATTTAGGCCACTTTTGAATTTCAAATCAGTAATTTCAGTAATTTCAAACAACTAATAAAAATTTGCGAACACAAAAATTTTGGAAGCTTTACGATATAAATTGAGATGTCAATAAATGATATTCATATAATTTAACAAATGCAAAAATATTACTCTGATATAAAATAAATTTGTCATCGTTAAATTATAATCAAATTATCTGCTCCGAATTGATGGTTTTACTCCAACAATAAATCATTATTATGTCTGAAAATGTGTTTTAATATTTGAGCGATCCTTGCTTAAAATGCAAAAATTTGTTAATTATCCCATGATACTTGAATATCACAAAATTCAACTATTATTAATATTTGTCGGGTCTTTGTTGTGCTTGAGGCAGAAACTTTCATGAATTAAATCACACAAAATATATGTTTGCTAATTTTATGCAAATTTGCGTAATCATATTCAATTAAGAGTGTTTTATTACAAAAGTATTACTTCAAATGGTGTGGTTCAACAGTATGGAATGACTTTAATTTAAAGTAACCTTGAGACAAGGTATTTTGATAATATGTTTTCGAAAGAGAGATATATTAAAAGAAAATTACATAAGCATTTGCTGATTAATTATATCATATATAACATATATAACAATACTTCGCAGTAACTTTTCGTTTGCTAGTGAATGCAATTAATGGTATGATGTGTTAGGTGAAAATATCAGCTGATTCATTTTTATAGATTCAAATTGAATATATTTATTTCATTAACTAATTTCTACCAAAGCTCAAATATCTTTATTAAAAAAATTTCAGTTTGACCTTTTTATAATATTTAATTTCAAATATACGATGATAGTATTTGAGAAATATCGGAGAAATAGCAAAATATTAAATCGGTCTCTTTCTATTATCAGTATAAACTTATGATAGGTTCATTAGATAAACCATGCCCATTAAAGATAATTATTTCCAAATATACTTAACGGAAACCTGTACAATTGTAAATACTGTAAATCACTATGATGATTTAGATAAAAATGACGACAATTCAATAAAATTTAGGTTACCCATTTATTAATTTATTTTCTCAGCAGTATGATAAAAATTCCAGATGTTGTAAACTGGATTTTTAACGGCAACTAAAGTCCATTAATTAATTTTACCATGGGCATTTTTTTTGTCAAACATTTTTGGCACCAGCTTTTCAACTTTTTAACATATGTTAATACCCTGCGCTATTTTATCAACACATTTAATATTTTATATTTATTTAAAACTTTAATAACATTGTAAAAACTTATCACTTAAAGTTTTCTACATATTACTATTTTATAATAGATATTTGTTGCATCCAAACATTGCTTCGATCTTTTCAGCACAAAAAGCCGTTAATTGTCGAAATGTCTAAAAATTTAGCTTTAAATTAAATTTATTTTATCTAAATCAAACATTTGCCAATGATAACTTTTCGTAGTCTGAACTTCAAAATTTCAAAGCACATCAATGATTACATCGACTCATTTGTCAAATTGTGTTCAAACACCAGGAACGTCAGTTTCCTAAAATAAAATTCATTAACTAAAATCAGAGACTTTGCTAAAACGTGTTCACTAAAATTAATACTTGAATTATGCAACTTATTGAAGCATGTTGCTGTGCATGTTTTTTTTTGGGAAAAGATTAAGTCAACTTGGGTCATGTATTCCAAATTTCAAAAAAATGTTTACATCTGAATCCAACAGATTACTACAATTTATACTGCAACAAATTTATATACATTATTTTTTGACCCCATGGTTGCATTCAGTTTTACTATATTATTATTATTATTATATAGTTTGTATCACTGAATAGTATGATATATATCACATAAAAATAATGTTCAAATACATGTAAAGACAAAAATATGTTAATCTTAAATCAACCTTGGCCTGATCAGACATTTCTTTTAATGTATTTTATCACCAAAAGATATTTGATGTGAAAAATATGCTAAATTAGTTAGTAGTTTTCGCTTTTCATTAACGGACCAAAACTCAAACTAAAGAAATGTGTGCGACACAAAAACGTCAAAAAAAAATTTCAAACCGTTCACAATATACAATATTATACACCCATATATTAAATTATAAATCGCTTATATAACATTCTTTATGTTTTTTTATTGTTGTGGTTTAACAGGTTTCTGGAAAATGTCTACATTTTTTAACCAAAATTTTGAGACATTTAGTTTTTGGAAATAAATGAAGAAAGTAATTTGGTCCAACGTTGTCGTTCACTTTATCAGCGATTATTAGCTGCTCACAACTCGTGGTGAGAAGAAGTCAAATGTGTTTCCCTTTCTTTTATCAAGTGGATAAGTATTCGCTTTAGTGAATTATAATATTGAAAAATGAGAATTTTCTTAGTGATTTGCTGTGTTTTAGTGACCAATGTATTTGCACAATCTGAAATACTATACAAGTTTTTGCAGTTGAATCGGGAAAACTTGAGCATTTCGGAAAGATGCGACAATGACTTGCAGATTATTGAAGATAGTTTGGAAAATGGAGATATTTGGGCTTTGAAATGTGAGTGTCAACTGTCAATACAGAAGTTCTTTTCTTTAGGATGTAATATATGCTAAAGACGTTGAGAGCATCACGGTTACAAAATTAAAATTATATTTCCTTGAGAATTCAAAACTTCCTCATAAAATTACTTTCAATGCATTTTTGTATTAATTAATTTTATGTGTCTTGACTGAACTTATGAAATTTCATTAAATCATATATATAATATTGCTTATGCTCTTTTGATATAACTTTAAAAAAATGTATCATGAACTATGTCATGTAAAAATTATTAAAATTAACAAAGAACGTGAAATCATTTCATACATGTTTTGCAATATGGAAATTTTATAAAGCAGTATTTTCGTCTTAAAAAACAACAATAACCTCTGAACGAAAAGATGTAGTTAGTTGTTTCAAATTTTCATACTACAATCTGTGGCAATTCACATCTAAATAATATTATATCATTCCTTTATTGCACAATTCAAATATATATGTTATATCTAACGAAAAAATTACAGCTTGTAGTCAATCAACAACTTTTGTTTTAATCAGTCGTAATTTTACTATCCCTGTCTTATATTCCATTCATGCGTGATACAAAGAGAGATATCATGGTATTAAAATACACCATTAGCAATGAATAAAGCCGTAAAAAATGTTTTCAAATGTCTAATGATGACACACTGTAGAAAATTTACATCTTTAGATACTTCATATGATGATGCACAAGGTCAATATTTCTATTTCTTAATGGGTTTCAACGAATGTTTACTGTTAATTTATTTTCATTCGCCCACTCAAGTATTATCTGATGAATCAAGGTTGAATCCGAGTTGAATCCTTTGAACTTTTTAGTTTTGAAAAATTGCATAAGTGTCATGACTTGCATGTATTGGTTTATTGGAGATCCACTAAAATTTAAATATTTGGTACGATTTCCACACATCTTTTGCTCAAATCAACGATGAAAGATTTTACCTTTCTCAACAATAATGATATATTTATGTCTTTGCCCTTTTCTCATTTCTATGCTTCTATGAAATTTGAGAGAAACAGACATTTGTTCATTCCTTTCCATCTGATATTTGTATATAACACGATTTATATGATGAACTTACATTATCAAAATTTGGATTATACTAATTTTTTATTTTTCACTTATTTGAAAATTGAAAGTGGTATTTAATAATTTGCTATTGAATAACATAATATGTTGTGTTTGTTGAAGCTGACTGATATTAGAAAATTTTACAAAAAAATTATTTTATGGAGAGAAAGAATGTTCAATCCAGTTTAATTAACATAATATAATTTAAAACTACAAAAATTAACTGACGCGCATATTTTGACAAATAAATGATGTATAACCAAAATTTGCACATTTTATTAATCGAAATGCAGGATGTTTGACACGAGTCTAGTGAAAGAGATATTATGCAACTTATGATAATGCAAGACTCGATTCAGACTCGGACAAGGTTAACGGTGATCAAAAAACAACAAAATACACAAATGAATGCTAGAAATATCACACATTGGCAATGCATTTTTGGAAGAATGTATTCGATATCAATGATGTTCATTTTTGAGATTTTATTGATGTTTGAATTTGCTATAGCATACACTTTTATCAAAATTCAACAAATCAATAATACTAAATTATTTCTTAAGAAATGTTGGATTTTCATATTTGGTATATTATTCACTTTGCAAAGGATTCAATAAACTCTTTTTGAAAAGCGATGTCACAGAAACTCGTTATGTAAATTATTTCATTTAAAAATTGTTTCCATATTTATTTTCAGTATTGGACTCTTCTGCACATCCAACAACTGGATATGTTTGGGGCAACAACTATTGGCTGGGCTCACACCAAGGATGTGTTTTGTTGAACCAGCCGCCCAAGCTATATCTTTCGATATTAGATGAACGAAAGAACTACAGGAATCTGACTGATATATCATCTGTTATGCCTGTAGAGTATCGCATGTTTTACGTGAATCATGACTCTAAGATGCAATTGGATTTACACGTTCGTAATAAGGTATTTTCAATCGAAATTGAAAGTGTGATATTTCTGTATACAGTAATAATTAATGATATTTTAGACTATTTTGCACGTTGGGTTATGTTTTCCACAATCATGCAATAACCATGACAGTACAGTTATGGGACGAGAAGTCTTCAAAATACAGAATTTTCCAAAAATATTTTTAATCAAAGAAATGTGGATGATATCCACTAAAAATCTAGTCCTTCGAGATGGTTTCTTCAAAGATACTTTCGTTGTTCTTTTTACGTAAGTTCATTAAAACATGGAATATAACAATATATTATGTTTTAGTAATCTGTCATCGTTTATATCAGATTTTTTTACATGTTATTCTTGATGTTGGTTATTTGCGGAACCGTTTACATCATCTACTTAGAAAAGTTTAGAGACAGGCTAGCTGTCTTAAATTTTCCTCAGTCTCCAAATTTCGACATTAAAAGTATTGAAAGTAAATTCAAAGAAACAACCTTTGAAAAATTCATGCTTTGCTTTGCTGTACACAAAAATTACGAATTCCTCGTGTCCAAAGAGATCAAAAAAACATCACTTCCAGCCATTCATGGGATAAGGTGAATATTATATAATGTTCATAATTGCTGATTGATAACACGAACAATGGTATGTTTTATAGGGCTATAGGCATGATTTGGATAATGTCAGGTCACATATTCTGTTATGCTTACGCTACTACAGATAATATGCAAACTACTTTTGCCAAAGCACAGAGTTGGATCTTTCAGCCAATTTTGAGCGCTCCTATTTCGGTTGACACATTTTTTGTAATGAGGTAGGTTCTATAATTCATTTATTGGAGCAAATAAATATTTTTTTTAAATATTTCAGTGGCTTTTTGTTGACATACATATTCTTTGAAACTCAAAAAAAGAGAGCAATAACAGATCACTGGTGGAATCTTTTTAAAGTGGTAATTAATAGGTATATTAGAATTGGACCAAGCTTGGGCATAGTTTCTTTGGCCACTGCCAGCTTGATAACTTATACAAACGACACTTCCATGTACTGGCCAAACGAAAATTATGAAAATACTTGCAAGAAATATTGGTGGAGAAATTTTCTCTTCATTCAAAATCTATTTCCATCAGAAGATATGTGTATCAGTTGGAGTTGGTATGTTGCTGCAGATTTTCAAATGTTTTTGGTGTGTTCCTTTCTTTTGTTGGTTTATCTTAAGTAAGTATAAGCATACCTAGCGATTTAAAATTAAATCAAATCTGTGTGGCTTTAATTTTCCGTTTAATCCCTACAGGAACAAAAAACTGTGTGTTTATTTATCTTTGATAATAGCTGGTGTTGCTGCTCTTTACTCTGGATATATTGGACATAGAGAAATTATGGGTTTTTCGTAAGTTTACTATACTAATACTTGATTAAGTTGTATTCCAATAACGTGTTTATCATCACAGTCTGGACAATCAATATAGAACTGCTGATATTCTCTATACAAAACCATACACAAGAATAGGAGCTTATTTGGTTGGTTTTTGGGCTGGTTGGTATTTGAGCAAAATTAACAGAAAACTACCGTTCCATAAGGTATAGATTTAGCATAACCAGCAGGCTGAAAAATATAACTAGATTTATTGTTGCAGAACACGATTTTATTTGGTTGGATTTTAACAATATCAACCACAACCATATTAGTGTTTGGACAGCACTACCAAAGACCAGATGCAATAGTTGGTGGTCTTTTTGCTGCGTTTGGAAGAACTCTTTGGGGTATTGCAATCGCATTCATCATTATTGCTTGTTCTTCAGGAAATGGAGGTAAATTTTGCTTTTGAGGATAATATTTCTCACCAAATAAAAGACTTTAATGCTTATGGTTATAAAGCAACTGCTGAACTCTAAAAATAATGAAAGGTCAACCTCCAAAAATTTATAAACTCAACGTATTTTTAATTTAATTGACAGGATTTATCGCAAGCATCTTACACGCAAAGTCTTTCATACCATTAAGTCGCATTTCTTATGCAACTTATCTATTAAATCCATTCGTTGTGTTAGCTGTCGTGATGTCTAGTAAAACACCATTCCATTTGGATTTTTTCACACTGGTAGGTTTTTGTTGTTCTTCCGAAATTATAAGCTCATGAATAAATTAAACTTTTTTAATCCTCAGCCAATTCAATCTATTGGATTCATCGGTGGTACTTACATTTTAGCTTTTTTCTTTATGCTACAGTTTGAGAATCCTTTCTTGATGTTCATTAGAACCTTTATTGAACCCAGGTTTTTTAAAGTAAAGTCTTAATTGTGGTCTAGTCAGTAATATTATTTGTTATTATTAATACTTTTGATAAAAATATATATTTTATAAAAAAAAACTAATTCTCTCGTTTTTCTAAATTACCTTCAAAGTCTCCAAGCAGTTTTTTCTTCAGATCAGGATCCAAATCTTCAATGGTAAATGGAAATTTCACGTTTTTTTTGTAGTCACTTTGTCTTAGGATAACTTTTTTCCACACAAAACACAAATAATCCCAATATTTCACCATTCGAATCATAAAACTGATATAAATGTTCAGCATACGCACTTCGAAGCTTTTGAAATAATCCATTGTGCCAACAGTTTTTTCTATTCACTCTTTTCACTAATATGCTTTCCTTCAACTTTTATTTTAACACTAAACTTATGTTCTATTTAGAATGCGAGGATTTTTCAGGTCTTCTCGCGTGTATGGAAGATTACTGAGTAAGAAAAAGCGGTGAAAGCACATTACTTTTATACTAATCCTACCACTTTTAACCGCACTTGGTTATTTCGATCACAGTAAATATCACATCACAATTTATTGAAGTAATATCTAGTACTTCTCCGATTTATGAGGATTGAAGATTGTTTAGTTATTTATTATTACGTACCATATATTTACTTTTGATGTAATAATTTATTAATTTTAATTTTCACAAATTTTCACAGTAACTTGATTATAAAAAAAAATTAGTCTCTCTCATTTGTTAACAAGAGAACTTCAAAAGGTCTTTCAAATTATCACATCAAAAAAAAAACTGTTTCAGAAATTGAACCTACGAAGTAATGTTTGGATTAAAGATTCATTCGCTGCACCAAGCTTCACATATAAGGGAGAAGTTCACTAGATGAAAACCAATGCTTTTAGTTTCAACGTTTGTCTTCATAGATACTATGCGAAAAAAGTGACCTTGCCAAACGAAAATTTCAATGAGTTTGGAGAAATGCTGGAAATAAACTGCTGCTTGAGAAAGTATATGATATAATTTGCAAGCTTCTTCAGTGAAGATCGGTGAAAACATTTCAAGACCAAAAAAGATAAAATAAAAAGCAATGCAAGAACTGAATATAACATTTTTCAAGTACTTTCATAAACAATCAAAAATATGTGCTTCCATTACTACTGGCATATTAACAACATATTTAATTCAAAAACTTAATTATTTTTTTAAGTGTACCCAATCATATTGCGCAATTATTTTTGGCAATAGAGCTTTCCAGCGCTTAGCTGTTATATAGAGTACACTTAATTATGTGTTCGGCTGCAGCTAAATTTCTTCAATTAATTATCATCTTGTTTTCAGTTTTTTGTTTTCAGTTCATTGAAGAAAAATGTACTACAGCCGAAGATAACATAAAGATGACGAATATGTCAAATGATTCTTATTTTTAATTATTTGTTGAATGCTCTGGTTAGATGAGCTTTCGAGCTCTCTAGTCATTCATTGGATGTCTTTTTGATAAAATATTAAATAACTTCGAATTTTTGTGTGTTTAATATCGAAAGTAGTTTTTTGCTGTATATTTAATATTTAATATTTAAAAATCGTGTTACCAAATAAAAAAAAAACGACAACCATCTCAAACTATGTACATACGATGCTCTCCAAAGCATTTTTTTTTTGGGGTATTCTTCTTATTCATTTGATGTTTGCTGCCAAATTAACAACTTACTTTTTCTGGTCAATTTGGCACAATGATTACCAAACGCAATTATATGCATGAATTGAAACATTGGAGGGAAAATGCAAACTTTGGTAAAATCCTAAAATGTAGAGACTCATAAAGATTTTCAAAATATTTAAAAGCGATTATTAGTTATTTATATCTCAGCGTGAAAGCAAGTCATATGGAGCTAGTAAATTCAAAAAAATTAATTTGTAGAAAATGAAAGTATTTGCAGCAATATTTTGTGTTTTGGTTCCATCTGTACTAGCACAATCTGAAATTCTGTACAAATTTTTAAAATTAAATCGTGAGCATTTAAATATTTCACATAATTGTGATAATGATTTGAAAATTATTGATGGTGATTTGGACAATAGGGATATTTGGGCTTTGAAATGTGAGTACATTCATATTCAATATAACTGTTTTACTCAAGGAGTTCATAATTATAATAAGTTATAATTTAAATTTCATAATATATTTGTTCCTTTAATTTTTTCGGGTAGCTGTGAAATTATGATTTTTTAAAGAAATTTCCGTTTAAAGATAAATAAAAATATTAGAACGCTAATATTGAGAAATTTGTTTTATAATTTTTCGTAGCCAAAAACCTAAAATACTAAATTTTAATAAGTATTTTAATTCATTGATTTTAAGAAAACAAACAAGTTCAGAAATTGAGTCATTGAACTTTTTTAGATTCAACATTTATGTGATAAATTATTTATTGTAACATATGCTAATGAATTTAGGTGAACACAAGCTAACAACAAAAAAACAAAATCGATCAATCTTAACTAAAAATGCTAAGTATATAAAACAATACCAAATAATTAAAAATTGTGTAATCTTTAATGGCTCAAGGTCGTTTTTTTTTTGCCAATTTAATCGAAGCATAAATGTTACACGCAGGTTCACAAGACTCAAAAACAATTAAATCTTTCAATAGGTAATAATTGAATTTGAAAAGCATTACTACGTAAATCATTTGTAGCCCCTGTGTCTTAAAGTGAAAGTAAAATTTGATGAAGTTGGCGAATAGTTCGTGTAATAGGTAGTTGATGAAACAATCATTAAGAGTATTTTTGGAGACAAAGATCTTGTTAATTACACAGCATCATTTTTGCAATATTGGGAATTGATTTTTTCGTTTGAAAGAGTAGCTAAAGTGTTTTTGACCCAATTATAAATAATAGACTTGGTATTGTTAAAATTTCATATTGCTCATCCAAATAAAATTAGCAAACTTAAGTGAAATGTCTTTGGTTGAAGTTTAACATTGAAATTATATTGAAACTTTTAATGTTATTGCAATTTTTTCAATTATAAAAAAAAATGTTTAGTACTGGACGCTTCTGGTCACCCAACAAGTGGATTTGTTTGGGGAAATAATTATTGGTTAGGCTCGTACCAATCATGTTTGCAGTTAAAAGACCCACCAAAAATATATCTGGCCTTGAATAATAATCGAAAGAGCTATGAGAACTTAACAGAAGTTGGTTCACCCATAGATTTGGAGTATCGCATGTTTTATGTGAATCACGATTCAAAGATGCAATTGGATCTCGACTTATATAATAAGGTTGAATTTCTTAACAATATTAAGAAAGTGTGCAGACATTTATGATTTTTATTTAATTCTAGACTATTCTGCATATTGGTTTATGTTTTCCATCATCATGCAATAATCATGACAGTACAGTAATGGGTCGTGAAGTTTTCAAAAAAGAAAACTTTCCTCCCATATTTTTAGTAAACGAAATGTGGATGATATCAACTAAAAATCTTGTTGTTCGAAAAGATTTTGTGAAAGAACCATTCGTTATTTTGATGATGTGAGTACGTGAATTTGCATTCTAACAAAAAATAATAATTTTGAAATAATTTCAGAACCATATCACTCATATTTTTAACTCTTACAATCTCCGGAACAATTTTCATTAAGAATCTGGAAAAGTATCGAAAAGATTCATCAAAATTTCCACCATTTTTAAACAACAATACGAGAAACTTTCCAGATAATTCTCTCGAGAAACCAACCATTCTCGAAAATTTCTTGTTGTGCTTTTCATTAAATAAAAACTATAATTTCATAATGTCCAAAGATCTTGGGAAGAATTCGATACCAACTATTCATGGAATGAGGTAATTTCTCGAATTTGATTTAATAAATTTTTAGAATAATTTTCTTATTGTAACAGATCCATCGGAATGGTGTGGATTATGGCAGGACACATTTACTGTTATGCTTATGCAACAATAGACAATTTAGCGATAACTTTTGCAAAGGCTCAAAAAATAGCTTTTCAGCCAATACTAAGTACAGCCATTTCAGTGGATACTTTCTTCGTTTTAAGGTATGCTTTTTAGAATTTAAACAAAAATTCATAAACTCTATCAAACTTTTCGTCCTTAGTGGCTTCTTGTTAGCTTATTTATTCTTCGAGACCCAAAAAAGAAGGCCAACAAAAAATTTCACAATCACGTATTTGAAATCAGTTATAAATCGATACATCAGAATCACTCCCCTGTTGGCAATAATTATGCTGGTGACAGTGAGTCTAGTTATTTATCAGAATGATACTTCACTTTTCTGGCCTATTGAAAATTATGAGAGCAACTGCAAAAGGTATTGGTGGAGAAACCTTCTATTTATTCAAAATTTATATCCTTTGAAAGAAATGTGCATGAGTTGGAGTTGGTATGTTGCAGTTGATTTTCAGATGTTTGTGCTGAGTTCTTTGCTGCTCGTCGTATATGTGAAGTAAGTAGATAACTAGTATTTAGTAAGAACAGAATGTAACTATTATTTTTATTTTTTAGGAACAAAAAACTTTGCATATTTTTATCAGTGCTCATAGCTGGACTTTCAGCACTTTACTCAGGATATTTAGGATATAAAGAACAAATGGGGTTTTCGTGAGTCCATAGATTTAGCTTAATTATAGAAGGTATTAAATGAATAATTTTTAGACTCGACAATCAGTACAAAACTATGGACCTTCTATACACAAAACCATACACAAGAATAGGAGCTTACTTTGTGGGTTGTTGGACTGGATGGTATTTAAGTAAAGTGAACCGCGAACTATACTTACAAAAAAGCATACTATGGTTTGGCTGGATCTTCACACTATCATTAACAACTATCTTAGTGTTTGGACAACATTATCAAAAGCCTGACGCATTAATAGGAGGACTCTTTAGTGCGTTCGGGAGGACAGCTTGGGCAATAGCGATAGCATTTATTATCGTTGCTTGCTCAACAGGAAATGGAGGTGAATATTAAAAAACTAGAGATTAATGACATTGTCGATGGATAACCAACTATTTCCAACCATTTTTAACAGGATTCATCTCTAGCATCTTACATGCAAAGTCTTTTATTCCACTTAGCCGTATTTCTTACGCAACTTACTTACTTAATCCAGTTGTGGTGGGTCTAGTTGTGATGTCTAGTAAAACAGCAGTTCATTTAGACTTTAGCTCATTAGTAAGTACACACGAGATAACGATCTATACAATTTATACTTCAAATGTGTTTATTTTTCAGCCAATATTAACGATGGGATTTATTTGTGCAACATATTTGGCAGCATTTTTATTCATGTTGCTTTTTGAGAACCCCTGTGTAATGTTTATCAGGAAATTCATTGAAAAATAAATTTACTCTGTAAAAAATTGATTCCCGTTAGTCAGTGTAGTCAAATCTAAATTTTGAGGCATTTTTTCTTAATCTTGATTCAAAGTTATTAAGCATTAATTGTGATTCAAAGAACTTTTTACAATATAATGTAATATTCCTATTAAATTTACAATCATTTAAATAAAATGCATTAAGCAAAATATATCAGCACAACAGATTACTATTCATAGTAATAACTAATTCGACAGCTTCAATGACCATGGTCTTTGCAAGTCTTATCTGGCTGACTTTGCAGAAAATAGCGTGAGTTTTGTTTTCTGTGGTTTTCAAGTGTGGTGCTTAACATAATTTTTTATTAAAATAATCTTTGAATAGTCTAATCATCCAATAAGGTTGATGATAAGATATCAAAAGTGTGTTTGAATATAAGTACGAACAAAATACTTTAAGTAGGTACTCAGTCAACAAATAATTATGAAGTGGCTGGCAGTGAGTTTTTTGGCAATTATGTGCTCAAGGAGCATTCAAGAATGTTCAGCTGCGAATATATTGATGCTCTTTCCAAGTCCTAGCAAATCACATTTGATTGTCGCTCAAGCTTTAACTAAAGAATTGGCGAAAAAGGGACATAAAGTTACAGAATTTAGTGCTTTTCCACTCGAAAAGCCTCAAGAAAATTATCGGCACATTGAAGTACCGTTCGAAGGTATAAATGAAGGTAGATAAATCAATAGAATTAATCGAACAAAAATTAAATTATTATTATTTTCTAGAAATGTTGAGAAATACAGTTAAAGACAGTGCGGGCAGCACATGGAAAACCATCATACAGTCTTTTAGTTTCCTCAACATATTTACTAGAGCTGCCAATGAAACACTAAATCATCCTAAACTGAAGCAAATGATGAATGAAGAAAAGTTCGATCTCGTCATTACAGGCTTTTTTTTGAACACATTTTTACTAGGAGTTGCTGATCATTTTGATTGTCCAGCTATGGTTATAAGTTCTGTGGCTCCTCTGTCGGTGACAAATATTTTGGTCGGTAATCCATTAGGAGTTTCTGGTGTCCCACACATAATGGGATCAGGTCCTAAAACTATTGCAAATTTTTTCGGGAGACTCAAGAACTTTTTTGCGTATTCTCTCGAATACATCTTGATGGCTTATGTTGACTTTGTTTCTAAACAAATTTATGAGTGAGTAAAAGAATATTTTGGTCTTATCAATGTAACAAAGCTTTAACATTTTTTAAATCAACACAGTGAACATTTTCCATTTTCCGAAAAACATATCTCGTACAAAGAAGCTTTGAAAAGAGTGTCATTGGTTTTGACAAATCATCACTTCAGTCAAGGAGCTGTACGACCAAACGTTCCAGCTATGGTTGAAGTTGGTGGCTTACAAGTCAAATCGAAACCATCTCCATTGCCTGAAGTAAGAACATAAATTTTCCCAAATTATAAATTTCATTACTTTGGAATATTTTAGCACATGCAAACATTTTTGGATGAAGCTGAACATGGTGTAATTTTCTTCAGTTTAGGTTCCAATGCAAAAAGCACTTACTTGCCCAAAGAAAAGGTTGAAATTTTTTTGAAAACATTTTCCAAGATTAAACAACGAGTCATTTGGAAATGGGAATCTGATGAGCTTCCTGGGAAACCAGATAATGTTCTAATTGGGAAATGGTTGCCACAAGACGATATTCTTGCTCATCCTAATGTGAAAATGTTTATTTCTCACGGTGGTCTGGGAAGTATTGTTGAGTCAATGTATCATGGAGTACCAATTGTGGGTATGGCTTTATTTGGTGATCAGATGGCTAATGTTCAAGCTGTTGTAAAAGATGGCTGGGCGATCAGTTTAGATCTAAATACTCTCACCGAGGAGTCTATTTTTTCCGCTATCCAAGAAGTTCTCCAAAATTCAAAGTAATATTTTAATGAAAAATTCAATGAACGAGTATTTCAAGATAGCATTTTATTTTAGATACACCAACACTGTTAAGAAATTATCAACATTATATCGCGATAGACCTGCAACTGCTATGGAAACAGCAATATATTGGACTGAATATGTGATAAGACATCGTGGCGCCAAGCATATGAGATACCCAGCTGCTGATTTGAATTTCTTCCAGTATTACTCTTTGGATGTTTTAGTGTTTTTAATTTTAGCACCTTATTTACTCTTTAAAGTCCTTGCATTCGCATTTAGACTGGTTCGTCGCAAGAAAAATTCAAAGCCAAAGAAAGAAAAAATTCGAAAGAAAAAGGATTAATTTACAAATAAAATTAAGTTTAGTTCTACCTTGCATGTTGATGATTTTTCATGATGTATCAATGTATTGTAATTTTTAATCAAAAGTATTAAACATGAAAAAATTATCAATAACCTTATTCTAATCAAGATTGATCATAATATAGGTGTTATCATATTTTCGTTAAGATAAGGTATCTGAATAATCCATGACGCGAGTCCAGAGGAAAAATATTTTAGTTGCCTCACAAAAATACGATGAAGACGATTGTTTTAATTTGGTTTGTGATCACTACACTGTTTTGTATTCAACAATGTTCAGCGGCAAATATTTTGATGGTTTACCCAATACCTAGCAGATCACATTTGGTAGTAGCTCAATCTTTGACTAAAGAACTAGCTAAGATGGGACACAAAATAACTGAATTCAGCGCATTTCCACTTGAGAAACCTCATGAAAATTACGAGCACTTTGAAGTTCCGTTCCAATTTGGACAAGATGAATGTTAGTTACAGAAATATAATACAGAAAGTTTGATTGAAATCATATTAGAACATATTAAATATATTCTTCCAGCCATGTTGAGAGACGTGGAAGGTGAAAACAATAAATTTGGGGGTAAAATATTCAAAATGATACAACAATTTGTGGATGCTGGAAATAATACCATCAACCATCCAAAGCTTCAGCAGATGATGGAGGAAGCAAAAGTTGATCTTATCATCACTGGATTCGTATTTAACAACTATTTTGTTGGTCTTGCCGAGCATTTTGATTGTCCATTAATAGTGGTTAGTTTACAGCCTCCAAGTTCCTTTGTGAACCTTTTGGTTGGTAATCCAGCTGCAGTTTCAGGGCAGTCTCATTTTTTCTTGAATCATAAATCAATGGGTAGTCTTTTAGGAAGAGTCAAAAATATTCTGTTTTACAGTCTGGAATACTTGATCGTAAACTTGATTGACTGGAAGTCTAAGCAACTTTATGAGTAAGTACAAAGTATTATTTAAGATAAACATTTTTTAAAACGATAATGTAAATCTTCATACAGTGAAAACTTCCCAGCCGATAAATATGTATCGTATAAAGAAGCTTTGAAGAGAGTGTCGTTAGTTCTCACGAACCATCATTTTAGTCAAGGATCTGTTCGTCCTAATGTTCCAGCCATGATTGAAGTTGGTGGTCTACAAATTAAATCAAAACCTTCCCCATTGCCTGAAGTATATAAAAAATTTATACACAAGCTTAGTCAAATTCATGGAAATATTTTCATTTTTTTAGCACATCAAAAAATGGATTGATGAAGCTGAACATGGCGTTATTTTGTTTAGTTTAGGAGCAAACGCCAAAAGTGCTTATTTGCCTCAGAAAAAGGTAGACGCCATTTTAAATAATTTCTCCAAGCTTAAGCAAAGAATTATCTGGAAATGGGAATCTGATGAGCTTCCTGGAAAACCTGATAATGTTCTAATTGAAAAATGGTTGCCACAAGACGACATTCTTGCTCATCCTAATGTGAAACTTTTTATCTCTCATTGTGGTCTGGGAAGCATTGTTGAGTCAAGATTTCATGGAGTGCCAATCGTTGCTGTACCCATTTTTGGTGATCAAATGATGAACGCTGCTACAGTTATTGCTGAAGGATGGGGAGTTAAGATTCCAATGAAAATATTAACAGAGGAAAATTTATCTTCCGCCATTACTGAAGTTTTACAGAATCCAAAGTAGATATTTGGTTATAACTTCGTTACAGTCCATAAATTTATAATGTTTTTTAGATACAAAAGCGCTGTCAAACAACTTTCAGAACTCTATCGCGATAGACCTGCAACTGCTATGGAAACAGCTATTTATTGGACTGAATATGTGATAAGACATCGTGGCGCCAAACACATGCGATACCCAGCTGCTGATCTGAATTTCTTTCAATATTACTCTTTGGATGTTTTCGCTTTGTTTCTTACCACACTTTATATTTTCTTTAAAATTGCTAAATTTTCATTTCAAACTTTGAAACGAAAGATATGTTTGTGGATTCATTCAAGAAGAACAAAACACGTTAAATTTGACATGCATTTGAAAATAAATTGATTTTTATAAATGTTATTTTGATAAACTTTAAAATTTTATTGACCTTTCCTTTTCATACATATACCACTCAATTTACATTTAGTTCTGCTTTGGTGAATATCTCACTACGCATAAACATAACTATATATTGATTGTTTTTTATTTAAAGAATCTTTTTATTTATTCTATACTTCTTCTTATTCAGAGTAAAAAATCTAACGAATCTCAAAATCTAACTGTTAAATGGGTAAATTGCCGATTATTAAAAAATACGAATCGTCTCAATCAAAATATTTAATAAACCGCAAAAAGTCCCAAATACCCCTACATAAAAACTACGTTTTACTGTAATTTTAGACGAATCTACAAATTATTAAGCACATATTAGATCTAATAGTTCTTGAAAAATTCAGTATGTGTTTTATCAATTGTTTCCAATAATATTTGATCAATTTTATTAAATTCCCATCAACTCGTTGAATATTAGTGATTAATTTCGTCAGTATTTTTTTAATGATGGTGCGAATGAATTACTTTGAGCTTTTTTTATTTATACATAAACTAAAAAATATATAACGAGTTGTTTATTTATAATTCACTTACTTTAAATATTAACAATAAATTACATAAATGAAAAATCAGAAAATTAACCCCGGAAAAGTGCAAAAAATTATTCAACCGATATTATGTCAGCAATGGCAAATTTTTTTTTTATTTAATTGCATTTCTGTCCTTGACAATAAAAAAGCCTCGATTTATTCAAACAACAATAAAGACAACAGCGGAGACATGTTAAGATCAATAAAAATGCAGTCAATAAGAAAGGTGAAAAATCGTCGACTCATCGCTGAAATTGCCTACATAATATTTTTTTTATGAAAATCATCGAACAATGAATAAATTTTTAGTTTTTCAGAACTATTACATTCTAATTCAAAAGATTTGAAAATATTAAATATGTCAAACAGTTACCTCAATAAATAAGAAATTATTCTGTTTGAGCTTCCTTAATACCATATTTAAGCATCAACCCACCGAAACAAAAATGTAAAATCAAAAGTTCAATTATCTCTTTTAAATAAAAGTAATTTTACTTCTTTATGTAGGCAATTTAAATTTATCCAATCTTTCGTGTAGCCTTGCTTTACAGAACTCAAAAACCACATTATCTGGACATTAACGCATTCTTCATTATTATTATTATTTCATAGCATTTCCAAGAAAAAGTAAATATTCAATTTTAATGCTTAAATGTGCCAAAACGTATGTTTATATAGGTTATTGACATTTTCACACTAAAGTCAGTTAAAACTCTGTGATGCTTCAAGATTATGCAAGCAAAGTGGGCATGTATAAACAGAGTAAGCTCATTTGCATATCTTTATTTTTCAAGGTCCATCTCTCGTGATCCACATGCATAGCTTAGCGTACATAGCTAACTAGGTCTGTTCCTGCTCAACTTAAAATCATGTAAATTTATTTAAATATTATTTATGTTTACTTTGCCTTTGTTGAGGCGTTTCAGGTGTTAAGAAGCAGACACGTTGTGGCTCAGTTGTGAAATGCAATAAATCACCTCAAATTATGAGCAAATCAATTATTGAAATATAATATAAACGAATTAGAAATTGATGTTTATTTGTGTATGATTTTTCATGAACGATGCTCACTGTTCAGGTTGTGGTTTTCAACAATTTTGTGTTGTCATGTTCAATGTCAAGAAACGCACTTTGATGGTTTTGTAATTTTTCTCATAAAAATCTTTTTTTGGATAGACGAATTTTATGCAATTTTTCATATATGGTGGTTGAGTAAACTGGGGTCAATCCAGAAATTCCATGACATTAATTTTTTGGTCACTGCTATTTAAGGATTTATAAAGTACGCGTTATTTGATTTCGATTTTAAAAAAATCATTTTATATTAGATCTTCAGATATTCTTTAGAAAATTAATAAGTAAAAATGAAAAATAAGGAATGAACAAATTCATTCAAAAATTAACACACCTTCTTATCTTAATTTAAGAACTGAAAATATCTTTGCAAAACTAGTTTTTCATAGTGTTATCGATAACATGCGTAGATATCCTTTGCTATTTATCCATTTTTGTCAACAAAAAAAATCAATAACAATGCTATTTCTTGTTAAAACAATGAAACTGTGAAGGTTCCTCCAAACCCAAAACACTTACAAATTGAAACAATACCAAATATTTTAAGGACTTATTGAATATCAAATATATTTACAAAAAATAAAAAAATTTAAACAAAGCAAAATGAATCGAAAGCAAATATTTTAATAGACTATTTTAATTTCTGTTTACATTCTTTGAAATATTCACAAATATCCGTCGAGACCAGAAAACCATATAGTAAGCACAAGCAAAGCTCACAGGTAAACATATTGGAGGGAAAATACACAGTGAGTGTGACATTTTTGGTTCAAAAAATTTCTGTCGATCTACCAGCGTTCACTAGCTGCTCATATCTCACGGTGAGAAGAAGCCGATCGGTGGTACAAGTGGATTTAAATACAGTGGATTCAGTGAATCATAAAAAAGTTAAATGATGTTTAAAATGAGGATTTTTGCAGTGATTTTTGGTGTTTTGTTGCCAATCGTGTTTGCACAATCCGAGATCTTAATTCGATTTCTACATTTAAATCGACAAAATTTGAGCATTTCGCAAAGTTGTGAAGACGATTTGCAATTTATTGACGAAAGTTTGGGCAGAAAGGAGATTTGGGCGTTAAAAAGTGAGTGATTGTTCAAAATAATAAAATAATTGAAATTTTGGACACACGAAGAATCCTGGTGAATTGTGAAAAATGTGAAAATAATTTCAAAAGTAATAAAACATGGAGAAACCCAATGTCTTAAGAAAACTATGATTAAATTATCCAAAAGACTTTACAAAAGATATAAATATAATTTCAAGGCAACAATTGCATTAATTGGGAAAGAACAAAACAATAAAAGTGTCTGTTAAAACTAAATCCAATAAAAAAATTGTTTGTCTGTGCAATAATTTAAAAAAGTTAGATAGTTTGGGATTTAATTGCTGTTGAAAGAAAATTGTGTAACGAAAAACATTTTTAAAAACAAATAAAGATTGAGACACAAAATTGTGATTTTTGAATAAATAACTTATGTTAAACTTGACAAAAATAACTAAATTGTTAATATATTATAAATACATTCAGACTTTCTTTTAAAGCAAATCTTAACGAATCTATAGAATTTTTTATATTCTAAATCACTAAATCACTAAATCACAAAATATTCTAAAAAATAAAAAGTTCATGAATAAATAAATAATAATTTAAATCAATTTAGTGCTCGACGCTTCCGGTCGATCAGAAGCTGGATATGTGTGGGGTAACAATTTCTGGGTGGGTTCATTTCAAGGATGCAAACTCTTGAATGATCCTCGTGTCATTCATCTGGCCTTGAATGATCACCTCAAAAACTACAAGAACCTGACTGACGTACAGTCCCCAATGCCAGTGCAATATCGCATGTTTTACGTGAATCATGACTCAAAGCTCCAGTTGGATATTGATCTGTTTAATAAGGTAGGAATATTCTCATTTTACTTTTATCATTTTCAATGATGTGAAAATAAAGCTTCAATTATTTTAGACAATATTACACGTTGGAATGTGTTTTCCATCATCATGCAACAATTACGATAGTCAAATGATGGGTCGAGAAGTATTTCAAAGTAAACATTTTCCTGAAGAATCTCTGCAAAAAGAGTTGTGGATGATTTCCACAAAAAACCTTGAAGTTAAAAGTGATTTCTTGAATGAACCTTTCGTTATTCTTGCGCTGTAAGTTATATCAAAGTTTTCTGGCTGATAAGTCAGAAGGAACATAAAAGTTGTTTTTAATGTCTTGGAAGAAACTTTAGATAAAGGAAGTTAAAACGTATGAATAGTTGATCGATTACAGGCTTGGTTTAAAATCTTGGCCGATGTTATTTTTATGATATTTTACATATTTTAATACTTTATTCTACTGGCATATAATATCAACATCTGTAAAACTTTATTAATAGGTTAATGAATCCAAATTTATGATATAAAATATTTTTAGAATTTTATCATAAAATGCGAAGGCTTTTCAAATAATCATTGATCGGTATTATTAGAAGAATAATCTTTTGAAAACGATACACCTTGCTATTGATTTGACCTTAGCATAAAGTATTTTCCGGAGAATTTAAAAAAGCTTAAAACAATATTTGCTATTTAAATTTGACTATTTTTCATACAAGATAGACTGCAAAGCTGTCTTTTATTTTCAATATTTAAATAGGCAGACCACATCATGAATAAAACATTTAATACTTTTAATTTTTTCACAATTCCAGAACAATTTCTTTGACTTTTTTCATCCTTACCATCTGTGGAACAATCTTCATCATTCGTCTAGAAAACTATCGAACTAAACTTGCTCTCTCGAAATTTTCACCAACTTCAAATTTCGATGCGGAGAGCTTAGAAAGCAAGTTCAAAGAAACTATCCTGGAAAAGTTCATGCTTTGCTTTTCTTTGCACAAAAACTGTAAATTTCTTATGTCCAAAGACCTTGGCAAAAATTCAATACCAACAATTCATGGCATGAGGTAATTTTATATTTATTATTATTCGTTGAAAAATGTTGAGTTACAGCATTACAAAATATTTATATTCACGTGGTATTGACCTTTCTTGTACTTGAACATAATTACTTTTACAAAGGGCTCTTGGAATGGTGTGGATTATGACTGGACACATTTACTGCTATGCATATGGTACTATAGATAATATGCAGATGACTTTTGCGTATGCTCAGGTTTGGATCTTGCAGCCAATTTTCAGCACAGCGATCTCTGTGGATACTTTCTTCGTTATGAGGTAAAGACAGGTAGAAACTCTGATATTATGAATGTTTAATGTTTGTTTTGATTTTAGCGGCTTTTTACTAGCTTATTTATTTTTTGAAGCACAAAAAAAGAGACCAACAAGAAATTGCACCATCACATTTTTGAAAACTGTTATCACACGATATATCAGAATTACACCTTGCTTAGCAATAATTATGTTGGTGACAGCAAGTCTGGTTATTTATCAAAATGATACTTCACTTTTCTGGCCTATCGAAGATTACGAGAGCAACTGTAAGAGATATTGGTGGAGAAACTTACTTTACATCCAAAACTTTTACCCTTTGGGTGATATGTGCATGAGCTGGAGTTGGTATGTGGCGACAGATTTTCAAATGTTTGTTCTGAGCTCTTTGTTGCTCGTTATTTATGTGAAGTAAGTCAATCTCAAATATATGAATGATGTAAAAATTTTATTTAATCAAATATTTTTAGGAACAAGAAACTTTGTGTTTTCTTATCGGTACTCATAGCTGGACTTTCAGCACTTTACTCAGGATATTTAGGATATAAGGAAGTGATGGGATTTTCGTAAGATATTTCGATATTTCGCGCAAAACTGTTTAACTAATAATAATGTAAATTTAAGTCTAGACAGTCAATACAAAACAATCGATGTTTTGTACACAAAGCCATACACAAGAATTGGAGCCTATTTTGTTGGTTTTTGGACTGGATGGTATTTAAGCAAGATAAACAGAATTTTACGGCTTCAAAAGGTATTTGATTGAAAGACCAAATTACATAAATTGCATACCTTTAAGGCTGATTCATTTGTATTTTTAGACATCGATTTTATTTGGCTGGATTTTGACGATTTCAGTAACAACCTTAATGGTATTTGGACAGCACTATAAAGTGCCGAATGCTGTTCTAGGTGGACTTTTTGCTGCTTTTGGGAGAACACTATGGGCTGCTGCAGTTTCATTTATTATTGTTGCTTGCTCATCAGGGAATGGAGGTATTTTAATATTGGAACTAAGTCGTCAGTACATTTAACCTTTGTTGAATTTTGCACAGGATTCATCTCTAGCATTTTGCACGCAAAGTCTCTCCTTCCATTCAGTCGCATGTCATATGCAACTTATTTGTTGAACCCTGTGGTGGTTATATTTATAGTTATGTCGAGTGAGACAGCACTTCACTTGGACTTTTACATTTTGGTTTGTGCTTTTAAATTTTTCAATTTAATCAATTTATTCATTCGATCTATTTACAGCCTATCATGACGCTAGGGTTTTTCTGCGCTACATATATCGCAGCTTTTGTGTTCATGATGCTGTTTGAAAATCCTTGCTTGATGTTTATCAGAAGTTTCATCGAAAAACAGTAAAACTAGTTAAGCGTTTTAATTTTAATTATGATATATTTTAAGGATTTAGTGATGAAACAAAACTCAGTATTTCAGATGTAATCATTATTAGCTTTAAGTTTTATTAAATGAATCAAAGTCAATGACAATTATGACTCATATGTTTTATGAAAATAAAAATTCATGAAAATAAAAACTTTGGGTAAATAGTCGAAGGAAATATTATTTAACATTAAAAAAAGCTCAAATTGAAATTCAACCGTTAACAAAACGATTGCCGTTCTTCACACACAACTTGACCTAAGTCCTTTTATTTGCCTTAAATATTATACGTCTCAAAAAATTAAGTATTTTGGCATATTGTTTATTGATTGAACTCATTATCAGTTGTAAAGCTTGTTTTGTCTCAATTTAACAAAACCCGACAAAGCTTAAGTGACTGTTTTGTCAAATTAAGCAAACAACTAGGGGTTTTGCTGGAAAAAAATGTTGGGCATTTTTTTCGAGATGACTAATTCAGTAGTCTGAGCGATGAAATCTATTAATAATTACAAATAATAATAATTAATGTTTCAAATAAACTCAAAAAAACCGTTATTGGTTTAAGAATACTTTAAATAGCATCTTTTCGGATTTTGTCTACATAAATATTTTGAACGTTCTATTTTTATAATTCACTATTTTTGTCATAAGTTAATGAAATTTTTTAAAAGGACTAGTTTATTTTTGAAAAATTAGATCAAAATCTTTTCTCACTCCAATCTAGGTGTCACTTATCCAATCAACCATCATTCAAAACAAATACTTAAAGAGTGTATTCACTTTTAATTAACAGAAGTTTTCAGAACTTTAAAACCTTATTCTTTACATTAAATTTAAAGTTAAATTTGAATAATAACACAAATAATTTTGTTTTCTCAGAAAAGAATTTTCAACTTGTAGATATTCGGAAAATTTCAAAGGTTGAAGCTACTTCAGACTATTTTCTCGTGATGCTAAAAAAATTGTGACAAAACCAAGGAAAATTAATAAAATATCGATGGTAATTATTTTCAAAAATCTGTTGTAGATATTTCTTTGCAATTTTTTTCCCTGTATTGTAAACCATCGAACAAAATATTTACGCTCGTGTAATTATAGCCTGTTTTATGAAGTTGGCCAGTTTAACGTACATATTTGCTTTAAATGTGTCTTTTCATTAATTTGTAGGTTTTTTTGTAATGCATGATATCTGATGGTTTTTCGGTGAATCTATAAACAAAAGCCGACCAGTCAACGAGCTTTATTCAAATTCGGGCCCTCAATAGCCATTCACTTGTCGCACTGAGCAGATGTAATTTGTAAAGGCTTCCATTTGAACGTGTTAATTAGTAATTACAATAGAAATGATTAAGTGGCTGGTGGTTATTAGCTACTGTTTAATTGTGGTGCAATCGCAATCTGAAATTTTGTTCAGATTTTTAAATTTGAATCGCGAGAGTTTGTCGATATCGGAAAAATGTGAAAATGATTTGGTTGAGATGAAGGAGAGTTTGGATAGAAAGGAGATTTGGGCATTGAAGTGTAAGAAGTGAACTTTTATGGAAATT
This sequence comes from Parochlus steinenii, assembly GCA_038502155.1. Classification (NCBI taxonomy): domain Eukaryota; kingdom Metazoa; phylum Arthropoda; class Insecta; order Diptera; family Chironomidae; genus Parochlus; species Parochlus steinenii. The sequence goes on along the minus strand of JAXCIN010000034.1, from coordinate 2,034,354 downwards.
GTGCAATTTTGCTTTTTTAATTACGCAATAATAAATATTAGTTATTTTCATTAAATGCGTTTCAATACCAAATAGGAAGAGAATTACGTGAATTCAGTGCAATTCTTTTTCAAATAATCTCATCATGAAATTCCAAGTAAATTTAAATCAGAATATCGGAAACAAATTAAAAAAAACTTTAATTTATAAATGTGAGCAAAAACGAATTAAAACTTGACATAGTCAAAAATGCAATCTTGCAGTTAAATGCGAGTTAGTGTGAATTTTTGTATATTTTTGGTGCTAGTATTGATGGCAAAATTATGACCCAATTATTTCCAACAATTTCGATTTTTTTTCTTTTATCGTTGGTTTAAAAAAAATATGTTTCAGTGTTAGACGCTTCTGCTCATCCAGCCCCTGCATTTGCTTGGGGTAATAGTTATTGGCTGGGATCAGAATTTTCATGCATGCTGCTGAACAAGCGTCCTGAAATTTATCTCGCCATAAATGATCAACGGAGAAATTATCCTAATTTGACTGATGTTACTTCTCCCATGCCGGTAGAATATCGCATTTTTTATGTGAGGTTTAATTCCAAAATGCAACTGGACTTGGATATTTATAATAAGGTAATTTTCCCTAAGTTTTGAAATCATACCAAGAATTTAAAACTGTTTTTATTTTAGACAGTTTTACACGTTGGTCTTTGCTTCCCACAATCGTGCACAAACGAAGACAGTTTTGCCATGGGAGATCTCATCTTCCAACGAAAACACTTTGCAGATCATTCTTTGATTGGAGATATGCAACTTGAATCTTCAAAAAATCTCAATAAGAGAAAAGGATTTTACACAGAGCCTTTTATTCTGATTTTATCGTAAGTTCATCATCGTAGAGAATAATAAATAATTTAGAACTTTTTTGGTTTTAGCGTGACTGCGTCTGTTTTCATAATCTTGAATATAATCGGGACTATATACACAGTTTACAGAAAAAACTGTGTTCAAGAAAAAGAAGCTAAAACTAGCAAAGAAAGCAGCGTTGGTAGATTCATCTCTAATTTTTGCATCTACGAAAACAGCAAAGCAGTTTTGTCAACAGAAATTGAAAAAAATGTTATTCCCACCCTCAATGGTATTCGGTAAAGGTTTTAAAACATCGAATGCTTTTTAAATCTAAAGATTTTATTTTTCAACAGATCAATAAGCATGATTTGGCTTATAATTTTCCACATCTGTCCCTATGGATTTGCTGCCATAGACAATTTACCAGTTATGTTCGCTTATGCTACAGTTTGGATATTACAACCGTTATTCTCGGCGAGTGTTTCAGTGGACTCTTTCTTTGTTATCAGGTTTGTTTTAATTTCAACAGCACTAAAAAAAAATTATAATTGATATTCTAAAAAATTTTCAGTGCTTTTTTGATGTCTTACTCCTTTCACGAGTCCCAAAAGAAGAACCCAACGCAGAACGCCACCAAAAACTTTTTTAAAACTATTTACAATCGCTTTATTCGATTAACTCCTTTTTATATGTTTGTTTTGATTCTGGCTGGCTCTTTGTCGACTTTTCAGAATGATACTTCAGTATTCTATCAAAATGATAACAACGAATTAAACTGCAAAATGTACTGGTGGAGGAATTTGCTATATATTCAGAATTTGTGGCCAATATCAGAGATGTGCATGACTTGGAGTTGGTATGTTGCAACAGACTTTCAACTTTATTTCTTAGCTTGCTTACTGCACTTGGTGTTTTTGAAGTAAGGATCATATGAAGTTCTTTCGTATCTCAAATTTAACTGCATCTTCTTATCGCTTATAGGAACAAAAAACTTTGCATCGGCATCTCTGTTTTTATATCTGTTGTAGCTGCAGCATATTCAGGATATTTAGGATACGTTGAAGCTTTTGGGTTCTCGTAAGCTTTATTAAATAAAATTAACAGAGCAGTGAGATTAAAAAACATTTATTGCAGTCATGACAACCAATATAAAGCCTTAGATAGCTTGTACACAAAACCTTACACTCGCGTTGGCGTATTTATGGTTGGCTTTTGGGCTGGATGGTATTTTAGCCACATCAATCGAGACTTCAAAGTCAGCAGAAGCACAAACATCAAACTGTGGATCGCTACTCTATCAATAGTCACTTTTATGGTTTTTATTCAGCACTATCAGGAACCAATTCCTATTACTGGAGCTTTATATTCAGCTTTTGGTAGGACAGCATGGTCATTAGCGGCCACGTATATTATTTTAGCGTGTGCTACTGGACATGGAGGACTTATAGCTAAAATACTACATGCAAAGGTTTTGGTTCCATTGAGTCGAATTTCTTATTCTACTTACTTGATGAATCCACTCCTCTATTTAGTAACAATCTTATCATGCGAAAAACCTTTCCATCTCGATCTGTTTTCTTTGGTTAGTATTCTTAAAAAACAAAATAAGTGATTTATATATTTTCTTTAATTAAATATTTTCAGCCAATTCTTTTACCAGGATTCATCCTCGTCACTCATCTGGTGTCTTTCATTTTTGTGATTCTGATTGAAAGTCCAATTACAAAGACTGTTTCATATATTGTTAAGAAATAAATTTAAATACATTTATTTTGTATGCTTCTAAGCTCAAGTAAAAATTTTCATCCAATCCATATTAACATGCATTTTTAATCAATTAAATAATAATCATTATTTGAAGCTAGTTTGTGAGAAAGAAATTCAACTTCAGAAAGTTGCATATTATCCAGGCGAAAAAATTTTTATTTTCGATTTTATTTCTTCTAATTTAATTTTAAAACAATAATGCGGTTGCAACCCTGATTTTTTTTTTGTTTAACATTCTATGATGCATGTATCAAGTCATTATGGTGTTTTTCAAGTATTTAGTCAAACTTAAAATTTTCATCCTGATGTATAATATTTTGCCTTTATGTGCTATTTATAATAACATAACTAAAATAAAAAAAGAATTTTTTGTTTAAAATATCAGCAAACAAATCAGTGGTTTTCTTGTTAAAATTCTGTTCTATTTAAACAAATATTTAAAAATGTAAATGTATCATTATCAAGAATTGAAGAATTATCATGTCGGAAAGCTAACATCCAGATACAACTAACACAAAAACTTGTACAATTATTATGTTTCTTAAAGCGATCCACACACTATGAAAGTAAATCACTGAAAGTTTTCACTTTTTTCAACTTCTTAACATTTTCCCGTTGAAGGATTTTTTCAAAAGTAGTCAAAATTTGCGTATTAAAAAGACAAATAAGAATTAAAAAGAAAATTTGGAAAATCTACAGAAAAAACTCTACTTTCACTCAACTTTCAGTCTTGAGTGAAAGTAGAGTTTTTTCTAAAGTTTTTCCAAATTTTCTTCACACATAAAATTTGTCTTTTCAATACGCAAATTTTGAATATTTTTTGAAAAAAATCCTTTCACAGGAAAATGGTAAGAAGTAAAACTTTCACAGTTTTTACTTTCATAGTCTGTACAGCGCTTAAACCACAGAACAAATAAAAACTTTAGCCCTTTGTTGATTTTTGCAATTATTATTCAATTACATTAATAGTATTTCAAGATTTAGATATATTCCGTACATGTCTCATTAAACCGTTCAAAAATGTCTTGAATATGCTTAAACAAGCAAAAATATTATTTGTCATTGAACACCCAAAGCACATTAAGCTTGTTGTTATAGAAAAAAAGTTTAGCTGCTTGAAAATCTTTCAAAGCCTATAAAATGAGCCATAAACATCTCCATTCATAAATCATTATCGAGCATTTTTTCAAAAAAGCTTTACTAGACCAATGCAAAAAAAGTGGTTGATGTCATAGTATTTTCCAATGACGTACGAGAGATCACATTTGTTTTCTCCTCAACGATGACTAATAGGCATTTCAAATTTGTACTTCAATTTACCTTTAATTGTTAGTGGTTCACTGGTTTTAAATAATATAACATATACTTTATAAATTTCATCTTCAGCATCAAGTTTTTAACAAAAATAATGCATCAGATAATTATCATGTAAAGAAAACGGGTATATTTCAAATTTTTTCTGAAACTAAAGCTGTTATTAATTTTAAAATACAAGCAATAACACGCTAGTAAAATATGAATTCTAGTAAATTTTAAATGAAATTAACGCAAGAATGACGACTTTTCAAGAAACAAAGTTCATTTTGGTGTATATCTCGAGTTTCTATCTAAAACTGAAAACGTGAGTAACTTGTTCAGTTCATAAAAACTTTTAGTGGCGTTTGTTCTTTCTGTAATTAAAAACTTTTTTCAGATCTTCCCGGCTATCAATTACTAAAATCGAATTTTAAAATATTTATTTAAAGCATATAGACCTTTGATTTACCTAAATAGTTATAAATGTAATGTTATAAATGTTAATAGTTATAAAATACTTTTACGGATTCTTTGATGTGAATTTATACATTAAAAAAGCCCTGATTCGTTTCGTCATTATGTCATTTTATGTTTCACAATTTAAATAAAACTCTTTGTCATAACTACTCTTTCAAAGAAAATGTGTAAATTATCGATGAGTTCTGAAATCTACACTATCGCTAAGTATTGAATATTGTTTACATTTTTTCTAATTTTTTCGCAACTGAAGAAGACCTTGATTATACGTAATATCATTGTTTTTCATTCCGCTATGGAATTATTTTGAGACAATAATTAAATTGTCGAATTGTTCAATTTATCTATTTGGTATTTTGCCGAACATCATTTCCAGTGGAATTTTTATATTTGATTAATGTTTGCTAATTAAACCCGGCTTTAATTCTTTTTTAACTGAATAGAACAGATTACATATCATTTGCAGATAACTCGCGCAGGTAGCTTTTAACCTTTATTTGAATGATGATTCAAAGGATAAGAACCTTCAAAAACTTTAATAATTTATTGTCACTAGAAACATAGCATGTTAATTAAGAAGTATTACCTGAGGAAATGGATGTTTACAAACGTTATGGTTTATGAACTCTTATTCAGTACATATAGGTAGTATTATTAGGCAGATCGATTAAAATCTTAAGCGAAAGCATAATTTTGTTTTGACCAAAAATACCACATCTATTTTTTAGAAATCATTCAATGAAATTGTTGGTGTGAAATTTATGATTTTTCCAAATTTGTTGTTGAATAATAACAGAGCAATGTTTCATAGAGCAAGTACACAATTAGCCTAACTACCAGATTAATGACATTTGTGAATTTCATGTATTTCAACCACTGAATTTTATTGCTTTTCTGATTTTTTCCAAAATTCTGGTTTGAGCTTCATCAATATCGGAAACCGACGATTATGCATTTTTTTTTTGTATTTTGAAACTTTATTACTGTTTTTACCATCTCAAATTTTTTTAGAAACTATTGCAGAAGCTATTTATTTACTTGCCTGCCAATAATTAACATAATTGAAATTAAATTTGGAATTATAACCAAGAATTTTCATTATCCAGAAGCAAAAACTACAGATCAATTTAATTGCACGTTTGCTCATTAGCTGTTCAGTTGGAAGATCTTTTTTCATTGCACAAAAAATATTGATCAAAAGAACTTTACGCTTCGTTTAAATCTGAATTGCATTGTATTTTCAAATAAAACATTTATCATTCATAAATTCAATTGGCAAACTTGGGAAGACCTGAATGCGAAAACTAGCAAAAAGATACAATGTCTTCATTTTTGCAAATGTTCCAATTGTAATTATTATCTGTCTACGGTCTGGACAAACACTTGAAAAATGTATTCTTTAGCAACGGAAAGCTGTCTACTAGACAGTTTCTAGTGATGAGATGGGTTTCAGATCAAAAAATACAAATGAACACGTTTTCCTCAATAAATGAGCTGGAAGACTTTTCCAAAATCCCTTAAACAAATGTATCATCATTTTGGAAATAGAGAACCAAATTTTTGTGAATTTTACGGTAGTTTAATCGTGTATTCTTCTGAATAAGTTCTGTTTCACCTCTTTTTAAGAACCAATGAGTAAGTTAGAGATAATTATATTTTTTTAAATAGTCTCAACTTTGAGTTTTCTAGAAGAATTCAACCTTTTTCTTCTTTTTAGAAAATGAGATATCTAGAAAATAAGAAGCAACGGATCTTTAGTAAAAATTCGTCACAATCATGAGAATCTTGACGCAAAACTTCAAGAAGCTCAAAGACAACATTACGAGCATTACACAGTTTGTAATTCTCGGTGCCAAAATATGAGTATTTATTTCATATTTATTCAAATCCAATACATGCACGTTGTCTGTAGAAATTTGAATATTACGGCATATAAATTAGTTTGGTATATTAATTATGATAAACTTGAAAATATATAGATTATGAAAAAATAGAAGGACTTCTGAAGAGTTTCAAAATGTTCTTCCGGTAAAATATGAAATATGTTATCCAACATCAACATGAAAGTAATTTAACAAGAGTTTATCCATTAATTTATATGTTCGTTTAAAAAAATAATTTCTATTACGTCAGGTTATTTTAATTTCTTCTTTTTTTTTGTATATCTATATTTTTTAAAATTAATCATCTATAAAAATCACCAGATTTTTATTTCAATAATTGGAAGTTACCTTTACAATCCATCAACTTATATGCCAAAACAATAATTTCGGATAAATGTTTTCAATTATTTTGGGCTGTGCTTCATGAACATCGCTTAGTATGCTCGGATCTTTGATTTTGAAACAACATTATTTTTCGGCGGTAAATAATCCATCGATAGTTTCATTACCATTCGGACCATTGACAAGATCGGATTATAAAAAACTATTGTACATTACCAAAAATTTTCTGAATAAGTGAATATAAATTTTGTTCAAGTTTATGAGGAAAATATTTGGTTGAATTCAGCACATTGACAACAAAGTAATTTCTTCATATTAGACGGAGTGATTGCAGTTTTAGAGTTAATTCACAATTTGCTTCAATAAATACACAAGTGACACGCAGATAAAAGCAAATTTATTGCTAGAAAAATGTTTAAGTGCAGAACCAACATTGAATGATTGAATTGAGTGAAAAAAAATACTGCAAACAGTTCAGTTTTTGTCAATATCTAGATACCAGTGTTGAGCACTGATCAGTCAAGTACTACGATGGCAAAGTTATCTAGGAAACTATGTTTGCCAGCTGTTTTAGTAATTTTAGTGGCATTGAGCCATCATTACGTAAACTGTGACTTAGAATTGGGAAAATTAGTGAAGAATACCAACTTTACCGAGTCTTGCATTGCAAAATATTGCTCAGTTGGTGATCAAAAAAATGATGAATACGATCTAAGTGATTTTCAAGGAGTAAAAAATGGCTATAAAATACCGGAAGAAAGTCTAAGACACATGTCTGTGCTTTATGGATTATTTTCGGTAATGAATGAGGCTGGATTGAACAAGTTATGTCACAAGGAAATGACGCAGATCCACGATGGTATCCAAGAAAGAGAAATATGGGCTATGAAAAGTGAGTTTTTCAATAAAAAATCTACTTGCTAAAAAATAAGTTTTATTGTTTCAAAAATAGCTAAAGAAATATTTTAATTATGATCGTCTTCAGTAAATTATCCGGTAGTAAATGTCTGCGTCAATGAATTCTTTAAAGACGTATTCTTAATGGTGAATAATAATCTTTTTAAAATAATTTTTCTAAGGAATTGCAATTCTTGAATACTCAAAAATCTATAATTATTACAATTTGTTAAATGTTTTGTTTTAAAATTCTTCAGAAAATTTTTTCTACCGTATATTTGAAGAAATCTCAATTTACTTCAATTTAATTCAATTTGTTCGGTATACAAATTTCAATGAGAAAAAATAGTTTTACCCCACGAACCTTCACCTATCTTCTAGGGAGCAAACGAGTCATCATCGCTGAAAATGTCAATGAAAGAAGGTTTTTTTTCCTCCATTTTTCCCATTTTTCTTTGATGCGTGTAAATATGGTCAAGTACCGTTCAGTTGTTTGAGTTTAAACTTTTATTGAAATTTTTTTTTTGCTTAATTTTGGGACCTTCATTTAATGCTTACACTATTGCTCTTGAGTTCGATCTATGGACACTTTTCTGTTTTTGATTTTTTTTTCTAAGACAACAATTAAATACAACATATATTAACAAAATATTATTTGAACTCTTGTTTACTTTCGGGTCAACTTTTGGGTAATTCCAAAAATTTATGATTCGGAGTCGAGTCAGCAAAATAAGTTTGATCATAGAAAATTTGTAAAAACCTAAAATTCATTTGTTCATCTCAAGTGTAAAATTGTAAAAGCAATTTGCAGGTTAAAAAATAATGCTGAAAACTGATTAATTAGGAATCATACATCAAACACTAAGCACAAACAGTCAGAGATCAATTGCTCTTGGTCTAGTGATTTTATACTTTTTTAGCAATGTTTCGAGTGTGGAAATTTTGTCTATTATATAAAATGTTTAATCATGTTCCTTTCATGTTCCAACTTAAGCAACTAAATTTTCTTAAGCGTATTTATCAAACTCAATCATTTCAGATTGACTTAGAAATCTTCAATTTGAAGATTAAAAGGATTTAATCTTTACTTATTCAAATCTGGCGGTTTATTTGCCACACGACTGCTGTATAGATAATGTTTACTGATTAATTATTTAAATATCAATTAACAGTTCCCACTTGTTGTTCAATTGTCTGTTATCAATGACATTAACACTTATATGTAAAATAAACATAATTTATTGCCGTTCGATTAGAATGTTTTTTTGTCAAGTGGTTGATAAATTTTTAAAGATATAGGAGCATAATAATTGTAGTTATTGTTATTGTATGTTATTTTGAACATATAACCGAAAAATTCTCTTCAAAATGAAAATTTTATTTACTTTTGGAAAATATTTTTCTAAGCTAAACAATCACATGGCATAATCATCAAATAATTTTTTGTGAGATGTCAAAAACTAAGTGAAAACCCCATAAAAAAGTCAAAAACAGAAACCACCATGCAATATTTATTGACAACGATAAGCTTTCGGGTCTGTAAATATTAAATATTATGTGTTTCTGCCTATTGTTACTGCTCAATGGTTAAATGGTTAGATTTGCCAAGTGCATTAATTAAGTTTAAGTTTGTTAAGTCAATGCCATAAACAGAAGATCTTGGTAAAATATATTCAAAGATCACTAAATTCAGACATAAAAACATCGCAAATATAGTTGATTCTCTTTTCCAGTATAATGAGCAATTTTATTTTAATTGGCTTTAATTGAGTATTGTACAAGATTTGGAAAATAATAAGTGTTTCTGCGCACATTTTGTGACTTTTGTACATTAAATTTTTTTTCAGAAAACCGGAATCAGACCGGAATTTTCTATTAATGACTTACATGCTATGACTGCGTTTTGAACACTTAATAAGTAAAAAAAAAATAATATTTTGCTATAGCTTTATGGCTATAGCTAAGCTATTGACAAAAATATTTTAGTGCAGTTCATAAATATTTTTCTTTTCTTTCAGAACTTTTCAAATGCGTCAATTTTTGAATACCTTAATGATTTTACATTGTTGTAATATTTTCTTAATTCAATTCTTATAATCACCATTCACAATGAATATCGGTGCATAAAATCTATCAACCATATAATTGATATCGTATACTATTTTACCGAGATTTTATTTAATTCTATATTTAATGTTTAGTTCTTTTGTTTGGTCAACCAAATCAATAAAGATAATGTAAACAACTTCTGCATCTATAGGTAATGAATACAAACATATTTAAAATAAACCAAAAACAATTGTATTTACAAGAAACTTGTATTTTCCAAAAATTCAATGTCAAGTGCCATAAAATTGCATGAAGTATGTGAGCATATGATTTTCCCATAGAAATCGCTTTAAAAATCCATACATCCATATGTCTACAAAGATGTTTATTAACTAAAAGATGCTTATAATGATCACGAGTAAACTAACTGTCTACCTAAATCTCCTCTCCAAAAGCTAATAGCTGCTATATCGCTCAAGGCATAACAAACCATCCCAAAGACACTTAAGCTTACTATAACCAACACCTTTAGATCAATAAAGTCTCGTAAAATTATAACCATATAATCCACTTCGGATATAAGCAATTAAGCGCGAACTCGAAAGCCACCGTGAAACACGTGCTTGCACATCATTAATTGAACTTCTTATGTGTTAAAAATACACATCATTATACTCACCATGAACTTGTTGCTGAAATTGACGCTCTCTGTGAGAAAACAGACAGCTTAAAAAGCGAATATTTTGAGTTTATTGATTTTTTGTTGTTTCATGCTTGTTTATGAAAAATTTCTGACGCGGATTAGGAGTTTCAGCTGTATGTGATAATAGTAAGTGAAAGTTTTCTCTCACCGACTGGAAGAATTGCGTAATTCGATCGAATGATCTTCCAGTCGACTATTTTTCTGATAAAATGTGGCTTTTGTTACCTGTGGCGTAAAGTGTTGTACGAAAAATGATCATTTGGTTGAATATTTCCATTGTAAGTTAATCAAACGATTATTCTTCTTCTTCTTTCCAATTTTTTTCGCAATTGTCTCTTATTAAATAGATTTTAAAGTCTTTTTTAGTTTTTTTAATTTATTAGTCACAGATTTCTACCGATGTTTAATTAATTTATAATGCGAAAACTTGAACTCACTTTTTATGAAGTTCAAGATCAAATATTGGATGTTTCTTTTTCGCACAACTTATTGCCGAAATCTTTTTCCAACAATTCACCAAATCCATTAAACTTCATTAAATAATAAATCACTTTAGTTTTTTGAGTCACACACCCCGCAGCAACTGTTGATCACCGGCGTAACTAAAACAATAGTCACTATTTGGCTCGCGTTAATTGATCAATATTTTGTCTTGTTACTTTTTCATCATAATAGAATAAGCAACAGTGTAGAAAAACACACATTTGTTGAAAACTTTGATTTGTAAACATGTTTTAGTTATAATCATAATTCATAGTTATAAGCTAAATTTGATCAATAGAACGTTGTGTATAATATAAGCACAAATGGATAATTTTATAAATTTATCCAGCTGATCCAAACTTTTATTTGCATTTTAATTATGTACTCTTCATTGTTGGCAACATATTATTTAGAGCAAGAAAAATCTCTTGCAAACTTGAGAACTTGTGAATTAGCAAATAAAAATATCAAAAACTGAGCCAATAGCACTCTAACTTAACACACTTTATTTTTCAGAATATTGAAGATATTTCAAAAAATTTTTTTGCCAAAAAGAAAGCTTTCCTGAGAATTTAAAGAGCATGTCTCAAGTATATGTACTTACGTACAATAAAACTTTATAAAGTTAATTTATTGCTAATTCTTCAAGCACATACAATATACATACATCAGTTTCCCATAACATTCTATAATAAAAAATGTAAATACTGCTTGAGGCACCTGTAAATTTTGTTTAATATGTTCAAACCGTGATTCAGTTCGAACTAAATGTAAAATGACAAAAAAGCGAGAATTTTCCATTTTTTAGTTCTCAAACTTGTTGTTTGCAATAAAATATTTAGCATATGAGCAAACTTAAAAGTCTCAGTTTTGGCAATTTATGCACTTCAAACAACTTGTCTTAGAGATCACTTAATAAACTCTTCATAATAAGAATGGTAATTATTAATTGTTTGAGTTGGGCCAATATTTCATTTTGTTTAATTTAGGTCGATAACATCAACTACACGATAAACATTTAATTCGTTAATTTTTTGTATTCTTTGCGATATATGGTACTTTAAAAATTTGACATGATTATTTGTCGATTACAATGGATTTTGTTGAAATTTTGAGAAAATAATGAAGATTCATTGAGAAAAAAAGGTCTTTGACTTCTATTTGACTGATGACTGATGACTGACCACAATTCGCATAACTGTTTCGGTAAATCCGAATTTTTGAAACAAATTGAAGTAATGAGTGCCGAAAGCAGTAGAAACATTAAGTAACAAAAGTCTCAAATTTTAGTGCTGGATTCTTCTGGTCATCCATCAACTGGATTCATGTTAGGCAACAATCATTGGCTGGGCTCTCAAGCGGGCTGCAACTCTGTCCAGAACCCTTTTCAAATAACATTATCTGATCGTTACGACCGAGTGATGAAGCCTAATCTAATCACCGTCAAAGCTCCGTTCAAGGTCACCTACAACATGGTCTACGCAAAGCATCGCAGTCAGTGGCAAGTGGAGATCAAATTTCAAAGCGAGATGCTACTCCATATCGGCTTATGTCTTCCAAAAAGTTGTACTATGCCAGAGATCCACAACTTAACACAAATATACTTCGATCGGCGTTTAGCAAGTGCTCAAGACATCTTCGAATTTGATGCCAAAATCATTCAAGTGAAAGACTTGAAGTTGAGAGATTATTTTTTCTTCAAAAAAAGTGTGCTGATTTTATTGTGAGCAAAAACTGCAGAAAATCCCATAATATTAATCATCTTACGTGTATAATCAATTAAATATTTCTTTTGTAGTTTTGTGCTTCTTGGGACTGGCCTGTTAACCTTTTTATCATGGAACCGTGAAGAAACCCAAGAAATTCTTGATCGACAAGCTACTGAATTAGCTGCTGAACCCAGCACATCAAAGTATATGCCAGAACTAAACAACAATAGAGTTGATGGGAAAAAATTGGAGCCTTCGTTTTATGATACGTTGTTGGACAGTTTTTCAATGCAGAAGAACTGGAATAGTTTGTTGGATGATTCTATAGCGCCAGATAGTATTCCAGTTATTAATGGGATTAAGTATGTTATTTTCTTGTTAACACATTTTACTTCATTTGAACAGAATCTTTAGTTATTTGTAATCTAGCTGATAGTTATAATTTAAAAAATTAGCTCGCAAAGCTTTTGTCGCGCACTGTACTGTTTTATTTGAACAACAGCGGGTCGATTGAAACTTAGTGAATCACTCTAGCACATGAATATATTTTGTTTTAAAGGCATTGCAACTATTATGGAAAGTTTAAACAAAAATATCCACTTGAGAAAATGCATCCACCTTAATTTATTAATTGCTCGCAAAATACTTTGTCAGTACTCTTTGTCAGCAAACAATTAAAAATACCACCATTGTCTTTTAGATCCACTGCCTGCATCATCATTCTGACCTTCCACATGATCTGGTTTTCATTTTATGCAATTTCAAACCCTGGAGTCATGTTCAATTATGCAGAAGAAATCCGATTCCAGTTTGTGGCAAATGCACCGCTTCTAGTTGACATGTTCTTCACGATAAGGTTAATTGTTATAAATATTTACAAGCTTCAGTGAATATTTGAAAATTCAATTCATAAAAAATACCCACCATTGAATTTAATTTAATAACGAACAATTGAAACTTTTATTTTAGCGGCTTTTTAGTCACCTACAATTTTTTAAGAAACAGACCGAGGATGAATGAAATTCAAGAGAATGGATTGTTCAAAAATATTAAATTATTCGGTAAAATGGTGCTGCATCGTTACATCAGGTTTGTTGATTTACTAAAAGCACTTGCTACGGGTATCATGGAAGTTATGTTTTTTGTTACTATCAAGGAAGTTTCATTATATTGTTAATCAGAAAAGATTTTTTAACATTCTTTTTTATGTGAACATGAAATGGAAAACCATTTAAGATAAATTATACTATTTACTAGATCAGAGGAAAATTTACCTTGAAACATGATTATGAGCTATTATTTATTTTACGATATTAGATAGTAACTGATGTAGATAATTAAAATCACCGTCTCTAATTCAATGCAAAGATATTTTGTAATTACACATTTTTATCACTGCCGCAAAACAATGACCAGATTTAGTTGGCTCATAAATTTCAATGCCAAAGTCACCATAACCTTAATTAATACTAAAATATTTCTTATTTTTATAATTATTACAGACTCTCTCCAGTATATCTGATAGTGCTGGTAATAACGGAAATCGCTACGTCACACATTGTAGACACATCCAAATTCTGGGTGCATGAACGTTCTGATCTGAATTGCCAAAAGTATATTGAAAGCAAAGCCCGGAACATTCAAAATGACTAATTGAATTGTTTTTGTTTTTAAGCTACTGGTGGCGCAATTTACTATACATACAAAACATATATCACCCAGATAAGCTATGTGCTTGTATGTATACAATCTGAAACAATATTATTGCTAAATGATAAACACGTGTTTTATGCAAAATATATGATTTTAGGTTGGAGCTGGTCGATGGCTTGCGAAATGCAGTATTATATTATTTCGCTCTTTATGTTATTTGTTTATGTAAAGTATGATGCATCTCTTAAAATTTTAACTTGATCTTTAAAAATTAACCTTAATCAACATTAATTTACAGGAGTCAAAAACTCGGAATGATGCTATATATTGGACTTGAATCTGGGCTCTTGTTATTGCAGTGCTACATTGCGCTTAACAATGATTTTGTTCCTAGTTTTGATGTGATGTATCAAACCGGGTCACATTTGTATACAGCGCCTTGGGCTCGTATTACTCCTTACATGGTAGGCTTAGTCGGAGGCTATATTCTCCATTCACATAGAGATAAAGTGATGCAGATATCAAAGGTTAGTTTTTTGGCAAATTATAATTCTAAGCATAAACTATTTTTCAAATTCATTATACTAAAACGTGTTCATTGAAATTTATTTTAGGAACGTGCTAATCGATTGTGGTTCATCTCTATATCCTTCGTGATCGCGACCTTGCATTGTACAGTTAATAGAGCATTGTCCGCTTGGATTTCTTCTATTGTGATGGTTTTTGGGCGAATATTAACAGGAAGTATGGTCAGCTGGTTCCTCATTGCAACTTCTTGCGGTTATACGAGTGAGATGCTCAAAAATAAATGAAACTTTCCTAATTTAAAAACAAATTATTTTTAGACCGCTTTGGAACATTTTTCTCTTCACGATTTTTTGTACGATTTAACAAAATCACTTATGGGATCTACTTGATAAACCCCCTCCTGATTACAGTGATCTTTGGACATTTTAATAGTGGCACAGAGCTTGATCCTCTTTTAATACTTATGTTAACTTTAGGAGTAACTCTGTTGACAGCCATGCTTGCAGTAGTCTTCACACTTTTCTTCGAACTACCTTACTACAAGTTGTCTAATCAAGTTTTGAGAAAAGCTCAGAAAGTAGACAAATGCAGTTAAACTTAATTTTATTCAATTTAAACATTGAATTTATAATTTAATCCAAGATTAAACTAGTTTAATAACCTCACTGAATTACAAAACAATGATGATAATTCAATTAAAAGTTTGATTTAAAAGAAATAATATTGGTATGCATCAAAAATATAAATAATGTTTAAGTAGCAGCATAAAAAATATGTTTGGTAGAGATCAGCAATTGATTTTTGACATGTTATAAAATGTAATTCACACATCAATCGGCTCCTGACATAATTTTAGTTTTAAACAATTTTTAATAAATCTCATAATAGTTCAGAGATTTTCGTGAAGAAGAATAAACAGGTTAGACAAGCCCAGGAAACCAGTCAGAATGAGTTAGCATGCCACTCAGAATGAAATTTCGGAACGTCAGAATTCTAAAAAGTATTCCACTTTGCATTCCATTTGGAGGCCTAGTGCACAACAATCATACTGACAATCATTCTAAGTAGAATGAAATTCAGAATGAGTTTTTATTCTGACTTTCATTCTGAATTCATTCTAACTTTCATTCTGAGTTGAATTCTGAGTTCATTCTGAAATTCATTCTAATTTTCATTCTGAATTCATTCTAACATTCATTCTGAGTTGCATTCTGAATTCATTCTGAGATTCAAGGATGCAAAAAACAAAAAAAATAAAAATCCGGAAAAACCTGATTTTTCCCTGATTTCCCAACATTTTCACTATTTTTTGCTACCAATCTCTACCAAGCCTTGTTTTGTTCCTTTTATTACCTAAAAACTTCCGTTTAACTCTGCGAGACCCCGGGTCTCGAACCCACTACCTCTCGTTCGCGAGACGAGCGCCCTATGCCCTACACTACCTAACCTTTGTAAACGCGATGGCTTAAACCTTACTTATAATGAAAAAATATCCAACAGGATTTTTCTAGTGAAATGTTTCTACAAATTTGTGTTTTTTAAATTGCATTTTGAAATAATGAATTAAAGTGGTCGCAATAAACGAATTAAAAGATTTTTTTTTGAAAATACAATTTATTTTGGGAATCAATATTTTATTATTAGCAAATCAGAAAATCATATCGGTGTTTTAGAATTTCTATTAAAATCTAAACTGTTCTACAATTTTCACTTGGTTCTGAAAATTGATACAATAACGACTTTAAAAAAATCCAACTAAAAAATTTGAAATTCATTACACACAAACTTAAAAATAAAAATAACAGAATAAAATAAATGCATTTTCATAATAAAAGTTCGAAATATCTTTGCCGATCAATTTCCGAAGTAGTCACTCTTTTTTGCCATTTTTTTAACAGTATTTCTGATTTCTAAATTTGATAAGATTCGTAAAACATAACTCCTTCAAAACAAAGTCCTTTGTCTTAAATCATCAACATATATGCTATCAAGTAATTTTATAAGTTTGTTTTTGTTGAGTTCTGACTTTCATTCTGAGTTGCGCTCCGTGTTCATTCTAATATTCATTCTAACTTGTATTCTAAATTCATTCTAACTTACATTCTGGTTTGCGCACCGTGTTCATACTGACATTCATTCTGAGTTGCATTCTGAGTTCATTCCGACTTAAATCCACCACCTATCAAATATTTTAATTGATTTTTCAGTTGTTTATCACATTTTTAAACAGCTTATTGACGATTTTACACCTAGTAATACAGTTATTCATGAGAAATTCATTCATTTTATTTTATATAAATTTCATTCTAATAATCATTCTAAGTTGTATTCAGAGTGGCATGCAGAGTGGAACGCAGTTGGAACGCTACTCTGAATGAATACTAGAATTCTAACTTTCCTTCTAAATTCATTCTAACATTCATTCTGAGTTGCACTTCGCGTTCATTCTAACATTCTATCTGAGTTGCATTCTGAGTTCATTCCGAATCATATCGGCCACCTATCAAATATTTTTATTGATTTTTCAGTTGTTTATCACATTTTCATAGTTCAGTTTATAAAAATATGTCGATTTTACACTTGATAATACAGTAATTCGTTAGAAAATCATTAAAAATATTATTTTTCAAAATCGTTCTAATAATCATTCCAAGTTGCATGCATTCAGCATTCAGAGTGGAACGCAGTTGGAACGCTACTCAGAATGAATACTAGAATTCTAACACTCAGAATGTGTCGGAATTCTGAGTGGAATGATTTGTTGGAATGGCGTTCCGACCTGGTTTCCTGGGAAGCCTCCAAAAAAAATGATTTATTAATTAAATTCACCCATACGAGTGGTTTGCGTTTAATTTTGATTTATAGCAAGTGCTAGTGTTAGCTAAATGGCTAAACCATTTTCAGACATATTTCTATTGTGATGTTTTATATTGTATTTTAGCAAATAAATGATGTTTGTATGAAAAATAAAACTTTGAGATGTTTAAAATTAAATCAATTGACATATACCCGGTGTGGAGAAACTCTCTTCGTTTATTTTGCTTGGACTTCTGAGCATCCCAACTTCCGATAAAATTTATATTTATGGTGAGTATATTTCACGCATGTAAATTTGCTGAATTTGTCACCCTTTTGAGCGCTTCTAAAAATAGCAGTTCAATTGCATGCTTCCAGCCTCTCATAGTATATCGGCACGTCAACAAATCGTTATTCCCAGAAATAATACTAAATCGAGTAAGTGGTCAGCACTGTTATTCAATTTAAGCGTAATAACACATTAACAAACATCAGCAATTTCATTTCATAATTCAATTTACAACATAATCTGTACGTTTCTTCATGTTGAACGAATTTTTCTAATGGTTGCGGAGCAAGCTTTTTCAGATTTTTGAAGATGAATTTAAATTAATTTTTTCAGTTTAAAATTCGAATGCATGTGCGGTGATTTAATTCAATTATGTCAATTAATCCAATTAGGCAGATTTTAAGATCAGTTTATAGTCTGAGATGAAAAAGAATTGTTTTAACTGAATGGTATGGGATAATGAGTCGTAAATTAGGTCGTAAAACAGTTCCGGTGATGATGCTTGATTTATTGAGAGAATGATTCACCGAATCACACATATAAATATTTGAAATGATGAATTTAATGTCACGTACGCAATAAATATATTTATTTATAATCCACGCAATATTCACCAATCATTAAAAAAGAATGATAACGATCAATATTTGGTAGAACTTTGGAATCATTGCAAAAAATTATAATTATCTAGCACAGTACTATGTCGCAAATTAGGAAACCATTTCAAATAATTTTGGATCCACTCATCAAAAATCGTACATTTTTTTAAATTATTCATCAAGATCAAAATTTGATATATTAATATAGGTTTTAAGTCTAAAATATTGCACTCAGGCAAATTGCAAAAATAAATTATTATTGATCTTTTATCGTATACATTGCTTGAATTTTGAGCAAATAGACAATGTAGCATGATCAGCATTCCGGAGTTGAAAAGTTAATTAAATTTTTGTCAATGTCAAATATTTTGCAAGCAAATCTCTTAATAAGTCCCACAAGAGCAATATCATCTCGCGATCGCACGTTTTTCTCATTTTTCCAAATTTTTCCATAATATTACAAAATTTACATTTTTCGTAAATATTCCAAAATCTCTCAAGTTACTCCAAAAACATTCCAACAAAAATCAGTTTCACTTTCTTTGACTCAAAATTTTGAATATCAGCGAATACTCATGACTATATCCCTCTCTCACTAAATGCAACCGCATAGCCGAAATTCATTTCCAGCCACGATTTTCATGAGGTTCCATAAGCGTTGTGAGCTTATATTTGGGAAAAGAAAGAGATCGTCGCACGTAATATCATATAATTCGGCATTTTCGGCTGGTTGGGCTTCATTTCAGTTTCACTCTTCGAAACAGACAGATTAAATTATTTTTTCGGAGATAAAACTACAATTCAAGTAATGCTTGTAGGAAAGTGAAAAACGTTTATTTTCATTTGGTCAGCTGAGATTTAAAGTTTCAAAAGAAAAGACACCGCGTAATTAATTGAGAAGTGAAACAATCAGAACAGGGAAAAGTAGAAGTCCCTGAAAACTGTGTTTTGTGCAAATATTTCCCAGTGCAACATTTGTAGCTTTGTAGCCAAATCAGTTTAAAAAAGTGAAACAATACCAGATAAAGAATAAAAAGCTTGAAAATTGCATTTTTATATAATTATAAGGTTAATATGCGGTTGCATAATTTCGCCAATTTTGGCAAAAAAGATTTAATGAGCGCCGAGTGATTTTGGTGTCTCGGCCGTTTTAAAACGGAAAAGCTTGAAAAATCTGATATTCACACATCCGAAAAAAAATCGATTATTTCCAATCAATAATATTGATATAAATACGAAAAGTGGTTTACAATGTCGTTCCACTTAAAGATGATGGGTAAAACTAAAAACCAGTGTATGTTTGTAATTTTTGTGCTGTGCAGTGTGAACTTGATTAATTTGATTAACTGTGATAATACTAACAAAACCAAAAATGTGACAATATCTTCCTCCTGCCCGCAGAAAGTGGCGGAAGAGCGATTGCTACTCACTACTATGGATCGTTTGTACATTGAAATTCAGAGTCCACAGTTCAAAAAATACTCAAGCATTAACAGAGAGCATCTCAAGCATAATTCAATAATCTATGGATTAATTGCAATTGCAGAGGCAAGCCAGCTTAATAAAAGGTGTTACAGTGAGATGATGCAAATATATGAAGCTATTAACCAAAAAGATATTTGGGCAATGAAATGTAAGTGATTTTGATTTTATACGATTTTAATAATATATTTAAATATTTTTTTGGCTTTCCTCACCTTTTTTTTATCAGAGCCAGTAATAAAATTCACAAAGTCAATAATAATAGTAGATATAAAGGCAATGTACAAAATTAGGCATCATTATTAATAAATAAAAATATATTCAATTCTAATAAAATCTAAAAAATGTTAACGTGGTTGGACAATTTATCAGACTTTTTTAAGAATATAAAATATAGTTCATTGAAAAAAGTTCTTTTCTAATTTTTGTAAAATAATTCAACAAATAATTCAAAGCCCACTTGCCAAATAAATTTACCTAATCCAAAAATTATTTCGAAGAAATTGATTATTATTTATTTTATAATACATTTTTGCTGTGGGTGGTTTTATTTGGCATCAGATGATTTAAAATGAAATGTTAAATAATAAACTTAAAAAAGACACAAAATTTAAAAACACTCCTATAGCTTTAAGGAAACATTTTGAAACACAGCGCTAAAACAAATATTATTGAAAAGAAAGCGAATACAAGTGTTAAAGTGAATTTAAGTTTATTTACCTTTTCATTACTGAAGGCATCTTGAACAAATATTGAAAATATCAATGTTTTAATATCACAACGCGATTAAGTCATTTCTTACATTACGAAAGCTCACAAAAAAAATGTATGATAAATAATAAAAAATGCAAGAAAGATACAATCAATTATTATCAAAATCAAAAGAAAATACCAGAAATAGCATGTGTGCGTCACACTGTTTATTGATTCGAAAGCTCATGCTGCGTTTTTCATTTCATTTCATTTCATTCATGTTTAGTGCTCGACTCTTCAGGCCAACCAGAAGCCGGATTTATGCTGGGACACAATCACTGGGTGGGCTCGCAAAAAGGATGCGAGTCAGTGCAAAATCCACTGTACATAACTCTCTCAGATCGATATGACCGAGAAATGAAATCTCAATTAATCAACTCGGTAGCTCCTTTTGCGATTGACTACAAAATAGTATACGCAAAACATCATTCGCCATGGCAATTGGAGATCAAATTCATGACTGAGAAGCTATTACACATTGGTTTGTGTCTTCCGAGGAGCTGTGAAAATAATGAAATTCACAATTTAACGCAGAAGTATTTTGATAATCGGATGGCAGACGCGCAAGATATCTTCGAATTTGATGCAGAAGTGATTCAAGTCAAGGACCTGAAACTCAGGGCCAATTTCTTTACAAAGAAAAGCGTTTTACTGTTATGGTCAGTTTATTAATTTATTTTGGGTTTTCTGTATGGTCAAGACTGCTGTTTATTATGTTTTGAATTATTAACATACTAATTGGAAATGGTTCGATCGCTAACGCAGTGACGTTATATTTTAATTAATGGACTTGAACTTTTTGGTGTTTTAGGTCCGAAATAAAAATATGTTGGACTGTGTGTGTATACTGTATTGCGAATTCATAAAAGCTTGAATTTCTTAATTATAATTTAAGCTTTCAAAAAAATACAAAGCTTTTTACAAATTCGATACAAACTAAAATTCATGGAAATAAGTTCGACTTATTATTATATTTTATTTGTTCTTTAGAAAAATTTCTACAATAACTGAAATTATTTAAGTAATTTATTGAAAAATTATTATTAATTATGAAAAAGTGTCGATTTATGTATTCCATTCTTGTATTTTCATTAAAAATAGATTTTCAAATAATTCGATAGTAGTTGGACTCTATTATAAAACACTTAATTCCAATTCGCTAATTAACCATTATCTATAGAATCTTTCATTTATTAACAAATCAGTTACTTTTTATTTTTTTAATACAATTAAATTTTTTATCAAGACATAAAAAATTTGCTGATATTAATTGTACAAGCTTTATTTTTACTTTTTGTTAATTAAATGCTCATAGAAAGAGCACATACTTCTTTAGAAATTAATTGATTGATAATAAACCAATGTGGCAAAAGACTAGCGAATAAATTTAAATTTCAATAAATTAATTTTGCTTTAATTAACAAACTTGTTATTGTGGGAGATGAAGAAAGCATATATTGCGAATATATTGTCTGAAACCGACAAAAGCCTTTTCGTGCGAAATATTATTTCGATGATTTCCAGCAAATCTAAAACTATTTGATAAAATCTAATTGACTTATAAATTTTTTTACTGATCTCTTAAGTCAACAAGAAATAGTTCTCAAAAACAGGTGTCTTGATTCAAATGATTGTTACGAGATTGTTAGCTTTCTGGAATTGAAAATTTTTTAATACAAGACCTAGAACAAAGACTAATTTTGTGACGTATCTTAGTAAAAAATAGTTGGTCGGAAAAAACTTTTTTACGAATAGCACAATGACAGATAATGGCATATTAATCATTTACGTGGAATCCGGTCTTTTCAACAATCAATAATTCTAATATTCAGAATTTTTGATGTTTACGATTGACTATAATAATTTATTGTTTCAAATTTGATTTGGAATATTTAACATTAAATTAATGGTTTTTTATGAACCTTTCAAGACATACTCGAAAAAATTCCAAGTAGTAATTTCTATTTCTAATTTCATATTTTTGTGCAAACATTCTCGTAAACAACCATGTAGTTGTAGCTTCAGCAATTGACTTTTTTTATTCTCTTCAATGCAAAAACTCATCAATATGTCTACACAGGAGTAAAAATAATTCAAAATTCAATATCAAAGCAAAGCAAATATTCAAATATCCTCTTGAAGACTAAATAATCAAGGTTTGAAATATATATTTTCAGATACCGTAGAAAAAATGGTTTATATGACATTCTAACACCCACCAGCCAATACATTTTTAGACCTTTTTAAATAAATTTACTCATTAAAATTAAAAACACATTTAATAAGCAATTGAACCATCCCAGAGTTATATATAACCAAATCGATTCAAATAACCAGAAAATATGCAAATCAATTCTCAATTAATAAAAAAGCAGAAAAAATGTTTTGTCCTAGAACCAAGCTCCTAAAAAAGCCTGAGATTCTAGAAATAGCTCCCATCTTTTGTATTTTCAAGTTGCAATTAACAAATCATAAACGTATCAATTTTGCACACATGGTGAGGTCGAATTGCGTAATTACTGGTTGCCATCGATTCGTGAAAATAAAAGATTTATCCGCCGTACGTTAATTGATTGATCATTGCAGCGCTATAATAGTAGTAACAGCTATATTGACTCTACTGTCAAGTGTGCGTGAAGAGCGCCTGAAATACAACGGCTCAGTGTCCACCAGCCAAAACAAAACCGAAAGTGATGGCCACTTGGAGCTGCAAAAAACATATCAATCGTTCAGTGATCGGTTGTTAGAAAGCTTTTCATTGCGAAACAATTGGCAGACAATTATGAGCGATAGCTCCTCAGCAGCCGGGATTCCGGTCATCAATGGTATCAAGTAGGATTAATATCATAAAAAAGGTTGACTTACATGCATGATTCATTTTGATGTCTTCTTTATGGAAAGATTTTTGATTAGAAACACAAATTAAAAAAACACAGACTCAAAAATATTTCAAGAGCTATAATAATTGTAACAATTTAAATTTCAGCAAAAAAAATTTGATGGATCATCAATATCATTTTGAAGTTTGTTTTCAGAAAAAAATACCGATCAAATGTTTTCATGTAACATCCTCCTAATTTATCAATTCCAAACAATTGCCACATTAGGTAATAGATTACTATCCACAGATCACTCGCGTGCTTCTTAATTTTAGCGTTCCACATGATGTGGTTCTCATTCTTCGCCTCCAAAAACCCTGCAATCATGTTCTATCACTTTGAAAACATCCGATTTCAAGTGGTATCGAATGCACCTTTGATGGTGGACTTATTTTTCACAATAAGGTAATGGATCAATTAAAATGAATTCATCGATTAATATCTATAACCATTTTCATAAATTACTTCCAGCGGATTTTTGTTCACTTACAACTTCCTCAAAAATCACGTCCAAATCGCTCAGATAAGGATCAACAGTCTGCTAAAAAACACACAATTATTCGGCAAATTTGTGCTGCACCGATACATTAGGTAATGGCTCATTATAACTCATGAGTGGTAAAAACTGTCACATAGTTTGAGCAAACAAAGATTATGTCAACTTTTTTACCAACGACAAAAAACACTTAGCAGCCAAACAAAGCTCAGATATTTAAAAAATTTAAAGTTTTGTGAACAAACACAAAATGATTTTTTTTTGCAACTCTTTCAGACTTTCACCGCTTTACTTAATCTCGCTATTACTGACTGAGATCTCGACGTCATATATAACGGACACTTCTAAATTTTGGATACATGATCGAACGGATCTTAACTGTCAAAGGTAAATTCTAACTAAAAAAACTTAAAGTTTTAGAAAATGTCTTTTACTCGAATATTCATTAAAATAGCCTGCTTTATAGAATAAAATCTAAAATAATTATTAACATTTTCCAGACACTGGTCCCGAAATCTCCTTTATATTCAAAATCTCTTCCATGCGGATGATATGTGCGCCATCTGGAGTTGGTCTTTGGCGTGCGAGATGCAGTTTTATATAGTTTTCATGATCATGCTCTTCATCTACGTCAAGTATGACATAAAGCAAGTTAATGAACGATTAAGCGCTAATTATGTGTGATTAATTTATTTCCTAGGAATGAGTCGTTGGGCGAAAAGATATATGTGGGGTTTGCGGCTTTGGTATTAGCGAGCAGCACATACATTGCTGTGCAAGTCAAGTTTTCATTCAGCTTTGACGTTATTTATGATACGATTACCGAGTTATACATTAATCCACTGGTGAGACATTATTTTACAGAGATTATATGACTTGATCCAATTATATGCCATATGATAGGTTCATTGAACTTCATTAAATTTTGAGGTTTGCCTGTACTTATAGGTTTCTTCTTTATTGCAAGCTTAATATATGAATTTTTTTATTTTATTTTAAATTCAATGACCTATCAAAATTTTAATTCAAAAAAAGTCATTTATTTACGCTATCATTTTTCCAAAAAATTTATTCACATAAATTTATGCATAAATAGTTGTTTCTCCTTCTTTGAATTCAGGGTTGTAGAAGTGGGTAGGCGCGGGTAGGCGCGACCCCCTTGTTAAAATTTAGGGGTAGGCGCGCCTATCTTGTTAAAAAAGAATAATGATAAAAACTATAAAGGTTTTATAAATATCATATAGTTGATTCTAAAAATATATTAAATATGATTTTAAAGTATATTATAGATTGTTTGAAAAATATTTTTTTGGACACCAACGCACTCAGAGAGTTCATTGCATCAAATGGAAACATTTTAAATTAGCAGCGCTGACTTTGAATACACAAAGCTTCAGATTTGATGTTTCTGGCCCACAGGTCAAAAACAACCCTAAACTATTTTTACAAAAACATATGTGTGATGTCGCACATTCCATGATACCTATGGGACAGCAAAAAAACACCAAGATATTCGGGACACTCATGATTTTTTCACTTTCCGGAAGATTTTTTTGATTTCTACTAAATTAAAAACAAACATTACACTAATCTTTAACCATCTGTTTACGAAAATTAAAAAATTCTTCCAAAAAGTAAGAAAACCATGAGTGTCCCGAATATCATGGTGCTTTTTTGCTGTCCCAGGTATCATGGAATATGCTATTTGTGGAACTTTTTAATTTTGTTTGCAAAAACTCGTCAGCGCCTACCTTGTTGTTTTACTACTTCTACACCCCTGTTTGAATTTAAACAAAAAATTAAAAAATTCAGTATTTTACAACATATTAAATATTCAAACATGTAAAAAGTGAATTTTTTATTGTAAAATCTTCATATTGAACATTGACTTATTGTTTCAAATATAAGCCAAAAAAATATGTTTCCTTAAAACATACCATTTGATTGATGTAAAATTTTTCTGTTCAACAGGTTAGAATAACTCCTTATATTGCAGGGGTCGCTTGCGGATGGTTTTTGCAAGCGCGAAATGAGGTAAATATTTTGTGCAATTTATCAGAGGGTCATACGCTAACGATTTCATTAAATTTAATCGATAATTGAAATAAATATTGAATTTTATTGGATACTATCAAAAACTACTATTAAACCGGGATTAAGGCAAAAAATAAGCTTTAACTATTAAAAATTTACGAAATCAACTCTACATGACCCTCCTCACATTTTTTTTTCGTTTTTACAGTTTGTCCATAATAGTTTGCCGAATATATTTTGTCAGCATGAATGGGAATTTGACTCGCAAAATATTTATTTTATTTCTTTGTAGCAATTTCAGAAAAATTCAAGGTTCCTTTTGAGTTTGTCGGTGTCAATAATTTTATCGTGCCTTCATAGCACAGTTTACAGGGCGATGCCGCCATTGATTGGGAGTTTAGTGCTCATATTTGGAAGAGGCTTGTGTGGATTATCACTAGGATACTGTATTATAGCATCTAAGAATGGACATGATAGTGAGCAAAAAGATTTTATTTTTTTAAAAGATAATAATAATTGATTTAAATATTAATTCCTCATTTAAGGTTTCATCAGCCGATTTTTATCCCTACGCATCTTCGACCACCTTCATAAGCTCACCTATGCTATTTATCTCTTAAATCCTATTTTAATCATCTTTGTTTTTGGCACCATCGATGGCAGTTTTCACCTCGATCCAGTAATAATGGTGGTCTTAACATTCGGCATCACCCTTATGACTTACTGTGCGGCTCTTGTTTGCTCGCTTTTCTTTGAGCTACCTTATTACAAGCTCAGCAGCACGATCTTGAAAAGAAGCGGTGTGAAAAAGAAAAGCAGTGAATTAGTAATGTAGTGAATTAGTGAGCAGTTTAGGTTAACTTAGGTGTAGCTAAATTATGAACAATTATTAAACTTATGAGGTTTTGTACATTGCTAAGGAAAAATGAAATAAAAGAGATGTAATTTAATTGCGATTATGTGTTTTGTATTATTATTGTAATTTTTAAGTTTTTTTTATTTTCACTGACTTGAATTGAGCAAATATCATTTTTCTGTTTAATTGGCCACGGTATTGCCTAATTGATGAACTAAGGTAATGATTTGTTGGAATACTTTGACTCATTTATAGTGCTAGATATATGCAAAGATGAAAGTTCCTGAACTGCAAAACAACAACAACAACAAAAAAAGGTTTCAGAATTTTTCGTTGAAGTTTTTTTGCAGAACTGACCCACATTTCTCTATAAAGGACTAATTGCAAACTCAAATTTATAAAATGTGGAAAATCAACGTTTAAAAATTATTAAAACTGTTTTTGTCGTTTTTGGAATTTAAACAATTTTTTCAAGGTGAAGAAATGTTTTTGGAGTTTGCTACGCTCTATGTATTCACTGAATAGTTTGTTACATTTTCATTTATGAAACTTTCAACGGTCGAGCTGATTCCTGACTCAAAACTGTGAAGGCATACATATAGTTTATATAAACACCCAAGTTTATGATTTGTTTTATTCGAAAATAAACGACAAAACATTAAAAATAACATTTATTTTGATGCCTTTAAATTTTATAACTCAATAAATAAGGGGTTGGTCAGCTTTTAATTTCAATAAATTCTTTTAAAGTCAAAATTAATCCCAATTATTACTTTCTTGTATCGCTACTGTAAGTATCTCTCACAGCGATCAGCAAAAAAATATCTCGCACATATAAATCGCACTGAATGCACCACACATTCAAAAAGCATAAAATTGCATAACTTTGTCTTCAAACAGTAATATTAAAACGAGTTATTCAAAAATCAACTTTTTGGCAAAAATTTGTTTACGTTTTTTTGATGTTTTTGGAGTACTTTTCGATGTTGATCTGTGTTGTTTCAAGTTTTTCGTTGAAATATTGAGTCATTCACTTTTGATTTTTCAGCGAATATAACATATGTATATTACAGAAAACGGTCAAAAATAAAACAAGTTAATAAGTATCAAAGACTTAGACAATATTCTTACATGAAAAGTCGCAAAGATGTTTGGTATTAATTTTCGATCATGTAGGTGGTTTATGAAAAACCCAAAATATTTTGTTAGAATGTTTTTTGGATTCATTCTTAAGTTTATTGGGTTATTCCTGTTAAAATCAACAACCGAGATCAGTGTATTTTTGACTGCTTTGTCAACATGTTTATAAAATTTTTTACCTGTTTGATAGTAGTTCTTAGTTTTTTGCAAGTTTTTCCAGCTCTTGCATTGAAAAGTGAAGATGATCTTTTCGGTTTTAGTAACTCATTAATCTACGGAATAATTCAAGTCGCTCAAAACTCAAAATCAGCTGGTTTGAATGAACAATGTTTCGAAGACCTGACAACGATTCAGCTAGGATTCCAAAAGAAGAAATCATGGGCCATAAAACGTAAGTAACAAATTGACGCCTTGGCTGCGCTTAAACAAATTGTCCAAGTGATTTGTGACTTGCATAAAATGTGGAAAATTTAAATAATTTTCAATATTTTAAAAGTTTCAAGATGATTGATATGCTTGTAACTGATACAAAGAAAAAGTTTGAATGAATAGAGCGTGGCAATAATATAGCGTTTTATAATTTTCTTTGGACAATTTGACAGGTTTTTAAAAAGCTCCACTTAATTAAAAATTAAACATGTGTATTATCGGATACTCGCAGATTCTATGTTATCTGGTTGGATAACATCTGACTCAATTTGAAAAATTTCTTAAGAGTTATAAATTGATTATTTACTATAATTACCTTTCTTTGATCTTAAATTCACAGAAATTTAATTTAAAAAATTAAATAGGCGCTTAAAATATGTGTCCAAATTAACGTGAAATCTGCTAACATATATTGCGGCAGAGTTATTCAAGAAATATTTAAAATTTACTGCTGAACTTTTTGATTTACTTGCATTTTGACACAAGGAAACATTCACATACTTTTTTCAGCTTCTCTAACTCCTATTGTGATTTACCAATGCTTTTCGTAATTTAATTTTCGCTAAAAAAAATATTAGTAAATTAATAAATTATAATTTTGCTGAAACCAGAAATAAACTAACAAACTGATTTGAACACCCTGAGCTCGTCAAACACGACCATCTGATATTTGAAGCTTTAAAATAGATAGTAAAGTTAACAATGCTTCGGCTATTAACATTTTTCAAAAAAACATTTTTAATGTTTTGAGTTATTCCAAATAATTCCAAAAAACTACGAAATCATTCCAAAAATGAGCTCAAATTTGCATAAACGTTTTGAAAGTTATGTCAGCTATGAGACATCACATATATGTTTTTGAGAGTGAGATTTTGACACTCCATAAAATCTTAGATAATTCATAATAATTAAATTAGGAGGTGTTGATGATTTTATCTTTTTAGTGGTAGACTCTTCAGGAAAACCTAATGCTGGATTTGTATTAGGGAATAACCATTGGCTCGGAGTCCCACATGAATGTAATTATGTTAATGAGCCTATGAAGCTGAGTTTATCATCACGCATTAATCGTTCTTCGAAACCTGACTTGCTTACTTCATCTGCTCCTTTTGAAGTTGAATTTAGGATGATCTACATAAAACACTCTTCTCCTTGGCAGATTCAAATGAAGTTTATGACAGAACATATATTGCATCTTGGATTATGCTTGCCGAAATCTTGTAATAACCACCAAATACATGAGCTAGCAGAAATATACTTTAATAGCAAAGATTCCATACTCAAGCTAACTTACAATTCATTTGGTAAAATCCTCCTCGTCAAAAAACTCAAATTGCGCGAAAATTTTTGGCAGAAAAAGAGTTGCATAATTTTTTGGTTCGTATGAATATTCAATTATTTAATGTTTACATACTTAATAATTAATTACAATGCAATATAATGATACAACATATACGAAAGTGTTGATGCTCGGTAGATGCAGAGCTTGATTGATTGACTTTCATTTTATGATTTTATTTTTGATTTAATATCATATATTAAATATCAACTTTTTGAAATGCCTCATTGAAGAACATTTAAAACTTGAAATTAATTATATTTTGGCAGCACTTGTATTTCCATGATCACTATACTGACATACTTAGCGAGTAAACGGAAGCGTGAGGGTGAAACAAATAATTTTGGAGGAAAAATCCTTGAATCTTTTTCCTATGGAAGGAATTTGAAAATAATTGAATGTAGGGAGCATCAAATTGGATCCATACCTGTTATCAATGGGATGAAGTATGTTTAATACTGTGACCTTTGAAGATAAACGAATTAATAATTTTTTTTTTATAGGACACTATGTTGCACCATAATTTTTATCTCACACATTTCCTGGTACTCTTACTTCACAATGCCCTTTCCAACAGATCTCCTTTTAGCAATCGAAAAATCAGAAATTCAGTTATTCAACAACTCCGCGTTACTAGTTGATGTATTTTTTGCAATAAGTGGCTTTCTGGTGGTCTACAACTTTCTGAATAATTCAAAAAGAATGCAGGAAATCTCTGACAATGGATTCAAAAAGAATGTAAATCTTTTTGGGAAGCTTTTGTTGCATCGTTACTTAAGACTAACACCTATATTGATTGTGATGATTTTGTTAGCTGAAATAAGCACAACTGTTTTAGCAGACACTTCCTTATTTTGGATTCAAGAGCCGAATCATGTTAATTGTGGACGGTGAGTTGTATTAAATTTTTAAAAAGCTTAAAGCTTATTTTTAAAGATGCAATTTTATTAACATGTTTATGTATTATCAAAATACTTCAATGGAGGTCAATTTTAAATAATATTTACACAGTTTTATTTCTCAGTTACTGGTGGCGCAATCTACTCTACATCCAGAATTTATTTGAAGCCAAAGACTGTTGCTTAACACATACTTGGAGTTTGGCTTGTGAAATGCAGTTTTTCATCTTAGCCACTATAGTTTTAATCGTTTACGCAAAGTCAGTATTCAATCAAATCAATTTAAATACTTCGTCAAATGAACATAGATCTAATTTTTTACATTTTAGAAACAAAATAGCCGGCACAAAGCTTTTTTTAGCTTTGAGTCTTGGAGTTTCATTTATTGGAGTTTTTCTTCACTTTTATCATAAATTGGAGCTATCATTAGATGTTATGACTTTACTAGGCGATAAACTTTACACTACTCCTTGGGCAAGAATTTGCAGTTATCTTGTTGGAACTTTAACTGGGTGGTTTTTGCACGAGCAGAATGGAAAGCTTCTTATATCGAAAGTAAGTTTGATTCATCACTTTCATACCATATAATTAAAGTTGACTAAGCTCAATTTTAAACATATCCTGTTCAGAATCAAACGAATATATGCTGGACAATTGCAGCATTAATTTTCACGTTCTTCATGCTAAATTCACCCAATCGTCAAATGCCATTTTATTGGTCATCATTATTAAAAATTTCTGCGCACATCGGAGTGGCGATCTCATTTTCTTGGGTGATAATTGCTGACGTTTCAGGTCATCACAGTAAGTTTTTAATATTATTTTTATAAATTTTTTATTAAATTTTATAAAAGCTTAAATAAGATACTTCATTAATAATTAATTTCACAGACTATATCACCAGATTTTTATCTAAAAAAATATTTGTAAAGTTAAGCAGAACAACCTACGCAATTTATTTAATTTCACCCATTTTCTCAAATATTTTCGTGGGTCTTTCTAAAACCGGATTAGAAATTCAATCACCAATGATCGTAAGTATATAATTTATTTCACATCGTGTGAAATCAAAATCATTTTTAAGGGTATGATTAAATTTTAACCATATATTTCCTATAGATCATCATCTCTTGCGGCTTCGTCTACCTCACGGAAATTATAGCTAAACAGTTCACCCTATTTTTTGAGATGCCTTTTTGCAATTTACTAACAATGTGGCAAAAGCACAAACAACCTACTGAAACAAAAGCCGAATGAAAGTGAAGTGAACTAAAAGAAAAACACAAAATACACAAAATTGCATTAATAAATTTTCAATTATAAAAAACGTAAACAACTTTTTATGCTTTTCCACACCATCAAGTCAACCGCATGGCTGAGGTGATTCACTTATTAAACATGCATCCACCAATACTTCATAAATGAACAGGTATTGTTGATTTTTGAAAATCTCTTACTGCGCAAACAAAAACTCATCAGAAACACATCAAAAATATTCTTACATAACGTTCAAGACATACAAGACAAACAATTGGATAACTCTTTTTTAGCACCTATACTTGAACATTGATGAGGTAGTATTGCTGATTTCTATAGTATTATGTCTTAATCTTGATCTTCAAGCACTACCAACTCAGCACTGAAATTTTCTTCTCTGCAAGAATTCTTTCGAATACACACTCAACTCATGCTCACCTTCTTTGATAGTCTTCGTCGTAGCTTCAACAGTTTATGCGTTTTTCGGTTTAATATTTAATAAATATTTATTTTATGACCGACTGTGATAAGAATGGTTTCAATTTATTAAAAAGATTTTTGGGAAATATTATTACATTGTGATCATTAAATTAAGTTCCATTAAGATCACTATAGTGAAAAAAATTAAGCTCAAAAGTAAAACACTAAAAATCAAAGACGGTCAGTAAAAACTCAATAAACACGTCTTGCAATCCTTCTCCTATCGTGCATTTACTTTCAAATCCAATTAAAAGAATTATATACCGACAAGCGAACACAAGAAACTCTCTTTCTTTTTTCTAGTCGGTGGTCGGAATTCATTCCATAAAATTCTGTTGAGCTGACTACGTGTAAATTTCAAGAAACTTCAGCAAATTTATTCAAGATATTCATAAAAGTGGCAGTAATGCTATTAAATTCCACACAAAAGATCAAATTGTTGCCGGAAAGGTCTTTAGACGACAGTTTTTCTTAAAAGTGCTCACATATTTGCTTCAATGTTTGAACTGTGGATTTGTTAAGTGGATTGCACAAATTGATGGATGTTTAAAAGTTTTTTCAAAATAGTTGTTTGTCAAAAGCTCGAAGTCGATGACCAAGAAAAAAACGCAAAAATATCCAATAAAAATTAAATTAATGAGCTGCAAAATTTGAAAATGCTGACACAATCCCCGAAATCTAATAAACTGGCAATTAACTGCAAATGTGATGTTACAAATTTGTGCGAAACTAAATTAATTTTTATTTAATTCAGTCGAAAGTATTGTAAAATATCGTTCAAATATCTCAAAGAAAGAGAAGAAGAAAATGAATTTAACTGTTAATTTGAAGTTTATTCAATGTGAAATTACAAGTAGCCGCCAAGAAGAAAAACTTTATTTGAGCTGATTGCAGCTTATATATGTGATTTTGTGGTGTCTGCGGAGTATAATTAATTTATGTGCAATTGCTTATAGGAAAAAGTTTTTGCAAACAAAATTGAACGATGAAAAATTTACCTAAGATTGGTCTTCGAAAGGCCAAAGGGTATGAGGAAGTGGAGGGCACTAATGTGTCGAATATTTATCCTCATGGTGCTAACCCAAATATTGTCAATGGAATAATAAATAATCACATGGCTCCTCCAGAGTTTGGTAAATTTTTTAAATTCTAATAATCTGGAAAAGCTTTTCAAAAGCTCTAACAATAAATCCTTCTTTTTAGAGCTCGCCTCAGTTAGTGTGGTCCCTGATGATACTTATACTGTCAGTCAAGCAGTAAATGCTCTAGGATTTGGCTGGTTCCAGGTTAAGCTTTCATTGTTCGTTGGGCTGTGCTGGATGAGTGATGTTAGTATCAATATCAATAATAATTGTCCTAAGTTCATTAACGATTTATATATTTTAGTCTATGGAAATGACGATTTTATCAGTGCTAGGGCCAGCTCTACATTGTGATTGGGGCATAAGCAGATATCAGCAAGCATTGGTCACAACAGTAGTGTTCTTGGGAATGATGTTAAGCTCAACATTCTGGGGGCAGTTAAGTGACAGATATGGCAGAAAGCCGGCTCTAACGCTTTGTGGGATCTTACTGTTCCTTTATGGTTCTTTGAGTGCAGTTGCACCAAGCTTTGGTTGGCTTTTGCTGCTCCGAGGTCTTGTGGGATTTTCTATTGGAGCTGTGCCACAATCGTAGGTTTTCTAAGTACTCTAAAGTGTCCTATATTAATTTTGTTTTATGTTTTAGGGTCACTTTGTATGCCGAGTTTCTACCAACAAAACAAAGAGCCAAATGTGTAGTTCTTTTGGATGTAAGGAAACCAGAACAAACAAAAAACGAACGTTTATCTAATAGTTATATCTTTTTTAGTGCTTTTGGGCATTGGGTGCTTGTTTTGAAGTTGTTCTTGCAATGGCAGTTGGACCCACTCTTGGATGGAGATGGCTTTTAGGACTTTCTGCTGCACCACTTTTTGTATTTGCTTGCATAACTCCAGTAAGTTAATCTAGTTCATTCATAACTTTTTTCCTTATGCTGTAATATATTTTAGTGGCTGCCAGAATCAGCTCGTTATCATGTCTCTAGCGGCCAAAATGAAAAAGCTTTGGAAACTTTGGAACAGGTAAAGCATTAGATATTTTAATCATCAAAGCTATAAATTTTTTTTTTATTAATTCAGATTGCAAAAGCTAATCGACGTCCTATGTTACTAGGACGTTTGGTTGTAGAGGGCCCTAATGGTGCTAGAGGTAGTTTCAAAGCACTTTTGAGCCCATCGCTAAGACGCACAACACTCCTGCTCTGGTTCATATGGGCTAGTTGCGCATTTTGCTATTATGGCTTAGTTTTGATGTCAACTGAGATATTCGGTGGAGAAAATAAAACAAGAATTCCTGGTCAAGAAGACGGTTGTCATCCATTAGCTACCACAGATTACATGGATTTGTTATGGACTACTCTTGCAGAGTTTCCAGGAATATTTGCCACAATTTACATAATTGAAAGGTGTGGTAGGAAGAAGACGATGGCGTTGCAGTTCTTGCTTTATGCTGGCTGCGTCTTGCTCATCACAATCACCAAAGAGTAAGATTAATCATTTGAATCAAAATTTCTAGCTTACAAATTTTGATTTAAATTTTAGTCGTATCATGTTGACGTTGATTCTTTTCCTGGCTCGAGGAGTAATTGCTGGATTATTCCAAGCTGCTTATGTTTATACTCCAGAAGTCTACCCAACTGCTTTAAGATCTGTTGGAGTTGGGGGATGTTCAAGTTTAGCAAGATTAGGAGCGATGTGCACACCTTATGTTGCTCAAGTTCTGTTCCAAAATTCAGTGTGGAGTGCTGTTTCAGTTTATGGATTTTTTGCCGTTTGTGCCTCAATAGCATGCTTGTTTTTGCCTTATGAGACTAGAGGCACAGATTTGACGCAGTAAAAATTTTTCGAGCTAGCTAGGTTATAGCTTTCTATATAATCCGTTATCTGTTATTAAATTGTTAATTTTAAATGAGTTCGAATAAACCTGAACTTTAAATATATACCTTTAAGCAGAAAATAGAACCACTCGACCCGAATGTATGTAACTTAATCAACGAAAGATAAATTGATTATATTTTTTAAACTTATTTTTAATAACATAATGCAATATAATTTATTTGACTTGACAAAATAAAAACTAATTTCTATATGCGGCATTCTCTTTAGTGTTATTTAGCTACATTATCTTACAGCACTTTCAACAAAAGGATTTTGTTTAACAAATCTTAACAAACGAACAATAGTACTGGGCGTAACTCCCTGAATTCTTGATGCTGCTGCGATCTTAAAAAATAACTGTTTTTTAGAAATAAATGGATAGATGAAATTAAAAATCTTACAGTTTGAGGTTGAATGTTTACCAGTTTCTCTCTTTCTTCAAAAGATAAGCTTAAAGATTTTCTGAAAAACAAAATGTTTATAATATGCTTTTTTTAAGAATTGAATGATCTCACGATAAATAATCAATGTTCCTTGGAATGATTAAAGATTCATCTCTTTGCACTTCTTCAACTTCTTTCGCTTGCTCTTTTACTACAAAATCGTACAAGGTCTCGATCTAAAAACATTTGAGATTAAGATACATTTTTATTATAAAAAATATACTTAAAACCTTAACTCTCCGGCATAGTTCCTCGTCTTCAGTGATCCACTTTAGTTCTGGATTCATATCAGCTAATTGTTTCATGTCTATGGCATCACTGGACACAGAAATAATTTCAAAAGCACTTCTTAGCTGAGAAGTCTTGCTGGGCTTTAGATTTAACTTTTCCCTCCATTTTGCAGACATCATTTTGAAATCTTTCAACTGGTCTAGTGCCTTACTCAAATCATTCTTCATTTTTAACATTTTTTGGAAACGTACATCTGATACTAGTCCAATATTGTGCCCTTTCTCAGTTAACCTGATGTCAGCATTGTCTGGTCTTAAAGTCAAACGAAATTCTGCTCGACTTGTAAACATTCTGTATGGCTCGTTAGTTCCCATTGTAGTCAAGTCATCAATTAAAACTCCAATATATCCTTCAGTTCGGTTCACTGTTAAGTCAGTCTTACCTAAAGCTTTAACCGCTGCATTTGCTCCAGCTATTACTCCTTGACTAGCTGCCTCTTCATAACCAGTTGTTCCATTAATTTGGCCTGCCAAAAATAATCCTGATACTCTTTTCGTTTCTAAAGTTTGAAATAACTCTCGAGGATCAACAAAGTCGTAAGTAACACCGTAGCCTGGACGAGTAAGCTCAGCCTTCTCCAAGCCTTTCAAACATCTCACTAAATCAAGTTGAAGATTTTCTGGTAACGTGCATGAAAGACCGTTTGGATAAATAACATCACTATCGAATCCTTCTGGTTCTAACCAAATTTGATGAAATTTATTGCCAAATCGCAGAATTTTTGATTCAATAGAGGGACAATATCTGGGGCCAGTTATTTCTTCAGTTACATGTCGATTTACATGTAAATTATTTCTTACAATAGCGTCAACTTTCTCGGAAGTAAAAGTCATATGGCATGGCAGTTGATCTTCGCTTTTAAGCCAAACCGTTGTATTTGAAAAGGAAAAAGGAACTGGTGGATCATCACCGAAATGTTTTTCTAGAACTGAAAAGTTTATGGTGCTGGCTTTTATTCTTGGTGGTGTACCAGTTTTCAAACGAGACAATTTGAATCCTAAACTATCCAAACTTTTAGCTAACCCAACTGCAGGAGCATCACCAATTCGACCAGCTGGAATAACTTCAAGGCCAATATTGATTTGGCCTCTCAAAAAAGTGCCTGTGGTGATTATTACGGTTTTTGATGTAATTTCTCGACCATCAGCCAGTAAGATACCTTTGACTGCTTTCGAGTTTCCTAAAATAAGATTATTAATTTAATGTTGGAAACAATCGTTCAGAATTACTACATACCTTCATCTTCATAAAGAATAATATCCTCAACAGAACCAACTGTAATCTCTAAATTTTTAATTTGATCCAATTCTTTTTGTACAGCTGCTTTATATAACTTCCTATCTATTTGAGCTCTTGGTCCCCATACAGCTGGTCCTTTACTTTTGTTAAGGATTTTATACTGGAGGCCAGACACATCGCAGCATTTACCACAAATTCCATCAAGTGCATCCACTTCTCTGATTAAATGACCTTTACCGATCCCTCCAAAGCTAGGATTGCAGGACATCTCACCGATAGTGTCTTTTTTATGAGTGACTAGTAGAGTTCGAGCACCAACTCTAGCAGCAGCAGCACAGGCTAAAATTATATTTTTAGTTAAAGTATTCAGAGTTAATGAAAATAGTTGCCTTCTGTGCCAGCATGGCCACCTCCAACACAAATTACGTCAAAATCATACGATTTGGAGCTAAACAGTATTTAGTTGTATCAATTAGCAAAACAGCTTGTAAATTTAAATGAAAACCTTACCTAAAATACCGGCCATATTTAAAACCCACAATTCCAGTCTTTCTTAACATACTCTTGAGTTAAGAAATGCACAAGGTCACAGAATACTTTTAATTGTACTAGCTTGTTGCGATTTTATGCTTAATCAATTGATTGAAACCTTTTTAATTCAATAAATTATCATCGAGTTTAAAATCAAAACAAACATTTCAAAATAATCAAGTTTTAATCAGAACTCTCGATTTATATTGCAAAATCACCTCCATTACTTGAAAAAAACTGCGCGAAAGTTTAAAAAATATATTTTATTCTTAATTTTGACCAATATCAATATGTTAAGTAAATGTAAATAAATGATAGAATCTCACTGAGTGATAATAACGATGAAAAATGTTACTTCAAATCACTATAGACTCTTTGTGCATCGGTCATTCCTTAAGTTTAGTTAGCTCCTCACTCTTTTTCCATAACCACTCGGCTGTCTCGTCATTTTGGGCAGCTATTGAAGGTGTCGTTTCTTCACATTCAGCAAAGTATTTTCCAGTCACATTATCCAATTCGGGGTCAACTGCTAATCTAATCTGAGTAGAGGCTCCTTCAATTGGTGTCTTGTGAAAAAATTTGAAAGCTTGCATAACTGTCCTGATGGCTGGATGAATATATCTTCCAAGCTCAGTCTTTACGACCCCTGGATGTAATGAATTGACGGTAACTTGAGTGCCAATCAATCTTTTTGAAAGTTCGCGTGAAAAAAGGATGTTGGCAAGTTTGGATTGTGAATATGCTTTGATCTTGCCATAATTTTTTTCATTCATGAGATCATCTTTATCAATGTCATGAAATTTATGACCACTGCTAGATACTACCACAATTCTACTGGGTGCAGAAGCTTTCAATAAATCAAGTAGTAACCCAGTGAGCAGAAAATGACCTAAATGGTTTACTCCAATTTGAGTTTCAAATCCATCTGTTGTAAGAGATCTTGGGCATGCCATTACACCAGCATTCAAAATTAAAATGTTCAGCTTGCTTTCCATTTCTTGGTATCTACAAATATTACAGTTAGGATAAATTAAAATTGCATCAAAAATAACTTACTTTCTGGCAAATTCTCGGATCGACTCCATGGAAGCCAAATCAAGCTGCATAAAATATACATCAATGCTTCCTGACCGGTTTTGCACTTCTTTTAATGCTGTTTGTCCTTTGTTTAGGTCTCTGCATGCTATAAACACTTTTCCACCTCTTCTGGCTAAATCAATTGCTGTTTCTGTTTGTTTTTGAAAAGAGAATATATTTCATCGTTTAAATATATTTGATAACATACAAAAAATAGCTATTCATGATCTGGATTTTGCTCATAAGTATTAAAATTGATCATCTGGGTTCTGATAAATCGATTGATTGGTACTTCAATTATATACTTTATCATAAAACACAATTTTGAAGCTTTTTAAGCTTATTCTTACATTTCTTTCAAAACTACGTTATATTTACCTTTGCCTATCCCTGTGTTTCCACCTGTGATGATCACACTCTTTCCATCAATTCTGGTGGATTTTGTAAATCTTACACCTTTTGTAAATTTTCTGTGAATAAAGAATAAAAAAATATATTTAACCACAATTCTCAAAAGATCACAATAATACAACCAAAACCACCATTTTCCTACCTGATCCTCCAAATCAAGACAATAAAGATTATTATTCCAATAACGGAATACACGTAAGCTGAGATATTGTCCCAGTTCGTCTCCATTTTCAAAAATATATTCACTCTAAGCTTTCTTTATCGAACACTCGAAAATTGTACTCAAATATTATATTTAAGAAGTAGCTGCCAATTATTCTTTCAATTACTTACAATTTCTGCAACAGTCTGAACATTTCTGAGGCTATCGGACGTGAATTCTTCACTACAACTGTTTATTTTGTATTTCTTTAGAGGAATGAGAGTATAAAATTCAAAGAAGCAAAACCTGTTTTGTATTAAATTTTCATTTTTCGCTCGACCAACAGTAAATTTCTTCAGCTCATAGCATATAAGTAAAGTTATGTGCGTTTTTGGGGAAATGTTTGGTATTTATTTGCTCCAACACGCGTTTAACAGTTGGAAATAAGAAATTTGTTTGGATAATAAAACAAATATATATGCAAAGATGGGTTTAGCGTTTGAGGTGTTGAGGTAAGATGAGAGAATCAATTGATTTTACTCAATTTTGTTTGGCTGCATTAATAAAATAGAGAAGCGATTTCTTGATATTTTCATACTCGAGCTTTATCTTATCTAGTATGATAGGAGAGATTTTTATAGTAATATCGTAGTCTTTTATTTCTTTTGCATATATTGAAAAATGTAAAACTTAAATTTGTTGAAAGTGTCAATATTTTTATTCAATCATTTTCATAGCATAGGGCCCCCACTACCAATTTAAAACTATATTGCATTCTACAATTGCATCGTTAAATTATTATATTTTTACACATTGTACTACTCAATAATAATTTACATGCGAGTCGTATTTCCATTCATAAAATCAGAGCAACATGAGTAGTTTAAAGTTACTGATAACATTATTTTATCATCAATGTATTATTGTGATGCGAACTATAATTTGCTAATTTTCGAGTTTTTATTTAGACAAAAAGAAATATGGACTTTAAAGTATCAAAATACGAAAAGTCATGCAGGCTGATTAAAAATTTTTAATCAGCTTATTGGGTTTTATTCATAAAGTTTCATTGATTGTAGAAAAAAAAGAAAATGTAGAAACAAGTTTGACAACATCTTTGATATTAAATAATTTAAAATGCAACATCTTCCTTGATTATTCACCTATAAAATGGATATTTCAGACATAAATCTACCATCAATATTTTAATAAACTTTGTTTACGTCACAATACGTGTAAGATATGTGAAACGTAAGAATTTAAAAATCATTAAATAAGAACTAACTAAATATTTTTTTCTTCGTTAAAGCTTTCCTAAACATGATATAATAATGTTAGGTAAATGATAATTTTACCAGAATGACGAAAGTTACTGTTGTTAAATGTAATTTTCCACCTCCTATTTAGGAACTTTAGTAAAAAGGTCAACCGTAATTTTTTCAAAACGATAAATCATCATTTCACTTCAATTATATTGTATAAAAAAGCTTTAAACGCGGACTTTTACCTTTCCTCATAACTTATTTTAACGCACTTTCAGGATCATTGTACACAAAATCCTTAAAAACCTGCGTGTGTATTCATCATTAATTTCCTTATCGCTAATCTTGGACGTTTTTCTAGAAAGAGCTGATCCGATGATAAAGATCGTTATTCAAATTATTATTTGTTTAAATTGTATGAGTGTGGTGTACTGAAAAAAAACAAACAATTCTATTTCACTCATTAGATTGGTGTACTCAAATTACATTACCGAGTCCAGTCAGTCATTCTCGAGCAGTCCACTTCCTCAGTCGTGCGGTTTTACTTAATGTACCGGCTAAAATTATACAGCTGTAAAAATTTTTATTCTTGGAGAGCGCAATCATAGAATTTCAGCGAGGCCTCTACCGTTTTTCAGTTTCTAAAGCGGGTTTGTTCTGTTTAATTCGTATTTCCATCAAGAAAATTTTTTATCTCGAAAAAAGTTAACTTGAGACATAATATTTCTCTTAAGCCTTCAATACATCTTATCCAATACTGTCATTCGAATTAAAACGAGAGCACCTGTTATTCATGAAGCGAAGAGTTTGTAATAGAGTTTCAGAGTTTCGAGTAAAGTAAATCAGCAACATAATAATTTTCCGTCAGTCTCTCGGCACCAATAAACAGCTGAACATCGTTTCATTTTCCGTACTTAAAAAATCAAACAAATAAACTACTATTCAGAATACTAGCAAGAAACTCGTGGAAAATTCTAAAAACAAAACATAATTGTTGCTTGTGAATAATATTTTTTCAAAAAGAAAATTATTTTATGGGGAAATAGTTGAGTGGAAACTAATATATAATTCAGTGAAAGTGCTTTTTTAGCTGTTTTGTGGTGTATGGAAATTTTTGTCACAAGTGGTTGAACCAGAGAAATCTAATTAAATACCTATTCAAAAAAAATTTGTCACGAATCTCTGAATTAATTATTCAAAAAATCATAAATTTTTAAACAATTGAAAAAGTTGAAAGAGCAAGTCATTCACTACTTTAGGAGCTTGAACTAAACTGTTGAGTGATTGATTCAAATAAAACTATTTGTACAACTGATTAACTTTATCTGCTGAATAAGCATTTAAACAAAAATAATGGCAGAAGAAGGTATGGCAGTATGGCTCATAATTGTCATTATTATACTAGCTTTGATTGGGTTTGGATTTTTGATGTTTTTAGTGAGGTAAGTTCTATCTGTTGTTAAGAAATATATTTCAACTACATTATTTTTATTTTATACGACACGTGCATTCATTCAATAAATTTATACAATAGGCCTTCCCACAAAGTGTTTTAAAGATTTATATATTCTTAATTAGCATTTTATTTACAATTTATTCATTGTTTTTATCATCTTAATTCTTTTTTCTAGTATTGATAATACGGTAATACTTAA
The DNA here is from genome assembly GCA_038502155.1 of Parochlus steinenii. NCBI lineage: Eukaryota > Metazoa > Arthropoda > Insecta > Diptera > Chironomidae > Parochlus > Parochlus steinenii. Next base: position 1,992,002 of record JAXCIN010000034.1, on the reverse strand, counting down.
TTGTTAAAAATCCATGATGAATAAATTGGAAAATAAATGATCGTAATTGATTTTAAAAGTTTTTTTAATTGAAAGTCAAGTAGATCATAAGATTAATATTACAATCAAAATATGATAATTTATTTACATATAAAAATGTCGTTTTTAATTTTTTATTAATGCGTATTAAAATATATGTGTTACAAAGACTTGAAGACATCCCTTTTTTGCCTGCAAACCTTGATGAAAACTCGGATATTGATTTTACTCATTTAAAAATTAATGGCACTTATTCCACATTTTTGTCACGTTCTATTGTTATTGCAAGTTGCTCACCCTCACTTTTATTTAGAATACTAATTAAAAAAGGTGTTTTCATAAAGCTTGCTGTTAGCTTCACTTCATTTTGATCACCAAGAAACATTTTTAAGTTTTTATGATGATGCTTTAATTATAAACGATAACTATCCAAAAGCTCAAAAATCAACAAACGTATGCCTACACATTGTGTAAGAAAGTAGGATGGACACTTAAATTGTCAAAGCATATATTGATTCTTATGGCGTGTTGCTATAAAAATAAAATATTTGGAGATCTTTTGAATATGCTTAGCAAGTTCGTTTTTTGAAAGATTTGCATGGTGGGAACAAAATTTGAAGTTTTGCGGAAAATATTCGTGTTTTTCTATTTTTAAATAACTCGATTGCCTGAATAACTTAAATGCTTTAATAAAGACAAAAATTCTCACATCTTAAAAAGTTGAATTATAAAAACATATTCCTTCCATGGAATGTTCCTTTGAAATTTCTCAACAAGACCCGCGAAGAATTTTTTTGTCTTTTTGTGTTGTTTATAGGACTTTACATTAGCAGCCAAATTTTTGGTTTCCAAGTTATTCTAAAAATATGTTTTTTTTTTTACATAATTATAGTTTCCTAAGTATTTTTGACCGAAACAATGACGAATCTCAAGGTGAAATGTAGGATTAGTGAGGCGAAACTTATAAGCGTGTCAAACTTTCTTTAACTCAAATCTAATTACAAGTTAATACGTCATACTTTTGCCCAAAAGGTTAACTTGACCTTTAAAAAACATTTTTAGCTCAATATGCAAAATAATAAGAAAACAACAAAAATAACCGCAAATTAACATTTATTGCATATTAAATAAAAATTTATATAAAGCTCTAATAATCCAAAGAATAAACGCTGTTAATAAATTTTGTTTCAGTTCTCGGTTTCTTTCTTATTAAATCCTTTTTGCACGGTTTTGACTAGAATGTTTTATAGCAATAAATTGAATGGTTCCACCAAAATGAGTCAACGAATAAGTTCATACCGCTTTATTAATTGCTTTCGTGTCGCGCTTACAGAATTTACAGAATTCTCTTTAAATAAATCTTCTATAGTAATAATAATAGAGCCAACACGATATTCACCTATTACCAAGTCCATAAAACATTGAAACAATATTTTTACATATTTTCCAGTTCATTACTAATTTATTTCTATATTTAATACTTTTAATGATAGAATTGGTTGTAATTACAGTCTTTTTTCATTGAACTTGCGATCGTCGCTTTCATCCTTCAGTTAACAATCTAAGAAACAATCTTTGTGATTCTGAAAAAAATCTATTTCAGGATCTTCACCGAAAAATTGGTCCAAAAAATCAAAAAGCTTGAAGTTACCCTAAGTTGTAAAATTTTTTTAAAAATATAATTGTAAAATATTTTTAAGATTTTCCTTGGTAGCGGATTTCTGAATACATGTCATTCGATAAATACCTCTTCACAAACTCAAAAATCAATAAAAATATTATTGGAATATTATGGAATTTATGAAAAATTATTTGAAACCATGACTGGCAAATTTTTTTCAAAAGACTTTAGAATTGTGAAGAACTTTGAAGAGCAAAATAAAAAAATGAACACAAATTTACACAAAAAACGCGAAAACAACGAATCAATAGAGAAAAGAATTAGTTGTTGGCGTAAATGTTTTTACTTCATGATTTTTAAACTTTTACACGAGTGCTTTTGGTCAATTTCTTGACCTTCAGTGAACTTGAATTGTGCCGGCTTACAAAACAATGTAAAATATAAAACAAATTAATGGTTGAAAAAATTTTAAGTGCACAAAATAAGAAAATGTTCGTTTAAATACGACGATAACTTTATTGCAGTTTGAAGTGGGATAAGAGCAAAGAGCTGAACGACTGAGTAATGATCTTCAAAAGCTGTTAAAGCTGCATTTTTTTGAATGTTTCCCTTGAAATCACAATAAACATTTAATCACAAATTAGTATGGAATGTACTGAATTTCTCAAATTGGAGATCTTGTACATATAAATATTTCTACTGAAGATCTCAAAATTAAATAGAACTAAGTGAATTTAAAAAAAAGCTCTTGTAAACTTGAAAATATTTTTCTACTAGAAACATTAAGAAACCATCGATAGCACATCTTCGTAATAAGTGCCAATTCTTAGGAATTTACTTAAATAAATAATCAAAACACATTTATCTCGATTTCACATAAATATGTGATGCAGCTTTTAATACTAAACAATTACGCAATATTTAACTTTTAGAATTCAAATATAAATTCAGTTATATATTCTATGGTTATATGTTAGAGTATTATTATAGTTAGCTAAAAAAAAAAAGTTTGTCAAACAACTTTTTTATCGTGGAATGATTAAGAATGCTCCGGTAGAATTCGATTACCTCTCATGTTGTCAGTTGCTTCATATGGTCACTTTAGAAAAAAGAAGAATCATCAACAGTCTCCGTTTTGCAGTTAAGTCAATGAAGGGCATAACTGACAGCCAAAAATACTGGAATTGGTTTATTTTAAGCGAGCCGGTTCATGCCACTAGGAAAACTAGAGTATATAGATTGGCTAAATCTAGAACTGACTTGGGCCTCTTCTCTCCAGCAAATCAAATAATGGACTACCTAAATAAATATTGCTCGGATATTGATTTAGATAAAGATATTTCAATGGTTATGAAAAAAATTCAAAAGAATGTGGACGAACTCTATCAGCCTTCTTTCAATTAAGCCTTATTGCTATAATTATTTTTGTTTTGTTTAATCCATTTTGGAAACCATTTTTCTTGCTCATGATTTTGTTCTTAGCTTCACTAAATACTTAAAACTTGATAATCAACTCTGTTCATTTAATTTCAATAATCACTCTGTTCAATATTTGATAAATTCTGCAAACCAAAGGTTAACCTGTTCTGCAGCTCATAAATAAATAAATAAATAAATATAATTTTGAAAATGACAGTACTATTATATTATTTCATTTAAATTTACATCATCGCAAACTTATCTGATATTTGTTGTAGGTGAATCTTGGTTAGGAGAAAAAGCTTTTCTAGAGAGAGCGTAATTTTTTCTCTTTTATCAATAAAGTCCTCTTCGCAAACATATATTTAAGACTTTTATTTATAGCAAAAATATTTCCATACACATAACTTACAATTATTATTATTAATTTTTTCAGAGAATATATGCAAGGAGGAAAATACAAGAAGGACACTAGGATTGATGGCAAAATAGTGATCATCACAGGAGCCAACACAGGAATTGGCAAGCAGACCGCAATTGATTTAGCAAAAAGAGGCGGTAAAATATATATGGCCTGTAGGGATGTCACAAGAGGAGAAACTGCAGTCAAAGAAGTCATCGAAATCTCTAAAAGTATGAACGTTTATTTTCTGCAACTTGATTTGGCTTCAATGGAATCGATAAGGCAGTTTTCTAATAAGTAAGCTCATTTATTTATTATAACTTTGTATTTCAATCTTTAAAACTTTTTAATTTATCTTAAAAGATTTCATGAGATGGAGAGTCAACTGAACATTTTAATCAACAACGCTGGAGTTATGATTTGCCCAAAAGCTTTGACCAAAGACAATTTTGAAATGCAGATTGGAACCAACCATATGGGACATTTTTTGTTGACTAATTTATTACTGGACCTATTAAAGATCTCAACTCCCAGCAGAGTTGTTGTGGTTTCAAGTATTGCACACATTCCAGGCTATATCAAGAAGAACGACTTGAACAGTGAAAAATCGTACAACAGAATTATTGCATATAACCAGTCCAAACTGGCCAACATACTATTTAGTAATGAGCTGGCAAAGAAAATGCAAGGAACAGGAGTAACAGTCAACTCATTACATCCTGGAGCCGTTATGACTGATTTACAAAGACATGTCAGTCCAATTTTAACATTCCTCTCATCTCCGATTCAACACATTTTCTTCAAGACGGCAGTTAATGGAGCTCAAACTCAAATTATGTTGGCCATTGATCCCGAACTTGAAACAGTTACTGGCAAGTATTTCAAGGATTGTAAACAAGTGAAGCCATCCGAGAGAGCACAGGATGATGAAATGGCAGAATGGCTCTGGAAAACAAGTGAAGAGTGGGTGGGATTATCAACCCCAATGACAATTGCTTAAGTCTTAAGCCATATATGAGATTATTATGAACATTGTTAAAAAATATTAATATTTAAATAAAAGTATTACCGTACAAACAATAATTATAATGTTGTATTTTAATAAGGAGGTATCTACCATATGAAATGCAATTTTCATGACAGACTGGACCCAAACTATGATAATTCAATTAAAGATCACAATTTGCCAGATACATATAATTTAGATGAACTTATTATATACCCAATTATTTAAAGAAAACGAACTTTGAATCATTTGAATTTTTTAACCTTTTTGAATGAATTCTTGAAGCTTTGGCTTATTTTGAGACTCATTATGTAGAGACTCAAAATTCTAGGAAGTTGCTCGAAAATTGCAGATATTCGACGTATTTCCTGACTTTTATCATAGGACGAAATTTGTACCGATAATGTTAAAAAATCTTTCAAAAAAATTCATCCGCGGCTCGTCCGCGGCGCAATTGCTAGAATTTTTTCAAAAAGTTTTTGAATTCTTGAAGGATGTGAAGATAGTGGCAATAGTTAGTTCCCCCCCCTCGATGTTGATTGTTTGATAAATAAATCAGATTCTCTCCTCCCGATTAATCTTTTGGTTAAGTTTTTTGCTGTTACGCTTAAACGCAAGTTCCTCGCAAATTAAAAGGTACACAGAAGTTCCAAGTGTTAATTCTTACTGACAAATTAGTGATAATCATCGAGCAAGTGAAGGCGACAGCAATTTTGTGCAATACACCCATTTTTCAGTGATTTTCCTGTTTAACCTCACTTTACTACACATTTTCAAGCGAAGGGTGCATCCATAAATTAGATGGTGTTCTAAGTAAACTGATATTGTTTATGATTTATCCTTTCATAAGAATCCATTAAATCTGGATTACATTTTTCATAGCTTTGCTTATTTATGGATAAACTCTTAGCTGGATGTTAGAAATCTTCTGGTTATTGTGCAGAATTCTAAGTTTTTAGATTTGCATGATTTAATGATTAAATTTCATAAAAAATGTGTGTCCTTGGACTTATTTTCAAACTCACTTAAAATTATTCTGGATCATTCTATACGGGTTTGCTTCAAGAAAAAATGTTTTTATTTTCTTTATAATCAATCGTTCTTATCAATAATAATATATTATATTTTAAACTTTAATAACAAATACAATAAATCTTTTAGATGCCAGAAATCAAAGTTGAGAAAGCCTCAACGGCTGCTGATGCCGAGCCCAAGTTGGAAGATGATAATAGCGACACAGACTCTGAGGATACAATTCCCGAGTTAGAGGATGCTACTGGTACAGCAACTGCCCTCGGAACTGGTGCAGCTGGTGGTTTGGCCACTGACATGGTTTCCAAGGCTAAACAATCTCGCGGTGAGAAGAAAGCGCGCAAAATCATGTCCAAATTGGGATTAAAACCAGTGCAGGGCGTTAACCGAGTGACCATCCGCAAGTCTAAGAACATTTTGTTCGTTATCAATAACCCCGACGTGTACAAGAATCCCCACAGTGACACCTACATCATTTTCGGTGAGGCCAAGATTGAGGATTTGTCTCAGCAAGCTCAAGTTGCCGCCGCCGAGAAATTCAAGGCTCCAGAAGCTTCACCAGCTGCTGATCCATCAGGATCTACTGCTGTGGTGCCGCCAATTGCCGAGGAAGATGAAGAAGAGGTAGATGACACGGGAGTGGACGACAAGGATATAGACCTAGTAATGTCTCAGGCCAATGTACCTCGAGCTAAAGCAGTTAGAGCCCTCAAGAACAACAGCAATGACATTGTCAACGCTATTATGGAGTTGACGATGTAAAGGGGTATTCATATCTTGGAATATTTTGGGAGAATTCAATTTTTTCTTGGAATTTTGGGAAACTTTTCCAGAATTTTCATTAAATTAAAATGTTTTTCCGTTAAAATGAAAAATATATCCCAGTGTGAAGACGAGGATTTAACCTATTTTACTGCATTACATTAAAAACCACAAAAAAATCAAATAAAAATTAACAATTTTCAACAAAAAAGCTTTTCATTCAATGTTCTTTCAGTTATTTAATATTTTCCTAGCTTTTCATTTACAAATTTTGAGAAATAATCATTACGTATTTTGGGTTACGATTGATTGTTGATGTAACAAAGATTAATTGTTCCATTTTGTGCTCTGAAGATTTTATAATTAACATTGTAACCAAATAATATCACATATGCAAAAGCCATGAACAATTTTGAAAAATAAAAAATTTACAATTAAAATTGTTGTGGTTTTTTTAGTTGATAATTTTGTCAGGGGCTTTGCAGTTTTTTATTTTATTGGATTCAAATTTAGTTTCCTCTGTAAATCTTTTTCTATGAAAACTGATAAGTTAAAATTCATAAATTTTATTTGTTTTAATTTTATTACAGTATGTTGTTTACAGATATTAATTTCATATTTTTTGAAGGATGTAATGACGTGAATAAGAACAGCCCTAATGTCCATTTTCTACAGAACTTATTTTATAAATCGTATTATTTGAATAATTCGGTTATTTTCTGTAGCGCAAAAAATTCAAAAATTCTTATAAGAAACCGTTAGTTCTTCAACTACAAACTAATGATTTATAGATCGAGAATTAATAAAGGAATGATAAGAGATCTTCAATATCTACTCTAGTTTTTAGTAGTCATTATGATCTGGAAAAAAATTCATTTGTCTTAACACTAAATTTTTGGGCGTCCATAAATTAATAATATTCAATTAAGAATATCTATTAGGAATGACGCTTGATGGCAGACCACCAAATCCAGTTGAAATATCGCCATACTGAACTAATTTTCGATTTTGAGGCTCAATATTATGCTTATGGTTCAAATACTCCAAATACGAGTTTTCTTTTACTTTTGGCTCTTGCACTGGCAATTCATTTGGAACATTGTAAGTCGGAATTTGATTGTAAGATGAAGTAGTAGCTGGTTGTTGTTGGCGCAGCATAGTATCAGCGAAACCTTTAATTGTTTCCAAGAACTTCAGAATCATGACGTTGCTGCTGTTATCTGTCATTTGTTTCTCTTGGTATTGAGGATCCGGTCTTGGAAGTGGACCTGGAGGAAGAGGAACAGCAAAAACTGCTTCAGGAGCCTCGATGCGTAAACGCTTCCCGCGAGTCTCAATATTGGTAACCTTGTCGCTGAAAGAAAGGAACAAAATTTGTGAATTATTAGAAATCATGATAATTATAAAACTTCTCACGTGTTTTCATTTTCATAGGTCAAGAAAAGAGACCCATTCTGAATAGTTTTTGGCTTTTGCTTGTTGGGCTTGCCAATTCTTCCTCGCTGAACACGACCGTTGTTAACAGCCGCCTTGCTCATCAAACTGTTACTACGGCTTCTGGGTGTCAAATAAGGCATATTTTGTGGTCGCATTCCAATCGCATTTTGCCTTTCCAAACGCCAACCTTGTGATTCTATTCGCAATCCCATGTTAGACTCAATGGTCCTAAATGGGCGCTTTATTTGACATAATTTGGTACTGTCTATGTCGTCAGTGCGATTAATCTCTTCAATTTGATGAAAATAAGTTTTCGAAGAGTTTAGATCCGTCATTTCCACGTCATCATCGCTCTTCATTGTTATTGTCGATCGATTCTCATACTCCTCTTCTTCATCTGAATCCAAATCGATAGATCTATCAAACTTGAGAAAAATATAAGATTAACAAATTGGTAAAGTTAATCAGAATGGAAGCTTTTCAATTTTAATACCTTGGAGCGACCACTGGATCTTTTTTTCCTAGTATCCATTTGTAAATCTAGTTGCTCGCGCAAACTTTTTTCTTCTTCAGAATCCATACGTTTTTTCTTCTTGAGCATACAAACCTGGTCCTGAACATGATTTTCTTGGATGTATTGATCTGTTTTGGGAAATTGGGAGTTAGATTTGAGAATGAAATGGAAAATTTTAGATTACCAAGCGAAATCTGCTCATAACGAGCTATATCAGCTGAAGGCATCTTTTTTGGTATACGGTTGATAGGATTCAAGATAAAGAAAAGCTTTCGACTGAGTAGAACAGTTTCAACTTCTTAAATATTGCAGCGGATGTAAAATTCTTAAAAAGCAACAATAACCAAAAAGTAGAGAACGCCACTGAAAAATTAAAGGGGCCTCATTAATATGCGTAAATTTTGAAACAGTTTCTACAGCAAGCAATATTACTTAATCAATTATTAATACCATATAACGTATGGTTTTATTAACAAACTGCCGCCATTAAAAAGTATTAAAGATTTTGGAAGATATCATTTTTATTTATTTTTAGTTTCCCGCGTACATTTGAATTTCATCAGGTATACAAAACAGATTTTCTCGAATTTACTCATTTACTCCTCGATTTACTCATTGAGCAATCGCGCACCAATACACTCACAAACTGAGCGATTTGAGCAATCTTTAGAATGTATTGGTGCTGGCCAAGAAATCTTGAAAGTCAGAATCGAGTAGTAAGCTAAAACACAGCCCAATTAGTGTTATTCAACTCTTAATTCGTTAGCTAAATAACTCATTGAACTGCTTTGTACAAGTTTGCATTCAATTAACGCGGATTTCTTTGTTCTATATGTGTTAATAGTGAAAATAGTTTAAAGTGAAAAAAATGAATTCGAAAAAAGTTAATTTGGAATATTAATTTAAATCAACAAACAACCGAGCCAATTAGTAACTATCCATGTAAGTTAGTGCTGCCTTTGTTCTGTGATGTACAAATTAAGTATTTTCATATGTGTTGCCAAAAGAAAGTCCCATTTTCCTATTTGCCCATTAATTTCTCTAGTTCGCTAGTTCTCGATTTTTTCTAAGGGCTGTTTATAAATTATGTCCAAATATTTCGGTAAAAAGTATTTCAAGGACATTTGTGTTGTATCAAAAAGAGAAAGGATCTTTATTGAATAATCCAACATATTTAAAGAACAACCCTCAATAACCTGTTCAATGTCTCAATTATAATGTCATCTGTAAACTCTTCTTCCTCTAGTTTCAAGAAGTCTTTCATATGCTATAAATATACTCAATTGCTTATTTTCAATTGCAATCCTGATTTCAAAACTCTAAGAAAAATCATTGCCAGAATGAAGTGGAGTTTTTTGGTGCTCTGGCCAACCTATTGAATGAGAAGATAAAAATTGGTTTATTTAACTAGCTTTCTACTATACACAACATCTATAAATAAATAAAAACAGTTTGATTAGAAAAAGCTGACGTTTAAGCAAAAAGTTCGAAATTGTAAATCTCGTAAATCTTTTGAAACTCATCGTAAATCTGGTTAAATAAGTAATTCAGTTTAATTATCAGTAAAGCAAGTGTCGAATATTCAAATATTGTGGGTAATTTATCTAAAGCTAATCTTTTATATTCTTTGAGAGATTAGATTTTAGTTCAATTGAAGGCTTGAGATCTCGTCCATTGCCTCTGTTATGTGAAAGATAATTAGAGTTGGAACTTATGATTTACCGTGTATATATTAGCTTTTAATATGATTGATTATGTTTTGTGTTATTCTATGTGCCTTTGTCAGCTGCATCAGCTGTTTTGGATTGTACGGTACTAGATTCTTGTAAGAAATTTGGCCATCCCTCTCTATTTATTTATTATTGACACATAAAGTATTTGTTGAATAATTAGAAAGTATTCTTCAATTATCTTGTTATCTAGTCCATTCAATAATTCATGAAACGGGGTATTCTATCCTCCAAACCGCAGTGTAAATTGTGAACTTTTGTGTTTACTCGCAAAAAATTCAACTCAAAATGTTTTGTTTGAAACAAAAAATTCCAATCATTGCGCGATTTAACATTACGGAAAAAACGTTTATTTAAAACATGAATTAATTCTCGCATTATTTATTGTAAATATTACTTTTTGTGTATTTTTGCATTATTGTGTTTGATTTGTTACATGGATGCATTACTAAATACTGTAAAAATTGAATAAATGTTTAAAAAATGGTAAAAGTGGAAACAAATTATGCTAATACTTCGAGGTTTTTGCACAAACTTTCGTTCAAATAGTTTTTTGTAAATCATTTTTAAACAATTTGAACTCTTGAATTATGCAACTTGTATGGGTTGTAGACTTGCAGCAGATTTCTTTTTTATTTGTTCGACCCTCACTGGTCGGTACTGCGTGCCATCCTCACTTTTCTACTACGAGTGCTAGATTGTCATAAACTCGTCAATTGCCACACTCGCAATATTATCGACAGCGTAAAATCTTTCAAACTGTCTAATTTTAGATGTTAGTTGGAAGTTAGTGGCAATTTTGCTTGTTCTGTTATTCACTGTGCTACGGCTCGTTCAACCAACCAAAAGGTCGTAAACTTTCTAATTTAATAATAAAGAAGCAAAATTAACTTATGTATTTGGTTAAATTGAAAGTAATTAACTTGTAGAACGTCAATTACTGAAAATTCTTTGATATTTTTCTTTTCTTTTAGAAGTTTTAACATTTTTTCAATTCCACAATCAATTTTGTTAAAGAATATTGTTCCAAATAATGTCAAAGTCAAAAGTTTTTTAACAAACATTTTATTCAAAATTATTATTTCTAAAGTTCTTCCTGAATTTTCTACCTTCAGTGAAATAACAATTTATCATATCCTCATAGCATGACCTGCGACTTTACAGTTTAATTATTTAGAGCAACTCTAGTTTCCGATATAATTGGCTTAGAGTACAGCTTACCCTTCCCTGCCCTACCCTAAGTAATTCCGAACATCCTAAGTAACGTGTCTACGCCTCATTTATCTAGAATAATACTTTTTAAGTTCTTTAATATTTTTCATTCGTCTCTTTAATAAATTTAATAATTGTGTTTATTCAAATGATACTCTGAGTCACAACTTTGAATTCCATTCAATTAGAACGCAAATGACGAAAACAAACATTTTGAATTCAATTTTTTCGTCAACTAAAAATTAAATGAATCTTTCAGAGAACATCTGAGCACAAGTCTGAAAATGTGAAAAGTGGTTGCTGGGTGGTTTGTTGGTTTCCTTAAAAAAAGATAAATTTCCTTATATACATTTTAAATGTAAACTTTAAATGTTGCCAGATTATAGATTTAAGAAAAGTTTTGAAAAAAAAATATTAACTCATCAATTCCACCGGGTAGTCGCCCCAGTACACCCAAATAAAGTATTTAATGTCTGAGCGGATTTGTGCACACAAAAAGTTATGTGAATGATACACATTGAAATGTTTGAAATGTTGTTTGCTGCAGCTATTGTAAATTTCAAATTGTTGCTGGAAAAATGTGTGTTTTTGATGTCTTGTATTTGCATAAGATTTTTATTTAAGAAACGGAAAAAAATTAGAAAACTTGACTGCTTTTCTTGAAGTTTCTGGAATATGTTACATTTTCATGAATGATTTCTTTTATAATTTGTTTTATGGGATACTGATATTACAGTTTAGAGGCTTGTTTGTGGAGTGCAGAATTTAAAGTTCTTCAAATAATCATACATTTGTTATATAAAGATTTAAATCTTATCAACAAATTTCTCTAGGATTTGTTAAGTACATATTTTATTGCAATTGCAATTAGCAATGTATGGAAATTCTTCCTTTTTTTAAGCCTCCAAAAGATTTCTAAAGTTATATCAATATTAACCGGCCGGCTGATAACCAATTACATCTGTTTTACAAAAAAATCCCTTATTCGCTCGAATTTCCAAATCATAAATATCATTATACTTTTAAAATTAAAAATATTTACATACAAACTGAAATTAAGTCTATTCCACTCAGCCAGTTGGCGGCTGTTAAAAATTGATTGAACATTAAACTTCAATTTAATTCCACGACTCCGCATACAAAATGTAGATTCTCAGGCCTCTATGCCCCATTGTTTCCGAGTGTATGCCTTTTGCTTACTCATTCCATATTTTCGCTGCCGCATTTATGCAATTCTACAAATAAAATTTAGAAAAACGGTTTGCAAATGCCTTTTGCATAGTTTGTGCTTAGTTTTGCTGTAGTTTCTTCAATTGTGTCGAGTTTTCTTGAAGTTTAATTTTTGCATTCAGTTGAGTACGTTCATTTGTGGTCGACTTTCCTGTTTGCAGTGTAATAAAATGGAAGTTTCAGCTAATTAATTGAAAATTGCGAACTAAAATATGTTGCACAAATTAGAGGTTTGTTTATATAAGTTAAAGAAAAGTTTTGGTGCAAGGTTTTTTTGTGCATCGATGAAATTCCGAGACATATTTCTAAGATGTCCCTCGCTAGAAGGAGGGAAACATCTATATTTATTATTACAAGAAGCAATTCAAAGCGATGATCTTCAATATCAAGTTGCATTTAAAGTATACAATGTTTCAATACACCCGCTCGGATTTCATGAAGACTGGCTGCAACTTCAAATAAACACAGAACTTGCATAAACTTAAAGAACTCTGAAATGTTGCAAAATTTGCAAAACTCAAAATCTTGCTGCATAAGTAAGAAAATTAACTGAATTGGCAAAGATTAAACTTCTTATTAGCAATTTAAACATTTTGAAGGAATTAAAGATTCAAAGTGCACTAAGAAGAAGTCTCTTGACTCTTTTAATTAAAAACTAAATAAATTAGTCCAATTAATTGTCTGCCTTAAGTCGTGAAAAAAGCATGACTTAAAAAAAATTATTTTTAAACTTTCTTCTGGGTTTTCTTGGATCTTCAATTTCTTACTCTCTTCGCGAAAAAACATCAACAAAAAATAAACAAATTACTATGAAAACGCATAATTACGTTCTTGCCCGACTCGCTGCGCGTTTACAAGTGATTATTATTTCAATTAAAATGTGGATTATTTTTTGTTTGGAATTTCGAGTTTTGTGTTGTTAATTTTCTTGACTTACTTTAGTGCAAGTAAATATTCGTTATTTCTTGGTTATATTACTTTTTGTGACCCTGTTTGAAGAAAATGTTTAATCTGGTATAATGTAAAAATTGGTGTTGAACAATAATTAGATCTCGTGAGGGCAGGGTGGGAGCTAGGATTTTGTAGGAAATATAGAACATTTTAATTCAGAAGCTTTTCCATCTATAGTTTTAACACTTCTTGATATTTATAAAAAATAAAATTTTTTTAAATTTTTCGAAAAATGTATCAAAAAATCGATAAAATTAGCTTTTTTATGTAAAATCTCAAAAAATCTGATAGAAAAAAATCAGAATCCAAATAAAAATTAAAAATCCAATTTAAAAAGATTGCTCTCCTGCCCGCTGTTAGGAAAATCTATTTTCCTGGCTACTGCGCATAACCGTAGAAAACACACTCGCGTTTTCTTCTAACAAAATTTCCTCACATTTTTACTCAAAGTTTTCAGTTTATTTTCAGTTTATTTGTTGTGATTCGGTGTTTTTTTGGGTGCAAAAAACACATTTTGTGTGTTTTTCTTTAAAACATGTTTATTAGTTCAGTGACGATCGGGAGTTTATTTTCAATCAATTAGAAGGATTTGCTTTAGGGATTAGACAGCTAGACGGCTGAGGAAAGATGTGAATGGTTTGCGGATTGAAAGCAGAATGGATGAGCTGAGCAGTAATTTCCACATTGTTGGACGACAAGGTTATTTTGGGAAATTGATTGCGGTTTGAAGGAAAAGTGTGTGGTGAATGTATAGAGAATATATGAATTTTATGTGATTTGTATACCATTCTCAGGGATTTAATGGGAATTCGGGTATGTTGCGTGTGTTTTTGATGCAAAAGGTCGGAAGTCTGGAAAACCTTTTGACTGATTTTAGTCGAGCCTTGAATCTTAAATCGACTGTATTTACCACATGGATCTTTTGTGGAAATTTTCCAATAAAACTGAAAGATTGCTACTGTTTTGTGAAGTGGTTGGTCTGATTTCAAAACTTGAAAATCTTGAAAAATCTAGAAGAAAACAATAAAAGTGAATATTTAGCAATAAATCTTGTAAGTTAATTAAATGTTGATGCTCTGAAAGACTTATGTTTTCATTTCATTAAGTATCTTTTTCAAAACAAATAAAGTAAATAACTGCACTCTAAGAAATTTGTTTATATTTTCAAATTTCACTGTCACTTGATGTTTGCAGCTACATTATTATTTTTCTAGTATGCACTTACTACTTTGTATTTTCAAAGTAAATTGTCTTAGAACATTTCAGAAATTTACATGTTATAGAAGTCAAAACAAAATGTCTTTAAAAATATAACATAACGAAAATTATATTACCATCAAAAATCTTGCTTAGCTGCAAACCCACCTAATTTTGAAAATATAATTTGCAATTTCTTCGCCTTCTTTTATATGTACAAGTAATCTATGCCTTTATCCTTCAATCATTTTTCTCTAAAAACTTTCAACCAGCGTCAATCGTTTTTTTACACCAAAATCTTTCTTGCTTTCAAAATTGTCAGACTTGAAGCAAAAAAGTATATTTAAAACTTTTAAAACGCAATCAAGACAACTTCGAGGCGAGCCCACACATTAAACTCACTGATCGCTGTCCAATTTGTTGCTCAACGCTTTGCACGTGCGTTTTGCTAATTTTACTGATTTTTTCCGTCTGCCCGTCTTTACAGGTCATGGTTATTATCAAGCGAGATGACTACATCTCCTTCCTGAACACGACCGGAGTGAAAATGCCAACACCGCCTGGATCGGTCAACTCAGTGGCCACCATCAAGCGAGATAGCTCGCAACAGCAATTGGCTCAGTTGCAACAATATCAACTGCAAGCAGCCGTGGTGGTCAATGTGGGAGATAATAAAAGCTCCAGCTTGGCCAGGAGTGTTCTGGTTTGTCGGCCTAATTCGCACCCGTTTTCAGTGAGTATTTTTATGTTGTTGCTTTGTAGTTTTAGCAGGTTTTAGCATCAGTTGTGGTATACTGAAAAATAAACATAATATCAATCATATCAATAAGCTCATACACCACTTATTTTTACCTACAGTAAAATAATATTGTATTTCTAATGTTCATAAAATTTATATTATTATTTGATAATTTGTTACTCCGGAAACGAATTTTTGATAGTAATTTGGGTTAGAGCATAATCAGTTGCAGAGTGCATACATTGTAATCTTTTTTCTGTTTTTCGATTTGACCAATTTTCAAAAGTAAATTTTGTATTCTAAATTTCATAATAATTTTCATTTTTAGACCCGCACCCTCTTGCTGGAGCCCAACAAAGTAGTCAAAATAGGCCGAGCCATTGCACGCACCAAAGTCTCTGACGCAAACGCCATCTTCGACTGTAAAGTCCTCTCACGAAATCATGCCGAGCTGTGGTACAATGAAGGCAAATTCTTCATCAAAGATACCGGCAGCAGTAATGGCACATTCATCAACAATCAAAGGCTTAGTCAGACGTGCAATCAGAGCGAGCCTTATGAAGTTAGTTCTGGGGATATTGTGCAGTTTGGCGTGGATGTGATGGAAAATTCGAGAAAAGAGACACATGGATGCATTGTGGCAACATTAAAACTCTATTTGCCAGATGGAAGAGAGACTAAGGCTAGTCAATCGACGCTGGTGGGACCGACTAACACCAAAATTCCACAGGTTGGTGTTTTTTTATTATTTCCACATTTTCCAAAATGTCATCAATATTAGGTCTTAATATAATTATAAACCAAAACCTTTCTTTTAGGTCGATCTCTACCGCCTCAACCAATATCTCCAAGAAGCTGCCCAGCGTGAACAAATCCTTGAGACAAAATTACTAAACATTCAGAAGAAAACGGACATGGTGAAGCAGAACTCCTCTTGTGGGTGGCAAGCGTTGGTTGATGAGGATCGGCTTCTTAGTCGCATTGATATGCTGGAAAAGAAACTGATGTGCTTCTCAAAATCAACAACTGACGATAAGTTAAAGGAAGAAGTGCTGCAGCTTCAAAGCGAGAAGTTGTTGTATCAGAACAGTGCAAAGGATGCTCTTAAAAAGGTATGAGCAATATTTATAACGAAAGGGCTTAACCAAATTCGATCCTTTGAAAAATTAATTTAAGGTATACAACGAGCGTATGGAAGCGATACAAAAACTCACCGCGGTCGAAAGGACTTTGTTGAGCGCTGAAGACGAATGTACTCTTTTGCGTGATCAACTTACGCAAACCCACACCCAGTCACAAGAAACTACTCAAAGACTGGACGCCATACAAAATTTGCTCGACGACAAGTGTGTCGACTACGAGGAACAGATTTATATAAAAGATTCTGAGCTGAAAGGTTTGAATGCAGAACTTAATGAACTGCAGGAAAAACTGGGAAGTCATAAGGTAATAATTAAAACTTAATTACTATTTAATTCAAGCAGTTTTCATGAAAAAAACAATCAAAGTTATACTTCATTCCTTTTTCAATTTTCTCACACATTTTAAAATGCTATATTTTATGCAATCTGTTCCTACTTTGCGTTCAATATTCTTGAAATATGAGGCATTATTTTTAGAAATTCACTTTAATCGAATATAATTGATTTTTGCGATTATTTTTATGACCCGAAATAAAACGAGCAAAATGAAACATTAAATTACAATCTTTAGTTAATAATAATAACAGTTTACATAATTCTACAATAATTTCAATTAATTTTAGCGTTCAATGGAGATTGGGGACTACGAAAACTCGCAAATGGTGGAGAATTGGCTTCTCAAGTCGGATATTAAGAATATTGAAGGATCTGATGATATAATCAAGGCCATTTGTGGCGAAGACGTAAGTATATATTTAGTCAGAGGAGGTTGAACTGTAGATTATCTGTAAAGTGACTGGAAATTTAAATAATTTCTATAAAATTTAAGATGATTACCTCTGCCTAAAAAGCAATAAATCATTTTTGACGGGTAAATTTTGATATTAATTGCTCTGTGCTTTGTGTTTCTTAGGATGATGAGGATAATTTAGCGAAAAGTTTGGAGTCGAATTGCTCGCTTATTTACCTGCGCCTGTTTGCGTTGGAAAAAGAACTCAGCTCATTGCTCCCTGCTGACAACAACACTAATTCGAATAATAATAGCAACAATAATAACAGTAATAATAATAATAGCCGTGAGTATTTAACTTTGCTTTTCATATTCTTAGAAAGTCGCAATCTTAAGATTACAAATAAATATCTTATGAAAATTTTAGATGGATCTGAAAACAACCTCACACTCAACGAGACTGACTCTTGCGCAACCATCAACCAGCAGCAGCAAGACGAGAAAGCGGATCAGATGAATGAAAACGATGAAGAGAATCAGCAAACGTGTGATGACAATCAGAACAACGTTCACAACCATAAAATGGTCATTTGTCTGGATAATAATCTGGATAATGTCAACAATAATGGCGAGAAGGTACAGCAGAACATTAAGCAGATTTTAGCACTCTATTCTAAACTCAAGAAGCAAATTATCGAATACACGGAAAACAATCAAAACGAGATTGGAGAGAATCAAGCAAGATATGATGAGTTGTCAGCGCAGGTGAAGATTTTTAAATTTAATAATTTTAATGATTTAAGTAAAGAATTTGACGAAAATATTTTAAACCTGTAATTTAAATTTTAGCTTCTCACACTGAGATACGAGCTGGACCAGCGACCAAACCCAAGTGATTACGCTCTAAAAGTGCAGCAGTGCAATGACCTGAATGACAATGTAACTGATTTACGTCATCAAGTCACCAACTTGTCCGAGCAAATGGCACGCAACCAAAAATTGATGGCCGATCTAGAGAAAGAACTGCAAACTGAGCGAGCCAGACACGAAATAAAAGTAGAAAAAATTGAAAAAACTGTTGTGGAAGCTGAAATTCAAACAGAGCCAATAATTGAAGCTCCTGCTGAACCATTTGAAGAGATTATTAAAGAGATTGCTGAGAAGTCTGAAAAAGAACCCGAAAAAGACAAGAAATCTTCCAAAAACAAAAAATCCCTCAAATCTGGTAAAAATTCTAAATCAATCGAGGTGGAGCCACTAGTATTAGAATCACCACAAGCCATTAGCAAAATTACCACAGAACCTCATCCAGCTGATCTGGAGGACTCGTCCGACGACCTGATGAATCATCCAAAAGTATTATACGAGGACGAGCTGATTGTGTTTAAAGAGCAGTGCGCCACTCTTCAGCATGAGAACGTGCGATTAAGCCGAGAAATGGCTGAACTTTCGGGAAGTATGGGGCAAGTGAGGCAAAGAGCTCTGCAACAGTTCTTAATGATGTATTTGATGCCCGTAGTCATTCTTTTCTTCGCTTATGTGTTTTATTGGGCTAGATAAGCCAGAATTAGAGGATTGTGGAGAAAGAATGCTATGCAAATTGTTTACAAGCTTGGAAAAATGGGAGTGCTTCAAGGGGAAATTGATCTAGGAAAAATTAAATTATTAAAGAATGCTTTGCGAAAGATTTTGGATATAGTGCATTGCGAACTAAAGTATATTAATTGGAAGTTTAGAGAAACTGTGAGATCAAAATTGTTGCAATCATTTAGTTTGAACAAAATAATTATGCTATCAACAAAAAATTTCTTCCTGGATCTAACTCCTTAATACACTAAAACCGACAACTCCCAATCGTAAAATTAATGAAATTTGATAAAAAGCATAATAGCTTGATGCATATAATATATATTTTGTAATTATAATTCTACACTTTTGAGATAATGATCCTATAACTGAAGGACAACCTTAAAATGTACTATGTTATTTGTTGTAATTGGCTTGGAGTCTCAGTTTCCAACAAAAAGTTTTATAGCGTCAGAGATTTTGCAACAAAAAAATGTTAAAATTTCCTTAAATTTGTTCCAGTCGATTCAAAAAATCAAAAAGTTGAACCAAAAAATTATTGAACCTATCTCCTTAATAGTTTTTCTGAAAATTTTCTCGGCTGACTTCTTCAATTATGAATATAGTTCTTTAAAATCCGGATTAAAAGTGTCTGATTATGTTCTGAAAATTTTAATATTATAATTCTTTGTCTAATTTTTGTATTTATTAAATTGCTTACCCTTTAAAAGGTGCAGTAACCCCAATCAACGTTTGTTAATCGTTCTATAATTATTAATTATCTTATTTTGTACTACATTCTGTTTCTTTCCTTGTAATTTCTGAAAAATTTTAAAGAAAAAAAAAACGGAAGGGAAATTGGAAAATTAAAAAAAAATGCATTTATGAAATGGAAAAGAAACTTTATTTGATGAGATGGCGCAAGAGCTGATAAACCGTCTCCCATTAAACAATTAATTATAAATTAAACTAACAAAGAAACTGCTTATCATGATAACAAATTACATTAAAACATTTAACAATTGTGTACATACATACCAATTTGCAAATTTAAAGCTAAAAAAAATTAAACAAAAGCTCCTTAAATTGTATATAAAGTACAAAGGCAACGGATACTGTTTATTATATAAAACAAAAGGAGGTTCCATGTAAAATGGTCGAAATCTCGGATACACATACATTTAGTAGTGGCGATTGTGTTGCTGTTTTATTTTGGAGCTTTTTCTTGGTTTTGAGCTTTCAGTGGAGCTTTCAATGAATTTCCATATTTGTCTAATTTTGATAAAAGATTTGATCATAAATCAAAAGCACATTGTCAAATCGACAAATGAGCTCAAAATCGAGAAAGTCCCGAAATCCTTCAAACACTACACAATCCAAATCAACTCATCAATTCCTCTAATCTAAAATCAAACAAATTGATTCGGCTTATTATAAAGTAAGAAAAAAACTAACATGAAAATGATATCCAATATTAAACAGTAATTTCAATTTATGTCTTACGTTTTAATCGAGGTTTTCAGTCCCCCCAGTCTATTAATTTATTCATTCAATAATTTCTGGATCAGCATTAAATTTTAGAGAAATTAATATTTAAAACATAAATTAATGTTAAAAAATTTGCAGTCAAAAAATCAAAAAAATGCATTTCCAGTTTTTTGGAACGAATTGAAACAACAAAAACTATCATTATTATTTTTTTAAGAAGCAATTTATTCGTTGAAAACATATGTTTTGACGGATCCGTATAGATGTTTTGTAAAATAAAGATATGTGGTTGAGAAAATTAGATGAATATTGTTTTTTGAAATTTCCTTTAACTTACCAGATATTTAAATTACAGACCTTTTATTTCAGAATTTTTATTGCAAGCAACAAATCATTTTTTTTAAATTGATTTAATTGATTGAAATAAAAATGTATTTCTTAAAAAAGACAAAAAGGCCCTGAAAAGGGGAAATCTAATAAAACTACAAGAACTTTTTATTTAATAAATAATTTATTATTATAAAATATGGAAATTATATAATTTCTATAATTAAGCTACAATTTTTTCAATACCTTCAATGAATTAAAATGATTGCAATTTTGATCTATGATTAAAGTATTAAAGTATTTAATACAACTTTGAGCGGATAAAATGAGATTCCTCCAAGCTCAGTCAACTAATGAAATTTAAATGCCACTCAAGGTCAAGGAATATAACCTCCTAAAGTCAAAAACAATTATTTTAAGTTCTAAGGCAGTTCGAGAAGAAGTTCAAATTAAAATTTATTTAAAAAATTTATTTACAATTTTCCGACAATTTTCGATGCGATGTTTAAGTTTTTCAAATTCTCCAGTCGTTGAAAATTTGTGGAATTATTCCTTGTTGCTAGCTAGATTTAATGGTTCTACGGTCTCACACTGCCTGCCACCACTGAGTCACTTGCCGCATATTTTGGCTTGCATACACAACCACTTTCAACTAGAATATAGTCCTGGCCGGTAAGTGTTACTGGACCCAAGGGGATTACTAAGAAAAGGTAAGGAACATAGGTTTGGGTACATTCTCCACGCACCACGTCGCATTCGGAGGATCTGGAAATAAATTGATGTTAAAGAATTGAGAAAATTGAAAAGTGTTCAGAAAGTTTTCGAATTACAAAATTTTCATTCAAATTACATTCTAATGATATTAATCGACCTCAAAATTATGAGAAGCCTTTAAAAAGCAAGACAAAGGCGAGAAAGTTGCTTGTAAACTAGCCTAACATGTCATTAGTAGGATATTCTTTTAAAAATCGTGCCTTAACATGGGAAAGTAAACGATAAACCAGTAATTGATTTTTAATGGAGCCGGTCAAAGATCGTGGACACTTTCAACTGATTATTTGCTTTTCTCATGCAATCTTACATTCAATAGTTTGCATGCATTTCTTAAATTCCTTTGCATTCTCTGGCACAGTTTTCGATAAACTTGCTGAAAATTTGCACAAACCGCTCCGCCAAATGGGTCAACCATGAGCTTTCATTGTATGTTAATTTATCTATTTGTGCAGAAATTCTAATCGAACATGTTTATGACCAATATCATGGGAAGCGATCGCGGAAAAAGTGGAATTGTGGAATTTGTTGCAAGTTATACAAAAAAGTAGAAAATTTCCAGAGAAATTGAAAATCAATTAGATTGGCTGAAAATGGCAATAGAATCCATAAACTGCACAAATTTCACTTTTCGAACAAGACTTTTCAAAGAATGTCAGTTGAAACGGAAATCGGATGACCAGCATGTGGTGCTCACTTGGGAATTGATAAATATTTGTATTTTTTATTGATAAGGACTGTATTTTTACTTGATTAAACCCTCCAATTAATGCAGTTTTTTGCCTTTGAAGAGTTTAAAACACAAGTAGCACGTGATTAAATTATCAGTTTTTATTGTCCAAAGGATCTTTTGATCCTCAATATCAAATTACTCACTCGCAAACCTCGAAGACTACTTGCTGTAATAGATCGGGAAACTTCTGCACAATTGTGACTGCCTGGCCAGATGTTAAACTGACACCATACATTGGTGCTGTGGTGTTGTATCTGGTTTTACACAGTCGAGCTGGCGTGCCTCCACACTGCGTATTTTGATTTACTGAGCGAGCTAAAAATAAATAGAATATTTAGAAATTGAGGAAATTTTATAAATTTTAAAACAAAAGATTAAAGTCAAGTTATTAGGTTGTTAAAAACAAATTCTTCGTCATATTCACTTTCAATATGCAAGATGCCAACCTAATTTATACACTTAATATGCGTGGGATGAATCGTTAGCAAAATTACTCCAAATAGGTCAAATATTTTGCAGAACTAAAGACCAGCTTTCGCCACTAATATTCATTAAAGCAAAGTCTCGAGCAGCCAATTTAAAACCATCAAGGCATAAAACCTTAAAACAAAAATGAAGCGTTGAAACATGCCTTGAATCAAAATTGTTTAATTTCAATTTCTTTAGCGATTTTTGCAACGTTTTCCACGTCTTTCTTGAAACAATAATATTTTAAATTGATAGTTATCGCGTATAGTTATCAATTTTTTGCGCAAACAAATCAAAAGTGTGGTATTTTCATATTTTATTCAATTTTTTGCGCTGCAAGCTCATTCAAACGTTTTGAATTGCTTTACGTTTGTTTAAGTTTTCAAGTTCTTGGTCCACATTCAAAAAAACTTACAAATTGAGCTTGATTTTGAACGGATTTCGGTCAATCTTGTATTTCTTCGAGATTTTACTTTTTATCGAATTTTGCAAATGTTTTGTGGACTTTGTAAATTTGGCAAAAAGCTTAAAAAATGTTAAATCGGTTAAATGTCTAAAATTTCTCAAAATCAACAATTTCTTGGTCGATTTTTAGCTCATTTACTGATTTATGGAAATTCTTCGAACGTGCGAATGAATTGAAGGAATTGGAGAAATTGGTGAAATTGAAGAATCTCGGGTGAATCAATACCACAAAGTAGGTTTATACATTATTCAACACTATGACTCAAATTCACTCAAAATTAAATCACATGTTTTAAATCTTTAAATTGAATATGTGAACTGACAAAAAAGCAGATTTTACAGTTATGTTTCTGATATACCTGGTTATTCTTTAGATATGCGATTTAAACCGTGATTAAATTGCATTTGTAACAAACAATATGTAACATTGTAACAATGTATGAGATTAGTCATGGATTATTGGTGACCCAGTGTAGGTTTATAATTCTTAGTGATCAATCAACGTTCACGAGCATAACAAATTCTGTCTCGGCTTTTGTTGGAAAGTTGGAGGTTTTTAATTGGATCAAATTTTTACAGAAATGTTGAATGAATTAGAATTTAGATGCTTTTACTAAAGATAATTTAGCTTTTTTGACAAAATGGTACCTTAACGGCATTTATAAGTTAATCTTTTTTTGTTGAACATATTCCATTTCCTAATATATTTTAATTTGATCTTAAAATACAATACATCGAAATCTATCCATAAGAAATTGTAATTTACAAGAAGGAGCTCCTATTTTGAACGTGCTTCGCTGTTTGTTTACTACTAAATGCACTACATACATAAAGGTAATTGTGCAGAAAAACAAGAAATTCTGGTGAACAATAATTATTCAGAGCAACAGAAGTTTTTCTTCCAGTGTTTTTTAATAATTGTGTAATTTGTTTGGATTGTTAATTATGGTTTTTAATTAAATTGTTCGTTTGCTTCACATTAAAAATTAAAAAATAGTTTAAGACAAAAGCTGAGGGCATAATAATGAAGAAGTGTTGAACTAGCCTTCAAATACTTAAATAACATGAACAGGTGACAAGAGTTGAAAGCCCATGAAGAAGGATTAGCTCTCCAAAACGCAATCTATTCTGCACCTTAAATAATCTTCACGTTAAGAGTAGGATTATTTATGAAAATTCTCTGAAATGAAACTTGATGAGCAATAACCACATTCCTGCAGATTTATTTCTACAATGTATTCAATATCCTCCATTTCTAATTAAAGCCAGCCAAATGAGATATCTTCAGATATTTTCAGAAATAATTGAATTCTAACCACGCTTTTCCGCTTTGAGTTCAGTTCAAAATTGTTCGATATAAACAAAATCACCGGCAAATTACATAAAAAAGGTTAAAAAATGCAAATAAAGGTATACAGCACAACCGTAAAATTTGATTAAACTATATAGTCATTACACTATTACAGCATCAAAAACATTACCAAGCATTTTTTGCTGAAGGTGTTAGGTAATGCTGAAATAATGCACCATAAAACCACAGCTAATAGTTTCAATTAATTTTCAGCGCGCATCAATAATTCAAATAATTTGGAATTAATTTATTCAGTGGGCATAAATTAAAAGAATTAAAAGAATTAGAAGAATCTGATCAGCCATTATAAGCCATCGGTGAAAAAGTGCGGTTTGGATTAGTGTTTACATGTTCGTGAATGATGTTTGCATAGAACTATTGTACAACGTTGGAAGAAGATTAAATCAGGTTGAATATAAAATAGATGTTTTTGTAGTCTCTTAATAATCCATTGATTAATTAGTGGAGATTTTATTTTATTGATTGTTTGGGTTATTGAGAATGCTTTGAAATTTAATTAGTCGTGTGTTTGGTTGATTCATCGTTTGTCTGGTTTATTGTACCATATAATAGATCTATCGGTTTTTTGTTGAGGAAATAGTTGTTTAGGAATGAATAAATGATAGAGTCTTCAAGTTTTTTGATTTAAATATTAAGAAGAGTTTAAGCTTGAGATTATCAACAAGCAAAAGGGTTGATAAACTGCATTTAACAAAAAAAAAATTGAAAATTTGCGTGAGTAAAATAAATATAAAATTGAATCGCAATCAATTCCAATATTTGCTCGCATGGTCAATCAACAATCAACAATCCTTAACTTTATTCAAACTTTACAGTTTTGTTCTATTTCATCCAAAACAAATCAGAAATTTCATATTGTCACAATCCCAAAATAATATTTAAATTTAATAAGATATGGACCAAAGAAATCCAGCAAAAAGCAATCAAAAATGCAAATTTAATTCCACTAAACTAATTTGTTTCGCGAAAATTTCAAATAACATTTCTTGTAGTAATCTTGCGCATATTCAGCGTATATCCACGTATAAATAAATATTTAAATCATAACGGTTTTCATATTAAAAAGTATTAAAGAAGTCTGAAGTGCCATTAAAAAAAATTTATTCAAAAACCAGAAAGAAAATAAGAAAAACAACAAAAAAGCGTCATCCACTTCGGCAAGCAAATAACAAATTCAACGAATTCAAAAGATTTAAATGAGAGAGAAAGATAATTGGCGCTGAGCTATTAAGATGACGAACCCCGTTTGGCAAGAAATGCTCTGGGATCTGGCAAAGATCAATAAACCACTGTCAAGATCAAATTGCGTAACCCAATTTTGCATTGTAAAGATTGATTTGTGATCTCTTAACGTCGAGTTCAAGTAATTTGATGTAATTCTTTGATTTAAGATCGTAATCTTTTGCATTCTTTAATTCCGCGGTCACTTATTATAACTGACTGAAATTCTGAAATTGATTTATAAGTTTATGCAATTTGCTGATTGTTGCGGAATATTTATTTAACATTCTTTGTGGAAGCAGAAGTGTTTGAAATTTAAGTTCTTTCAAATAAATCACGAAAAATCGAGGAGTTTAAAGTGATTTCTATAAAATTGGTAAATTCTCGGTTAAATTATAACATGACATAAGTTCAAGCGTGATTTCCATTAATCAGAATAAAAACCATAAACATTAAAATGGAAAACATCGAGTGAGTGCTAATAGCTCGAAACCAGAAGAGTGTAAGCGAAATGTTAACGGTTTCCAATGCCAAGCAATTTACACATAAAGTTCTTTGAGTTTTCTTTAAAATAATTATCACAGATTTAGCTTAAAATAACACCTAGCAGACTTCTTTAATCTTATGAGCAACAAAGTATTCAATTCTATTAATTAGCATTCAAAGTATTAAACTTAAAAATTTTGTTTAAAAATTGACTTATAACATAATTGTAAGAACACTCACTCTGTCTACTGCTGTGCAGCTCTTCATTGTTAGCTACGCTGTAGGCATTCAGAAGCGCTTTCTGCGTCACCATCGGGTCTAAAGTGGGCAGCGTACTCTGTCGACCTCTTCGGGAAGAGCCACTGTTCCAGTTGTTGGTGAACGTTCGGGCGATAGTTGAACTAAAATATAATGATTCGGAGAAAATAGGAAAGGTTAGTTTTTTTTGCAATGAGAGTGATTGATTGATTGTGGATTCGATTAGAACAGTTTTTGCTTTAAAGATGTTTTTTTGTTTAAAATACATATTGGAGAATTGTATTTTGTAGAATATTAATGGTTTTTTAATTGTTATCTGGAGGTTTCAATTCTTTCTATGGTGAGTTTTCTGAAGAGAATTGCGTTATTAATCTTTTTCGTTTTTTATTTGGGTCAAGCATGTGTTGGATTTTGAAGTTAATTAATCTAGAATTTTGATTAAACTGTTTTCTAGAAAAATTGAGAATTAATTTAATTTAAATCATACATTTTATAACGCAGGGCCATTAAAACATTAATTTTTATAAAACAGTCCCAGGTAAGTGAAAGGTAAGAACAAATCCCACAGGGATTCCATTTGTATAAAATAATCCTTACCTTGGATATGGAACATTATTGGGTCCTATACAGTGACTGGAATCTTCTAGTGCATCTCCAGACAGGTATTTGAGGTCCCTACCGCTGCCACACTTCTCTTGTGAATAACTTGGCCAGTATTGTGCTGCTATTGTTACATTTAATATTAAAGCTAATATAGTGATAATCTGTAACAATACAAGAAAGAATACATTTAGTTTATTTAGCGTTTTGAATTTATAATTTCATGAATTTTGATCCAATAGCTTGGTAATTGCAGTTGCTTCGAAATTAATACCGGCAGATTACGGTTTCGCCTTCCTCACCACAAATTGTTTGTGAATGAATGGAGCTCTTCAAGTAAAGATGCTCAAAATTAATGAATTGCTTGAAATTCTGGGATTTAAACAGCAAAATACGCTAAACTTTATATAATACACTGATATATAAAATACACGCGATTGAGAAAAACTTCAAGATTTCAAGTGAACATTTGTGAGAAAAGCAACTGTAAACTTTTTGTGTGATTCAATTATTGCTCGAGTTGTTGGAGCTTCTTCGTTTGATCTTGTGCCTCCAAAAAAACTGGAAAAATATAGCTTTGTTCCCGTAAATTGTGTCAAAAGTCTCACAAATGTATACAACATTTTTTTAATCAAGCAAAACTATTAAAACACATCAAATGAGCAAAATATGGGGCTTCTTCTTAAAGTCTTTTATATATTCCATTAATTGTGATTAATTTAAATGAAGCTGTTAATTGAAATTGTTTATGGTGGGCTCAATACCCAAATACTTCAACTATTGGTAACTATATGTAAGTTTTGCTTTGAAAAATCTATTATAATTAATGACTTATTACCAAGTAGAAGTCTTTTAAAGCCATGTAATTTCTCACAACGTAGTTTAGAAAGGGAACAACAAAGTTCTCATCCCAATTTCACGTTCAATTAAGTAGAGATTCATGGCTGTTTTCTAGATTGTAGTAAGTTTGTAACTAATCCGACAATTGTGCTTTATGTAATCGGTTCTTTTGTGTAAGAAGTCAATTTTTTAAACCATAAGTATCGTTTTTGTGTGCTTTGTTCCATAATTCGCAGAAGAAAGTAAATCAAGTATTTGGGGAAATTGGGGATTATTGTTAGATTATTGGGTGAATTGCGTTGTGCTTGATTTGTTTTTTATTCTAGAAATTTTGAAGAAAGTTTTCTTTTGTCGAAAATTTAAGATAATGCGACAAATTACAAAATTGCTCTGAAAATTAGCTTACTTCGTTTTCAATAAGAGTTTTTGTGTGCTTGCGTTGGACAAGTGGGTTAAATTTGCCCATTGATCACACAAAATATCTTAAATTTGATGAAAGTAAAGTGTAAATATTTTCAAGACCCATTTTAGATTTTTAACAAGTTTTTCGCGTTAATAAATAAAAAAGACTCTCATCACCAATAATTTTGAAAACTCTCTACATAACTACTTTCAACTATATACACAATATTGTGACTAACACAGTAAGTCATAAAAACACGACGAGCCATTGATCTTGATCTTCAAAATACTTATTTCAACTCGGAATTCACTGAAACAATGTAGTTTTTATAAGTATTCATGTGTGTTTACGAATATATTCGTGGAAATTGTAAATTAAAATTTTTTGGTGAACAGTTCTTTGAATCTTGTAATTTTATGCAAGAAACTCTATAAAACTTTTATTTTTAATTCATTACCGACATAATCATATTTTAAGTTTGAATGAAGAATTTATTCTATAGAATTTTTGGAAAAAACTTTTTATGTGACTCAATGGATGGAGTTCCTTCTAAGAATATGCATCAATCAACCAAATAAAAATTTGCATGCTTTGTCAAAATCTACTTAAAGGTGGAAGTTCTCGACCTTCAAATTATTTTAACTAAATATACTGTATTTTTCAAACTTTGAAAAATAATACAATTAATTTGAAAGAAGCACAAAGTAATAATAATAATCAAAGTCTGAAACAGTGAAAACTGAATATAAATAAAATAGCAATTTGAGCATCAGCACGTCAAGAACTCAAACTATCATGAAATTAAAAAGATCGTGGAATAAATTGAAATTAAAATTAAATTGATTAAACGTTAATTCATCGTGTTTCCTCAGTCTAATGGTGGCCTGATGCACTTTTTTAAGATATTGAATTTTAATCACCGTATTTTCAAAAATACCACCAACTTACTAGTCAGAATATACCGCAAGACATTGTTATTAATTCCAAAAAGGTCTTGAAAAAATTAAGCAAATTACACACAATTTAAGTGCAGTTTTTGCAGTTTTTGCAATTTCTGCATCTTTCTTGCATAATCTCAAAATCTGGCAGTTATTCGGCTGATGATACGACAAGATTTATGCAAAATGGTAATTTGAATGCACTGTAGAGGTATAACTTACGAAGCTTCCGTCTGTTGTCGTATAAATCTTTTCAAATTTTTAACACTCAAAATCGTACTTAATAAATGTGGTGCACTGTTGAAAACTTTTTATTTACATTAAAATTGTTGTGTTCATTTGAAAAGTGGAAGATACCTTCTTCATATGGTAGGCTTCATAACAATGTATCCATTCTAAGAGTTCTTCTTGGCATATTTCCTCTTTAACTTAAGAACTTAAAAAGAATATCTTCTAAAAGAATTTATCATTTTACCGAACAATAAAACAATTCATTATCCGCATTTTCACGTAATTTTTGTCAAGATTCACCAAAACAATGGAAGTTCAAGCAGTTTAAGTAAACTTAATATTTTGCTCGAAAAACCCACACGAAAAAAAGGAAAAGACAAAAAATTCTCCACAAAATTAATTCTACTCTGAATTTAATTTCGCTCCACCAAAAGATTCTTAAAGAAAGTTGAACAAGCTTCAAGTCAAACAAATTAAACAAAAAACTCTTTATAAAAGACTTAAAAAGCCACTTAAATTTCCAGGAGAAGCGAACTTTTTTTGCACAAATCATTTTTTTGCGCTTTTTAGTCGGAAGTTTTGTTGGGTGAATGAACTGATAAATTCGCGAATGATGCGGCGATGGCCACTTAAAATATTTTAAAGCAATTTTCTTACAGTCTTTCCCTAACAGCTTCGTCATTGGAACCTTTGTCCATATTTGTTCAGTTTGCTTCGAGTTGCTTAGTTTGTTTTGAACGTAAGGATTTAATTCGATTTTTTTTATTTGATGATTTTGAGGTTTTTGATTGTGAATGAAGAGGAATATTGAAACTTCTATTTATATAAACGAATATTTTGGCTGCTCATCATCAATGGATATAATTACTGTGTGACTCACGTGAAAGATAGAATTTATTTTTAGTTGTTAGGTCTGAGCTTAGATATTTAAAATTTAGTAGTTTCTCACTCTGACCTGACTTTAAAAAAATATTCAGAAATTTATCGTAACAAATTAGAGAAAAAATTTAAAGAAATTACAAATATTTTATATCCGGAAAAAGATCGAAAACAGTTGTTCCACTTTTCCTACAAACTACAGAAAAACGAAATGCAATTCGCTATCAAAGAATTTGTGTCACATTTTTCGTTCCAAACTCGATTTCATGTCAAAAATAGCTTGAATGGTTCGAAAAACGGTTTTAAAGCTGTTTGGAAAAAGAAAAGTTGCGATATAAACAATGAAACGATATTGCTTTCCGAAAAATCTACTTGTTTTATTTTTGTAAGTGACCATGAACTTTATGCTTTTAATTCAAAATTTTTCAAGTTTTCAATTTTCAAGTTGTATTGTTTATGCTCGTTCTTAATTTTTCTTTTAAAGTTTTTTTTTGCTTTTGTTTGCTGGGTCTTTGAAAAGTCTGTGGTTTATATCAAATTATTTTTCATACAAATAATAAATTGCATGTAAATTCTTTGAAATTTAGATAATCACGCGATTCTTCACTATTATTGACTAAAACTTTTCATGTATTATATTATGTTAAAATTTCAATGAACATGATTTTTTGTCCAATTAAATATATCGAGCATCGATTAAAAATTAAGTGCCAATTGAAGGCTTCAGCATGCTGTAACCTTTTTTATAGATTTCTATTACAATTTTGATGAGGCGAACTTAAAAAAATTAACTAAAAAACTGAAGAATTGTAATGAAGATACTTTAAGTGGACCAGATGAATTACGTATTTTACGCATCATTGCGTATTTTGGTCAACTAGTTTGGTATCATTATTCTCTATGAATGGGATTCTATGAATGGGTTTCTCTTAATGGTTCAGTTACAAATCTAAATTTAAATCTGGAAGAAGATTTAATCTTTAAATCAAAGTAAAACGTTGATTATGTCTGATGAAAAGCAAACATGGTTTTAATTGAACCATTCACTTTTATTTGAGTTTATAAAATAACTTATGTCAATGTACATTTTTTTTTGTAGAATTTGTCAATTTATTGATTAAATAGCCAAAATATTCAAAAGACTTCAATGCCAGCACTTCTTCTCGTGTTTTTGCTTTAAAATATTTGCAATTTTATTTTCCAATTCAAAGTAAACTAAAAATTCATTTTATTCTTCATATGAAACTTTGCATTGTTCAGTAAGAATTGAATAGAAATGCAATACTTTTAGTTTGAATGGAAACAAGACTCTTAGCCACCCACGTGAGCATTGCAGCATCTCCGCATTTTAACAAGGTTCAGCAAAAATTAACTAGAGATAGTGTTCAAAACTCAAATAAAATTATAAAATACATAGAATAATACATAATCTCGCTTTTTTCCACAGAAAGCTAAAACCAGCAAAACATAATAAAAAACTGACAACAGAACAATCGAGCAAATAAAAAATCTAAAATGTATAATTTTACTTTTTTTGTTTGATATTTCTATAAAGGAGGTCGCTGATACAACTTCTTTTTACAATATTCCAATTTCATGTTCTATAACAATAAAAACATATTCTTTTTGCTTTCAGATGTTTTCTCATATTCTACATAAAATTTACTTGGTTTGAAAATATCTACTCTACGATATTCAACTTGAAGATCTTTAATTCTTTCAATTCTGCAGCAAATTTGTATTTTGTAGCGAAACTCCATTTATCATTATTTAATAATATTAACATGATATGAGAAAAGGTATTTTTCTTATGGTTCTTTTATTTCTTTTTACTTTTTTTTATTGAGTCTCATTGAGAGTAGATATTATTGTGTCTTGAACAAAACTGTTGCAATCAACTGATGGAGCATTTTTTGCATGGCTTTTAGCGGTCATTAAAGGAGGAAAAAGCTTGGAGGGAGCTTGTAGCATATATATTGAATTGTTTGAATATTAAAGATTCTTCAGACAAACATTAATCTTCAAAAAACTGGTCCAAGAAATATTGAATTTTGAGAATACGTTTTTTACTGGTTACTAGAATTTTACTTTGGTTTCAATCCTCAAATAATAACAACTTTTGATATACTACTAACTCCTTAACGAATAAAAGATCTATCTGTAGAAAACTAAACCGGCAGCACCGATACGATCGGTCGTTAAAGTAATTTTCAGTATCAAGTTGCAATTCACGACTGTAAAGATTCAGTTCCGATAACTTTGTTATACATAAAAGCGAGTTAAATCTAGTTAAATTATGGTTTAATGAGAGAATTTGATTAATGATCATTTGAGTGGGACTTTTGTTAAACGGTTTGCATTTTGCCACTGAATTGAGCTGGCATTTCTTTGTTGAGAGTTTTGGAGCTGGAATTAGATTTGGAGGTTTGTGGGTTGGGATACGATTGACCGATTTGATGAGGAGATATTAAACCATGCTTTTTGTTTCAATGCGCGAAAATGTTTTGGAAAATAACTTGATTTGTACCAAAAGAGGTTTCTACTGAGACATACTAGAACCACCATTAAGGATTTATTTTGCAGATCTAAAAAACAATTTGAACGAAATTTGCTGCTTATCTCATATGTTCAGAAAATACCAATTTCCAACTCTTCTCACTTATGCAAATTTGCGAACAAAATCAATTTAAATCACCATTCAATCAATATTGACTTGAGATCTTCCGTTATAAACATTTATCGGACATTCGCAAACAATCTGCTTGACACAAAAATTCAAAAAGACTTCTCAACAAGTTTACAAACAAATCTCATCAATTTAGCCAAGCATGCAAATGTTTCTCTCCTCACACAAATTGTAATTCTGCAAAGATTTTCCATAATTTTTCAAAGTATTTCCCCATTTCCAATCAAGTTTGGGCCATCTACACACAGAAACATGAATTCTTAGCCATATTTTTTCATCAAATGTGTATAATTTCAGCCTTTAGTCCAAACACTGCACAAAGTAATCTTATCGCCTCGTCTGTTTACTCGCTCGTGGTCATTCTTGCGTACATTCTTTTTGCTTTTCTTTCAAAAATATTTAAACGAAATTGACGACTTTTTTACTGTTATGCGCTCGCCATCGAGTAAGAAATTCTTTTGTGGGCCAATCAGTCAGTTTGAGTTTGTGAAAAATATTATTTATAATACTTTTCTAAGATGACTTGTTAGTTCATGAAGAGATGCAGGAAGTGTACAAGAGTAATTGGGTCAGCCGATTGGATCATTAAGTGGCTCCCCGATTCCCATCAATCAAAGTATCTAAAATGCGCATATAAGTGAATGATGATGAATGAATCTCGAGTTGAGATACAAAGACTGCAAATCGACTTTTTTTAATTTTGTTGGTCTGGTTTTTGCATTTAAAGGAAATACATGAATTCACGAGAAATCTCTTGACACTTATATGTCAAACAAAAATTGATAGTGCTGTAAGCTTTATTCTTAAAAATTCATTACTATTCTTTTAAATTCATAAACTTAAAAATTTCAAAAATCTGCATGTATTCTCAAACTTCTTCTAAAAACATAGATGATGAATCATTGAATCATGTTTCAGTGAATATATTATGATGAAATTAAAAAATTAAGATCATGTGAATGGTGAAGCTTTAATTAGCACAATTTGTAGTTATTTTTTTATAGCAAACAACTATATACTTATGCACAGCCTATAGTTATTTTGTTGTGGCAATGTTTTAAAAATTAATTAACTTATTATTTTTTGACTAGCTGTCTAGAGTAACTGTTTATTCGTTGTAATTTTGATAGTTTATTGGGTGAGGAATATTAAATAAAATTTATGATAATCTTGTTTGTTGGTTCTGCAGTTCTTTATTGAAAGACAATTTTGGGTGTTTTGTCATTCTTCAGTGATTTAAAATTCTTTTATCTTTTTATTACCAATTTAATATTAAATTGCATTTCTTTCATTTGCTGAGATGCTCTTAAGTATTAAGTCATCTTTCTGACATCATCAGAAGTTTGTAGTTGGAATAAATATATATTGAGATATATCTGATTATCTTAACTAAAATAAAGATGAATAGCTTAAATTTTAATTTTAGAAAAGATCAACCTCAAATAAATATCATCACTTTACCCCCAATTACTTTTATCTGCCATCATCCATCGACAAAACTAGCTCTAAATGATCCTAGCACAACAAAGTTGTATAATCTTTGGGAACCAGCGTGAGCCAAATAAAGCAGGTATTGAATGTGTCGGAATAAACTAAAGTGCTGAACAATGGAGCAAGTCAAATGGTTAAATAATGGCTCAGAATTAAAAATTGTAAGCGAATAAGGAAATGTACTTAGCTTCGACAATAGAACTCACAACGTGCTTTTTTGTGCTTGGAAAGTAACATCTCACAGTAAACATGTAAAAATCAAACACGAACAGTTTAAAGATATGATTGTTGGATCCTTTAGTTAAGATTTCTTTAATCTTAGGTAGGAAGTTCACAATTTTGGGTTGATAATTTCAGGGGCGAATTCCATCCTCCCCAACAACCCCCTCGCAAAAATACCACGAATTCGCATAATGAGGTTATGACTGCTATCTACTTTACATTTCTTTATCGTTTTTTTGCGCCAATTCGCATTTATTGATCGCTGCTTAGAATTCTTAAATTTTAAAATATATTCAAAGTGTCTCATTTCCATCTTTTTCAATATTTTTCTGTCTCTCAGTTCTTTTCCTTAGTTTCATTGCCTATTTGTAGATATTTGTAGTTTCTTATTATTTAGTTTTATTGTGTTTATTGTAGTTATCGTGTTTATTATATGCTTATTATGTTTATTGTATTTATTCACCGGATTTTTTGGTCGGACTGGAAACGAGGCATATTAAGGCAATAGTGAGGCAATAAGAAAAAGAAATGGGACAGCGAAGAAACCGAAGTGAAAGACGTTTGGATAAGAGAAATGTGTCACAGTCGGATTTTTTACAGTTTGTCCATATTTGGAGGATGATGGTGACAGGGGTTGGAAGGCGTTAGAACTTTTTTTAGATAAATGGAAAATTTTGATAGTGATGGACTTCAAAAACTTGAAAATAAATATTTTGATTAAGTATTCCAACTTAGTATTTCAATATTTTGATTGAAAAATCTTTGAATTTAATGAATTTTTAGTATGAGTTGAAATCATTCAAATTCTTTGTTCTGATATATCGAGGACATTGCTTAAACATCTTTTAAGTACTATATAGTTGCTTGATACTGCCTAATATAATTTTTGGTTGCAATCTCATCGAATGCATGTTTAACCAAAACCAGTGGTAAAGGCAGTAAAAGTTTTTAAAAACATTTGATAATAAATATATAGCATATAATCAATTTCATGATTTTCAACCCTTGAACCCACCATCGTCATTGCTCTACCACCAAAACGTGCAATTGAAATTCTCCTGTAGATTGGTGTAAAATTGCGTTAATTACTGCTAAACACGTACGGTTAGTTCATCTCCATTTACCTCTCAAAGTGCCTTTTTCTTTGCGAGTTCGCACTGCTTTACGATTTTATTAGTATTTCTTCTCCTCCTAATCTCGCCATTGAACTGGCCAGACCGTTAATTTATTTTATTAGTTAACTATGTGTAATAATTTTGCTTTTGAAAAAAGCTATATATTCTTTAATTTCAGTTTACAGTTGGTTTTTGCTGCTCATATCGTGTTTCGATAAATATAAATCCGATAACTATTTTATTTTTTATTTTTCGCTTTAATTTTGTTTTTGTTGAGGATTTTATTTAGTGTTTAAAATGTTAAAGAATATTTTCTGGGTGATTTAGTGATTTGGGAAACTGATTAATTGATTTGCAAATTAAATTCAAAAATATAATGTATAATCAATGAAATGACCAGGTGTAATTACAACTTATCATTTTCATAATTTCTTTAAAATTTAATTTCATTATTAATTTAATGACGATGATTAATTTTTTTCTCTGAGATCTGATCACTTAAAAAAAAAATAAAACAAATTAATTTGAAATTAACAAAATTTTCCCAAAATACATTGCAGTTTAGCATAATAAATTGTTTTAAAACCACTTTCCATCAAATATCCATTCAAATCAATAAAATTAAAATTACCCCGAAATTAATTTAGAAATCACCCTCTCAAAATCCAAACCATGTCTTGTCATATTTAAAAAAAAACAGTTTATGTGCAGTTTACGGTTTATTAACTTACTTTTGTAGAATTGCTAATCAATCGATTATCCATTTTTGGAAGATTTTCACTAATTTAATCACAAATTAAATAAATTAAACTCAATTTAACTTTGAAATTTTTTTTCAATTTCAACTTCAATTGAACACAATTATCGCCAATTATAATTAAAAAGTAATTATTCTTTCACTTTTTCTCACAATTTTTCAAAGATTCAAATATTTTCAAAAAATCTGTTGAATAATTTCTTTGAATTCCTGGAATTTTTGAAGTTCGCGAAATTTTTAGAATTCACAAAACTTAAATTCACTCAATAGCCAATTTCACCACAAATATTCAGCTGAACCAACAGATAAAATGCTACTTCCTTTTTTCGTAAATAAATCTTCAAACTTAACGCCACACACTCGATCAACTCAACAAATTAATTAAATTTACTGATTTTAATTATTTAATTGATCTGGCCAACATTTACTGCTTTTTTATGTGATTTTTTGATGGAATTTTGAAAGAATTACAATCATTCATTTGCAAGAATCTTTTTTATGATAATTTTCAAATGTTTCGCGAGTTGCTTTGAAGAGCGACCAAACAGCACCATTGACCGACACAAACTGACTCGGCGGATGGTTAAATGGCCTGAAAAACTTGATCTTGGTATGGACACATACACTAGAGAAGGTAGTAAACGCAGTTTCAGCAAAGATACAGGTATTCTGGTGAGGTATTTAATACCAATTGGTGTGCAAGCGAATTTGGTGTTGCCGTGTGTTGTGGATGATTTTTCATTTCAAAAGTTGTATAAAAGAATAATGCAAAGTATGCAAGAATTTTTAACTCCTGGTTTACATTGTGTAACTAATTTTTACCTACAATTTACTCTGACTAAATAGATTCAATCAACAAATTAATTATTTATGACATTAAAGAAAAAGTAATTATGGCATCTGAATATTAAATAAAATTTTTCAAAAATGTCCAACTTCTTAAAAAAATTTAAAAATTATTACATCGTGCAATTCTTTTACCATCATCATTCGAATTTCAACTACCGATAAACTTTGTACGTATAAGTTACCTGCATTTGTATTCAGTTTCTCTTTGTGTCAAAAGGAATACCTTTTCTTGCTTTATCATTCTTTGCGTTCGCATGTTTTGCGTTTTCTTTCTTGAACATGATCTTCGTTGCAGAGGTCATGATTGATGTTGCTTGGACCGGCTGATTTGTTAAAAAATTTAAAACAAAGATTTTGATGAATTTTTCATTAGAATTAATAGTTTTCCGAACAATTGTTGAGTATTTATAACGGTTCTCTAGCATAAAATTTTATTAATTTTAGGACCGACTTGGATCTCTGCTGCTTTTGCACAAATTTTTATTCGTTCAGCTGAATTCTAAGCAATTTTACGGGGCATGTTGTACATTGCGAAGTTATAAGGCTCCAAGTTAAGACTGTCACAAAAGTTTTTTTCATTTACAAAATTTCTAAGACAAAAATAAACATAAATTATTATGAGATTCATGATTGTCATTGCTGCTGTGGGAGATATAATATGATGTCATAAATATGTTAGGAAGAAAAATTAAATTTACGTGTCTATCTTAAAAAAGGAATTGAAATTAAAATCTGAAATAAATTTGAAATAAAACAATCATAATTTCCATCAATTCTAATGTATTTCCAATAAAATCAATGTAACTTCATACATATTCAATTTTCTTAAAATTATTTCTTATTTTATAAAAATATGCCTCTTGCAATCTCAAGAAAACCATAAAATAAGAAGAAAAAAATAATATAAATTTGATTATATCCATTAAATTGGTGACGAGGTCTATCTGTAATATTTTTAATTTGTTAATCTTAAAAATGCGTCTAATGTTAAGAGAAAAATTGTTATAAAAAAAAAATCGGGCCAACTTTCCATGTGTCGATTTCATCGAACAAACTTATTAAAGTTTACCAAGACAATTTTAAGAGATCAAGATAGAGAAAATTGACCCGTGTTCTTTAATTGGATTTAAATGCAAAATATTTTTAAAAAAATATTATACAAAATTGATATTAAAACTTTTGTATTGGACAGAGAAGCTAAAATATTTAAAATTGAAAAAAGCGCGAGTTTAATCCTCAAACTTGATCGAATTGACACTGGTGTCGATTACTCCACCACGGTAGTTTCCACGCTTTTTTTTGGTCTTTTCATGGCGGAATTGTTTGCCTCTGGTGTGCTTTAGCACATCATTTGCTTTTTCGCCAAACGATCCTCTAGCATTTTTCTAAAATGGGTAAATAAATATAATGTTAGTTTTTCAGTTTAATTGAAAAATACTCAGAAAGTAATAAAAAAAAGGAAGCAGATTCTCACCTCTTAAGCCCGCTACACATTATCCAAACTAAACATTAAAAACAGGTATTTACATATAGTTTATGTAAAAAGTGGTGAATTTCAGCAAATTTATTCGTCAAACTTGATCTTCTTGTTCTCAGAAGCTCCTTCAAAGCTTTTGTTGCCAAACCCACCGAACGATTTTCTTTCTCCGCCCCCTCTGGGTGCTCCACGTCCTCCACGGAAACCGCCACCTCTTGAAGATCCACGATCACCCCCTCCACGGCCTCCACGATCAAAAGATCCACGACCACGTCCCCCTCGTGCTCCACCCCGCCCTCTAGCTCCTCCTGGACTAGCTCCTCCTGCTTTCGGTGCTTCACATCTTTTGCACTCTGTACGCCAAGCAAAATTACTGTTTGAGCAACCATCGCAAGTCCAATCGCCTTCGCGAGTTTCAAATTTACGTTCTCCACCCCCTCCAAATTTGCTGCCACCTCCTGCTCCTTCAGCTGGTGCCTCACCATTTTTGCCAGTGTGGCAACGATGACACTCGGTGCGCCAAGCAAAGTTATTGTTTTGGCAGTTGGAGCATGGCCAATCACCATCACGAGCTGGGAAAGATTGACGTCCATCATTCTTATCGAACTTTTGGAATCCTCCTTCAGCTTTTCCACCACGTCCTCCTTTATTGAAAGATCCATTACGATCATCTTTTTTCCATGCGGGCTTTCCAGCAAATCCAGTTTCTTCAGCTTCTTCTCCTTCTTCCTCATTCTTTTAGTTTAGTTTGAATAATGGCGCGCGACAATAATTTTTGGTAATTTTAAGAGTATCATATGAAAAGAAAAAGAAAACACAAAAAATTGTTAGCAGAGTGTCTTTTGGTGGTATATTTTTAAGTCTTAATAAATATTTTTGAGGTTTCTTTACGAAAGAATTTTCTTTCTTAGAAAAAATTTTGTCCCATTCCCAGCTTAGCTTAATATCCAACAGGACGTTAAAAAGAAAAATCACGCTTTGTCTCATCTGCCAACCAGTTTCTTGTGCTTTCCTTTTTTGATCAACTATTTCGTCCTGTAGGACACTAACCTTGGCATCGAATGAGTTGTCTTGTACGCGATAGTCTATCTCAACCTCTTCATCTTTTACGCGGCGGAAACGTTCCACACCACGCTTTGCATCGCTATTATTTGGAGTTTTGAAACTCGAGTTGAAAGAATTGTTGGGCGTGTTAAAGCTACTATTATTGCCTTTTTTGAGAATTGGCGTTGAATGCTGATTAAAATGAAAATTCTTTAGAAAATTTTGTTTTAAAATCAATCGTTGATGAAACAAAAATTATCAAAATTTAAAAAACTTAAAATATTTTTTGCCACGAAAAAAATTAAATTGTCTTCAGCAACTCCAAAGCTTTCGGGATTGCTATTGAAAAGCATTCACAAAATGTTTTGTTGAAGCCAAAACTGAATATTGTTCTTGGAGATTTATTAAGAAAAACTAGCATTGTTTCCAGAATCGCTCCTGAAAATCTCCTGAATAATGGAAAAAAGTTTCAAGAAAACCTACAGGATTCAAAACCTATGATCAGACAAAACTGTGCTGAGCGCGATGACAGTTAGGCTACGGAGGCCTTCATTATGCGAGCTTTAAAAGTTTCCATATCGAACAAAATATGTCTGAAGGACATTAATGTCAAAACGGTTGGAAACGTGTTAAAGGTTTTGTCAGAAGAACATTAAAGAAATAAAATTCAAAGAAAATCCCAAAAAAAAATCGAATGGAAAATGGAAAACTCACCTCATCTTCAGCAGCAGACTTGACAAAGTTATTGTATGCTGGTTTTTTGGCAGCTGGTTCTTCAGTATCATCAGCCTTGCGTTTTTTGCCTGGTTTTGGAGCTGGAGTTTCTTCCTCATCGTCAGATTCCTCCTCGCTGGAAGATTCCTTCTTTTTAGGTGCTGGTGCTGTCTTTTTCACCACTGGCTTAACAGCTGGAGTATCTTCATCGGAGCTCTCTTCTTCGGAACTTGATTCCTTCTTTGCAGCTGCCTTGACGACTGGTTTCTTGGCAGCAGCAGCCTGAAAATTTATATTGATTGTTAGTTTTTGATGCTTTTCAGGTAAAAAATTCTAAGAAACAGTAAATTTAGAACTATAAACATGGAAATATATTTGGAAAAATATCTAAGTTATTCTTATAAGAAGTTGATCAGAATAAAAACGTGTTTAAAAAGTTGAAGAAAATTTCCTCATGGTTCTCATGATACACAACATTTAAAAATTATCTTACCTTAGGCTTCACTTCTTCTTCATCTTCTGAGCTATCATCTGAGCTATCTTTCTTGGCTACTGGCTTAGCGGGAGTCTTTGCTGGTGTGGCCTTGGCTGGAGTTTTAGCAGCTGGTTTCTCATCCTCGGAGCTTTCGTCTTCTGAGCTCGATTCCTTCTTCTTGGGAGCTGCTTTAACTGGTGCCATTACTTTAGCGGCTGGTTTTGGTGCTTCGTCTTCTGAACTGTCTTCCTCAGAGCTGGATTCCTTCTTGGGAGCTACTTTTGGTGCTGGCTTAGCACCATTTGTTTTTGCGACTGGTTTAGGTGCTTCATCCTCTGAACTCTCTTCCTCAGAGCTGGATTCCTTCTTGGGAGCTGCTTTTGGTGCTGGCTTAGCACCATTTGTTTTTGCGACTGGTTTAGGTGCTTCATCCTCTGAACTCTCTTCCTCAGAGCTGGAGTCTTTCTTGGGGGCGGCCTTACCATTAGTTTTTCCATTTGTAGCTGGTGCTGGCTTTTTTGTGACGGTCTCTTCTTCATCAGATTCTTCCTCGCTGGATGAGCCAGCCTTTGCTTTTGAAATGTCTGGAATTTTCTTGGCGGCAGTCTTTTGGAAGTGTCTAATCACATCCTCGAGCTTTGGGGAGCCCTTAGGGAGTGCTGCCTGTGAATGAATTAGAAAAACATGGGTTAATTTAACCACAAAGCAAAGTTTTGAGATTCAAGCATGTTCACATATTGTCTGAGTTTAAGCATGTATTGCAATAAACGACCAACCACATCGAAAATCACATGGAAGTTAGTCGATTTTTACAAAAGTAAAAACACGTGTGAAAAATTGGAATAACAAGAAAGTGCGTTTTACGAAAGGAATTTTGAAGATGAAATAATCACTGATTAACTAGTTAATTACACTAGATCTTGTGCTTAAATGATTAACCACTTACCGGCTTCACTTTTTTCTGGAAGGTATCAGCGAGGAGCTTATCTTCTTTTTTCAGATATTCCAAAACTAAACTTTTTATTATACTTGATTCCATTGTAACTTTCTTCTTAGCACGTTTATTTTTCTAAATACCAATTAATATATCACTATTTTCACCAATTACTGGACTGAATAAGGTAAAGGACTTGGTTTGAAGAGCTTAGGAATTTCAATGAACTTTTTACTAGGCTGTGCTGAAATTAC
Source organism: Parochlus steinenii (assembly GCA_038502155.1). NCBI lineage: Eukaryota > Metazoa > Arthropoda > Insecta > Diptera > Chironomidae > Parochlus > Parochlus steinenii. Next base: position 1,949,795 of record JAXCIN010000034.1, on the reverse strand, counting down.
AATGAGGGGAATTTGACATATCAAGTTTTAGCAGGGCTACTGTAATATTTTGTTTGACATATCGAAGCTGTGCTGCGACTGAATAACAAAAACAAAAACAAAATAAAAAGTGACTCATAAATTCATTAATCACTAAATCAGCTTAATTAAAAAGGTTTAATTACCAATTATAGTACTATTTCAAATCTTTAAAGTGCAAAGCTATCAAAATAGGGAACGAGATGTCTGTGTCTGCAATGGAAAGTAAGAGATTGACTTGTTTACTAAATTATGTTGTTTTCAAAATTTCTAATAAGTGTCGCAATTAAACAATACAACTATTAATTGATCATTTAACATTAATAATGCATCCTTCTTTATATTATAGAACATATGTTCAACCTCAAATTTGCAGTAAAGGATCTTGAGAGGAGTGCTAAGAAATGCGAAAAAGATGAAAAGTTGGAAATTGCTAAAACTAAGAAAGGTTAATATTCTCTCGAAGTAATGATTTGTTGTTAATTTATATCTGACCTTCGAAACTATATTTTAGCGATCCAGAAAGGCAACACGGAAGTGGCCAGAATTCACGCTGAAAATGCAATTAGACAAAAGAGTCAAGCCTTAAATTACCTTCGAATGAGTGCTAGAGTGGATGCTGTTGCTTCTAGAGTGCAATCTGCCTTGACCACAAGAAAAGTCACCAGCTCTATGGTAAACTACTTGTTAAACTCCATATTTCACCGATTTCATAAACTTTAATTTTAGGCTGGAGTAGTAAAAGCAATGGATGCAGCTATGAAAGGCATGAACTTAGAGAAGATTTCGGGTTTGATGGATAAATTCGAGACACAATTTGAAGACCTTGATGTGCAAAGTTCGTACATGGAAAACACAATGTCTTCTACAGTAACAACTTCAGTTCCACAAAATGATGTTGAGTCTCTTATGCAACGTGTTGCAGATGAAGCTGGGTAATTTCTAAACTTTGAGCAAACGCTGAAATCTGTTTTCTAATAATTCTATATTATTTTAGCTTGGAACTTAACATGGAATTACCTTCTGGACCAGCTTCAACTTCAATTGGAGCATCGACACAAGTTTCCTCAGAGCAAGATGAACTCACCCAAAGATTGGCTAGATTGAGACAAACAGAGTAAACCTAACAAAATTTCAAATCACCAAATTTATTTAAAGCATTGACGCTTTACATTACTCTAGCATATATTTCTATTTTTGATAATTTCTGCTAAATTTTTGTTGTTGGAAATAACATATAGGGTCCCTTATGTACTGTGATAACTTATCTATTGTGATAACTGATGAAAAATTGACATTTCTAATGATCTGTCAATAAAACATAATATACAAAAGTGTGTATAAATACATTTTACACACTTTTGTCTATTAGATCATTCATCAGTTATCAGAATAGATAAGTTATCACAATACATAAGGGACTTTAGCTAAAGATTCTTTTTTAAAATACAATAGAATTCAAATAGGGTCGTACAAAATGTAAAAGTATGGCTAATCGAAATTTGGATTTATTTTATTATTAAAAGCAATCGTTTGATTCATGAATTATTATATAATATATAGCTTATTGAATGTAAGTCACTAAAGTATGTTCACATATAATATGTATTTAATTTTTAAATGTGAAATAAACTTTCATCGAATATTTAACTCGATTGAGACAAATATTTGTTTTTAATTTTATCGGTTGTGTCTTTTATTAGATTATTCATTCACCAACAAAATCAATGCAAGATGCAAATTTGAAGGTTAGTCTAAATTTTGGTTAAATGTATTCAAAAATTATTGGAATATATGTTTAATTAAATAGTGAATTAATTAAATAGTATTCGTATAACACGTTCCATTTTCTGAAAGAATATTTTGATTTTTTAACGTTTTTGATTCGTTGCGTGCGTATTTTCTTTAAATTTGAATTTATATACGGTATTAATGATATTTTAAAGTTCAATAAGATCAACCCAAAAGTTTGGCAGAAGTTCACCTTGCTCTTTAATCTGCAATTTGATTCTAGATACACACATTCTGTAAAGATTTATTCAATTTTGGGATGTTTTTCAAAAGTATTGTCTGCAGCTAATCAAATGACGTACCAAATGACCAATTCATTAACATTTCAAAATTCAAGCAATTAAATTATTCCACAAGCAAATTTAGTAAACATTCAATGAACTTGCTCGATAAATTATTCCTTAATTTGTAAGGTCGATTTTATTCTAGGAACTGGAAATTTTTTTTCAAATTACAATTTATTAATTTCAATAGCACGGCAGTTATAACTTGTAATTGATGACATTTTGTATGCAATTAAATTTGCTTCCCCAGTTGAATTACAATATGTACTTTTAATTGAAATTTTTATTCATTTACGAGTTCATATGCAAAAGCTATGAACGTTTTAATATTTACAAAGGTATTTTATTCAAGCTGTATTTTAATTTCATTGCTTTGTTTAATTGTTGTCACAGTGGAATTTTTATTTGTTTGATGTCAAGAGGATGTTTGGAAGATAAAGGTTTGCAAAAGGTACACGTCTCATTAAAACATTTCAGCCAAATATCAAATTTTTGTGAATGAAAAAATTTTATTTCACATTTAATGAAACTTTTCTACAGTTCTTGACCTACACCTATTTAAAAAACTTTTCCATTTTCTTTACACTTCGTAGGTTTTTATTACTTTCAACTTTTAAAGCTGATTGGCGTCCTGATAACGTCAATTTCCACAATTTTAACAATATTTTTGCAATTTTACTTGAAAATTATGAGCATAGCATGCTAAAATGCAAAACAGCACGAGCTGTAAAAAACGAACGAAAAGACCAAAATTTGCATATAACTTGAGCATAATTACATAAATCATGCGTTAACTGGTCTTTGTAGCATATACTTGTTTGAACAATAAATCGATTACCTCAATTAAAAGAATTATTTTGTGAGTTATGGGACATCATCGCAGTTAAAAACCTGAACAAAATTATATCATAGAATTTTACTAGTGGTCCTTGCTTGTAAATTAGTTTAATATCATAAATTTAACATGAACCAAAAATAAACAAAAAAAGAAGTATCAGCTAAGATTTGAGCATTAGTCTACTATGAAAGGTATAGTAGTATCTAAGTAAGCATTAAAATATGTTAAATAATAATATTAAAACTAAAATTTATGTAGAAAAAAATAGGATCAAAATTCAAAATTATTATGTTTAAATAGATATTTTAAATGAAATATTTAACAAGTATATGTAGAATTGTAGGGTACTAACTTATAATGATGCATTTTAAGCAACTCATGGATCAATTATCCTAATTAGTGGTGCAATTATATATCATACATCGGCTGCTTATTTTTTTTTTTTTTTAATTTTTCCCATGGAAAATGTAAACATTGTTGTCTAAGGTCGTCGAGTACTTAAAACTTCACGCTGCTCAAAGTGTAATTCTGCATTATTTACAAAGCTTGGAAACATGCATTAAATTGTGATATATGAGAAGTAAGTGAATTAAATTAATTGGTCGCTAATTCCGGGTGGTTTTTTGAAGTTTTACAAAGGTTTTTTGATGATGATTACACTTTTTGAATATTATTGTCAGTGTTAAACCAGTTTAGTTTTGTGGTGTTTATGAGAGTCCTGAAATATATTTACCAAGAAAATCAATTCTATTGAATGGAAAAAATTTGGACACCACTGATTTTTTTCATATAGCTCTGTTTTTTCGTATAATATAAATCATCCAAAACTTAAACAACCAATATTAATAAGTAAAATGGAATGTGATTATTCGAACGACTTGATATTGTTGATACAATTCACTTATCACTGTACTTTATTTAATTTAAGCAAATTTAAGAAAGGTGAAAGCAAAAAGAAACTCAACCGAATGAACTAAAACTCTTTTTTGCTGTTATTGAATGTAAATATAATTAAAATTCATTTTGATGTACTCACCAAACCAAATATGCACTGACGAGACACCAGGCAACCAAACAATAGTAGAGGAAAAAATATAATAAATATTTATAATCGGTTGAGGCTGAAATGGAGTATTGTGCGGATTGTAGATTATAGAAAAAACGATCCCGACCTTATTTAATAATTTAGGAATTCATTAATTAAATAATGAATTTAAAAAGCTCAAATCACATAATAGTATCCATTTTAAACAAAATTTACAAAATTTTTTTGCCTTATTAAGATCTCAAAAAAGAATTTAATTTAAATTATCAATATTTAAAAAATTTGGTTGTTATCCAATATGGAATGTCTCTTTTTGAAGTCGAATTTGTTGTTATCATGTCAGTTTTAGTTCAAATATAGACTAAACAAAAGTCAAATTGAATCCAATCTTTACTCAAGTCATAAAACCTCAAATGAAAACAATTAACTCATAATCTTTATTTCAACGTCCAATAGGTATTACGAAGCAGGTCATTGATAACACCAAGTTCCGTCATAATTATTTAACAATTTTTTTTTGAACATATGGTTGATATATTATTAAAATTAAAATTCACTCCAAACTCCAAATAAATAGGTAATAAAGATTAGAATTCAAATGTGTATGTTAAACAAAATATCTGCCATTTTTACAGATAATGGAGAACAATTGCACAGTGGACTTTGTTTTGCGATGGAAATTCCATCAAAAAGGCGCAACTTCGTACTTTGATATGTAAGTTTTATCTTATAACCTCCTTATAAAGTGGATAATAAATATTATTTTTTATCATATTATATTTTATTGTAAATCTTATCAATTATTTCAAGTATTCTTTTACGATAATAGACTTACCCTTTGTGGACCTACTTATTGAAGAATCGATCTTAAAACATTCAAACATATGTGTAGTTAATAAATAAGTTTAAAAAAACACTAAAACTTTGACTCATGTATTGTAAAATTAAATAAATAAGCGTCAGATACGTTAATTAATTAATCTGCCTTATTTTAATATCAATTTATATGAACTAAATGAGAAACATTAGATTATAAATACCTGCGTCTAAATGAAATGGTCTCGTATTTTGCTGATATTTCATCTGTAAAGCATTCCAAATCACCATTATTAAAAAAATTAATTAAAATACAATTTACTTTGTTAATTCAATTTTATTCATTGTTTCTGTATCAATTACATAATTATGCAATTATTATCAGTTTTCAAATAAAGCAAATTTTTGTTCACCATAACCATATAACTAAAAATTCACTCGTCAAGCAGTTCACAAATATTTGCCAATTAAAAATGACAAATCAATTTTCGCAATCAAATATTTGCATTAATTTTAAATTTTACAATTTTACAATGCCAGAATTCGCAAAATAGAATTTTATTTACATTGAAAATGGTTTATTATTTGAAGAGGAATCAATCGCAGCTATGAAACTTTGACCTGAACAAAATCAATCAAGTAATTACTATAAATAGCTATATTTAACAATCCATTATCCATAATTTTAAGTAAGGTTTTCAGTTATTCGGAATGAAGCATTGTCATAAAAAATGCATAACTTTTAATTAAATCTAGTTTGTTTTGTAGCTTTGTGGATTCTTTTCAGTTTTCACTGATTTTCTCTCAAACTTTTACTTTCATAATAATCTTACAACATTACTATTTCTTCTACCACACATAAGCATTAGCTTCTTTCGACTTCGACTTTATAATGTTTGAAGGTTTATAAGAAAGACTGACTTTATCCCTTCAGCTCTTAAAATTAAAATTTTCACTTTGTCTTTTATTGGATGACTCCATACAGTTTTGGACGATGGAGCAGTGCCAATTTTTAATTTTTTTTATGAATTTGTAATGTTTGGTTTTATCAATGGAATGGATTTTGTTTAATTTCACAATAAGACCCTAAAAATCTAGCAATGACTACCATTATCATAATAATTCACAAAAATAGTTTTATATCGTCTTAATTGCGTAATTGCAGCGTTTTCTCATTGTTTAAATTTTTTTGTTTGTAATTTTAGAAAAAAGTTTCGTTTGAACACATCATGATTTCCTCAAAATTACTTTAAGATTTGTTGAATACTTCCTTAAGAACTTTTTGGCGAGAAAACGTAGAAATATTTTATTTAATCATTTGTTGTAATATTGTATTCATTTGTGGATTTGGTTTTTTTGGGTCCATGTATTTGCGTTTTTAATCCAGTAAATATTATCGAATATTTAACATGATGCCTCGACGAGGTGCTATAATTGTTATAAAATTGGTTTTACCGAAGATATAACCATAGAATATAACCATTCTTAATAGTTTAAGTCGACGCAAGAGGGATGTAAATTATTATGGTAGAAAAAAATTCTGAAAACTTCTTTTTCACTTTTTGTCGTTGTTGTAGACAAAAAATTGGAAATGAGAGGAAATGGGAAATGCGTCAATTTGGCCTTATAAGTTAAAAAATTAATTTACTAAAGAGTCGTTTTAAAAATCATTCTCAATTATAAAACACCTTAAATAAATTGAAACAAAGCTATAAATTATTTACAAAAACTCTAAGAAAAACTTTATAACTTCTTCACAATTAGAACGAAATTTTTTGCACGTACCTCGCAAGTAACAAAATTTTTGTAAAACTTTACCGTTCTTATCCATGTTTACATTTATGAGATATTTATGGTATTTTGAATGAAGTATGAAAAGTATAAATCCACGATAAAAAATTGAAAAGGAATATTAAAAATTCTTTTTCCTCAAATTTTGTCAGACAAGGCCGTTCTCCTTCATGAATAATTTGAGAGTTCAAAAGCTTTAAAAGAAAATTAGGAATAATCTGCTCTTTGAATATTTTACCTTTGACTTTAAATGATATGATAACATGTAATCCAATTTAATAAAGCGAAAATTTAACCTAAAAATGTAAGCATTTGCAGGTGTATGTTTTTCATAATTCATCAAAGGAACTCATTAAAGAACTCATTAAAGAACATTGACGAACAAAATTTTTTGGTATTTTGTGATGTTATATAGTAAAATCAAACACTCTTCATTTCTGGTCATTACGTTGAATGATTATCAAAAAATCTGAAGATTTACTTAAAATATTTTGCTGATGCTAAATGACATTTCATCTTTAAATAAATTCAATCATCAATACTAATAAAACAGATTATGAAGAGAACGATAAACGATGAAGTGTGTGATTCGTGATCACGAAAAAAATATAATACCTTAATTTGCTAAATTTTCCATAATTCGCTAAGATTGCAATTTGTGGTGTTTAATTTGTTTTATACCAATTAGTTTTAATTTTTCAATCATCAAAAAGTTTTGCCATGTCACTATCAAAAATTAAATAAATAGATTGATAATTACTACATTGATAATTACTAAATTTTTTTTCAAGCAGCAAATAACTTAAAAATGAAAAATCGATGTAAAGCAACTTTTCTATTTCGATTAACTTTTTCTTCATGGCTTTTTGTAGCCGTTCTTAATTATTTCACTGGAGAAACATTTTTAATGTGTTTTCATGAAAATAACTCCAAACCAAATAATTTTTTATAAAGTTGGTGACCAGTGACATCCCAAAAGAAATTGTTGAGGAGCCGTTTCTTTTGAAGCTTCACTTAGTTCAAGCTGAACTTTACAATAAAGTGTTTTGTTTGTTTAAAGTTCACCTTTCACTTGCAGGTAAAAATATTTTTAATTCGAGTTTATTGCAAGTTAATTGCAAGAGCTCGAAATAAGCCTTCGATGATAAATTGGTTATATTTCGACGTTTAATTAAAGAAAGGTCCAATTCAGTCCAATTGTATTAAATATGATTTAAGTTTTTTAATGCAAAATATCTTATTTCTCGTAATCGGCAAAAGTTTATGATTTTCATTTAATTGGAAAAACCTTGAAAAAGCTGTAAAAACTTTCCTTTGATCGGTTTTTATTAAATTCCGACATATTTTTTCTGGTCTGCTTTTGAACTTTCGTGATATTGAGGAAAAAGCTTCACAACTTTTAGCGGCATTTATGAAGAAAATGCAACAGAAAATTTAATCAAATATTTCACATCATAAGTTTAATGTATATGTTTAAACCCTTGAACTAAAAATCCCAACCAATATTGCATTTCTCTGACTTTATGAAAATTTTAACGAATTTAAATAAATTTCAAAATATCTTTGCACAGAAATCAATGACAAAATTATAAAAAACGAGTGAATTTCTCTTCATTCATTTAAAATAAAAATTAGCATTTGGAAATTTCGCGCCAAAATGGTTAAATAGTTTTATAATTGTTTAATTCATTCAAAGCTTATTCAACAATTTAAAACTCAAGTTTAATTAATTTTCAATGTTTTTATGCAAATAGGGTTTTTGTCGACTTTTCGTAGTATGTAAAATTTTTAAGCAATTTAAAATCTATACACCCAAAAACACACAAAACTGAAAACGAATTAATAAACAGCAAGTTTATGAAGGAATTCACTTAAAATAAATAAAATATTTATTCAAAACTTCCTCGTTCACGCTTTCCACGTTTTTGTCGTTTTATTTCAAGTTCTCCCCAAATTCAACCAAGTTTGCTAAAATTTATTGCATTCTTGAGTTTTTCCACTTTACGCAGAAACCAAACCTAAAAACAATAAAACAATAAAAACCAAAAAATAAAAAACGGTATAAATTATAAAAAATGAACTTCTTATTTATTTTCCATATTTTTCTTTTTAAATATTTTTGTTTGAGCAAAAAACAATGCATTTTTTAGTTTTTACTTAATTCGTTAATTAATGAATGTATATGTGGTTACAGACTATTTTCTAAGAGGTTGTCCGTTAATTACGTCATACTTTTGTGTTTTTTCTATAATTTTTCTTAAAAACTTGATATTTTTTTAAATTAAAACAAAAAGGCTGATGTAATTACCAACCACCTCTTCTTGTATTTTATGAATTAACCAGCTTAATGACTCCCGATCGTATTCTAGTGATAAATACGAATCTAATAAAATAGTTTTTAAAATTAAATAATATAATCTAAATTAGCAAATGAAGCGAAATTGATGGCAAATCATCCTAAAAATAGTTTTCCCGGTTAATTACAAGATCACCATCAATTCCCTCCACAAAAAAATTTAAACCAAATTTACTTTCCATAATTTAACTCGAATTATGATTTTCTACAATTTTCCCTTCCCATAGTTTTTTGAAAGAACTTGCAGGAAAGCATAGGAAAGACTTACAAATTAGTCAGCGAAGCGTGCAAAGTCGAGGATCACAGTGCCAAATACAAAATAATCAACAACAACAAAAAACGCCAGCTTCTCACGATGATCCTCGCTTGGCCACAAATTATTTTTCAAGGAGCTTACTTCCATTTCAGAAAAATTTCTAGAATTTTTATCAAGAAAAATCAAGACTTATTCAAGAATTTTAGAATATCATGGGGAAATCTTTTTTGTTTTAGACAAAATAAGTTTTTTTATTTATTTAACTTAAAATAAACTCATTCCAACAAACTAATCGAAATTCCCACCAAATTATACAAATCTTTAAAACTAGTTGACATTGTTCCTGCCGGCTGGTCCTTAAAGGACTCCAATGTACATGTACATGTTTTTTACTTTTTATTTTTATGGATAAACAAAAATCAAGCGTTTTCAGGTTTTCTCTGAGCAGAGAATATTAGACAATGTTTCAAAGGAATTAAAGAAAGAATCAAAAACAATAAATAATAAAAAATAAATTCAATAAAGAATGCGTTACGAATTTAAAGGAAAAAGGTAAACATGATTTTTCCGCTGGAAATTGTTCAGTGAATGATGTCCTAAGTAATCTTTGGTATTGCGTTCTAATATCCGCGCATCATTACCAAGAAAAATCAAATTTTACATTAAAAGAATGATCTTTGTAAATTGTGAAGTTACAAATAAAGTTACAAAAATAACTTTTATTTTATTTTACTGATAAAAAAATATCAAAAAATTATTTTATAAACCAAAATTAACAAACGAATCTAAATTTAGAGTTTTTAAGAAAACTTTGAACATTTAAGAAAACTAAAAAACTAAAAGAACTTTCTACTTAAAAAGTAAATTGAATGTATAAAAAATCATAAAAGCAAGAATTGGAATAAAGTAGGTCTGGATAATCGATGCATTTGTACATCTGCCTTAAATTAGGAGCACTGTTGAAATCAAAAAACTATTTTAGAAAATTGAATTTTCCCAAAGGTTTTCAATAACTTCTTCTTTAAATGTTAAGTTAAAGTTCAAAACAATGAAAATCCTCTACAAGTAATGCTTCCAACAGTACCAACTAGACCAACAATTGACGACTCCCAGAGGCGCTTACAAACAAAAAACAAAACTAAAAAAGACATTTCTGCCAATTTTCTTTCATTTTCACAATTTTTCTCATTCCCAAGATTTTTCGGAAATAGATTTAAAAAACATACAATTTACTGCGCCTTTATCTTGTGATCCATGCTCAATGTCTTGAGCTCAGCCTTTCCTTTCCTAGCATTAGTAGCAAAGTACGTCTTATAGAAGAACCTCGCAAACAGCACGAAGTAGCTAAAGTACATGGCTATCGACAGTTTAATATTAGTGGGTGAAATGTTGCATGCAGCGTGTCCAGCCGTTTGAAGGAATCCGTGAGCCCAAATGTTAATAGCACACCCGATCACCATTTGGGCGAGCTGCATGGCTGTGATGAGCATGGAAATGGCACGTGGCGGGCTAAATTTGAGCGCTCGCAGTGCATAGTAGGTGTACATTAAAGAGTGTACGCAATAGTTCATCACAACAAAGAAACGCGCGCTGGCTGTGTATTCTGTGTAAGAGAACCACGAGTACATAAGTACAGTGATGTGATGATACCAATGGAGGAAGATGAGGGGTTGCTTTCTCAGCACAATAAACACTGTGTCACCCAGCTCGGGTAGTTTTGAGAGCACAAACAACCATGTCCAGAAACCGCTGACACGGTCGTGCTCGATAAAACTGAAAAGATAAAAAAGAAAAATTATTATTCTTGATTTTTGATGTTTCTATTCAAAAATATGACGAATACTTAATTTCTAATATTTGAAGAAGAATTAAATTTAACCATATTTTGCTTATTAAATAACTCAACTACTCAATCATTCCTGAAAATCCCATGAGCTCTTCAATAATAAACGCAAATTTGCAACACAATGATCATTCATCTTCGTTTTTCCTGCCATTAGCTTAAAAACTTGACATCAATGTGCAGAACTTGGCGCAAAAAAACTATCCAAATAGTGTATGACGTCAAACTATCAAGTACTTTTGTGCTCTTAGATTAATTGAGTAATTGTTATTATTAGCTGCAAAGTCCAGCTACAGACACTTGTGTGAAACTATTATGGGCTTATGTATTATAAGGCAAATCTTAAATGATTTATAAAAAGACGTATTTGCTACGTAGTTTAAAATGGTTGTTTGTCCAAAAATTTGAATTTTTTGCAAATTTATGCTGTGAATGACCATACACTGACGTCAAACCAATTTTGTCAGATCAGAACGAATTACCCATTTAAAAACATTTTTGCAGACTTTTTGCAGGTGAATATTTTTAACTTCGTCTACCTTGTGTTTCATTTTAAACTTTTTTTTGGGATTTTTCCATTATCAAGTTTTTTAATTAAAACCCGTTTCTTTTTCGCAAGTAATGTTTTTATGCGCAAATGAATTAACAATTGATGGTTTGTTAAAGTAAATTGAAGATATTTACCAGCAATTTCAGCAATATTAACCTTTCAAGACAAAAACACCGACAAAGATTTATGGAGATCTTAAAAAAACCTTTAAACACAAAAATAATGTTTATTGTTGGAAGAGTTGCAATTCGGGAGTATCTATTACATCGACTTTAGCTATAAAATTATTTTTATTGTGTTCAAGGAGATTTTGCAGATTAATTAGTAAGGAAGCATTTCAAATGAAATTGGTGAAAAAAGCAATTTCAACTGAATAATTTCCTAAATTTGATTAGCTAGAATAATGTCATGTATTAAGAAGCATACTGGAACTTTAATAAAAATATTTTAATTGCAATAAAACTGATTAAGCTAAATTCAGTAAATCCGTCAATTACAAGAGATTCGATATTATTATCAACTTGAATAAAGATGTGTTTTTATATATATGTTTGGTGTTAATACGGACTTTTTGTATGAAAAGGGTGAAACTAACGCTTTAGAAGTTTAATAACTTTTTTGCTATTAGAGCTAGAATCTTGATTTTTTTACATGATACTTATAATCTTACTCCGTACCCATTTTTTTGGTTTTCAGGTTGGTATATTGACCAGCTGGTGTCCAGGAATTTTTTTCACGAACTTCCATTTTTTCAAAAGCATAAAAAAACGTTCACCATGTGATGAAACTTTTTATGGCTCTAAAAATTGAAATTTTTTTCCTTGGAACATATATAACAGTACAAGACACAACTTTTGAGCTGAGTGTGGGATTTTTACCATGCACCGCTGATCCACACACATCCAGAAACCACGCAAAATCGTGAATTTTTCATGTTCCCTGTGTAAAATTTGTTCATTAATTGGAATATTTTGATTTTTTTTGCTCAACAATGTTTATCCATATTTTTTACACAATATCTGAAGGAATTCACGAATTTTTAGTCACGCGGCTGAGTCATATGAAAAAATTGCTAGAATTTTGAATGATTTCTGCTATCTATATTATGTTTCAATATTATGTTTTTATTCTCAAGTGTGTCATCTACCCCTCATTTTTGAGGGGATTTATGCTACTAGTTTGCTCGATAAATTTGAGATGACACTTGAGGCCGGTGTTGACAAATTAAAATGTTGAGCTGAAACAAGCAAAACCTCTCAATTATTTTCAATTATTACCAAAAACCTTAAACAAACTTATAATGGTTTAGTGAATCCAGCTTCATGTTTTAATTAATAATGTGTGGCACCGAACAAATAATTTATTGCGGACATAGAATTTATTGGATTTATATCAATTAACTTAATTAACTGATGTTTTCGTATAAATTTGGATATTTATCGAGTATTAATTAATGGAGATGTACGAGTACCACCCTATATCTGAAAACTCAAAGCAATTCTCAAGCAATTTTCAAGCATTCTGAAATTCAAAACCATACAAATATTGAATAATTCTAAAATCATACGAAATCTTAAGATACAATGACTTTCAACTCCTCAACCATTTAATAACAACTTTTTGCGCAAGCAAAGTCTATTAAAATGTTTTTTAGCATTTTTGAATTTCCATTCATTTGGGATTGATGATTGTGTACTGTTTTTGCTCCAGACAAAAGTAAATTATCGGAGGAACATTGCGTTCTGATATTTTTGAGATATTTCAAGAGTTGTTTTAATGATTTTGCGAGCCAAGTTCACGGTCGAAGTAACTTTAAATGTGAAAACTTGGTTTTTTGGTTGGGCATTAGTATTAAGATTATTAAAGAATATTTTGGAGGATGTGGTGTGGTTTCCTGGTTGTTTCCTTCCAAAATTAAATTATATTTTGGATTGAAATAATCGGAGGAAAACTGGCAACAATTAGGTGAATTCAGAGTAACGTTTTCAAGAATTACGCAAAAACTTAGAGAATTAAAGATTTATTGACGTCAGTAAGTATTTGAATGGTACTTTGAATGGTACTTTGCAGACCATGAACGCTTTTTTATCGACACCATCATACTAAAGATTTGCATTTCTAGTATTCATTATTTTTAAATAGTCTAAAAACCAAAAACTAATAATTCAAAAACATCAAAATGAATACCACTTAAAGTCAGGTGATTGAATATTAATTCTAAATTCATTCAGAAAAATCACAAGCAATAAAACATTTACGATCTCGTAAATCACAATAATGTTATTCCAAGAAATTTTATCGCTTTGCATTACTCACTGCACTTGTCAGTCCACCCAGCTTGTTCACATGCAATTTTTCAATTTACTGTATACAGGAGTACCATACAATATTCATTTTTATAGCTTTATTACTCTGAAAATAGACAAGATCGCGCCAACGTAAATAGACACTGTGCAAAAACTTTTTATCTGTCGGAAAACATCAAATCTAAACTTTATTTCTTTTTTTAGTTTTGCACTTTTGTATTACTAACTCTGTTCGATGTACAATTATTCAATTTTTTTTTGCAAAATTATCTCGCCGGGTATGCAATAATGCTTGAGGCAATATGATTTTGGTGATGAGATTTCAGTGCACGCCACACCGCCAAACAAGTGCAAATTATTTAAATCGGTTATCAGCGTTGGTGGTCAGGCACGAAAATTAGATGAGGAACATTAACATGTGTTATTTGTTTCCAAATGATTTTTTTTGTTGCCTTTTTGAAAGGGGGTAATGTTTAAGTTTTATGCTTTATTTGTAACTTTACCTCAAGATATGCATTTTATTTAAATTTTAGGGATAATTTTAATTCTAGAAATTTGCGACAACTAAAAAACCACAAATATCTACCCCTCGAAAACCAAATAAAAAACCCACAAACTCTCCAATAGAATTCGCGTTAAAATGCTATATGAAGTCTAAATGTTTAAATCTAAAAATAAGAATGAGGCGGCAACAAGTGTCTACGCAAGCGGCAATTGTTTGTTCCGCGGTAATTTATTTTATACATCAATATTACTGGCAAAAAAGACAATCCCACATTTGCATCTTTCATCCGAACTGATCAAAGATTAATATTTGTTTTGATAATATTCGGATAATACTTAACGTATTGAGTACGTTTTTTTTTCTGTGAAAAATTATTAACGTATCAAAACATCGAATACAATTTCTCATCTATTTATTCAAATTCATAAAGGAAACTCGAAATTTATCAGGAATATTTTCCAACTTTTCCATAATAATTCGAATACTAAATCTGAAAAAGCTTTGAGCATCTCCAATTTCTGAACAAAAACATAGCAGATAAAAACATGCACGTTTTGATGCTTTTGGCCTCGGCGTTTTAGATCCAGAATCTCTTCACATTTCCAACACGGTTCAAGTTTGACGAACTAATAATACTACCAATTACAACAAAGCAAGGAACACCAATTAGCATCGATATGTGAAATATTAAAATTCGGTTGAATTGTCATTATGTTTGTAGTTCAGATTTGAGATTCAGAATTTAGTAAGTATGCTAATATTTCACATATTCTTTGTTTTATATAGCTTTGTCTTAATAATATCATCGATATTCAGGTAAATTTAGGTATGAGGTCATATACCAAGACTATTGTTAAATAATACAAACTTAAAAATCCGTAACAAAACATTGTAATTGATCCATACTTGTTTTCTTTAAAAACAAAACGGACTATGTTACAGAAAATTAAAATTCATTAATTTCAATCTACATCACTATACATCACAGGCTTCGACCGCTACACATTTTGTGCTTTTCTTAATCAAACTGCAAAGTTTAAAGATTAGAGGAACTTTTAAAGCTCTTCACTTGATTTATGTCTTTTCATTCGATGATTCAAGCAAAATTCACAAAAATGACCTTTGCATTTGCAACCAGTTTTGATTTCAACATCGCAATTTTGTTGAATTTAATCCATTTAATCTTCAAGTTCAGAGTCTTGCGAGGAAAAAATGTATGCATTATAAATACCGTAAACATATATTTTCTGCCTTTGATTCACTAAAAAAAATATGTTTCCTCGGTTTTTTTTTTTAATTTTGCAGGAATCCGTGGAATTCCCTCAATTATTACGCTCTTGTACATAATTTTTAAATTTATTGGCTCCTGAAAAGATTGTTCATACAACGTTAGGGGCTATTCAATTAATACGTAACGCTGATATCGGACCTTTTGGAAACCATCGTAACGCTTTTTCACACATTTTAATATGAATTTTATTACTTCGTAACAAATTCTAGAATCCTTTTCAATAATTGCAAATTTAATTTTTACCAGAAAAATACCAAACACTTCCCCCTCTACGCACAAAAAGTGCATATAAACCAGTTCCGTAGAGTCAACTAACAAGTAGCTTGTACTTCCTCTTGTAACATTAATAAAAATGGTCATAAGCATTATACAAGCATTAAGCAGGCCGCTCAGGTTAATTTAGCAAATTCAGCAGAAAATTCAAGAACACACTACTGGATAGCAACAACAAGAAATCAGCTACAATACATAACTGAAAGCATGCTGAAGCAATTTTAAAAAAGTATTAAAATAAAAGTATTTTCAACATATTTGGATGTTTTAAATTCAAATCGATACAATTGGTAATTGAAGGTCGACAAGGTACAAAATATTCTACACAAGTCTACAAATTGCCGATTGAAAGCAAAATTATGCGATTATACGGCAAAAAGGTTTAATGGCCAACTCGGAAGCAATGAACTTGTGAATTTCTCTGAATATTTGATAAGTTTTTGTTCTATAAATTTTGCGAGTTTTGGCGTGTGGAAAAAAAAATTTCCATAAAATCAGCTATTACACTACTTTAGTGATGTTTTAAATCAATTCTCTAGTGGGCTGAACTTTTCTAAAAGTTAGTCCACCCTGCAGTTAAATATATCAAATTCAATTTTTTTAATTATCTAATGGAATAACTGTACGAATCACACAATGACTAATGAATAATTGTACTCAAGTGACTCGTGCCGGTCACTACGATCGTACGATACCCGAATAGCGATACGCGCTATCGAAACTTCAAAAGATAACAAGCGGCTCAAGTGATAGAGTTATCCGTGTTTTACTGTAAATGATGAGTGTATAGTCTTTTATTAGTGCCTAAACACAATTTTAATTTGTACCACCAGCTTTTTATCGCCTAGCGTGACGCGCGACATCGAACGACCCAGATTCAAACTCCATGAGATTGGACTATTTGAGAATTTGCATGTGGCGAGGTGGAGGTGCGAGAGAAAGTGACACCTAATTTAGCAAATAACAGTTTTTCAAGTGGGCCTACGTCTTGTTTGTTAAGGATTGTGTAATATGTGTTTATGTTCAATGAATTGTGGAATATCTCACATTCTTGGAAATTCTGTTTATGATTGTACCGACCTACATAGATCAGGTTTTTTGACGATCGGGGTTTCCTAGAATAATCCCCATGTTGTTTACGTTAGGTATGAGCAATCATTTGTGGTAAATAATTGTGTGTATCACAATAATAATTATTAATCAAATTATTTCAAAAATACAAAATTATAAAAAATCACCACCTCCAATTCAATCTAACTTAATGTAGGCACCAGCGACAACTTAATTGAGCGGTAATTATGCTGTGATTATCTAATTCTACAAAACAATGGTTTTTCGTGCATCATTAGCTCGCCTGTATTTATTTTATTCAATTAAAAAAACGCTCTAACTCAATGGAAAATGCAAAAAAATGCGAAACAAACAGCCAAAATCTTCAAAAACTTCGAAAACGAAACATTTAAATTTCGGGTTTTTCAAATTTTTGATATCCCACTTAACGACTGTGGCCATGATGTAACATCACGAGCAACTATGGATTATGTAAAGAAAGGCAAAAGCGCAGAAAGTGAAAGAGCTTGGAATGTTTGACCGACTTCAAATATTTAAACAAAGCTTTTCCATGTGTGGCTCAAATTGTTAAACTAGTGAAAAATTTTCAAAAATAGTAAAGTTATAAAATATGCAGTATATGAAGTGCATGAAGGTTACAGACAATACCTGACACCATTTACTACTGTTTTATTATTTCAGCTGCACATGCAAGTTACATCAAAAACAGCTTTTTGCATCAAAACACGTTAAAACTAACACATTTTTGGAAAATATAACAAAATCGACAACAATCAACAGAAAAACTCTAAAGCAACAAAATTTATTGTTTTTCTTTTTTGGCAACCGAAAAAAAAATTGTTGCACAACATCTTTGCTTTTATTTTTTTTATATTTTTCATGTTTTCATTTCAAAAGTTTTTTTATTAATTCTATGTTGTTGTAGTTTGGAGTTTATTTTGCGTTCAAACAGAAACAACTGAAACAACCGAAAAATCCAACAAGTTTTTTTTTTCTCCATCATTCATTATTTTAATGCCGAGCGTACTGCGAGTGGAATTCTCAAAAATGTTCGAGAAAATCACGAAACAAGTTTTGGCGCTTGTTTGCTTCCCACTTTCCACTTGGTTATGGGTTGATTATAGCCAAAAATATGTAAAATTCAATCAATAATTTTGTATGGATTTTTTGGTTTCAAGTACAAGGGTTGGATCAGTCAGTTTTTTGATGATTTTGCTTAAAATTTTGTTAAAAAAAGCTCAAAAAAAAGCTTTTGTCAGAAAAGTTCAAACACAATCATCCATTATCCGACCCTTTTTGTACTCAAAAAATAAATCAATACAATCTTACATAATCTTCAATATCTTTTCACATCCGACCATCAAACTATCATATTATGTGTATTAAACCATCTGGCCATGAGCACCGCCAAAAAAACTATTTCTTGAATGAGGCAGAAAAATTGAGAAATGTGTGAAATTGTGAATTTGGAGAAAACGAAAGTTTGAACTTGGGATCTCGTCTTTTGTCTAATAAGACATTTATGATACAAACATGCATACAATCTATGAAAAGTATCATAAAAAGAATGATTAGGTATAAAAACATAAAATATATATTTTAAAAAAGCGCACGAAGCTTCTACATGATTTTTACGTGCTCCATCTCATACCAAAACTACACTGATATACTGATTCATGGAGATTGGTTCACATTACAAATTCACACATCTCTGTGGGCTTGCATAACTTGCGCCAGCTCATATCTGCTGTTACACACCAAAAAAAAACAAAATTAAATTGGGTTTTTGGTAAAATTTCACTGTTGACGACTAAATAACAAAATTACAACATTATTAAAGATGATTCAATATTTTTCGGAATATGTGGAGGCTCATTATCTACAATCCATGCAAAATTATGATAAATGTAAAATTATTGAATTATCTCCAAATTATACGAAAAAATTTACGTAAACTACAAATTATCGAGAAAATTTGCTGAAATGAAATCGCACAAATTGTTTAATCTAATCGGCTAAAACTTGAGCGGCACGAAAATGTTCTCCCTAGAATCGATTTGATGTGATTTAATGTGCACAACGTTATTGCTCATTGAATTGAATGCCAAACCATTTGACAACATGCAATTCCATCGCCAAAACGTTTTAGTAGGTTTAAGGCGAAATTACAACTAATAGGTTCGTTTGGCAAACAGTGGATGAAAGGGAGGGCTTGGAATTGCGAACATTTTTATTCAATGTCGGCGATTTCTTTGCAAATCTGAGTAATAAAAAGTTTTCTAGACATTCTTGTTTGTAATTTATTCCATTTTTTTTTGGACAATAAATGGTTTTTTCTAACGCACCTTTGAATATTTTCTATAAAAATTGCCATTTAGAATTTTCAATGTAATGTGTTACTGAATGTTTTCAAGAAACCTTTCGCAAAAGCAAGATTTATTTTTGATGATGCAATTTTAAATCGTACAGCTGCACAGATTCATTTGAAAACAATTTCAATTTAAAATACATTAATTACTGAGCTAATAAATTTATTCCACACAATTACTAAAATAATCAAATTAACGAGCTGCACATGCAGCTGATAGCTATCTTTTCCAGACAGAGCTTTCATTGGTCAACTGGATTTTTTCATTTAACTGCATCGAACGACTCTTCTTATCAAATATATCTCAGTTATTAATAACAATTAATTAATCTAAAACTTACCTAGGAACGCAAACGGAATGGAAAAGTCCATGATGGCGCAATACATGCAGCAGCTCAGGTGCTGTGCGGAAGGCTCCCATTATACTAAACATCGCCAAGGCTGTGTTCCATATAGCTAGTAGTCCTCGCAGCTCAAATCTGCAATTAAAAGGAATGATTTTAAGATAATTAAACGAATTTAGAAAAATTGTATTTACTTCTGAAATACTATTATTTACACATACGTAAATCTTTTATTGTTTGTATTTTAAAAATAAACAACTATTTGCTTCTACCGTATAATTTAAAATATAAATTTTTGCATAACAACCTGAGGTAAAGATACCCCTATAAGAGATCATTGCAAATAAAATCTTAAAATAAACTCTTTATCGATCATTCAAATTTATACTGTCGAGACAACAATCTAATTACATGCTTTGCATCGGCAGCACGCCTCCCGTTGTAAAACACTTAAATTCTCATAAAAGCTTAATGAATAGCAGGCGGAGACCCAAACTAGCAAAGTTAATAAAAGGATCTCCAATTAATTAGATTGAGGTTGTTTTTGGGAATCTTAGCATTTCAAACAATTTTTAAACGCTGTAATTATTATTTTGGCATTTGGTGACGTCACCATAGGATCGATATTGGCACGCATACTAGACGACACGCACACTCTTTCCGCAATAAGCTCAACAGCTTTTCTCCACAGTGCTTCCTTTTTGTTGCCGCCATACATTGAATATTTTGTCTGTGCGACAATATAACTGTGGGCAAGTCCTTCGTGAGAATAAGGCATTTGTTTTAATATGGGGCGATGGTGATTTTTGCAATTAGGTGAGTCGATTTTGTAAATTTCTACAATTTTTTCTCTATGATTTTATATTATAGGTTAATCCCAGTTTCATTTGTTTATTGTTTAATTACTTCTATTTCTATTAAACCAGTTTATGATAATTATAATTAATGTTACATTAAGTTTCTGATTTATTCTAACAAATGACTGCGATTTACAACCCAAAAATCACCCATTTGTATTCAACTATTCATTTCCATTCATTTACCGATTCCCTATACCATATCCTTGCCGTACAAAAATGAAAATAACTTTTTCTAGCTAATTCAAGCAATTCCTATATTTTCTTTGAATTCAAGTAGAGAAAGCTCTGTAAGCACCGAAAACCCAAAAAGGATCAAAAGGATGATAAAATAGCGCAACGGTGACCTTTTTAAAAAGGAAAAGTGTTAAAAATCTCCAAAGTAGGGTTTTTGTAAAAGCCGGTACCGAATTCACTACCTTACACATCATTAGTAATGTGCTGTGAGACATCACAAGTGATTTATCAGCAGCAAGTTTAATCAGTTAGAGTTTCGCGTTTAAAAAAGTTAAAAAAAAAAGCAAAAACAAATAAAACCGAGTTGATAAGCGACCAAATGAAGTGAAAATGATATCGCGCAAAACGAATTACAAATTAATATTACATAAAAGATGATGTGACTGAAGTTTCGCAATTGGAAATTGCTTTGTCAGTTTTTGAGATTGTGCGGTGATTCTGTGAGATTTTATATTTTATTTTATCTTTTAATGTGATTTGTTGCTTTGGAAGAGTTTGGAAGCAATAAAACTGTCACTTACAGTCTTAGCAAGTTAATAGATCAAATTCTATCAAATGTATGGGTCAAACAAGATTTGATTTAAACACAGATCGAGTTATATTTGAGTTAAGTTTTTGAACTTGAACTTCATTTAGATATTGAAATCTGAATTTTATTAGTAATTTAAGTATTAAGTATTAGCGATGTTCAAAAGGTTTAATTGCCTAAATTACAGTTTTAAATAGGCAAAACTGAGTTTGATGAACTGTTAGTAATATATTCAATTTAAAAATAACATGGATTGGGGAGTCGTCTGTTTAATATTTAAACACTTTTTTCAAAGAAACTCAACAATAACGATTGTAAAATCTTTACTCAATCGAAAGTTGTGAGATTTGTAGACTTTTTGATGCCTTTTTGTTGAAATTTACAATTTCTTTGAATTTCTCTACAACCAATTGACAACCAGTAGTGCCGAAACAAAAATTGCACAAAAAGCATAATCATAATTATGGTTTTCAAAAACACATTGAATTATAGTGGTTTAAAATAGCCATTCAAAATACACGGCTAATTTTATTTTTGTCACATCATAGTATTTATTTTCAACATTCACTTCCTCGACCTGCCTTTGAGTATATTCTTGAATATTTTTGTAAATATAATTTGTTTTATAATATTTCTTGTGTATTTTGCGCTGTGTTCTTCTTCATTTCTTCATTCATCAAATTGAAGCAAAAAACCTGCGAACATCTTGTAGGCATTAATGAGGAAATAAATAGGAAATGAAACAGAAGCTTGAGCGGAGTTTAAGTGGTTCATTATATTTTTCTATTTGTTCTATTGATTGTAAGCTTTTCATATGGTGATAAGTTATAGATTCCCTGCGCTAATATACGGTGATTATTGAGTGTAAAAGACTAATTAGAGCAATTAATCGATCAATTGAAATATTAATAGTGCATAAACTCGTTATAAACATTTTATTTTTGTTGTAAATCGGGTAATTAACTATTTTTATTCATTTTATGCACTTTCTGTTCAATTCAATTTATTTCTAATGCAGTGTGATTTTTTTTTCGTAAATCAAAAACCACAACAAAATTAAAACACAGAACTAATAAGCCAAGCTTATCAAGATTAAAGAATTTAAAGTATTTTTTTAGTGTATTTTTTAATTACAGTTAAAAATTTTTTTAAATACTAAAAAACTCAATTATTGATTTGTTAAAGTGATTTATTAATTAATTACTTATCAGTTTTTCAACAAAAAAAGAACAACACGAATATAAATAAACAATTGGCTTTCGTAAAATTAATGAACTTTGTCGTGGAAATAATGATAGAGCGTTAAGTAGTCAAATAAAGATTACTACGAAATATAACTATATATGCGATAGTATAAAAAGAAATTGTAACGACTTCATTAATTTTTTTCTTTCAGTTATTTCTTTGCATTGTATTTTTGTAGCCATGAGCTCGTTTTGCCTAAAATCCAATCAAAAAAGTCACTAAACAAACCATCTCAAATGAAAATTACTCCTAAGATTTATCTGCCCGTTTAATCTACTGAACCAATATTTGTTCTTTTAACCCACAAGTTCAAAGATTTCCGAGGCTATAGTCAAATTTCACGGCCAACAGAGCTGACACAACAAATGCCGCAAGCACAACAAATACAATAAAAATTCAGCATCCCAACCAATCTGCCAGACACAAAATAGTTTTTCTCGGAGTTTCTATTAATAAAATCGAATCGATTATGACAAAACTTTTGCATGTCTACACCGATTTTTTCATATAAATTTAGAAAATTACTATCGCGTTGAATCTTTTAATATGAGACTGTAGAATTTACAATTTTGTTGGAGGTGCGATGAAAATTTCTAATATTATGCATTAGGATTATCAAATATGTCTCCACAGAAACACAGCTCAGAAACCGGAAAGTAGATATTCGGAAAATGTTAAAAATTCACTTTAAATGTTATGAAATTGCTGAAAAGTGGAATCTTTGCATCTTTACAACTGGTTAAATGTGTGCTCCAGTAAGTGCAAAGAAAACATTTCATAGGATTTTTATGGGATTGACCTTTCCAGTTCGTGAGTAATACTCAGTTATTTCCAGTTTTCATGCATCGACAGTTTTCACTTAATTTCGCTTAATTCAATTAAATCAGTGGAATTTTGCTTTTTGCTAACCAGAGTTCGAGAAATATATAATTCAATAAAACATGAATTATTTACAGATTTTGCTCAGCTACAATTGTTTGTTCATTTCTTGGGAGGTGATTGAGGTAAATTGTTTAAGTTAGTAGCGGTTTGAACTTGGTATTTTTGGTCAATGGTGAGGTGAAGATATGCAAGTTAAATCTCGAGAGGTTAATTGAAGCTGCATAGTTTGGGTTGAAGGTAATTTTGAGAAATTCCAATGTGTGTTGTGTAATGCTTCCTCTGCAGATTTAATTAATCTGTATTTTATGGTTTGCACTGAGCTTCATACTCAAATTGACTTAATCGATGTCTAAAAAAATTTAACGAGGTAAAAACTGTTTTGCAGGACAAATGCTTGTGACATTTGAACAAAAACTTCTGAAAATATCATATGTCAATAAAACCTGATCGGTAAACACCCTCCCTTGAAGTTCAACCTCAATTTGTACTAAAAAAAACAATATTGACAATCAAATTTCAACTATCAAATTTCACTGTGGAATGTAATAACATAAAAAATCGTACACAAGTTTCCCCAGATTATTGATCGTCACATGTCATATCAATTCGGCAAACAATTCAAAAATACCCGAGAAA
Source organism: Parochlus steinenii (assembly GCA_038502155.1). Lineage (NCBI taxonomy): Eukaryota > Metazoa > Arthropoda > Insecta > Diptera > Chironomidae > Parochlus > Parochlus steinenii. Next base: position 1,925,663 of record JAXCIN010000034.1, on the reverse strand, counting down.
CCAAAAAAAAAATTATAATTAAAACAATTTGAGAACTTGAATTTACCCACACAACAGAATCGATCAAGAACATGAAAACAGTCGCAATAAAACCGGTCGAGGAGTTAGCGGGAATTACCATCTTCTAATTATTACTTAAGATATAAAAGCACATGTCAAACTCTAAAAACCTTTAAAACATCTGATTCAAGTTTACGGGTTTATTGACCTTTTTTTACAATTTCCTATAAAAAGTACAGAAAACAGCCAAATCTTATTGAAAATACAGATCACAACCAATTTGTGCAATCTCAATTTAATTTCAATGTCATAGCTAAGCCCGTCTCTTTTGCGAGTCTCCAGTCTCCTTAAGTTCAAGCACACCAGATATAAATCAAGAAAGTCAGAGTAAAAGTACAAAATTCAACGAACAAAAAACTAGAAAACACCGAGAATTCGTTGATTTTCCGGCAAAAGTTATTCTAGACAGCAAAAAAGATGTTTTCAGATGTTTTGCTCGTACTCTTTGCACATTTTCTCGACAATTTTCCACAATTTTTCCATCTCCGGAGGATTGAGCACGGAGGAGGAAAGTACTCCAGGAAAAATCAATAATATATTCATTCACAATTCAGTATTTTACAACACACAAAGTATAATCCGGGCTAAAATGCTTTTGTTATCAGGCTGGAAGCATTCGCATGAAACAATGTGCTCGGGTTCTGTGGTGAGTGGGTTGTCAAGGACGTGACGCAATTTTACATTTTATAGAAAACTGAAAATGTGCTTGCTTTGGAATGTAAGAATTCTAATAGTGAAGACAGCATGAATAGTTTTAGGCATTCTGATAATAAACACTTTTATGAACCGTTCGTGAAAATTTAAATTCATTTTTTCTAAGATTTTTTTGGAGAATGGAGTTTTAATATGCTCAAAGAAAAAGTACCTTTTAACAATTATTTTCTGAGAATAGATATTCCAAAAATACAATTAACATAGTAATTTTGAAGCAGCAACTTATTCTCACATGAACTTCACATTTTATTTCATGTTAACCTCAAATAAAATGAAAATCGGCCAAAAATTTGTAAATTGGGAAACTCAATCAAAAGTAAAATAATAATGAAGCACATGTGGAATCAAGTTAATCCAGTTGAACAGTTAAGTTTTTTAATATTTAATCTCTAGTCACATCCGTGTCCAATAGCTGGTCACACGTCGTATGATTAAAAAATCAAAAAAAAACGTGCCAGACTTTTCGACTATGTTAGAATTTGCCGAGTTATTGGAAGATTTGGTTTCAAAATGGGCATAATTAAGACTGATAAGTTTTAATGATGTTACGGGGTTATATGTGCTCGCTCGAAATGTCGTCGTTTGATTGCTATTAATCATTTAATTAGTGAAGCATTTCTATCTTCTATCTTTTATTTTCAATAAAATTATTTTAAATACAAACATACTCTTAGTTCACTCAAAAACTAACCCGACGATTATTAAAAACTTCAACACTTTAATTAATGCAATACATGAATCACTCATAAAACACTCAAAAAAAAAACTAATGCACTTGTACATTGTCCATTCAAAACAGAGCAAAGCGTTATTCACCATAAACCCACAAAATTTCTCATAAATTACCCAAATTACCCCGACTCAGGGGTGTAGAAGTAGTAAAATAACAAGGTAGGCGCTGATTTTCAATTCAATGAGTTTTTGCAAAAAAAAGCGTCAAAGTGATAACTTCGAATCTATGATTAAATCAAATTGAATCAAATCTACATTGAAAAGTTCGACTGGTGAACCAGAAACATCAAATCTGATGCATTGTGAATTTGAAGTCTTGATCTTAATTTCATGAACGTGGCGTTCATAGCACATTCCATGATACCTGGGACAGAAGAAAAGCACCATGACATTCGGGACACTCGTGATTTTCTTACTTTCCGGAAGGATTTTTTGATTTCTACTAAATCGAAAACAAACATTATACTAATCTCTAACTATCTGCTTTTACAAAAGTCAATAAATTCTTCCGGAAAGTAAGAAAATCACGAGTGTCCCGAATATCATGGTGCTTTTTTGCTGTCCCAGGTATCATGGAATTTGCTATCACTGAAAACTCTTTCAAAGTCAGCGCTCCCAATTTAGAATTTCTTCATTTGGTGGTACGTACTTTCTGATTGCGTTGATGTTTGACAATATATTTTAAATACAATATACAATATATTTTAAAATCATATTTGATAAAAATGTCATCAGCTGTTGATTGCTTTAATACATCTTTATAGTTTTTGATCATTGAAACTTTATTTAACAAGATAGGCGCGCCTACCCTCAAATCTTAACAAGGGGGTCGCGCCTACCCGCGCCTACCCACTTCTACAACCCTGCCCGACTTGCAATAAGCCGCCCACAAAGAAATTTTAATTGCATATATATTATAGGTTTTATCTTCATTTGAATCCTTTTGCCTTTTTCTCTCTAGCACAGTGTCGCATTTGAAAAAGCTTTTTGCAGCAGTGCAATATTGCAACAGTTTAATTTAGTTTTATCTGTAATTCCCATCCTGCAAAACAAATGCTTTCTATGCAAAAGACTCTAATGGTTCTAAATTTCTTTAAATGGAAATTTTAGTTGTTGCTCAAAATTTGCAAGAAAAAATATTTGATTCAATGATTCAAGAGACCGCGCAATTTTTGAGTTTTTGCTAATTTTGTCAATTTTTTCGGTATTTTGCCTTTTTGCAAATTTTGACCCACTTTTGATACGGATTAATGAAAGTTCATGGATTTTGACACTTTTTCAAGTTTTATTTGAAGGAAATTTGTGGAAGCATGAAGAACATGAATAGAACAATTTTGAGTTGTCGCTTAGTGACAATAGTATTAGAGTTTTACAAAAAGCTCAACCTATAATATTGATGAAAGTTGGAACATTTTTCATAAACTACAGCTACAATTTAATTTATGAATATCAAATAAAATTTAATTTATCATAGTATGTGTTCAATTACAAAATAATGCGCAAAATTTTAAAATTTTAACCAACCACTAATTGACACTGGTATTTTCAACTCTAGTCTACTTTAAAAGTCTCGTTATCCATAAAACTAGTAAAATAATTCATTGTTATCGATTCCAGAGAAACATTCACCCAGTATGTCAAATAGCAAGTGTAACAATTCCCATATTCCTGTACGGTAAATCTAATATTAATATACTGTGAATGAATGACTGAGTTGTAAACGATACTCGAAGCATGAGTCATCTATAATTTCTACTTTCAATCACTTTCAGTCAATTTTAGTTTTCAAGAGAATTTTCAACTTATAACGTTCTAGTAAATCGAAATGGATAATAAATTGGTCAGTATTGGTCTGTTGCTATTTAGCTGAATGCATTAAAACTTATTTGTGATTATTGAACATTGAAAATTCCGAGAATCAATAAAACATTTAATTAAAAGTGCTTATTGCCTTTTTGCCAGATTTTGCCGAAATTTGCTGTAATGCCATGCTTTTGGAAATAATTTAGGATTGTTTGTAAGATTCCTTCTGAAAATAACCAAATGTAAATATTTGAGTTTTTGAGTTTTACGATTTCACTAATTTGTTGATGAATCAATTCTATTGGAAATATTTTCCCATGTATTTATGGAGGGTAGGTTTGTAAACATGTCAATAGTAATAATTTTTTTCAAAATATTTTTGAATTGAACATCTGCGATAATAGTAATTCTAATTTTAGATAAATGATTAAAATAACCATATATAAAATGTTTTCATTGACTTTAGGTATGTTTCCAATTGTTTTCAATAGGTTGTTCAAACATTTTTTCGATTTTCTAAAAAATATCAAAATTTTTACAAATCGAAATCGTTATAATCATTTATTTGTCTTTTATCTAGATATTGAATCACATTTGTTTTATCTTAGTAATGAAATATTTACTGTCGCAAGTTTTCTGATAACATTTAATATATTAAAACAAACAAATCTTTTCACAATAAAACTGAATCTATACTATTTTGGGAATTGTGATTAATTGAATAAATTTAGCACTGAGTTTATGAGTAAATAAATTCCATAAATTCCATAGAAATTGACCTTCAAATTTTAACTCAATTAAATTTATAAGAATTGAGTCAGTTCGGAAAAAAATTACAGTATCTAAGATAAAAGTCTATTTATTCGATGTGATATCGAAAATTCGAAATAGAATTTACACACAAATTTCGATACTCAAAAATCCTAACGATTATTTGTAAAAAATCTAATGAATTTTCAATTAAATGATGCAAAAAATTGTTTGTTTTATTTTATCAATTCAAAATGTTACAAAATATCTGCCGACTTATGGAAAAAGATTTTGTTTAAAAGCTCGTATTGCCTTCTTCTACATTTCTTCAATTTCTTTCCATTATTTCGTTCATAAGCAAATGGTCCAAGATACACAAAAAATACAATAACATAAAAATTCATATTAAAATACAAGCGAAGCAGCTCAAAAACATCGCAAAAATACATATGAACACATCACAATTTATTCCGAATTAACTCGAAATTATTTCGACAATTTACTCTAATCTATCAGAGAGCCATGGTTCAATTTCTAGCGAAGCCAATCTAAATCTACGTAAAATTGGTTGATTGATAACAATTTTTACGAGTTATTTCATTTAACACATATATGTAGATAAATATACTGATATTATTTCATTTTTTAATTAATAGCAAGAAATAAATGGATTTTTATGCTAATTATGAGTAATTTGATGAGTTTCCCAGTATATTATTACCGTAATTTAAATATATTCTATGAATATATCTATAGCAATTTGAAATTAAAATTATTGATTTAGGGATTGATGTAAAATAAAACAATTTAAAAAATACAAAATTATGGAAGTCATGAAATGTTAAATTCAAAAATTATTGCGTATTTTGATATATTTTTATAAGTTATGAATTTTAAAAATTTCTTCAAGTCAAATCGAATAATCGATTTTGGGCTAATATAATTTCCCATCAAAAAACCAACAAAATATGTTAAAATTTTTCATGATTTTAATTACATTATTCAGGAAACATTATTGAACCTTTGTTGAACCATAAAATATAAAATTTATGAGCAAATCAGTTCCAATAAAAAATTTCGTCCACAACGATCAATTAATCGAATACCACCTCGATTTGGTATAAATTTTGGCAGGTAACAAACGAGTTTTCATCATTTTGAAGCCGCACACTCGAACATACATTTTTGGAAATGTTGATTATCTAACAAAACTTTTCTCAACTGGAAATATAACATTAATTTCGTTAATAAATTCAGATGTGCTTTAATTGCATTGGGTTTTTTTTTCGAGTTTCATCTGTTTTTTGACCGATTTGCGAACAATTGTCTGTATGCCTAGCACAACAATATTTAAGTGGAGCTATAATTCAATAATTGAGATATCTGGCAATCCTGTAAATTTCATTCAATTTACTAGTTTCAAGCAAGCCACAAAATTCACGCAATTCACGGAATTGATAAATTAGGGGCCCGCCTTTTTCGACAGTGTTGGTTTCCTTTCACTATAGTGTTAGTCGCTTAGACTTAACCTCAACTCGCGAAATTGCAGATGATTTCTCAATGAAAGTACTCACCTAGGTCGTTTTTGCATATAGTGCTGTCCGCCAAAAATCACCAGCATGTAAATTCCACAATAATAAAAGACATAGGTCCAGTTCCGCAGCATCCACGATCTGAAAAGTCAACATTAGACCAAGTCCTTTTTCGATCCTGAATGGCTAGCCTTACCGTGTCTCTGTGTGGATGAATTCATTCTCAAAGTTGAACACGTACGAGTAGTTGGGCGTTATTTCCACATTCATTTTGATTGATTTCGAGCCGATTCGAATTCTCAAAGATTTTCAATTTTCCAATCTATCTGCCGGGCTAAATTTTCTTTTAAATCAATTTTTTGCAAATTTTTTGCACGCTTTAAACTTTATAGCCAGCTTGTTTTTTATGATAGTAAGTAGAACACTTTTGACACCGGCTGGTAACGATTGGTTTCACTTATTCCTGCTTTGGGACCACTCACTATTCAAGTCGATCTCAACTCTCAACTAGTTTCAATTGATGGAAAATACTAACTATTTGATTATTAAGCTGTGAGACTGTATTTCGGATTTTATTTTAACTCAGCCCTGATTATCATCATTTTTCTGTAAGTTGGTACTCGCATTTTCGTAGTTGGAAGCCACCTGGTATCAAAACTTGAAAGCTTTATCAAAAATTGAATAATCGAATAATCTGATTGTTTCTGTGTTCAGATAAACTAAAAATCAGCTTGAGATTCAACATCTTTAAATGTTAAGACAGCTCTTAATTAACATAAAAAACATCCTTTAAACTCTAAACATAGTGAAAATTGTAAACACATAATATAATTTGTTAAATACATTTAAAATCGTTTTTCATAGTGCTTACTGGAATTATTGTAAAATGGAATTCAAAGATTTGTATAAAAACCTGGATAAAACGAGAAAATTCCAAGAAGAAAGACGAAAGGTGTTACTAGAAAAGCAAAAACATCAAAGAAATCAGGATCAAGACTCTCACAGAGATTTAAACACATCTAACGAAAGCAAATCAAGCACTAAACCAAGAAAACATCAAAAATCCAACAAAAACTACCGAAATAATCTTCAAATCTCAGAATGGATGCACGAGAAGCCGGGAGATTTAGATAATTGGTTTATTATAGCATGTCCTAAGGGTACTCGTTGTCTGGTTGTGAGAAGTCATCAATCTACTGAAGCATTTTATAAAGACGGTGGATCTATATTAAAATTCAAGTCTAATTTATCAATTGGAACAGTTCTCGATTGTGTTTTTGATAAAGAAAGCCAAATTTTCTACGTCCTGGATGTTTTAAGGTCAGTTATTTCTTTATTTTAGTTAGTGAACAATTCTAACAAAATTTTATTTTAGGTATGGAAACCAAGAGCTTCTTAATTGTGACGTCGAATTCAGATTTTATTGGATCAGAAACAAGTTCCTTGAAGATGAATGGAATACTTTGGACAGCAGTATTAAATTCGAGCCACTAGCTTACCACAATATTGAAGACATTCCTATGGTTAATACAGTGCTACAAAGGTACCCAATGTGGGAGCATGAGAATACCCAAATTGACGGATTCCTTTTTTATCACAAAGAATCTCTCTACGTTAAAGGTAGAACTCCCCTAGTTTTGTGGCTGTTTCCTTTCATGCTCGAAGACTTCTTTTCGCCTTCACAATATAAACTTAATCCTGCGTATATTGTAAAGCCAGACAATTATATCACTGCTCAGCAATACATGGATGATTTCGATAAATCCAGAATGAAAAAGAACCGTAGAATATCAAAAGATTCTTTAATGGAAGCTGAAGATTCAAGTTCTTTTGATATGACCATCGAAGCAGCAATGGAGAATGACGAAAACCAGGAGTTTAGCGCCATGAAGGATTTGGAATTAGAAATTGACTGAACACTTGACATGATAAATATCTTTTCAACTTGTGGATATTATCATATTATGAATTCCTTTGAACTTTAAATTGAATAAAGTAATCTAAACTTTTCATTGAATAGATCCATTTATTTTGCTTTTATCACTTTCAAAAAACCAAAACTCAAGGATAGGTAAATTCAGATTTTAGTTATCTTTAAAATTTAAAATTTTTATGGATCACAAAGAATTAATTTTTACTTAAGAAAAAACAAAATTTTACTTAAAATAATATTTATTCAACAACTTTTTACTATCTAACAGTCCTATATACTCTAAAAATGATCAAACTAGAATTTATATTGATATTTGGGTATCTTAATCGACTTCTTTGGAGTTTCCATTGGCTTTTTAAGGAGCAAACACAAAAATTTCTGATTTTCTTCATCGGTAAGGCCAATATCTAAGTTTATGAGTGTTTTCACAGTTTCAGAAGCTGCTCGAAGATCTTTACGATAGCCTGAAATTGGTTGTAAAATTTAAGCAACAAATCTAGTGATAAATATAGTTTTTAAAATTACATTGGTAATCCAAAAGTACTTTGAGTGTGGACTCAGTTTGCTTGAGCATATCATACTTCAGGAAGACTTGAATGACTGTAAAATATTCAAATAAGATTTAAAGAGTAATTTATATGATGATAAACTTACGCCGATGGACAGCATCCATATTTTGCGTTCTTAAATATGTATAGCACAAAAAATTTGCATCCACTTCGATTATTTTTCTCAGCTGTTCATGCTAAAATCAAATTGATTAGTAAATGGTTTGATTCATAATTATTTTTGTTTCTTACGTCCTGAAGTAAAGAATTTGAAATTTCCTGGTCCGAGTACCACTTGCTCTCGAAGCTCTTCTTCCATAAATTGTACAAAACAGTTGTGTCATTATATTTTACGCAAATCTCTTCGGAAAGTTTTTTAAATTTATATAAAACTGCTTCGCTTTTATTATGGATCGTCTCGAGAAGTATCTTAGCTAGCAGACTCTTTAGATGCACTAATAAGGCTGCATCAGCAAAATAGGCTGCACAAACATCACGAATCCCCTCAAAAGTCAAGTTCACAGAATTATTGGTCCATAAACAATTTAATTTGAAGTGATCAAATTTGTGCTGCTCTAGGTAAAGCTCTTCATTAATTTCTTCGCATATGTTTAGAAGCTGTTCAAAGCTTTTTTGATCTCCTATATTTTAACAAATAACATATAAGATAGTTTTAGCTATTAAATAAAATTTAATAATTACCAGAAGAACTTATAATATCTAAAACTTCAATAATAGTTGCGTTGGATGGCAGCTTTTTATAAAAAATGCATTGTGCAATGATTTCCTTAAACTCCACTGAGCTAGACTCTTCCTGCGAGCTAATGATCAGATTATCAAGCTGTAAGGAGCTCAAATTATCAATATTCAAACAAAGTTTTGGCTCATTGAGTATTTGCCTTGTTGATAAAGTTTTTCTTTGAGGAAACGTAGTAGGATTTTTTTGTTCTTGCGTATATCTTTGTCTTTGTAAGACTTTCCTGAAAATATTCATTTCATCTATTAATAACAAGATGATAAAAAAAAATTCGCAAAATACTCATTATTTACCATTTTTGATTTTTCACGTCAACCAGCGAGTTTGTGAATGTGTCCATTATATCAGGATCTGAAGTCTTGAATTCTCTTCGTAATATCCATAACATATCGAAGAACTTTTTACTATTTACATTAGAACGAGTTAAAATTGATTTCATTTTTTGAAAAACAACAAAACAACAACAAATCAATAACAATATCAATGACAGTTCTCATATGATGATTTTAATTAAAATAAATCGAGCCTCGAAACTCACGTTTAATCTCATTTAAATTTATCGATAAAACCGTTAAGTGTCGATAATTAAAAAGATTTACAAATTCATTCCATAAATTGGAAATTGTACGTTTAGATTAAAATATTCTTCCATTAATTAGATAATAATACATATGATTCAATTTTTTCAATTTATTAATCAAAAAATATAATTTATTATCGTACATAAAATGACTAAAAACATATAATCCTAATTACATTGTAAGATTCCAAATAATTTATTCGTTTTTAATTTAAAAGGGCTCAGTAGTTAGAGATGTGCTGTAGCTGCGTATGTACACTTATTGCATTTTGTAGGTTTGTACTAATTTAGTAAATTCTCTATCGCTCTACTCGTTCTTGATCACACTATATCCTGAATTGATTTGAATTTTGGGTTCTACTTCTTGATCCTTATTTCCTTCAAATTTCACATAAGTTTCTACAATGTTTGATGGCTGTTCTTGGTAAGTGTCAATGGATTCTGTGGAATCTTCTTCCGGGTTTGTGGTTTCAGTTGTCTCGTTGTCTTGTGCGGTTGCATTTTCTTCAGCCACATTAACAAAAGCAGTTGATAATTCTCCATTGAGCTTGTTCACTGTTTGAGTTGGAATATCGTACATGAAAATTTCCTGTTCATCTTCATTTGTGTTATCCCTTTGAAGAAAAAAAATAGTTCAAGTTTTGAAATATTTAAAAATTAAATTAAGAGTACTCACTTTGTAACCAAAAGCACGACACTTTGGAAATCAGTTTCCGTCTTTCCTTCCTTCTCTAACCATCTCTTGTAATTTTCTGAAGTTGGCTTGGCCAACAGTTGTTTCAAAGAATCTCCAGCAATAAACTTGACGTGTCTTGAGTCCAGAATATCCCTTTCATATCGGCCATCATCTTCAGTTGCTTGTTCACCACTCAAAAGATTATCAACTGGTGCCAAAACAACGACGCTGGAAATTTTTCTACCTCTCAATTCTTCTGGGATGGGAAATTGAGCGCCATTGATTTTCAAAGGCAAGTATCGATTGTAAATTTGTTGGTTAATGTCAACGGAAGGAAGAACTGTGGAATCAGACTTAATGTATTGATTTGAAACGCTCTTTTGAGAGTCTGAATCAAATCGTACAACTTTGAGGTTGATGTCTTCTTTTTTTGATGGGAATTTCTTTGTGCTGTCTAAAATCTTCATGATGTTTGTATCAGATTTCAATGTTCTTAATTTATCGTTGATGGTATCTCCATTTGGCTTCAAAACTGATACAATTTTGTTAGATGCTCCAATTTGGGTTCCTCCTCCAGCACTGAAAAAGTTGGCCAAGTGCTCTGGAGGCAAGTTCTCAAGAGATGTTTCACCGAGCTTATCATAATCCAGAACACTGATGTCAGCATTATCCAAGATTCCTGAAGACAACAGTTGTTGTCTCAAATCATCAGGAACTTCATCAGGCAATTGATAAGTGGATGGTTTTTTTGTGCTAGAAACTGGAGTGGCTGTTGTTGAAGCTTCTACTTTCCGATTAGGGACAGTTGTTGGACGATAAGTGGAAGAGATGGCTTGAGCTGGTGTTGAATGTCTGACCTCATTAGAATTTTGCCTGTTGTTGCTTCTTACATCAACGTCCAAGAAATTTTGATTTGGGAAATGTTTTTGCTGATTTTCAAGTTGTGGGATCACATCTGAGAAATGGTTTGATACGCTTTGTCCATTGGTAGGGAATCTTTGTTGCTTTGGCTCAGAATTGGGTGTAATTTGAGGTTCTGGGTTCTGGTGATAAGATGGCATGTGTATGTTTTCTTGATGATAAACGATTGGTCCATTTACAGTTTCTGTGATGTGATGCTCGTATTTTGATACAGAATGAACAAGCTCACCTCCTGGTGGCAAGATATTCTGGAAGTTATGATTCTCATGTTGGTTAGGTTGAGTTTGGTGGTTAAGTTGGTTTTGCTGAGGTCTGTGTCCAGATAAATTTGGAGCTGCTTGTTCTGTAAGTCCTCCTTGGAAGATTTGAGGATCGTTGAACTGCTGGCTAAAGTGTTGCTGCGGTTGCGTCTATAAAGGTAAACGAATAACAAAAATTACTTGATGTTAAAAAGTCTAACCTTAAAAATATTAAAATCTTACCTGAAACTGCTGTTGATTAATTCTTTGACCTTGAAGATTCGATTGGCTCTGCTGAATTGGCTGGTTTTGTCCAAAGTTCTGAGTCTGTTGAAGGGGAACTACAGGTTTGGGTCTGAATTGAGGAGGAGCAGGCTTTGATGATTGCTGATTAAATCCATTGAACGGTTGATTGAATTGAGGCCTGTTTTGAGATGGTTGAGCAGGAATTTGTTGCTGTGACTGAACATTATTGAATACTTGAGGAGGTCGGTTGAGTGGAGGTTGCTGATTCAAGTTATGCAATGGAATAGGGATTGGTTTAGGCTGTTGTGGTCGAGGATTCTGTTGGAACTGATTAAAATTCTGAGTAGGTTGTGGACCAGGCTGCTGCTGCTGTTGCTGCTGAATTCCTTGTGCAGGGAATCTTACTTGAGACGCATGGGCATGATAGTTAAATGGAGGTCGTTGTGGAAGACCTGGAGAAAAGTTTTGAGGAGGACTATTGTGTGGTGGCCTGAAATTGTTTGATGGTGCTTGTGCTGCAAACTGCTGTTGCTGTGGAATTGGCTGTCTGTTTCCGAAATGTTGAGATGAGATAACCTGATTTTGTTGGAATTGTGGTTGCTGGAAATTGGGAGGTCCTTGAGTATGTTGGAAGCTTGGTTGTGGTGCTTGAGGCTGTTGAAAGTTTTGAGGAGGTCCTTGATTCTGTTGGAAATTTGGAGGTCCTTGAGTATGTTGAAAGTTTGGTGATGGTCCTTGAGGCTGTTGGAAGTTTTGAGTATGACCTTGGGGTTGCTGGAAAGTTGGAGGAGGTCCTTGAGTCTGCTGGAATTGAGGAGTTTGTTGTGTGAAAGCTGCTTGTTGAGGTCCTCGACCAGCAAACTGTGAATTAGGGTTAAATGGTTTCAATGGAGCATTTTGAGGCAATGTCAGTTGATTCGACAAAAATGGCGGTGACACGAAATTATTCTGAATATTCTGATTTTGATCAAAATTATTAAGAACTCTAGGGTGATGTTGGAATTGATCTGCTTTAGTTTTAAATTGATCTCTTGGATTAACTGGAATAGCAACAACTGGCTGTATAGCACTTTCTTCGTGCTTTTCTCCTTGATGACTGTCTTGTTTGCTATGATGTTGATTATTCCCTTCGCCAAAAGTAACATGTACTCCATGCTCTGCTTCATATCTTTCAGAGTCAGGTCGAATGATAGCTCTCAAAGTGGTTGTCTTTAGAGGTGGGCTCGGAGTTACAATATAAGGTGCTGACTCTTCTTCTTCCTCATAATTTTCTTGATGATGACTAGCGGGTGACAAAGCAGCAACGGGATCGCTGATCACTAGACCGTGCTTATCATCTTTCTGGTACTTTACGTAGAATACTTGAACTTGCTCCTTCTTCTTTTTCCCAGGTCTTGGGAGTTCTGGTTCAGGAAGAGTTTCATTTGACTCACGGATGATAATTTCAATTATAGGTTCCGGGGCTTCTTGATATTGAGGTTGATGGTGGTGATGATAGATGTGTGTAGGGCCTGCTCCACTTATATAGTTTGAACTGTCTGGTTCGTAGCCTTATAAAAAAAGTAATTTCAATTCAATAGTCATAATTTTGGGTCAGGTTGAGATTAACTTACCACTATAAGCTTGTGGTCTCTGTTGTGCATATGCATACTGTGGCTGCTGCCTACTGCTCTGATAATCATAATTTCCACTAGATATCCGCCTATCAGCACCATAATAGTTTCCAAAAAGGTTTAAATTTCTTTTACCCCTTGGATCTTTATCTGTTGAGGTGGCCGTTGAGTTTTTGGCTGCTTTCTCTGCTGCATTGGCTAGCACTACTGTCGCACAAATCTGTAAATATAATAACGTAATTGTCCATTACTAAATTGCATAATCTTCAATTCTGTGTGCCTGTTGTTTATTGCCAGGTGGTAAAGCATCAAACAAAAAACATCCAAACACTTTTTTGTTTGCAGAACATAATGGCAATTGAGCATAATGAATAGACACATTAACAGAAACAATTGGTAAAATCGTTTTGTGGCAACAACATAGCAGAAAAACAATTCAACTCCACATCCAGCTCATAATAAAGTGTGGAAAATGTATTTTCAACATTGTCTATAAATTGCCCATAAACTATGTCTTTGATGCAAAAAAACTCTTGAAACAGGCAAAAATAAAGCAAAAGTGATATTATTCAACTAAACTCAAGAAACTTAATAATTCATCAACATGCAATAATAATCTACTGGAGAATGTCATTTACAGGGAATTAGATTTGTATAATTATAGAGAATTTATTAAGCTTTTGTACAGTACTTTTGCTTTCGCGATCAATGGTAGTAATTTCATCGAATTTATTAGCTTATATGAAGCAGTGCATCATAATTATCTGTTAATGGACACTGTTGCAAATTTGGTCTGATCAGATTCATTAAAGTTTGGCGGGAAATTGTCACTTTTTGCGCGGATTTTGGGATATGGCCTTATTTATAAGTTTTGTGGATTAATCATGAGTTAATGGAGATGTTGCGTGATTTTTGATGATATGAGGATTTTAATGGATTTGAATTTTGTAGGCTTTGTTTATAATATAATGGAATGTTTTTAAAAAAGTTTTACCGTGAGGAAAAAGGTGAACTATTTGTAAATACCTAGCATTTAATGTTTAATGTTTCATGAGCTGTTTCTTCACTTTTGATTTCGGGTTCACAACGAAATGACACATTTCGAATATTTTTTGGAAATTATGTTTTCAGGCGTTTTATAGCATGGAAGAATTTCATGTATATTGAACTTAATTTCGAGATTGTTACCATGCAAGTGTGTGGTGAGTTTTTGTATATAAATTTTTTAAAGACTTTTAATATTCTCAATTCAATGAATATCTTATTTATGTTGATATGTTCTTTTCACAGCTACAAAAAGTCTTCAATTGAAGTAAAATAAGTTGTACATTATCATTTTTATGAAGTTATAAAAAAATTACTGCATAAACCATCAAACTGATATGATCTTCGACCAATTTTCAACAGTGCTCCTTGATGATTTGTTTGTTTCTACTACTAAAAAAACACTCTCGTTGTCCAAACAAACTAACGTATCAATTAATTACACTACTTAAGTTTTATGTTTTAAAATTGATGAATTAGGCAATTAGCTATTTACCAGTAATCTCTCAGTTAACATGAATTGGACCTGAAGTATTGAAATAAACTTCAAGTTGCTTAAACCATTAAACTTAATTTTCTTCTCCTGTAGTTTGCGAGCACTTTGGTAGATCTTGAAATCATGATTGATGATCCTCCAGTGAGATTAATACGCTATATATCGTCTCGTAAAACCGAAAATGTTTTTTCGGTGAAGATTAATGTAATTTATCAAAAACACATATTTTGTTAAATATTTCAGACTTCTGGCTGTTCATTCCAATTGCTTCAATAAAAAATTATAAAAATACTTGAAACTTCTTCGTTAACGATATTCCGCAGTTTTCTCTCCAATCGAAGTTTTCAAAGTTTCTCTTTCATTTCAGATTTAAAATATGAAATTTTCAAAGAAAAGGTTAAATATTTCTAATAATTTTTAATGGTTCTGTATTTACTATTTTGTTTGTTTGCTTTGGACTGCTCATAAAGTTTATAAAAATTTTAATCCGATTACCGATCAAAATATGCCAAACATCACAATAAATCAACAGTTTGACCAATAGATTGAAATGAGGGAGAAATTAGTGGCCTTTGTTGAATGGAAAGAGCTTTCAAACAATATTGACTATGCTATTGTAAGATAAATATGTTTGGACGCATTTCTTGAAAACTTTTTTTAGCGAACTGTTGGTGAGCTTTACTTATGTATATTTATTATATCTATCCGCTTGAAAAATAGAGCGAAATTATTTTTTTTTAAATGTTGGTCGTTGATTCAATAAAGTTTAAACCCAAAACAAAGACCATGCTAAATTTGTCAAAGAGAACAATTAATTTTAAAAATCACGATTAACTATCAGTTGTTTATTGTGTTAAAGCTGCTAATTGGACAAACAATTAAACAAAGAATGACGACATCTTCTGATCTAAAAAATGAAAATGAAACCAAAAAACGCTTCTCGAGTAAACAATTTCTGTTATACCGTATATTGATTCAGAATGTGAAATGGAATCAAAATATGAAAATTGAGGTCGACAGTCTATGGTGAATATTAAAATCTACATATTTGTGATATTTTGTCATTTTGTGAGCAAACTTTAACTGCTTTAATACTTAATTTAATAATGTGGTGAAAATACTGAAAAAACTCAGTCAGTATCGACTTTTTCTTCATTAACTATGAGAAACTACAAAACTATCAAATTTGAGCTAATGTTTATGCGTTTTCATTTTACATTATTGTGGAATTGGGGTTTGTTGGTTGAAAATTGGGAGTGATAGACTTTATATAAGCTTAAGCATGGAACACTTTTTTGACTATGAAGATGTTTATACAACAATACAATAAATGTGAAAATTCAAACAAATTGCAAGAATTGAAAACAAATATTACGAATAATCGAAATCCTGGTACAGTAACTCAAAAATATAAACGTTCAAAAGTCATTTAATTTTATGCATCAGTTTCTCTTCCACTGAAATCCGCGTTATCAATTCACTTTTATCCTCAATTCCAACATTTTAGCATTTCTTATTTATTTCCAGTTCATTATACCAATTTAATTCCAATCATTTCAACCAATTCAAGCTCATTTTCAACACATTTTAACACAATTCGGATTTTCATCGGAGTCTAGCAACTGTTATTATTCAAATTGATTGAAGAAATTAGAAACATTTTCAAAATTAAATAAACTTGAATAAACTAAATTATTACCCAGTTAATGAAATTAGTAGACTTCTTCTTTCCAGCCACTTAAGCCACTTTTTCAAATGAATGAGGTATTTAGCCAATTTTCAATTATGCATGGCTTGAACTTTGACATTGCGTTTCCGTCTTGAAACACTATGTAAAACTATAAAAGTCGATTAGACGATGAAATTGTGCAGATAAAGTGGAAATACTAATTGAAAATGGCAATTATTATTCTTCCCGCTAAATTAAATCTTGCTTTGTGCGCCATCAAATAGTATAACCGCCAGTATAGCTCATAATATCTTATTGTATACTATTATAGCCTTATTGTGTGGAATAGTTTGGTATTGTAAGTTTTAAGTATTGTGCCTTGTGAATTCTATTGCCACAACATTAAAAATGTTGGCTTTCATCTGTAGATCTTTAGATCTACTGATATTCAGATAAACATGAAACGGCAATATAAAATAGCATAAAAAGCTTCAAAAGCAAATTAAATTAGTTATGACTGCTAAGACAACTCAATTTGAAAATTTTTGCATGTTTGAAATTTTGAACGTTTTTATGTGAATGAAATTGAACATATTTGGAGAAATTCTTGAAAAACAAGCAAAATAAAATGTAAAATACATGATCTTGCCCTTTTGCAAAAAAAGAAACAAAAATTAACAGTTAAAAGATTTTGATTCGTTAAAGTTTATAAATAAATCATCCGAATTTAAAAGAAATTTATCTTGAGCTCATCATGCTTTCAATCAAATGCCCTTGACTCTGAAAATCTCAAGGTAATCGGGCAACTCTCGACTTGACACACAAAACAAACGAAAAATCAACTTGAAACGACTTCAACTGTTTCTGTTTGATTGTGGCTTGAATTGCCTGAATTTCTTGAATGCAATCACAAAAAAACTCGAAAAAACGAGAAGAAATTTTACTTTTAATGTTTTTAATGTAATTTTACTTTTGCTTGGAAACTGTTGGATTTCTTATTGCTGTAGTTTTCATATTATTACAAGATAATAACGATCGCCAAGTTGTCTTGTTTTGTACTTTGTCTTCATGTTTGTTAAAATATGGAGAGAAAAATTGGAGGCAATGATGATGAGATGAGAAACTGGGACTACAACCTTTGATATATCATAATAGAATTGTAGTTTTGCATCATTGCTAAAATAGATTATAAACTGGAGCCATAGAGCTGAAGCAATTCAAGTGCAAATCTCTTATCTCACATATTAATTTTAATACAAAATTTTTATATCTGTTTTAAAATTTAATAAAGCATGACAAACACCAAATGAAGATTAGAGATTTCAATACCACCCTGTTATCTAATCAGTCGTCGTTTAACAGTACAATAAATACCAAAAGCACCACAAGATGAAGCACTGACTATAAAAAATTAAGTAAGTAAGTAATAAGATGATGATATTTTAAATACTTTCACTTATAAAAAGCACAAGTATTTTTTTTCTCTGCACGTAGAGCAGTAAAATTTTTTGGAAAATCACCAAAGTAAATATGCAAGTATGCACAATAAAATATGAATAAGGTACATTTGAGTATAATAAAAGAGTGTGCTGAATTGCTGATGCATCTTCACAATTCCAGCGTGGCGGAAATGAAGTGCAATTTGTTTTATATGCAGCGCTCAGGCAATTTGTCATGGGTAAGTGAAGGTTTTTAATGTTTTTATGAATTTCTCCAACTCAAAACTTGTAAAGTACTCATTTATTAATCATCACAGATTCCTCTGAGATTACTTGCAAATTTCGTTTAGCGCAGTAAATGAAATCTTGACCGCATTCACATGAGGACACTCACCAGCAAGAAGAGCTTCATGGCTAAATCCGGTAAATTTTCGGCCGATCGAATTATCCAATAACTTAGTTTTCACTTAATTCACTTAAATACTCGTCTTTGCTCGTGTGGCGACTTTTGCTTTAATTCGCCATGTATATTTTCTTGTAGATTTTCTCGTGATCTTTTTCTTGATATATTTTTTAATTTTTTTTATTAAATGACACACTTATTAGCGAGATTTTCGCTGCCGCTTTTGGATCACCACTCAATTCGGCACCACTTTCTTTCTTGCTACGCAAAGATTCCACAGAATTATCGACGAGATCGATTAAGTACACCGCACGAGACTATTTCAGCTCCATCTTTACCACTTCGTTTTCTAAAAAAGTATTTGTCACTTGCATCTGGACGAAGTGATAAGCACAAGAGAAAGCACTTGCAGTTTTCCTTTTTACTTTTTCAAAAAACTCTGCTAATTTATCTTCGAATTTAATAAACTCGGCGACTTTTCAATTTCTTTAAATTTTTGTTATTTAATTATTTTTTTGTTCAAACTGCTAAAATTAAAATAATTTCATTAATTCCACTAGTGAGCTTCTGCTCAAGCTCTCTATCTCTAAATCGGTAAATCCACAAGAGACTGGGCCACGTCTGTAGCTGATGATTTCTCGCAACTGACTAATTTCCTACTCGGAATAATCGTCGCGTCCGTTTCTTACAGCGAGGTAGATAATGCGACAGCAACAACAATTGTGGTGTGCAGACCACATTTCTTCTCCCGCTTCTTTTGAGCGGTTTTTTCGAGCGGAACTTTCTTTGAGTATGGCATTGAGGTGCCGTGAGGTTGGAGATGTGTGGTATTTGGGATTATGTTTAATTTGATTTTATTATGAACAGTTGCAAATTCTCGTATTTTGATTGTGGTAAAAATTGTAAAAATAAATAGTTACTTTGAATTAGAATTAGTATTTTATGTAGTGATAATTATTTTTAGCTCAATTTCTACCTTTCCATGGAGAAGTATTTTTTTTTTGATGTAGATATTCTAAAAATAATTATTTTTATTATAGAAATATCATAGAAGTCTCGACAGAATACATTTTTTATTTAATAAAATTTTACTCCACTCAGCTTCTTGGAGAAAGGTGAACATGAAAATCCACAAAAATACATTTCCAAATAAAACACCATTAAAGATTCTTTGCAAGTATTTTCATATCTTTCCGAGACGAAATTACTATTCGGCAAGGAGCTGAAACTTTTATTTCAACGAATTTTAATCGGTTCGATGTAGCAACTGCCTTGACTATCTGAAGTTAAATTGCTGCCTTAAGTATATCTCAGCTGCCGTTTAGAAACTTCAAAAAACTATAAAAGTTTATTCACAAATCTACAAATAGACTGAATTATTATATTTTATAGTTTTATTAGTTTCATTAGAGTTAAAAGAAAGTCATGTTTGGGTTGGATGGAAGAATGTGGCTCGGTCACCATAATAAAGCTGCTATAAATTGCTTTGCAGACAAGAATCGGTAAATCACAAACGACTGCGCGTAAAGTTGCATTCAAAAGCTTTTCAACCATAAATTATACATATTTCGGGTTTTCTTTGTATTATTTGCAGAATTTGCACATTTTTCCAAGTTTGATGGCAAAAATAGTAAAATAGCAAATTTATTGCTACGAGTTTGGCTTGGAAGACTGAGGAGCTAGCCAAGAAGTAAAACAATGCACAATTGAATATTAAAAACATTAAGAGGCATGTGCTGTGCATTTCTGTTGTGCTTGTGCTGTATACTTAATTATTATCATATTTAAGCTGTTTAGTTCTTTATAAATTGTAGATGCATAAAAACGATTGAACAAATGGAAAATTGTTTAAACATAAATTTGTTTCAGTGCATTTTGTGAAAAAAACATTTGAACAATGTTTCGAGAGGCGCTAGAGGGTTTTGTTTTAAAAGTGAGTGCATTAGAGTAACTAAACTTGCTTCGTAATACCAGAAATGGAAGCGCGGGTGCACTTTCGTTGATTTTACACTTTCAGATACTATAATGATACAAAAATGTTTATAATAAAATTGTCATTTTGATTATTTAATAATTCTGATGGCCTTAAATCTTTTTTAATATAAGCAATTAATATTTTAGTTTTAAAAGCTCTAACCTATAAAACCATACACAAATTTCTCAATATTAAAAGTGTTTTGATGTTTTCAGTTTCTTCACAATTATACAGTAAAACGAACTATTTATTACAATTTAAAGTATCTCAATTAATAGTATTGTTATATTGTAGTTAAGCTTATTATACAAACCATCACTCAAACAGCATGTGTTAAACGTATTACCTGCAGGTATTTTAGACTTTGACCTTTTAATTATATACAGTGTAGCATTATACTTACTCATTATAAAGGTAATTCAAGTAGGTTACATAGAAGATAATATAATTGAAGATTAACAGCTTGATTTATTTTAAATGAATTATTATTTAATCTGTATTAAATTCACCAATTTTTTTAAAAAATTATGGCATTCAAAATTTTATTAAAAAAGTTGACCACAAGCCACCAACCTTTGTTATGAAGAAATCTTTGAGATTTGCAGGCTGTTTAACGTATAGTGAAATATTATGGTTGTGCATCATATCATTAAATGTAACTGATCATTTTCAAACAAAGAATGAATGTAAGTGTAAATTTGAGCACAACTGGATCCTCATTATTTAACAAAGTTCAAGACATTTAATCATCTATGCATCAACTTGTTGAATTTTTTTAAACATAAAGTACAAGTGAAATCGCACAAAATATTTGCCAAAATGCAAATTCTTCTTATTCCAACTGATCTTCTTCAATTTCCAGACCACCCATAAATCCATCCACGAAAACAAAACTGAATGACTGGAAAAGGTCACGCAATGCAGACGCAATTTCCTCAAAAAAGTCGTGAATCCAAATCCTTCTTACAGCTATATCAATCAACGCAAACACAATAAGATTGTATCGCTAGAACGAAAGCTCTCAACGCCCATAAGCAGCGACGAACCCATCAATTTCCATGATTTCCGTAATGTCAGGTAATGTTTCATTTGTTTCTTTAATTTCCTCGACTAAAGTTTGTTGTTTTGGGAACACAAAACATAATTTAACTGCAATATATAATTTTATAAATTGGAAGATATTGAAGAAATATTCGAGAAATCTGAAGTAATCGCACTGTTGTGAATTTATGGAATTTCTCATGACTTTTCTTTAGGTCATAAGAATAAACAAAAGAACAAGTGAAAACTACCAAAAAATTAACAAAACATTAACAAATACTCCCCAACAGTGTCCAAAATGTAGATATTTTCGAATCCATCAAAAGTTCAATCACGCATCGGCAACAAAAGGCACATTCAATCGTGTCGTTCACATATTTGTATTTTGGAATAATGTTAGCGTTTCATCAACAATTTTTATCTTTTTCTTTATTTATATTGTTCGGCACAATTTCGGCATAATTTGAATAATTTCAATCAATTAAACCATTTTAGTATTTTCACTTGCAAAGAAGTGAGCAAACAAATTCCAATGATCACCACAAAAAAGTCACTCAATTTGCACTTCCAAAAATTTCTCAAGTTTTTAACATTTTTTAAACATTTTAAATAAATTCATAGAAAGAAGAAATTTGGTGATGATTGACGAGGGCTGAAATTTGCATACCAATATTTTGATCAACTAATAGTATTTTATATTTAACTTCGACTTAAAATAATTTGAATAAATTGGCCAGTCAATAAATATTGGAAATAATTCGATAGTATATTCAAAATTCACCCAATTTAACACAGATGTTCCAAAATAGCAGTTTCTCGACCAGTCGCGCCCAGTCATTTATATTGGGCCACTAACCTCCTTAAACTCGGCTGTGATTCAGTCTTTTGCACAAAATAATACTTAAATTCATACTTAAATATATGCAAAAGCCAATATTTATTCAAAATAGCTCTCTTCCGATGGATGTTAAATAGTTAGCGAATATTGATGGAATATTGTGAATCTTTTACAAACAAACTTTGTCTTTAAAAATCTTTTAATTAATAAACTGTATGCAAATTGTGGAAATTATTCACAACTGACTTTATAATTTTTACCAAGAGTATTTTATAACAAGGCAGGTGCCTTTTACAAATGACTTTTAATTTACTATTAATATTTTTCACAATCGATTTTGCCATTTTCATTAAAGCTCCTAAGTAAGAAGATATATTTCCTTTTTATTACATAATCGTTGGTATTGCTTTATTTTCATCTTTTATTTAAAAGGTTTTATAGCAAATTTTTACTTAATTTTTAAATAATTATTTGCTTTATTATTGCTTTTTCGGTGCCTCAACATTAATTTAAATTAATAGAGTGGAAGTATAAATATTCTTGTAGGTTGTAAATTATAGTATTTTCAGTATGCCTACGTAGGCAAGAATTCAATATTTAAAGGAACACCAATTATGGCAAATATTAACAAAAATTAGTATCTTTGATCAAAATTCCTTTTTGGGAAATAAAGCAATAAAGTTTTTATGATTTTATCTCTAAAATTGATTTTAAATGTGTTTATTCTTATTTTATTTGTTTATTTTTATTCAAATTCAGATCAGTTGAAGTTTCTATGCTTTTTCCCACACAAAAAAAATTAAAGGGAAATTTTTAATAATCATCTTTAATGGCTAATATTAAATATTTAATTGATTTTAATAAGGTAGTAAAAAATATAATAAACATAATGTCAATAACTCAAATGATCATTTCTATTTTTGAAATAATTTTGATTCTCATCTGACCGACATCTGACCTATTAAATAAATGAGCTGATCATAATCAAACTATCAACAAAAAAGGATTTCCTTTCGAATATTAAATTTCCCTAATAACTTCGTGGGTTCATAAAATTAATTTAAAAGACGTTCCATTACAGAATTGTATATTTAAAAATTATTACTATGCAACAAAAATGCTTTTTAGTTAAGCATTTTAGCTTGATTTTTATAACAAGCAAAGCAATGCTAAATTAAATTAATTAAATGATGTTATCTTACAATGTATCCAAAAGTGGTGAAAGATATGGAATTAAATTAATTTTGAAACGATTCGCTTAAAATAAATGTTAAATTATTAATTTGCAATTACTGTAACTGACTGCAGATAAAAAAAAATTGCCAAACCAGAAACATAAAACTAATTTTTTGTTTAATTGGATGGTTGCTTAAAAAATTGCATTAAAATTGTAATAGAGAGTCGGTGTATCTAATTTCTATTTCACAGAAACATATATTTAATTATTGCTAATGCAATCCTTTATCCCATATACCTCTTGACAACATCACAAACTTCAAAGTAAATCAAGCTAAACACAAAATAAGAAACTGCAATAAAACTTCCCAAAAAAGTGCCAAAATTATTCGAATACGCAAATTTTTTCCCAAACTTCTTTCCTGTTATCTTACTTATTTTCATGGTTTTTTGTAGTTAAAGCTAAGAAAGTTGCCGTTAAAAATTTGTCTCTCATTTATTTACATTTTATTGCAAAAATATCATAAATGTTTAAAGTGAGGGAACTAATTCGATTAAATAAATTTATGCCCCGTGATAAATTTTTCATATTTTGAAATTTTCAAGCCTGCATGCATCGCTGGATGATTTATTGGGTGTTGTTAGAGGCTACCCATAAATTTGAAGATTCGTGAAAAAATGAAAAAGGCATAATTAATCGAAGAAATTTATTTGGAAGAATATTGTTAGTAATATTATATTATTTTTGAAACAATTCACATTTGATTATACTTTTTTGATAATTTGAGAACTTCGAAATTTTGATTCGATATACATTTACTAAAATAATCCTTTTTGGATGCCCCCTATTTCTTCACCCATTGTAAATTTAAATTGCATGGCGTCAGAAGTGTCGTTGAATTCGTTCCAAACGAAAGTCAATCCAGGAAATCCAGCAGCGATAATATCTCTAGAAGCTCAAACAGATCTCTCTCTTTGCACTACAAAATATAATACAAAAACTCACAAAAAAACTAGAAAAAACTATTAAAGCCATAAATGTAACACAAAAGCTGTAGCAATAACAAGCCTGGCCGACAATATGATTTTTCAATTTAATTCGAACGCGATGATAAACATAATTTTTAATATATGAAGTGTTATGTTGTGTACCTTTTATTTCATTTATTTCATCGCAGCATAGACCATAGAGAAATGGTAAATAAGTTAAATAAATGTACGTTTTAATGGAAAATAATGGAATAATGTACTGAAATCATACAATTAGTTTTTTACTAAGACTTTCATGCTTTTCTGAGCATGACCGTTTTGCTTGTTTTAATAATGTTTCAAAGTTTTTTGGTCTTTTAATACGATAATACACACAATTTGTTTGAGAAAAGTGTTTAAAAGTGAATTTTATGTTTTTTGATTGGTTTATTAGTGGTTTTTGGACACGCTGACTCTTTTATGGGAATTGTGGGAATTTTTGTTAGACCGTGGATCAGACAACATGCATTATTGATCAGAATTTATTGAAAAATCATTGCGGGACAAATTTGGTTGGAATTTATTCGGAATTCTTTTGAGATTATTCTTCTAATGGTTTTCAAAAACTATTAGACATGAGCTAGAAAAAACTTAAGAGTAAAACACATTAATTATCAAGTATAAAACAATTGAAAATCAGTAAAAAGTTTCAGGTATAAACTCAACTTTTAACTTTCTTTCAAATTTCCAAAAACAACCAAGCAATAAACCAAAAAATATTATTTCATCCAACTTTCCAGAAAATCTCACTTTCTGCAAAGATCAACAAGAAATTCTAGGTGGCCGGGCCTCTTTTGCATAATTATAAGTTTACATTTGACCATATAATCATTGAAGACCTCATAATTGGCTTAATCCGCAAACCCATTGAAAAAATTGCTCATCTTAGCAAAAAGGTGTTATAAAATTATAATAAACCTAAATAAATAAACACGCCATCGGCTTTCAAACTTTTGATTTTTGCATCTCTCTAAATCTGTGGTAATACAATCGACTGTATGGAATTAATGATGATGAATGACGAGGAAGATTAGGAATTAGGATTTTGGGGCCAAGAAATTTATTAAGCTTGTTTTCGTATAGTATTCAAAATATTTGTAATATTAATTTGAAGTATCTGAATTGCTCAAAAGAGCCCGAAGTGCTTCAATAAGTGAAGTGCCTCTAGTCTTAGAAGTGCGTGTTTGAGATTTGAAAGATTTAATTATATGGTCCAATAGGTAACATATTCAAATTTTAACTAAAATTTTTTTCATGCTTTTTGCCCAGATATCCATCAGAAAGGTAATTGAAGGTTTGTTTTATAATAACAAGATAAATACAGGCGAGAAGATAGTTGAAGGTAGAGCTGATGACATACTGAAATAGAAAGTGACGTCATATAATGATATTCAAATTTTACAGTTGTTAAAACTCCTCAGATATTTGACGAGGAGCAAGTAGTCATTATAATATTATGCAGATACAAACAATCTGATATATTGTAGGTTGTTTGGGCTCGTTAGGCCGTTTAGGCAGATTAGAAGGCGTCACTTTTGGGAGTTGACTGTTCAAACAAATTCCTTTGATAAATTGTATTTTGAATTACAGTGTACAGTAGCATATAATTGAAAGATCTGAATAAATTTTTTGAATAATGGAATCATGTATGGTCTTTACCTAGTCTATGACAAATATGAATATAAGTACTGTAACCGCAACCCAACCTAGCAACACCCGAATTACTTATATGATTGTGCATGAAGCTGTAAAGAGTATGATCTATTATGAAATAAATGGATTAATGATCGTTTAACATTTAAACTCTTCAAGTTGCTTCAGTCTGTGGAAATAGCTCTGTTTAGATGTTATTTAACCTAATTTATTTATTATTCATCCGTCAGACATTTATCTGTAGCAAATATTAAAATAATTTGTTAAAAATATTTTATTGATCTTTAAATTTAGTGCAAAAGTGATGGCTCGATTTCCTTTAAAAAATTCCTCAGTTTATGATAAAAAATAAAAAAAATGCAGAAAGTTTTTATTTCCAGGTTGATTATGCAATTTCATTGAAATATTGCAAATAATAAATATTTTAATTGCTACAGCAAAATATTAACGATCAGTTTCTTATGTTATTAAATTATTATCTATGAGTTAAAATATAAGTATTCCAAGAGAAAAAGAACTTTGTAGGACATCCAATTTTTACCTTATTTTTGAAATGATTTTAATAAAAATAGGTAATAATTGTTCATACCATTAAAATATTAATAAAAGTAGATACTTTAAAAATATTAAAAATATTTAACTGAGATTTACCTTAAAGTGATTAAACGACCGTTAATATCAGAATGCATACATCCGTACAATAAAATTGTTACGTAAACTCAATTAAAAAATTCAATCACGCAAACTAAATTTAATATTATTGAAATAATCATCGTTGCAGCTTGAAATCATTTCACTTTCAAAAAATTCATATTTCGTCAAAGTCAAACCTTTCTAATCAAAAGCCCTTGGCCTGACTGTTTATCTGAAGCGAACACATCAAGCATCATCTTTTTGCTCTGTAAGCCATCAATATTTGTCGAAAAGCATCAAGTCCATCCGAAGATGTCCACTAATTGATTGCACCTTTTTCGGCTAATTTTCAACCAATTCGCCAAGCAAATGATTAATTTATCACTAAACATTCCAATTTATTTCAATTCATTCCATTTACCAAAACTCATTCGACTAACGAACTGTTGGGCAAAAAAAACTAAAAGTGTTGCTTAATTTGCGGTAATAATAAATTGTTCATTCAAAATGTGATTTATGATGACTGCACATTAAATGGGAAACATTTTGTTTGAAGACTCGCAGCCAAAAAAAACTTTCTTCAAGCCAAACGCATATGCGAATGAAATGGCAAATTAAAGGAGAATCAATTTAAGCGTTCGAGCCATTACGAAATTACGGTATTTGAATAAAAATAAACAAACAGTCATTGCCGCCTTTTTGCTAAAGCACAATTGAATAATTACTCGGGTTTCAAAGTAAATATTAATTAGTGTATGCATTCGGTAAATTATATATTATAACATAGTCTGGGGGTGGTTTCTTGAATGAATTATGAAAATTAATTTTCTTAGCAAATACTATTGAGTTTCTAGCAACAAGAAAGCTTTAATTTGGAATTTCAGTTTTCCTATCAGTTTTTGCAAAATTTTAATTTTGCCTAATATGTTCAGATATTTTCTATAAAATTACATCAACAAAGTTTTAAAATATTGTTTCATTGGAAGCAATCATACATATTTTTCTCAGCTTCGCAACCCTCATCATGCTCGCATTACAAAATCAATGGTTCCGATGAGCAGAAATTAATCCTCAAATTCCACTTTTTTTAAGTTTGCCAAGTATTTTTTGCTCTTTGTCTTAATATTGCACAATCCCATGTAATTACACTTTTGTTGCTCTTTGGTGAATTAGCTAGTTGGACTCGGTTGAGGCTTGCATAATCGCAACCATCTTAAGTCGTGGCTCGTTGATTGTTGATTGTCCATTACAACCATTCTAAAAGCTTGAAACATGCTCGAATTGCTCGAAATCGGTAAATCACTGAAACAAATTCGATTTTATGTAGTTAAACGTTAAATTGTTAAATTGTTTTAGTCATTTGTAGACAAGATTCAAGGTTTGCCGGACTTTCTCGATGACTTTTGGGATTTTTGCGGGTTTTTTATTTTATTTTCGGAAAAAAGGTAATGACGAAGGGGCTTTAGACTTTTTTCGTAGATTTTAAGAAAGTTTAAAAGAAGATATTAAGATTTCAATTTTACATATTTGAAAAAGTTTATATTCCAAAAGACTTTTTTGCTATTAATTTAAAATATCCACAAAGGATCTTCTTTTAAAAAAATCAATCCTTCGTCATTTCATCCACATTCTCTATGAATATTCAGATAGTACTTATATATGCAAACTTTTAATCATACACCATATGACATACAGTGTTACATATTTATCCAAAACAGCATTTATCGTCAATAAAAATCCAATTAAGATTACTTTTTGTTATATACTTTTACTTTGGGAATGTTTAATTAAACATATTTTTTGTGATTGTACAATCCCAAGTGAAAATAATCCTGAAAAAGACTGCTAATCATACTGCTCAAACATACTTAAAAAGGTCACGAAATATCGCTGCTTTTCGAATTTTTTTACACTACTTATATACTACTTATCATATTGAAATTTCGGATGTGTCACACTGCTTTTTCAAATTTTTAGTAGAATGTTTAAGTATGTTTTGGTAGGACAATTTTGCAAAAAAGAAATTTCAAATTGCTGAAATCTTAACTTTTTAAGGTCTTTTTAAAACTTTTATTTTATTTTTTGCAATTTTTAAAGGGAAATGTTGATATTATTGTTACGGCGTCAGCGATGCTCTTCTTGTTGATTTCGGCCGGACTCAGGATTTGAACTCGATCTTCTCGCGCGAGTAATTTGCTTGCTACCACAAAGCTGTTGGGGATTCTTTTGAGAGGACTGCTTAAAACTTATATAAGCCAAAGTGCCTTTTTTGAACCAATTTGGTATTATAATACTGAATTCTTGTATCAAATAGCTATTAGTGCTGAAGAATAAATAAACAATCCAAATTAGTTGATTAGAAATATGTTTTAACTTCAATTATGCTTTTATCTGAAAAATTTTAAATTAAAATCATAAGGTGTTGAAGTTTTTTTTTCTAATTGTGTAAATTAAGCATATTTTATTTTGGAAACAATTTAATTAATTTTAGAATTTGCAAGTCTCATTGGTCATTTTGCGCTTTTTTGGGGAGTTTATATAGAATAAATTTAACCTGATTCGTAATATGAACCAACCAATTGCAAAGTTGTTATACAAACTGTTTGTAGATAATTGCACCCAAAACTGTTACAATAAAAACTTTTAATCATTTTTAATCTGCATTAACGCATTTAATACGAGCAGTTTTAATAAATCAAAATACATGCAAGTTTTTTAAATTTTTGGATTTATGAGGAGAAAACTTTGCTTTTCTAATTTGGATGTCCTACTTATTAAAGGATGATATTTTAAAAACAAATTTCTATCAAAACAAAAAAACTCGGAAAATCACTTTAAAATGACTAAAAAATGGTTTTTTAATTAAAAAAAGATTTTTGGATGGTGAGTGGTTAACACCCTGTAATAGAGTAGTTTTTGAGTGGTAAACCTGGATTTTTCAATCAAAGTGCTTTGATTTAACAGAAATATGAGGAATAATGCACAATATTCCCGTAAGGCACTCTAATCTGATATTTATATTTTGATTATAAATATTTTCGAATTTATTAAAATGTTATTGCTTCATTCTTCAGACTTTAACGATTTTTTGTTATAATAAGCCGTGGCAAAAAATAATACATACTAAAACATTCTATTAATCATTTAATTTTACAGTGTGTTGATTTATTCAAAGAAAAATTCTGATAAAGCGCTTTGCTTTTAATCAAGTTTCACCATTTCTTTATCACAATCTTTAGTATCAACTACACACCTAACTATATATTTTTATGTTCTTTGTCCCTTGAAATGAATGTTTTTGCAAAAAAAGTACCAACTATCAAAACATTTGTACAAAAAGTACTTGAATCGACCATTTTGAGGTGAAAACAATGTTTTTGCATGAACAAAGTTTTTAAAAACTTCTAGGTGTACAAAAGGTTTTGTACTAAAATATGATCATATACTAGATGGTGATCAAAACAAAAAAAATATGAGCATTTTGATCAGGATTTACAAGTCTTAAGTTTTGAGAAAGCGATTTGTAATGATAAATAAAATTTTTACAATAATTTAAATTAACGATTTAGTCAAAACAAATTTTCTTCCCATTTGCCCATTTACCACGCTATTCTATCAAAAAAACTGAATCAAAATATTGCAAATATTAAAATTATTCATATTCAAAATTATTTTTGGTTTTCAATCTATTTTATCCATCATGCCGCGTCAAATCTACCAAAATGCTGCATTTATGACGATCAAATTGTAAATTTATATAAAAATAATTTTGTGCGGAACATACTTAAACATTCATAAAATAATTTGAAATTCTTGTATGATTTGATAAATATCACAATTTCAGATTATTTCATAAATATTTTTGTATGTTTTAATTCTGCTTTATTCTTGTAAACATTTGTAATTGCTGTATATTATACTGAAAATTCATATGTTTAGCAGTATTTTCCAGTATATTCCAGTATGTTCAGTGTGTTTTCATAGAAAAAACATTTGGCATATTTTCACTTGGGAAAGTACAAGCTAAAAACGCGATCAAATTATTCAGCACTTTTAATCGCAGCCTGGTTTTTGCATATTTTTGTGAGAGGATAAATTGAGTCAAATTGAGGGGGGAGTGTTTGTGAAGTTTATCTGATAAATTACTTTGAAATTTTTATGGAAATTTCTGGATATTTAAACATTTAGTGTATTCATCGAGTATTTAGGAGAAATTATTAATAAATTTTAAATTTCGGCCAAATTAAATGTCCTCAAATCTTACGCACAAAAATGCTTTCTCATTTTTAACTTCCAACTAGTATTATGTTTCCAGCTTTATCAGAAATTTATTCGGATTCCACAATTTGATTTATTTTTGCTTTAAATCTTCCTCAGTACTAAATATTTTCTCCGACAAGGTTTTTTAACTGCTAAATTGGTTTTAAATTTAAACAAATTGAATAACTCCATAATGAAAAATCAAAAACTGGAGCGAGAAAAATGTCACATTGAACTCGCTTTAGAGCTGCGACAAATTTCGATTTTTAAATGGATTTTCTTTTCTTTCGTGTCTTCACTTTTAAAACATTTCTTCGACCATTTCTTACTTTTCAAACATTTTTCAACTTTTAAGCGTTAACAGATCAGCTATGGTGTATAGCATACAAAATCGAAGATCAAACACAACAAACTTCATACACAAAAAACTCCAGCAAAGCCGCTGTGCTGTGTTGAGCACATATGTTAATTGGAAAAATGAAAATGTTGGTCGCATATATAGGTTGTGATTGATTAATTAATGCTTAATTGTGACGAGCTTAGCAGTTTTTTTCATTTTAAGTAGTTTTTCTGCCTTTCCTCATTGATGTTTATTTATTATATTTTGTTTTAAAAAATTTATGGCTAAAAGGGAAAGGGGTCTCTTGGTTTTTTGCAATTTCTTGGAGTTTTCTGGTTTTTGATTTCGTTCGCCGAAATTTTAAAAACGCAGAATGAGAATGTTTTTATACTTTCTGTTTGGAGAGATAAAAAAGATGATAAGTATTTCACGATTGTTATGCAATATTCTGCTTTCCAAATAATCTTAGATCTTTTTATCTTGTAAACTAGATTGATTTTGAATGAATGAATAAATTTAGAGACTTGTCGTTGCTCTTGAACTTCACTTTCATCATTCTCAGACTTTACCTTCTATAACCAAACTACAAAGAGTCAATTCATGTCAATATCTTTAAAATTACAAAATCATTTCATTAAAATGTCATTTAAAAATGTAAAAAACTTGATAAACCTTTTTGGAATGCTTTAAATCTTCAGTTAAAAGTGAAATTGATGCTATAATTTTGAAAAATCACACACACGCTGCAATAAAAAAACACACACGAATTATAAATACTCATTTCACTAGACATTTCACTACATTTCACTAGTTTGCTCGTAAAAAATAATTACTTTTTATCGAATTAACGATCGCATTGACCGTTTTCTTCTCGTGTTTGTCGAGGAATTTGCGGTTTGAAACGGTTTTGTTGAGCTTTTTTATGCTGTCTTATTCTTATCGATATTGTTAACTAACCGGTGTGTTTTTGCAGACATTATATCTGTTCCTGTCTTTATAAAAACAACTTTAGGTCGTTAGGCCATGGTTTCCTATTTACGATCTTAATTTATTTGAGAAACATGAATTATGTTTATGTGTTTTGTTGTGGTTCTGAAATTATATTTTTTATGTAATGAGATGAGCCTTAAAAAAAAGGTATTATAAATCACACTAATATGAACCTTTCAAACACATCATTACAGTTTCAATTTTTTTGACGAATTTCTATTTAAAATATAAGGAAACTCGATGCTTTACAAAAAAAATTAATGTTTGGTTCGTATTTTTATTGATTGCAAAGTTCATTGTTCGACAATCTTTATAGTAAAAATCATATTTGCCAAAACAACAATTGCTCGCTTAAGCCAAAAATTAGCACCAATAAGCTATAAATACCACACACGCTGACACATTGTCTAAATTAATCTACAAAAGTATCTATCGCGGAATTTTTTGACTTGCATTTCCAAGTTTGTCGGAATTTTTCCATAAAAATGTTTAAAAACTAATAATTTATAATTGTTTGCTTATATTGTTCCCTTTCTTTTTCGATCGTGATATGGAGATTTAAATATTTAATGATCGTTATACTGATGGTATATACCATTAAAAAACATATCATCAAATATTGTCGGAATTTTTGGAATTTTGTTATTATATGAAAAAGACGATGGCATTAAAAGTCTAAAAGAAAGTAAAAACTTGAACTTGTTATAAATTGCTAAGCAAATAAATAAAACATAATTAATACAGTTGCACTGATAATAATACACATTTTCAAGAGGGTTTGATTTGGTGAAGAACATAGGGATAAAGAGTTGGAAGTAAAAAAATAACGATCTATAATAAGAAAAATATTTATTGAAGTTATTTTTACATCCAATGAGAAAACTAGTACAATTTGTACATCCTTCAAATTCCACAATTTCCGGTAAATTATCTAATAATTATAGTTGCAAATTTTCATCCAGATCCGAGCATAACTTAATTGATTAGGGAAATTATCAGAAAATGTCATGATTTAAGTAATTTAAATAATTTACAATCCAAGAAATTGTACCAAGATACGAGGAAAAATTCACATGCTCTTGGACATAAACTGCCTTAAGCGTGCTTTAAAGCCTGAGATGCTTAGTTTCCATACTAAATCGGTGGCTTTTCGTGAAATGTGTAGCAAGCGACCCAACATAACTAATTAGTTTTAATTATTTCCTCAGGAAATTTCTTCAATTCTGTGCCATGTTGGAGTGTTGGAATTTAGTGTGCAATTAAAGTTGATTTGAACAAGATTAAAGGAGATTAAAGACGATTACAGGTGATTAAAGGTGAGATGAAACAAACAAAAACAATTGAATGGCTTACAATTTTGGCGCTTTTATACTTGGAACTTTGCTGAAATCGGGCAAGTTGTGTAATAGAATTTTCTATTGAGAAATGGAAACATTTGTGTTTGAGGAAATAAATCTTACCAAACCTTAATCTTTCTATCAAATGGACGATCAAAGTATCAAATTAGTGAGACCACATAATCCGACAGCTTCTATACATAATTGTTGTAATCCAAGAGCTTGATGTCTTGATATTTTAATCAACTACTTAAATATCTTTAATATCTTAAATTATTTATAAGCTGTAATAATGGTTGTAATGGTTGTAATGGATGAAATAAAGAGTGATCAAATGATTGAAAAATTGAAAAGTAAAAGCACATATTGGCATCTCTCAATCACGTTAGTTGATAGTATTTACAAAGATTGTATGATAAATTTACGTTTCTGACCTGGGATAAAACTATTCGCAGTCGGATTGGAATTTTTAAGCTGATATGTTTAAGCATACTCAAGCAATGTCTTGAGAGATTAATTGCAAGATGTTGAATTGATAGTACGGTACTACGAAAAACTCCTTTTTTTGTATTTTGTTCAGTAAATGTGATCGATTAAATAAAGTTAGTTTAAATGATTTAATCTAAATATGAAATTATTAGTTTATTATTAATTAATTTGATTAGTTTTAATTAATATCGACTGATTTCTTAAAAAATTATTTTTTGATGAATTAACTTTAATTTGGTATCATCAACAAAAACTTTCAAAGCAGCTAATGAGAAATCATCAATAAATTTAATAATTATTTTGAATCAATAAAATAAAAAACTAAAAAGTGCATGAGAAAATAATTAAAATTCTCCAATATTTTCGAAATCAATAAAATTCAATACTAAAATATATTCAAAGATATTGGCCTGAAGAAGTATTAATCAATCAATATAAAGATAGATCA
Source organism: Parochlus steinenii (assembly GCA_038502155.1). NCBI lineage: Eukaryota > Metazoa > Arthropoda > Insecta > Diptera > Chironomidae > Parochlus > Parochlus steinenii. The sequence goes on along the minus strand of JAXCIN010000034.1, from coordinate 1,891,299 downwards.
TTATTATGCATCTTTAATTATATTTCAATCGACAAATACAATCCGTTTTCCTGAATACAAAAGAGCTGCATTTAATTATATTTTAAACTACCGCATAACAAATTATGCTTTATATAAAAGTTTACAAATTGTTATTCAATTGCACATCTGTTGATTTCTAGCTAAACTTCGCTTAACTGTGTTTTCCAAGGAAACAGAAAGTCATCAATATAAAAGAAAATTATTTTGCATTTGAATGTCGTAAGATTATTGCAGCACAATTTTGTAGAAACCATTAAAAAATATTAAAATCAATAAAGTTTATTTTATGTTATAAATATAATTATAGAGATAGATTTTACACAAACATGCTAAGGATTTAATAGTGGCTCTTTCATGTTCTACCTTTATACTTGCTTTATACGTTCGCTCAAGATTCCAAATATATTTTCGCATAAACTTCATTCTCAGCTCTTTTTTTCAAATATTGTTGCTTTTTAAATTTTTTGTTATAACATGGAGCTATATAAAGTTTATGAAGAATAAAAACAAATTTATCAAAATTTTCAAATAATAATTTCAAAAATATATTTTTGACCTCTTAGCTCGTCAATGTTGCAATTTTCTTTTTATACCTTCAACTTAAGCTTTTTGGATCATTATTATGGCAGAAACATAACCCTGAATCACTCAAAAACTCAAAAGCAACAAAAAACCACTCAAACTACAAAGCATAAGAGTTTTTGTGGGCAGAACCGCGAAAACTTTTACTTGCTCTTTCATTTCAAGTTGTCTGTAACAAATTCGCCCAGCTAGTGTTCAGAAGATGACTGACGGCAAGATTGAAGGGTCAAATGTTAATTTTAAACTTATTTTTTGCTCACTAAAGTCAGGCTAAAGTGATGTAAATGTTTTCCAATTGATCTGTGTCTTTTTTGCCACGAGCTTTTCATACAAATAATCTTAAACAGCCTACAGACATCATCTTCACTGTTGATTTGATGATTTTGTTGAGTTTTATGAATATATTATGAAATATTATGTTTAACCAGATTTAACTATTCAAGTGCTTTGTTACTTTGTATAAGTTTATTGTTTGCAGCATACATTTTTCAACCTGACTTGCTTATCCATTGTTTTTCCATTATAGGAAATTATGACAGAAATTGATAAATTCATCATTTTCTGAATTTTTAATGACAGTGATTAACACGAGCTTTTTTTGCTGGCAGCGTTCACTTTTTTGTCGATTTTTCAGGTTTAATTTTATATTTTCTTATGACTTTTCAGTTTTTAAGATTTTCATCAAAAAAAAAGAAGAAGACTAGGGAGAGCAATAATAAGTGATTGAAAAACAAAACAATAATCTAAGTGTCAAATGGCTTCCCTATAATTACTTTATTATTATGATGCGGTGCAGAGGCGAATAGTTTTCATTACGTATGTTACCTTTTTTGAACCTAAGACAAATATTCGACACTAAAAATTTTGTGATATTAAAAAGAATTCATGTTCATGCTAATTCTGAAAATTTACTTCAATTAGCTTATTTATATTTCAAACGTCTGAACAAAAAGCTTAAATTATAAAATCATCAAAACACTCGACACTAATCATTTTTAAAATAGATTAATTTCAAAATGTTATATTCACTGTTAAAAAGCTAAGCTATTACAAATAAGTGATCCATCATTTATCATTCATATCTTCATTCATATAAAAACCACAAGATCTTATCACTCAGTCCCTCTCTGCGCCACCTGACTCAAAAACCAACCAAACATTTGCCAAAGATAGCTAAAATTCAAAACATGGAAGATCGCGATACAAATTTTAATTCATTTTAATCACTTTCACTGTTTGAATGATAAATGAATATTCCACAAGTGAATTTAACGGAATTTAATGCTTTTTTTGCCAGCTTCAAATTTTTCCACGTTCAAAATCCAAACTGAAATAAAAATTGCTGCAAATATAACGCTCTGTGATTAATTTCAAGTTTGCGTAATCTTCTTTTGTTTGGGATTCCGTGAAATTTCTGTTGAATTATTAGAATTTGAACAAAAGACTCGATTATTCTGCATGGTATTTGATAGGACTTTTGACCAGACGCTTTTTTAGTTCGCAGTCAATTATTAATGAAGACTGCTTAGTGGCAAGATTCTCTCTATATGGAAAGATGGAGAGCGCGTGGTTTATGAACTTATGGACTTTTGAAGACTATATAGAGACTTGCAACATTGCTCAGAAAATTAAGCTTATTGTATTTAAATATTTGTAAAATTCGCTTATTATATGAAACAAATAACTTTTATACATTTAAGTATGTTGTATTGACAACCTGTTACAACTTACATCAGTAACCACAATTACTTTTTAACCACATTTATAATAAATCTCTTTGTATATCTTCAAATTTTGATTCATCGATTGGCTGACTTGCTAAATTGGTAAATCGGTGAGTTTTTGAATGAAAGTAATTTGCATAATCGTGTGGATTATTGTGGATTAGTGAAAATAATTCAATACCGGAACTTAATTTAGCAGTTTCTGCAGGTTTTGTATTTGCTGATGAGTCCATACTTAGTAATTCCAAGCAGAATAATATTATGGTTAGACGAGATGTTATGCAGTTGAGTTGCAGTTTTGAAGCTTCTTTAGGCCATTGTCTCAAAAATGTTGGTACGAAGTATTTTAACAATTCAAACATTGATAAAATCAAGAATGAGCTTTAAACTTTTTCCTGTCTGTCCATTCAAAAGTTCTAATATAATAAAAGCTCACAGTTTGCACTTCAAAAAAACAATCAAGCTAAATTCCAACACGATTTCAACACCTTTCTTTTTCAAATCGCAAGTTATTGCATCATACGATTAAGTATTCATCCAATTCTTTAATGGGTCCCAATAAATGGCTATAACAATCACCCAAAGCGATAAAGACCACATTTTCTTTAATTCTTTCACTGCATTGTCTAGCTTTCAATTTCTAAAATAAGCAAAACTCACGAAAAGTATAAAAAATTCGGAAAAAGTACAATATATGTATAAAACACTAAAGCAGTAAAACAGAATCTGCATCGAATGACATCATCGACGTCCGGCTTATTTCAACTGATTATTGTATGTCTTCTCTGCAGTTGTTGCATAATTTTCTTCTAAAAAAATATATTACTGCATCGTTCCAAGCCTGATTTGTAGACTGTATATCATTGTGGCAGTGTACAAAGGTACTGAGTATGTTTAATTGGCGCTTATGGATGTTTTAAGCGTTAATCTGCCTTTTTTTTGTTGCTCAGAAAATTGCTCGACAGTCAACACAAAGATGGAAAAGCCAATTGAAATAAAATGGAAATTATTGTGTGAAATTTTTTACAAATTTAAAGAGTTTTTCAGTTTTTCGCGGCAAATATTACAACAATTTCAAACCATTTACAATTTATATCATTCAAGAGACACAACAAAACGATAATAAAAGCTCTTAGCATTTATACTTTCCATTGGTCGAAGCTCAAATGATTGCACATTGTTCTGCTTTTGGAGGCTTTAAATTTTTAAGTATTAAACTGTGTCTTTGTTGCCAAATCGCGCTCAAAAATAGATTGGAAAATCTTTTTATGGTGCAATACTCACGAAATGTTAATTCAAAATAATTCAAATATAGTAATTTCGACTAATCCACCGTATAAAATGGCATAAAGTTAAATTGAATTGAATTTAAATTGTATATAGTTATATAAGATGCACTGACCACACAGCCTAAACAAATTAAACAAATTAAAATCAAATTAATTTTTGAATGCTGAATAGATTAATTGCTTTTGATAAACTTGAGAGCGGCAATCATTTAAAAATGCTAATTAAATGAAGATTTGCATGACCGATTAAGTCAATTTTACGGTTGTTTTGGGCTTTAATGTCATTTTATTTTATTCACGGTACTGTATTCATTCAGAGTTGGACATTAAAAAAAAATTAGAGAGAATTGTGTCTTATTTATTGGTAAATTTGGTGAATAATACGAATGAATTTTGTTAAATTAGCTGACAAGCAGTAATATAAACAAGCATTAATTGATTGGATATAAAGTATTAGCGGACCCATAACTGGAAACCTTTATAAACGTTAAATTGTTGGTGAAAGGTACTAAAGTTTTAATTTGATTCAAAGTGAATTGAAACAGTTTTGCAGTCAACTTTATTAAAACTTTTATTTTTAAGTTAAACATCCTTTTCAGGCTTTTTCTTTACATTATGTTAATGTTGCGCAATAACTGGATAAGAAACTTATGTAGTAATTTCTACTTCTTGGTTTATGTAATATATGAAAAAATATCAAAATCGTGTGTTGCAGTTGCAAAAAGATAGTTGTTTAATTTTTGGGTGAAAACAGAATTTACAAAAAGGTTAATATATATATTAAATTTTGAAGTCAATGATCTTTCGGTCCTTTTTTTTCAGTCTGTTCATATTTAAATAAATAAACGTACTTGATTACAAAATATTTAGTGAAATTACTCGGAAATTACCTAATAAATAAACTACCGATTCAAAACACTAATGAAATAAATAGAAGTGTTAAAATTTGCAACCTGTCAATCCCTTTGCCACTCAATAAAATTCAAATATTCCGAAAGCTTTCCCACAACACTCTTGTTCAAACAGAATTTCAATTAATCTTCAAAATGTCAGTCAATGAACACCTGCCTGTACACTGTACATCCTAAATTCCAATATAACATCCAAAAAATCCACCTGAAAATCCAAATTGTCTCGAAATAACGAAATTTAATGAATAGACTGCTGCTTCACAGCTTCAAACCTACAAAGATTCACCTTTCACTCTTCTTGCCCATTTCTGGTTAAAATAAAAAAATTTAAAATAGCACCAATGAATTATAAGAAAAAATTGAATATTCAGCATAAAAAACTTTGATTTTAATTTGCAACTGATTAAAAAGATTTGTTCAATCAAATTATAAGAGATGGACAAACCGCAAAATTTCTAAAAATGAATATGTTGTAAAATCTTCGAAGAAACTATTCAGTACAAAAAAGCATTTAAGAAAGAGTTTGGTCATTCCTGATAAATAACATCACAAAACCAGTACGTCTTCAATTTTAATTCGTAATTAAAAATATATTTTGTTGAATATTGTTATGCAATTGTAGATATATGTTGATATGCTTTTTTAAGTAAAACATACAAGCGATTAGTTTTTATAATCTCCCAATCATCTCACAGTTTGCATTTAAAGTCAAACAATGTTTATAAATAATATCTTCAAATAAAATAATAAATCGAAAAAATGCTGAAATACAGAAAAATTTACAAATCAAGTGAAAATTATTGCGGCTTGACTGGAAATGTAAAAGTTGTTTGGCAGAATTGCCTGAAAAAATCAAGTCGCCAGCGAAATTAGCACAAAAACATGCAAAAGATGGATTGAAGTGAATCTTCGATTGGAGAAAAAATAAATAATGGAGTAATTGCAAAACCAGTAGTTTTTTATTGGAATTACAAATATAATTCGTAATTCGCAGATTTATTTCAATTATAGTTTCAGTAATTACAGATTTGTAGAGGGTATGTTGAGAATGCCTTTTAAAAGTCTTCAAATGTCCAAATAAATGATTAGGACTCTCAATTTATAGAATAAATAATTGTTAACCAATTATTGAAATTAACTAATAAATGAAATTTAAAAAAAAGATCCAAGAATCATTGAAATGCATGAAAAATCATCTTCAAGTTACCCCCAAAAAAAAGTTAATAAAAAATTCTAAAAGGTAATCAATAGGCAATTAATCTTACTTTGTCGTTTTCCACTACAACTCCACTCAATTTAGCAATCTTCTTGTTGAACTTGTTTTCAATTTTTCCACTAATCACAGTCAGACCATAAAAGTTTTGATACATTTTAAGGACTTTTTTCTTAAGCTTTGTTAATTTCAGCTCATTCTTGACCAACATTATAGAGTTTATAGCATCACCCCATTTAAATTTTTCGTCAGATGCAGGTTCCTCAGGATCTTCAATAACTTCTGCAGAAGAACTTTTTTTCTTTTTAGCAGGTGGGGCTATTTCTTCCAGGACCTCAGCTCCCTCGCATTCCTCATCATTCAATTTTCGCTTTTTATCAGTACCATTCGTTTCAACAGTTGAAGTTACTTCGCTCGCCTGATTGATTTCAGCTTGTTGGTTTTTATTTTCATTCATAGCTTCCTCCAGGAGTGTCCATGCTTGCTCTAGATCATTTTGCTTCATGTATCGGAAACTATTTTTCATAAAATTCAAGAATTTTGCTTTTTTACGAGGAATATTATCGAAAGAGGAGATCGTAGTGAGGATACTCTGTACGCCTTGTGATAAGTTAGCTTTAGTAGCTTGAATGTTGCGAACCTTGAAAAACGTAAGATTAATAATCTGCGAACAGGAATTTAAATTGAACATTTACCAAATCAACCCAAGCTTCCTGTTTTCTCTGTCCCTTGTTTTGGCTGGCCTTTGCTACGTAGTCTTTTCCAGAGTATCTCTCAGCTTCAGTAATGCACTGAATATGGGTAGCAAAGGATTCCTGATTAAAATCTTTAAAACAATCCATACATGATACAAAAATAGGTTTTCTGCAATATCCTTTATGTTTTTCTACGGTATTTTTCTTTAGCGACTCGCCACAATGATTACAAGTAAACACCACCATACTGATCAATTAAAATGAGATGAATTAATTAGCAATTAATATTTTTATTAATGAAAACAATACAGCGTGTTGTTTATAGTACCACAATAGATTTATGGTACAACAAACGTCAGTCTACGCCACAAAATGTCAATCGACGCGTAAACTTTACAGAAACAAAATAAATTTTCGATCTCGTCTAATTAGTTCATAATTTCTATGTTTAATCAAATAATCTGCCAATTATCCTTTTAATCGTAAAGTAAAACTACCAGTTTATTTTTTAAGCTAGTACGTGTAAATTAAAATAGTGAATAATAAAAATGGATGAAGACAATATGGACGAATACGATGAAGATGAAGAATTTGAGGACTATTATTCGCCAGGTAACAAATCAGATGCTTGAACCAACCTCTAGTAATCATTAAAACTGTTCCCGAAACCTTGAAGTGACGAATAGGTCTAAATTTAGAATTACATATAACAATGTATTACCAGTCTAAATTTTTCTGTATTTGATCCAATTACGATATTTTCCGTGGATTTAAATGTTATTCAATAATATTTCATGCTTCTAACTAAAATAGAACGGGCATAGAAAAGACTTGTGCAAGCAGCAGCCGCAAGGAAAATTGGTTTCAAGTTTAAACAGCTTATCCTTGAACTTTTCGTTTCATTCAACGAATTTGCATTTTAATTATCAATTAAATTGAGCTCTCGCGTTCCAATTAGGCTATTATACAGTACCTTACCCATTGATATACCACACTGCATTAGAGCCATGCATCAGCCAAAAATGATTATTTCCCTTGGTTAGCGAGAGTTCAATCAACTCGTCCCCTGCAGTAGCAAAATTCGTGGAAACAATTTTATACTATAATATTAAAATTAACAAGAATCGTATACCGTCTAGCTTCTTGATTTATTTACTACTGTGGATTTATTCTAATCTTATGTATTTATTGTAAAGGTCTTAATTGTCGCTATGCTTTTGAGCTTCCTTAAATAATATTCCAGCTAATATATGGAACTGCATAATTGCCGTTCCACCCAACACATTTATTAAATTATAACCCTTTGCAGGCCTTGAAGACTGTGATATCGAACAAATCGATCCCAGGAAAACCGACCCCGAATTTTTTGTGCACGATTGCCTAAGTGTTGATGAAGTAGAAAAACTGCTCAACGAAAGTGTAGAGAAGCTGAGCAATGATCTAACCATCACACCATCCCTAGCCAAAGTATTACTGCACGAACATAAATGGCAGATTCAGGAAATTGTGGACAAGTATCGAGACAATGCGTCTAGTTTATTAGTGAGTGTGTTGGAAATGTTAGCATGGAATCGATATTAACGAAAGAAATTGAAGAATAACGGGTGTAAATTTTGGTTTCTTTTCAATACATCAATTACATTTCAAATGATTAACTTTCTTATTGTTTTATTTAAAATTTTAATCATTCTTGAATTTCTAGAAATACTAAAGTAACTGATAATAATAAGAAAATTAATGAGTTTAGTTAGGATAACATACTTATTCTTATTTCTATGCATTACAGGTTAGCTCCAGAATAAAATCCAATATTGCTCGCAAGGCCACTTACAGCACTTGCTTATGTCCCGTTTGTATCAGCGTGCATGACCTATCCAAATTCCACAACCTCTCTTGTGCTCATGCTTTCTGTAAAGACTGCTGGTCCATGCACTTTGAGATTCAGATTGTGCAAGGGATTACAACTCAGATTCGATGTATGGCAGCTGGCTGCGATGTACTTGTGCCTGAAGATTTGGTGCTGAAGTTGGTGATTAGACCTCTGTTGCGGGATAAATATCAGCAATTTGCGTTTCAGGACTATGTAAAGTCGCATCCAGAGCTGAGGTTTTGTCCAGGACTTAATTGTAGTGTAAGTGTTCTTTCACTTTAACAGTTTATATGAATCTAACCTTTCTTCTATTTACAGTTAATAATCCGTAGCCAAGACATTAGCCCAAAAAAGGCCAACTGTAAATCGTGTCACACGCAGTTTTGTTTTCGATGCGGGATGGACTACCATGCTCCTACCGACTGCCAGATTATCAAAAAATGGCTCACTAAATGTGCAGACGACAGTGAGACGGCCAATTACATCAGTGCCCACACTAAAGACTGTCCTAAATGTCACATTTGTATAGAAAAGAACGGTGGATGCAATCATATGCAATGCGTGAACTGCAAATCAGATTTTTGTTGGATGTGCCTTGGCGACTGGAAGTCACATGGGAGTGAATATTATGAGTGCTCCAGATATAAAGAAAATCCAAACATTGCGAATGAATCTCTGCATGCGCAGGTTAATTTAGAACAACAAGTGAGGGGAGAGTGATGAGTTTTTGTTTTGTTTGTGACGTTTTTTGTACATTTTTTGTGTTTTACGTCATCAAATTCATTTATTAGTAATACTTAAATCATTACAGATTAATCATTATCAGTTCCATTTATTTATTATTTTTAGACTTTTCATAAAATTTTATCAAAATTCACAAACAAGTTTCATCTTCATCAATTTTACTCCCCTCGTACGTCTGCACAATTTCAGAATACTAAACTTCAATTTTTTTTTCAAGGCTCGAGAGGCTCTGAAGAAATATTTGCATTACTACGAGCGCTGGGAAAATCACTCCAAATCCCTACAATTGGAACAACAGACGCTGGATCGCCTAAAAGCACGCATCAACGAGAAAGTGATGAAGACACTAGGAACGTGGATCGACTGGCAGTACTTGTTTATTGCAGCGTCGTTACTGGCCAAATGTCGATATACCTTACAGTACACATATCCTTTCGCTTACTTCATGGAAGCAGGATCACGGAAGGATTTGTTTGAGTATCAACAGGTATGCTTGAAGTTACCCCCATCATATTTTCAGAAGGAGCTAAATTTTCTTGATACTTAAATTTTAGGCTCAACTGGAAGCGGAAATCGAAAACCTTTCCTGGAAAATTGAGCGTGCTGAGACAACAGATCGAGGTGAACTAGAGAATCAGATGGACATTGCTGAAAAGCGGCGCACTACACTACTGAAGGACTTCTTCACGCTGGTTGTATGAAATTGGATCGTGGCTTCCCTCTGTAAGGTCATATTGTGATTTAGCTGTTTATAATCATTTTTCCTTTTGACATTTAAATGTTATCAAGTTCTTCGAATTCTTTTATGAATAATGTTCATATTTGCTTGGAAGTTTTGGGGTTTTTGAAGGATGTGGGTAAAACTGATGGAAATTGAATTGAATTGAAATATTTTCATCAGTAAGATCAGAGATGAGATGAGGTCTAAAAGTTCAGTCGTCAATGAACAAATAACACAGTAGTAGTTTCACATTAAAAATTGAATAAAGACTAATAGTTTTTTTCAACCAGAAGCCTTTTCAATTTTCTATGAAAATAATCACCATCCATGAAGTATCAATTTTGGCAATTTTCTGTATATTAAGTTATATTTGGTAATCTATCCAATTTTTAGAATAATGCCAAAAATCATTACAACATTAACCAATTCCCATCGCTTTTACCATCAGCCCAAAATACCCCAAAAGTTTCATTCACACCAATCATCCAAATTTATTGGTTGTATGGCAAAAAGTTAGAAAACTCTCGTCATTAATTTTTGTGTGTTTCAACGTATTCATGAACCGAAAACTTGCAGTAAACTTGAAGATAATGAACTTAACTGTAATTTGTAATAATCGATGCAAAATGATTCTCACTTATATTGGAAATAATCAAATTATACATTAAGGTTAATTTAACGGTTCGCAAAATTATAAATTAATTGGAGTTTAATAATTAAATTACGGGGTATGTGAAGAAAATTTTTCGCGACATAATATTTGCCAAATATGGGAATTTTCATTTAAGTTTGGAAAATTTTGTTTTTGCTTACGATGCTTTCCTTAATATCTAAGATGTTTTTCGTAAGCTTTAAAAATAGAACAATAAATTAGCAGCACCGAAATAACGACCCAAATTTATTTTTCAAAAATAACCGAAAAATTCCTGACTTTAATGAAAATTTCTAAAATAAAACTTTTTAGCGAAACTTTCGAGCGAACTATAACAATTTTGAATTTAGTAAATTATGAGTCGATTAAACTTTGAAACATTGTAGACTTTTGTTTCTGTAAATTAATGTAAAATTTTAGATGAATTAATTATAGACTTTCCGAAGTGATTTCATTGATTTTGAATTGATTGGATTGTGTAGGTGTTTCTAATTCGATATTAATCGGTCGGATAAGTTCGGTTAAATTTAGAAAATCGCAATAAAGTTTTTTTAATGAAAAATTGAGGGCGACTTGTGGTTTTGAGCAGAAATCAGAGATTGAGGTGGATGAAGGCGAGTTACTCAAAGCTTTTCAAGGTTTTCAGGTCATTACAAATTATTACAGGATTCACATAAAACTCATTTTTGTTAGAAAAATAAATTTAAATTCGATTTCGATAGATATAAAGCAATTCCTGAAGTCAACCAACTTTCTTAAATAAAAAAAGTTTTTGCCAATCTAATAACATAACTCACAAGTATATAAAATCAGCTTCCAAAAAGAAAATATCATCCTCATAAATAAACAAAAATATTCTGCTCAAACTTCATAAGAACCCAGCTCTGGAAAAAGATGTTTGAACTTAATTGTTAGTAGTTTAGACGGATTTTTCTTGTACTAAATTAAGTTGAATTAGTTTAAATTAAATCCTGCATAAAAATGTAAGTAGATTTAATTAAATTTTGGTTGAAAAGTGATCTTAATGTAGAGATACCTAATAGTTTTAGAAAATCACACGTACGCCTGTAATTTACTGGTAAAATTCTAAATTTAATGAATTTAAATGTTATTATTTCATTTTAAACTTAATGAGTTTTTTGATTTGTTCTTGGTTTTTATAGATCCCTAGTTTTATTGTTTTAGTAGTGAAATTTAATGTCGGATTTAGTTTTAGTAAGAAATAATTGATTGATTGTATCAAATTGATTTCTTTGAATTGAAAGTTTTTGAATAAAAGATGATATTTTTAAATAAACGATTCTAAAAAAAGAAGTTTGTTTGATTAATGAGATAATTCGAGTTCGAACATTTTGGGTTTTGTTTCTCTATCTCAAATACTGTACAAAATAGGGGTCGTAGACACAAACTAGTTATCGTCTTAAAAGGTTAAAAGTCTTTTCGACGACAAATACTGAATATTTTCCTAAAAATTAAAAAAAGAAGAAAACTTGTGAATGTTAAATTTTGAGATTTTCTTTATTTACTTTTAAATATATATTTGTATTTTGAAAATACTTGTTATCTCGTAGCATTTTTTTTTGCAAGTCCGCTTACAGCTCTGCCCAACAAACGATAAAATACTATATTCAATTTGTTAATCAATTTTCGTCAAAATCCGTATTTTGTGTCACGTGACGTTCAGTACGTCCTCTATTCTTTAATCACTCATCCATTTTGTAATAGACATAATAATTTCAATTAATAATTACTAAGCAAATTTAACTTGTTTTCATTATTTTTTTTTCTTAACAATTAGTTATTTAATTGGTCGCGGCCAAGCCACTTCCGGGCTATTTATGGAACACAATCGGCCGTCACAATTCACTTTGCAGCCACAAAATTAAAAATTCTACCCTTGTTGAACATATTTGTTTATAAAATAATACCCTAAAGACAATCACGACGCACTTAACGTTTAACTAATTAATTTGGACAAAAATTTGTTTACAATCTACTAAAATTAGGTTTTCGCTGAAAATGTTCCACTTATTTATTTGTGTGTGTTTTTGATAGTCCGGAAGCTGCCAGCAATGCGTTCTGCGTGTGCTGCGTTACGTTTTTAATTAGAATTTTCAATTTGTTGTTGGATATTGAGGTTCTTTGTGGTTGAGGTCCTTAAAAGTAAATCTAAACTGCTGAAGTTTTTTTTTATAGCAATTTTAAATTCTTATTTTTAAGATAGAGTCCTTTATATATTGTGATAAGTTATCTATTGTGATAACTGATGGATAATTGACGATTCTAATGATCTGTCAGGAAAAACATGATAGACAAAAGTGCGTGAAATGTGTTACACATTTGTCTATTACATTTTTTCTAACAAATCAATAGAAATGTCAATTATTCATCAGTTATCACAATACATAACTTATCACAATAGATAAGGGACTCTAATAATTTCAAATTTTAACTTATAGTTGATGCGATGTAACGATATTTTGAGTGGGTGGTTGATTGCTTGTCAAATAAGGCTCCGCCCTTTCGCGTTATCTAATAACTTCTAAAATGGCTAGTTTTTGAAAATTAGTTCATTTTTAGTTCGTCTAACATATTTTAAAGCTTAATTTGGTTTAAGGGTTAATGTCAATATAATAGTAAAAATGTTATAATGAAGTGTTGAAGAAAATATTCTATCTTAGGATAAACTCAATTTAACATATCCTTGGAATTTCTATGTTCCTCAAAAACTAAGTAAATTAAAAAATTAGATTCAAAATCAGTAGAAACATCTAATCTCACTGTGTAAAAGTTATACCTTAAAAACTTAACCAAAATTCAAATAATTACGTACTTCACATAGTATTAAAAATGAGTTTACAAATGACACAAACTATTTTTTAAGTAAAATTATTTAAAATAATGAAAGAAAAAAAAAACTCAACTTTTTCCCCTTTTCACCCACAAAGAACCACCACATCCGGTGTGCCAATGTTGTCCAGGAATAAATTCTCAGCTGCCAATATCAAAGCTTCCTAGTGTTTGCTATAATCAATATGTAACTGATGATTGGTCAATTCTAGGAAATTTGTGATAATGTGTCCATTAGTGGTCAGCAGTTGCGGAATTTGGTGATGTTGCTGGGGGATTTGATAATGATTCTGAGACAGAATGAGTTGTGGACCAGGCAGGGAGTGACTGCCATCATCAATCTCCGTTTTAATCTCAATGCCATTATCCTTGCCGTTATTTTGCCCGTTTCCATGCAGCTGTCCGTTTCCATGCAGCTGGCCGTTTCCATTAATCTGGATATTTTCGTTGCGATGGTTCACCAATAGATGGTGCTGATGTGGCTGTGGCTGACTATTCATCGGATTCTGGTTGCACGTCTTAATGTGCTTATTAAAGTCGGAAATGTCGGCAATTTCCGTTTTGCAAATGTTGCACTGATAGATGACATAGTTGCCGGAGATGGGCGTTTGAGGCTGCTGAGCAGAAGGCGCTGCATTCTTGTTCTTGCCATTTTTTTTCTGGTGCGTGAGAATGTGTTTCTTCAAGTTAGACTGCTGCGAGTAGGACTTGAGGCAAATGTCGCAGCCGTACGGTCTAATTCCTAGGTGGATCATCTCATGCTTTTTCAGGTTGGCTCGCTGAGCGAAGGCCTGCAATATGGGAATTTAGGTTAAATCGCTATTTTTAAAGTTTCAATCCTTATGAACGTATTTGTGTAAAATTGGCTGAACTTTGCAAACCAATCAGCCAATTCGATCAAATGTATTTTTTTTAGGTGTCTTATAATATGAGCTAAAAGACAATATTTGATAATTGGCTTTCACCGACAAAATTGTTCAAGGACTTGCAAAAACATCCAAAATTAAGTAAACTCACCTTGTCACAGCTTTTGCACTTGAATGGCTTCTCTCCTGTGAATTTGATTTTTAAGATTATCGTTATAATTGAACTTATTTAACAATAACTTAACAAAATGAATTACCTGTATGCAGCATTTGATGCTTTACCATGTTGGCGTGCTGGGAGAATGCTTTTTGGCAGCTGGGGCACTTGTAAGGCTTTAAGCCTACAAAAATATAAAATAAATAGATTAGTACATGAAATTGTATGCAAAAAACACCCGCATTACCGTTATGGACCAAATTGTGACGTTGCAGGTTGGCCAGCTGAGTGAAGGCTTTCTGAAATATTTCAAAATTCAGGTGAGTTTAATGAGAAATAAATCAATTGAAATTTATGAATATATCAATAACTTAAAAATAAATTGAATTTATTTTAGAATGCATAAAAAAAAAAAAACAAAAACCGTAATTGTTAAAGATCAAATTAATTGCTTAAAATTTGAGTTCAATATTCAATTCAAACTGGATCATTTGGTACCATGGTAATAATATTAATTATTATTCCTAATTAAAACATAAAAGTTCTTAATTGTTCAATTAACATTTTCAGATGCTCACTTGACAAATTGCGCACACAAAAGGTCGCTCGCCACTATGAGCTTTTGTATGTTTCCACACGGAACTCTGGCTGGGAAAGCACTTGTTGCATATTTCACACCGGAACTTGCTCTCTGTGAGGTGCTTGGCTTGATGGGCTTCCATTTCCTCATTGGAATCGAAGCGCTAGAAGAACGAACGGCAAGGAGAAAGAGAATTAGCGAATTTAGTTTAATATGCGAATTAGCCGAAAAGCAAGCGTTGAGTTGAGTTTGGCAAACATTGCAAATAAATAAATCGAATAAAAATGTGTTCGGCACTTTTCAAGGTGAACTTTGCGTAGATGAACCGAATAATGGTAGAGGAAAGCAGGGGAGTGGGACTTTTTAATTAAATATGTATGAAACTTTTGAATTGTATTAACTTTTAAAAACATCTTGGAGCAAAAATCACGTATCAAAAAAACCCAACTACACTGCAACACTCCACCCAAAAATATTGTCAACTTAAACTTCACCTTAAACTAACTACAATTAATACCTTGCGACACTGGGTGCACTTGACTTTAATGAGCTGATTCTCTTGAGCGTCCCCACGAAGTCCGTTCACATGTTGTTGTTGTTCTAAGGAGAGTATCATGCGGCTGTCAGCTGCTAAAGGAACATTTGTACGGTTGTCGATGTGCAGAGGTAAAGGAATCTGAGATATCTGTGAAATCTGCCCTTGGTCGTCTTGAAACGCGGTCTTGAAAAATAAGAAATAGATTTTGAAAATCGAATTTTGCGAAAAAGTCGCAGAAAAGGGAAAATTAGAATATTGATGAGTTGAAAAGCAAATGAATCAGGTCTACTGAGTAGAAATGAGAGCTATTGGGGTCTCCAATGAGGTAATTAGCGTGCCGGCCTAGCAATCTTTAACTAGCAACCGGATTTTACAATGGAGCTTTGAAAAAAAGCATGCTCCAGCTTGAAAGTTTAGCCTCCGCTAAAGTACTCTGGCAATAACTTCCGCGCACTCACCATTGGGTAAAACATGATAAAATTTAACTGTTTAACACTTATTGATGTAAAACTTAAAAGAAATGAGGTGTCTTCAAGACATTTTAAGCGAAAATTAGATTTTCTTAGACATGTCTTGGACTTTTTTTGAGCCGGTGAGCGTGACGCAATCCCTTGAATTAATATATGTATAGAGTAAATTTATAAGCGTCAGGCCACGCGGAATTTCGAAAAACCGCGGATTAACCGACAAAACTGATAATTGCGCAATTCCTTTTTGTTTGTTAAAATTTTAGGGTGCGTGCTTTTAAAACATAGTTTAACTGTCGAAAAGCTAAAACAAAATTGTTGTTAGTAAAATAAATGTTTATTGACTAAAATTATCATTTAACACAAAAAATACACGAATCTTTAAATACGACGCTAATATTTCTTACAAAATATTCCAAAAATGGTCCATGACGTCATTGTTTTACCGTTAATTCTTTTTAATATAACGCATTATGTGAATTCAAGTTAATTAGTTTTTAAATGACGTCACAGCTTATAGATGGAAAACTTTGAAAATATGAATATCAGTATTATATGCGCTGTTTTTTGGAGGAGTGACCCTCTATTCCAATACTGCAACGACTTTTAACGTCTTGTGGTTTTGTGGGTGTATCGCATTGGCTGAGCCGCTTACGACGAGGTGATCCTGTTGGGGAGAGTTGTTTCAAACATTCAACATCATCAAAGATGACTTGAGCTCCACCACACTTAGTGTTTATCACGTCACCCTAGAAAATAGCATAGATTTAATAAAATGCTGAATAATTCGCAAGTCTTATAAAAACTCACCTTATACAACTTGGTCTCAAGCTCTCCATCCGTATCTTCCTTTTGGGTAATCAGACAATACTTGGAAGTTCGTGAGTTGGCAACATCTTTAACATCCGTTAGTTTGGTAACCGTTTTAGTGGTTCTATAATAGGGTTGCAAGATAGTTCCGAGAGCCGTAGGATTGTTGGTCGTCTTATGCTCCAACCAACCTTCATTGCCCACCGACTTTGATCTACGATGACGAAGATTTGCTTGTGGAAGGCCCTTTGCTGGTCTAGAAACATGAACAGAAGCTGTTTGTTCAGTTCTCTCATAATTATTCTCGTTGTTATATCTTCCAGTCATTCCTCCATTATCTTCACTGTTGATAATTGTAGAGACAAGTCGCAATTTTTCATCCTTGTCTCTCATCTGTTGCTCCATCTTTCTTTTTTGCTCCTTAAGTTTCATGTCCAACTCTCTGCACATTTTATCCGATTCCACTGCTATTTTGGAAGTGAACTTTCTTTGCTGCTTTTCTTTCTCCATCTCCTTCTTTGTAAGTTGTACTTGTTTATCGTTTAACTGTTTCTCAATATGCGTAATGCGCTCGTTTTTGTCGCGCAATTTTCGGTTCAAATCGTCAAGGGAAGACTCATAACGGATGATTTTGCTTTCGTAAGCCTTCATGCGATCACGCTCTTGATACAAAGTGGCGGTGATTGAAGAATTTTCAGTTTTCATCCGAATGTTTTCAGATTCCATATCATAGATGAGTTGACGGAGGCTTATTTCTATAAGGAAGAAAGAAAAAAAATTGTTTTTATAAATATTTATGAAACAAATTAATAATTTATAACCAACTCACGTCTCGCTTCAAAATCGTTCAGCAAGCGTCCTCTACTTCGGATTCGATCCTCTAAGCAATCCATCAGCTCCCTCACTGTCTCATCAATATTTTCCACCGTCAAATTAATGCGTGGGAAACTCTTCAAACTGTAAACCAATCCAAGATCAACTTCCAAATTTCTGGCATCTGGTCTTCCCATGTCTTCCACATTGTCCATTTGTTTGAAGATTTGATTGGCCTTACGGCGTCCTGGTGTGAGTCCAAACTCTAAATGAGTTCGCATTGGAGTAGGACGGGCAACTTGAACCTCCTGGGTCATTTCAGCGAACTTCATTACTTGCTGTTGAGAAAAATTTTGAAGTGATTTTTTTAATTACAATTTTTCTTTCACTTACCGCAGTCTCATCATAATCCTCTGCTCTAGGATTAATACAAACTATCATCTTGACCTGTCCTTCGCCGTCAAAGTAATTCTTGAACAAGTGTGTCACCTTTGAGTCTCGATAAGGAACCTTCTTGCTACTTCCCGTCATCTGATTTTCTCTCAATATCTCCATGCAAGTTCGCAGAGTCATTAGAGAGTTGTTAATATTTCCAGCCTCCCTCAATCTTTGTCCAGTGTTCTTAGTTCTGTTGGTACGCTCACTACCTGCCAAATCAACTAGACTTAGTTGACTCACTGTGATAATATTTTTGTCTTGCATAACGTATTCTCCTTGGCTGTCTACTGGAGCTTGCACCAGACGAATAGAAAAGACGGAATGAGAACGACTGGACTCAGCGTTGAGAATTGTATGGCCCATTCGCTTGCGTTTCTGTCCAGCATGAAAAGCATCCAAAGCATCTTCAACTGATTTAATTTCCATTTCAGTGACTCCGTGAACGTACATACTTTTATTAGCATCTTCACGAATAATTTTGCTTTGAGGGGCTCTAAAATAATAATAATTCAAATGTTGTTTTAACGAATTATAATAAAGAATGGTTATATGATTATAACTCACTTTTGATGCGTTGTATTCTCCAATAAGTCATAAACACTGTTGTTGTAAATCTCTACATAAGTAATAAATACAGCATACATATTATCTTCATCCATTCCATTGAGCACAGTGACATCTGAAGAAGCTCTGGAAGCAATTTCAGGATCAGTATCTTTGCGGTCCAATCGATGCATTCGAGAGTGCATATCATTTTGTCGTTCAAGCATGGCATCAGCTTCAGAGAGGATCTCAAACCCATTAAGCTTGTCAGGCTTAAACACAAACTTTTTAGCTTGAAAATCAGAAATGGTCTTGAATAGTACATCCAAACAGCGAGGCATTATTCCGCGATTGTTTATGTTACCTAAAATAAAAATAAATTTATGACCAGACTTAGCGAAAAACCTTGAAAAATACCAGTCATCGTGAACGTCTTGCCGCTTCCAGTAACTCCATAAGACAGCAGTAATCCATTCTTGCCTTTTACAAGATTCTCTACCAACGGCTGAGCTACTGTTATGTAAACTTCATGCTGATTAGAATTTGTGTCAAACAAATGTTTGAAAACATATTGTGTCTCCTTCAAATTGCTTATTTTATAATTGATGGCATTTTCTGGGGGAATTAAAGCCACAATCGATGGTGAGACAGTGCGAAGACAACTCAAATCTGCTTCCGATTGAAGAGGTCGAATGCGGCAAAAAACTTGGACGGGATCTTTTACCAGGTTATTGTTTGAATTGTGACGGCTTTTCGGAGTCTTAGGTGGAAGCATTGGCTTTATTGGGGTCATAGGAGCTCTCGCTTTCCTAGAAATATAAAAAAAAGAGGGAAATATTATTTTTTGGATTTACTCGAGCTATATGATGTTTCTTCTTGCAGAATCATAAGTTAAGTGTTTGTAGAAGTAAATTAAAGCCATTAATTTGCAATTGCATGAATGATATCCAACATAATTAAGGTATTTGAGGAAAACAATAAGTTTTTCGGGAGACGCCCAAATAAAATGGAATTTCAAACTACTTACGTCGACTTCATGATTACTTCCACTACTCAGCAACTGATCTCTATCTTATAACTTAACTACAATAGTTTCTCACTGATTATGCGATTAAATGTGCTACAAATTAGTTAAAATGAAAAAACAACAACATTCGAGCCGTTAAAATTTTAAAAGTTTTAATCTGTCAAACGCGTGGCTTACGCGCTATGATGGCTGTGCTGCAAAAAACAAAATAACTTTTTTTCTTAAACTTCTGATAAATCAAGAAATAATTAAAGATTGTTGCTGCTTGCTGATTGCAAAATTATATATAGGTCACTATCTTCACTTCTTCCATCAAATATCGAACAGGGTCGATCTAGAAAATGGATCCAAAGGTAAACAAGCTAAAGTTTTATTTAAGTCAACTGATGGGCTTATTCCCGTTATCCCATCTAGTTTGAAAACATATTCATTACAAGCGACAACGAGCAATTACTCTTGCCAAAGATGAGCTCCGAAGAGATTGACTACAATACTTATTACGATAATTTATATTTGAACGACGAAATTGTTTACACTCGCGACACCAGCTATAGTTTCCAAGATAGTTCAGCAGAAGATGTTGCAATCGAAATTGTGGATCAATCTGGTGGCATTTTAAGTAAAATCTAGATAGTGGAAACAATTATAGATAAAAATAATAATAAACATTAAATTGTAGGTCAATCCAGAGAACTTCCAGAATCAACTGATGAATTGGAAGATGCTCAAGATATCCCAACCAATGCCTATCGAACTATTGAAGCCATTAAAAACCAAGAGAACAAAGAGTGGGATTCGATCCAAAACGATTTCTGGGACAACATATTTTGCAGCAATAATTCAACAGCCAAAACTTCTTTGGAACAGAATCTCGAAAAGGTGAGCGAAGGTCTTGAACGAATCAATTTAAAGAGCAATGTCTGCCAGTTCTGCAAGAAAAAGTTTTCAAGAAAAACAGCATTAATATCTCATGAAAACAACTTTCATGAAAATGAAGTGGGAAAGCTGATCAAGTCCACTGCCTCGAGAAAAATATGTAAATCTTCAAAAGAACCTAAAAGAATTGCAATCTTAGAGAAGGAACCAGAAATTGAGCCACTTGAATTATTGGAGCTGCTCGCTATACCCAAAGAAACTATTGTGGATCCACCAGCTCCTTTAAAATCAAAACAAAAAAATTATCCCTGCCCAGAATGCGCCAAAACTTTTGCCACAAAACAAAAAATGTCTCGCCACCTTTGGATTCATCGAAAAAAAACATTCTGTTGTGAAATTTGTGGAATCAGCTGCGAGTTTCAGAATCAACTGAACGAACATCGTTTGACTCAACACACGAATGATCAGCGTGCTTTTGCATGCCCGAAGTGTGGTAGAAGTTTTGTTAGTCGACAAGGATTGTGGGAACATGATAAGTTTCATCACAAAGCGCCATCAAGCCAATTCAAGTGCGTAGAATGTGACAAAAACTTCGTTAGCCGTCAAGGATTTTTGATTCATAATAGAATTCATACTGGACAGAAACCTTTTAATTGCAGGTATAATATAATATTCATATTAGGAAAATCAAACTTTGATTTATTTTCTATTTTAGCTACTGCCTAAAAACCTTCCGTGATCCTGGAACACTGCGAAAACACGAAAGGATTCATACAGGTTATCGTCCCCATGTCTGTGTTCTTTGCCGTAAGGCATTTAATCAGAAATCCGTTCTTCGTGAGCATATCCGTTGTGTACATACTTCTGCGAAAACCTTTAAAGAACCTCCCTTTGTTTGCTCTTTGTGCTCACTAGAGATGAACGATCGTGATGAACTTTGTATGCATATTCTTAAGCATTCAGATAAAATTAAGATTCAAGCGACAGTCACTTCTAACAGTGAAAACGTTATCTCAACGGAAATCGTTGATTGAAGTATATATGCTATGTTAATTTTATGTAAATATTGATTGTAGTTTTAAGAGAAAGAAAATATAATGACATCATGAAAATTTAATACCTGAATTTGTATTCGTTTCGAAGACGTGATTTGAATGTTTGGACTCAAAAAATGTCAGCAAAATATTTTTTGAGTCATGACAGTCTTGAGAGCTTCTCAAACGGTTCTTATTTTTGATCGGGATACTTAAAAATCAAATAAATAATGTAAAAAGTAAAACTAAAATAATTCAAAATGTCGAAAATTTATTATAAAAATTAAGTTTATAAAAAATATAATGTTTGTTTATAAATGGAAATTACATGTTTGTTATAATAATGAAAGACGAAAATTGTTGGCAACTCAACGGCAAGCAAAATTAACAAATAACATAACTGCTAAACAGTAACAATTTGAAACGCGTCACAGTAAAGCCCACTCTTAATTTAATTTAAGTCATTTTAAAAACTACATTTTATGTTATTTAGAGTTGCCAACAACCAAAATCAATAAGTCTTTGTTAATACCTTTAAAAATTTAAAAACCACATGAATTAAATCAATTAATGGTATCGCAAGTGGAAGCGGTCGACGCCACAGTAGCTTCTGAAGTATCAGAGTTAGCCGAGATGATACTGGTCATAGATCTATTCAAGTTAAGCTTGAAAGCGCGTTGGGCGTCGATTCTAACAATATCTTGTGTTTGTTCTTCTTCACCAACTGTTTTGAGGATGTTTACACAGTATTGTGGAGTCATTACATTGTGGGTGAACTTGACAGGACCGCCTTGCATGAAAATAAAGGTGCGTGTCTGGTTGTTGTCAGTTTGGAGGTCTTGCTCGTGCTAAAAAAAAGTAATTTAATTTAATTAAAATGAGCGGGAAATTTTAGAGCAAAAAAGCCTTACCTTGGTGAAAGTATTATTTATCCTCAAAATCTGAATCATATCTTCATGGGCAATATACAGCAAATAGTTTTTATAGCAAAACTCTAGAGGAACGTGAATCCAATTCAAATTCTCTGGTCTCGATCTTAGCCCATACTCATCAACATAAACTCCAAACTCCTTGAAGCACAGCAAAAACTCCAAAGAATTGATGCGGAACACATTCATAGGCTGCCAGCTGCAAGTTGGTCTCAAGCTCTGATCACTCATGTCCAAGAACTCTTCGGCATTCAAACTACTCAAATCAATCTCGAAAAATTTATCACAACTGACAATGGCAGTGTGTTGAGTGAAAAGAACATCGCTGATGGATTGTGGAGTGTCTAAGGCACGAAGTGGCCGGAAGCGACCAACTTTTGTGTCGTATTTTAGAATTACGAGTCGTTGTGATGTAGCCGCGATGGCAACAGCGTCTTTAAGACTTTCAGTTTGGCCGTGAAGACGAACAATGTGCCATTTTTCTGAGCCTTGAGATGACATTGAAATGCTGAAAATGGAATACCAACAAATATTAGTACTTTTCTTTAGAATACACAAAAGATTTCAATGCAATAAAATCAAATCAAATTTTTTAAGCAAAAATAAACTCACCAACTAAGATCAATGGGTTGTATGTTTAACTTGGGATCCAGAATAGTGCTCGCTGTCGATTTGTTTGTCAGCATTCTCAAATCACATTCATAAAGGTTTTTACCTTCATCTCCAATCAAAATTGATTTGGTCAAGTTTGGCTTAATGGCAAAATAACTCACACTAGCTATTCCTTTAATGTGAACAATTTCATCATCTTCGACATGATACGAATACAAGCCATTAGAACAACCCAATAAAATGATTTTGTCTGTGAGCTCGAAAACTGCATTTACGAATAGTTTGTTGCTGAAAGTCCACCCAAATCCGATACGAGATGAGTTCAGGATGTGCTCGCCTTGATATTTTTCCAGAGATGAGATGGAATCGGTATCTGAGTCATCTGGAAGAGCAGCAATCCCATCTACATCATCCAAGTTGATTTTACGAGAAGCTTTTGCGTCTTTCATAGACTAAAATGGAAAAAAATTGAATTCCTACTTCAATAGCAGCATAAATCTAGAAAACTCACCATAGTAGTAGAAGTTTTTGCAGAAGATCCTTCACTAGCGCCACCTTCATTCAACGAACACATGCTCCTTACAGCACTACGACATTTGCGATGTACTGACATTTTGCACTCTCTGCACTGCCAAAAAGGTTGACCAGCCAACACCACTCTGCTACAAGCCAAACAATGCGTGTTCGTTGCATTTGGAGCTGGTGAAGCTGTTTCAATCGTCATTGTGAAATTATGTGGTTTCTGTGGCTTTGGTTCTTCTGAATTTTGTCTTTGCCTTCCTTCACTTTGGACTTTGTATTCTGGTTGCTGGTGAACAGTAGCATGAATAGTTTTCTCTTCAGTTACTGGAGGAGCGCTTGCTTTTGGTGAACGGGGAGATTTTGGAGATCGGGGAGAAGTTGGCTCGCCGTTGCTTTTGCGAATCTCAAGTTTAGTTTTCATCAAGTCTGCTTTCAGTTTGTCGTTACGTGTTCTTTCCTTTTCCAGATCTCGTTGCATCTTCTTAATTTTGTTGTCGTCACTAAAATAAAATTGAAATTTGAAGTTCGATAAATTTATAAAACCATTAAATATGAAAGTGGTAAAAATTACCTTCCATTAGTTGGTGTTGGTGGAATATTTTCCTTTTTAACTGAGTTGAAACTCTTAGGAGTTGGTGGTGCTTGCGTATGAGCTCCAAACAGAACATCAGCCAACGTTTTCTTCTTTTTCTGTTGAGCCAGTTCTTCATTTCTCACCGACAAGTAATCAATTAGTTTCTTGTGCTGAGCAAGAGTCGCTTCAGATTTAATATCTCTTTCTCTTGAATGAGTTCTCAATTCAGCCAAAAATCCTTCCAAATGATCTTTCTCCATGCCCAGCTCGTGAATATCAGTGCGAGCATCTTTGAGCTCATTGGAAAGTTGCTTGACTTCCTCTTTGGTGTGATAGAGATCAGTCAAAACCTTGGAATTCTCTTCTTTTAAGATAATCAGCTCTTTCTCATAACTGCCCTTCAATCGCATCAAATGACTCAAATCAGAATTCGTAATTTCGATGAGCTCCTGAGTCTTGAACAAGTTCTCTGTTTTCTCTCCAATTTCTCCTTGGAGTTCTTTCATAAGTCTTTGCAGTCCTTGCATTTCTTCTTTCAACTCATCGGACTCATTTTGCATTTGGCAACCTTTTGACTCTGCAGATTGTTTGAGATTCTTCTCTTGGGCGAGCTCTTTCTTTAACTTGCTGATGTCTTCTTCCTTAGAACGCAACTTGGACCACAATTCGTCAAACTTCTCACGGTTTTCTTTGTTTCGCTTAACTTCGCCGTTCCACATATCCTAAAATTCAGAAATAAAAATAATTTATTTTTCAAATTAAATTATTTTCAACAAACCTCCAACTCATTTAGCTGATTTTCAGTGATAGTACAAGCCTCTTTGAGCATCTCAAAGTTCCTTGAAACTGTATCCAACTCTTGACTCAACTCTTCAACTTGTTCTTGAGCACCTGAGCACTGTTGAAGCTCATCGTTCAATTTTTTCTCAAGCCTATCCTTCTCATTTATTAGCTGATTCATCTTTCTCTCGATCTCTGCATTCTTTCTGTTGGAATCTGCCAATTTCTCATCAAGATTCTTGATCTTACTCTTGGCTTCTATGATCTCAGTCTTTTCTCGCAATCTTTCCCGCTCAAAGTTGGACCACTTGTCTCTTTCAGCCTTGAGCTCATACTTGAAGTTTCGTATTTCTTTTTGCAAATCAATTATTTGAGTTTCCTTCATGTTAGTTAGGTCAAGTTGCTGTTGAAGTTTCATTTCCACACTCTCCTTATCATTCTTTGCCTTATTTACTTTTTCATCAGCCGTCTCTACTTTTCTAGTCATCGAAGTCTTTTCATGCTTCAAGTCATTCAACTCTTTCTCCAGCTTCCATAAAGATAAATTTGCTGTACGAGCAGACTGACGGTCAAGTATTGCTTGCTCTCTAGCTGCTGCCAACTGATCTTCCAATTTTTCATTCTGCCTCTCCAGCAAACCTTCAGCGGTATGCGAGTTTGTTTTGTTGTATTTAGCAATGATTTCTTCCAATCGAGCCACAACTTGCTCCAAATTTTCAGCTCGTTTCTTCTGAATGTTCTCATTTTCCTTAGTGCGAGTTAGTTCAAAACGCAGTTGTTCCTCCATCAAGCCGCAAGAATCTAATTCGGTTAAACTTCCATGAGCGCTTTTAAAAACATCAGCTTCACCAACAGACGAAGATCTTCCTCCAATTGTGATTGGTGTTGAAACCATCTTAGACAGTCGAATATTTTTCTTCAAGTTTTCTTCTTGAAGTTTCAAGATGTCCTTGCGTAGCTGATCATTTTTTCGGTTCAACTGCTCGTTATTAGATTCAGCATCCACCTTATCTTTACCCAAACTCTTGTTTTCTTCTATCTTTTGCTGCAATTGAAATTTTAGTTCAATAACTTGCCGATCGGATTGTTCCTTGGCCTCGATCAGGGTAGTTTTGGAACGAATTGCTTCATCAAGTTGTCTACGCAGCTCCTTTAAATCGTCAGAATATTGAGTGCGTTGTTCTTTTTCTGTCTTAAGCTTTTGTTTTAGCTCAATAATTTTGGATTCGAAGGAGTTTGATATCTGCTTGCGATTATCGGCATAGTCGGTTTTGTCCACTAGATTTTGTTCTTTGGAGTGGCGCAACATATCCTTGTACTTTTCGACGGTGCCCTGAATAGAAAATTTCGATGAATATTAAAATTAATACGTTAAAATAAATTCCTGAATAACATCTAATATAACAAAGTTCAAAGTTTATTATTGAAATAGCAATTAATTTTGTATAACAAAATAACATTATCTATGAAAAATGTTTTCAAAAAAATTACCTGCAAATGATCGCATTCTTCAATCTTAGCAGACAATTCGCTGTCTCTCTCATGAATTTTTTCTACAAGATTAACGATTTCTGTCTTTTTTTCAGTAATCTGTTTCTCAAAGTGCAAATCGGACATTTTCTTGGCTTTTTCCCACTTTTGGTAGGTCATACCTAAGACTTCACTGATTGAAGCATCATTCTTGATTCTCATCTCCTCCTCCACTTTCAAGGAACTTTTTAAGGTTTTGACTTCTGTGCGAGCGGCAGCCAATTCAGCAATCTTGACTTTCAGTTGATCCTTGGCGTTTTCCACTTCATGTTTCGTTTCGTTGTATATTTTGTCTAGTGAGTGCATTTGTACAGATTTCTTTTCGGCTGAGAGAAGGTCGCGTTGGAGTTCTTTGATCTCACGCATCTGTTCTTTTATTGTGATCTTGAATATAAATTTGAAAATTTTATTTATATTAGTTTTATGTTTAAGGAGTGTTTTTGAAAAGTACATTTTCTAAATTTTTTCTAATCATACCTGCAAATCACTGATCTTATTCCCTAGCTTTGATTCGAGCACAACTTCTGATGTCTTATTCCTCAAAAATTTGGACATCTCCTCGTAAACGTAAGTATACCCCAAAAACGGCAAATCTTCTCCCGAAAAATCGTTGACTTTTATTGGAGCGAACGTAGTCTTTTTAAGCATTGGTGACCGCTTCAAGGACTTGTCTACATCCTCAAAATTCGAAGTATCATCTTCACCTGATAATGTTGGAATAATTGGAGGTGTTTGGTCCCTCAGATTATGGAAATTGATGCCGTTGAAGAAAGCATGCTCCACAATCTCGTCGTAATTGAATCGGTGACTGGGTTTGGCTATCAAACCATTCAAGAGATCTTTGAAATTTCTCGACAATTTCAGGTTTGCTGGGAATTCTACTTTACCACCTAAGCGCTTTTCTTCTGCATAATTTTGTATCTCAGAATATGTGTCAAAGACATTCTCACTTTGGAAAGGAGTACGTTCAGTTACCATTTCATAGCCGATGATTCCCATAGACCAGAAATCACAAGTTGCCTAAAAATAAAAAATGTTATTAGTTATTTTTTACAAACATTCTTTTGTATTACTTACATCAAGTTTTCTTATTGTACAACTTGCTTTCGTAGTGGACAATATTTGTAAAAGCTCAGGAGCAACATATTCTGGAGTGCCAACAGGCGAGATGTCAGTGAAATTACCTTCTTCGTTCAAAGCAATAGCATTGCCAAAGTCCGCTAACTTTAAATGGCCAAATCTATCCAACAGAATATTCTCAGGTTTGACGTCACGATGTACATATCCCATACTGTGCAGAGCATTTAAGGCTAGTGTTAGTTCAGCCAGATAAAACTTTGCCAACTCTTCGTCAAAAGCGCCGTTACGGATCATTAAATTTAGGAGATCACCACCAGGCAAATACTCCATTACCAAGTATAAGTGTTCTTTGTCCTTAAATTGGTGAGTGGAGGGTTGTAAAAAGTTAGTTTATAAAAAGTTAAAATTTCTACCTGAAAAGCGTACTGAAGAGTTGTGATCCACTCAGCTTTTCGTCCCAAAACCATGATATCTCTTTCTTCTTTGACTTGAAAAGTGTTGACGGCCGCTTTTTTGATCTTTTTCATAGCGTAAATGTCCTTAGTGTAGTTATCGGACACCAACTGCAGGAAATATTAAGAAAATTGTTTATTAATAAAAGATCAAGAATCAAGATCCAGGGTTTAAAAAAAACATACATGAACTTCTCCAAAATAGCCGCTCCCAATCAAAGTCTTCACTTTGAAGTCATTCATGTTAACTCTAAGAGACTTGGTTTCTTTGATAATAGTTCGATCTGAAAGGAAAACATGGACTCAGGCTTTCATAGCTCGTAATATATTTATGCCGGGAAACTTACACTTATTCACGAATTCTACAATGTGTGAACTCTTCTTTTTCATGACGTCCTTGTTGCATTCATCGTATAGCACAAACAGTGCATCAAGCAGACCTTCTCTCGAGATTCCTTCACAAATTTCTTTTTGAGTTTTGCTCAGCGATTCTGGTCTATTCATTATTATGCTGTTCAAACGCGTTGTGCGTGAACTAATTGCGTTGTTTTCACTCATGATTATAAGTATTATACTTTACTTCTTGTTGAATGTTTATTAGAACATGAATTACATGTTTAAATTACTTTTCTGAAGTGTTTTAATAATTTTGCTGCTTCCCTTTTCACAACAACAACGTTTGTCAACTGCCAATCGTGTGGCCTTACGGTTTGGCCTAATTGAAGCTGTGCTGTACAGTCTGGCTTTAAGAAATTGACCGCCTTATTTGTTTATTTTCATAATAATGGATAATTTAAGGTAATTAAGAACTTAATATATGTAATTGATGTATTTATAAGTTTTATTTTTATAACGCAGCTCATCCAACTTGGATTTTTCCGGCCGAAGCAAGTAATTATATGGTTAAAATGGATTAAAAGTTTTTCGATTCCAATTTTCTTTGTAATTTCTATTTTTAGTGCCTCTGTCTCAATGAATCATTCAAACCAGCGTTTAAAGATGAGTTCTGTAGTTGAAAAGACTCTAGACTTGTTACTAGGAGCTAAGAAAAGACGAGAAGCCCTCATATGGATTTCAATTAACATTCTTCTGATATCGGTAGTCCTCTTTGATCTTCGAAGCAGAACATTTTGCCCTCTCAATGCCTCCAGATTTTGGGACTACATTGAAATAGCTGCTTCAGTCATCTTGGGATTGAGCATAATGTACTATGCTGTCATTTACATTTACTATCGATTCTTCTACGAATATGTAACATTTACTGAAAATCAAAGAAAGTTGCTCAATGTGGATAAGAAAGGTTAGTTGAAATTTATTCTGTCTAATAAATTATTTTAGATCTTATATTTTTCATAGACAAATCCTTCATCATCTCTCAAAACACGATCGCTAAAAAGCTGGACACTAGTAATGCTCCTGTAAATGTTTCTCATCTCAGCTGGCAGAATGATTGTGAGAATCTCTATGATTTTAAGTAATTCCTTTGCTAAAATTTCTATTTTACAGCCAACAACATGACAATGAATTCACAATCGCAAGCTCAATGGTTGTATAATTCTGGGAACATGAGTCAGTCTTTCAATGGTAGCTATCAACAAAATCCTATGGCTGCGAATCAAAGCTTGAATGCTTCTGCCAACAATTTTCAGACTTTCAAGCTCAATAAGAGCAAGACAGAGCACATATTTGACGAAAAGTCTCTGCAGCTTTATTTGAAGTATATTTTTTTTCGATTGGCTTTGCACTTTTTATTCAAAGGTTTTATTTTATTTTTAGTGAAATCTCCGAACAAGAAAAAAATCTTTCGAGTGCGATGGACACCCAAAACAACATCCACACTCTAAACACAGCCCACTCTTTTTGGAACACTTATAGATTGGACGACATTTCAAATCTTCTTAAGACAACTATGTATCAGTTGTCTCCATCCACAGCTCCTCAAAACCAGCAAGTATCTAAAGACGATGGTCACTTGTATACAGCTACAAGCAGTGATGGAAATTCTGATGTTATCAAAAAAATTTGCTCTGCCAAACTCTCCAACTATGTGGCTAATCTGAGAATGTGGATAGCTTCGACCATTTTAGAGAGAATTGTCTGTGAAATAAATAAAATTGATTCAGCCTTTCAACAGCGAGGATTCAATGACATGAAGATTGGTAGTGTTGGACTTGAAAGATTAAAGAAAACAGCAGAGAATCAGCAATTGGTGCAATTACATATTCCTATGTTGCCCATGTTAATACCTTTTTTGGAATTGACCTCTAATCAGGAGTATTTAGTGTCGAGGGTAAAGGAATTAGCAAAAGGAAGTTGTTTGGCCAACTATAAATGGAATACAGGAACTAATATTACTAATTCGACCATTGATGAGCATATTCCTAGTGACTCAGCAGTAAGCATTAATTCAAAAGAAATATGACTTGAAAAATTTACTTTAAATGTATTTTTCTTTGTCTTTTAGATTATATTCCACCTCTTTTGCACTTACCTTGACAGCCAGCTGTTTCCACTACCAGATATTCCGCGACCTTTTTATCATCGTTACGTAATAATTGGTGACCCAAAGAAATCCTCTGGAGAAACCAAAAGCGAAATACGAAACAAGACAAAATCAGCCATCCTGTGCACAAATCCATTAAAGCCAAAATTTAACTTTATTAGTGACAACGAGATACACAATTGTAGCCAAGATCGAAATAATTTGTTCTACGTGCTCATTCAGTTTTTGATTCATATGAAAAATTTACATGATGGACTTCTGGAAGGAGTTAATTTGGGGAAGAGCGGGATTAATGTTTTGTGCTGTGTTGAGGATTAATATTAAAACTTTTATTAAGGCAGAGACTTAAAATTTTGTGGATTTCTAATTGCAATCGTCAGTTACTTGATAAATTTGTATTTTGGATGGCAATTATGTTTTTGTGCATTTAAAGTTAGATAATATATTATAGATGATAAATTCAAAGAAGTCTTCATGATATTTTGTATAATTAGTATTTTAAGGTTTTCTCATTGAATTTGTTACTCGCTGAATAAATACATCTCATGAAAATAATCTTCTTTAATTTCCTGAAAAAATGCATAAAATTGAAATGAATGAAAAGCAAAATTTTTTACAACATTTATTTTTGCGATTGGTTCTCTCGATTAACAAAAATCTGTTGAAAAGATTTTGTGTATAAATTGGTTTTCTATTTAATAATAATAGTTATATGTCTTTGTAAATAATAGGAAATAACTTAACTAAAGCCTCGACTCAAGCAGATATTCTAAATACTAAAACCAGCTCTTGGGTAATTGGTTAATATTTGCTTTTCATTAAAATACAAGAATATTTTTGTTCAACTTAAAATCTTCATGTTTTTTATTTGTCTTGAATAAATTTTTGTAAAGTCTGTCAACATCTAAAATAGGGACACTTTTTTTTCGACGTCTGATTTAAATGTTTTGATGCAAATCATTTTTATTAAAAACTATGTGCGTTTATGAGGCTTCAGTTGTTCAACCATCTCATAACATAAAACTTGTTCTTAAAAAGCAAAAACCGCAATGATATTGTTATAACAGCTCATTTTTGCTTACATAACTTACATTTGATTTTACAATTAATTTTGAAATTTATAAAAATGTCACTTCAAGGTCTTTGATATATACCCACATTAATAGCTCATTATTTATTTTTTTGGTGAATCTAAAATTTCCACTTAAACTTAGTTTTACGCTTGATCTCACTTCTAACGAATTCTAGAAAACGGGCTGCAAATTGTTTTTATATTAAAATTTTCAAAAAGTTTGGGTAAAAAATCTTTACATCAATCTTATCCTCTACATCTCTTTAACAGAGAAGTTTTTACAAATTTTAGAACTTTTTTTTTTGTTTTCAATGTATTTAATTATTCTTCGAGCTTTTAAAATAAAGTTTTTGCTCTCAATTTTTATTAGAGAGGGGATTTCTGATCAAAAAGGATGAACATTAAATTTTCACTAATTCATAAAATTGTTCTCGGACTCGGAAAAAATTTCGCCTAATTTATGCTTTTATTTATTAATCAACACGATATCTTTTTTTACGAAGTTTTACAAATCTATTGAACAATTAACGATTATTAAGCTTAATGATTGATTGATTTTATGTCAAATGTTATTATTAGAGAAAAATTTTAAAAAGTATTTTAAAGTTAACATACTTTTAATGTTAAATACATGAGAATTTTTATAAGCGGATTCTGCATTTTAAAAAATTTCGATAATAATTTTAGCAAACATATAGATATACTTTTGGTGTCGGAAGTAAGTTCAAAAGAGAAATTATATCAATTTTTACAACCTGAAAAGATTAATACTATTTTCTATTAACAAAAGTATTTCCGGAGTTTCAGACATAAGAAATTAGAATCCAATTGATTCAATGATTTTATTAATCTTTTAAAAATTTGGGAAGCTTTTTTCGCGATCTTACAATAAACATTTATTGTCGGCATGTGTATCGTGTAAAAATTCTGGGAGCTTACAATAATTACATCATTTATACTTTACAATAACAACGTCGATTAATTAATAACAACATCCAAATATTTTATTTATTTGGTGTGAAAATACATTCAACTTTTATTTAAAGGTTTTAGATATTTCCTAAATTAAAGTTGATTTTGAAATTTCTACCATTCCTCACTAAAAAAATAAAAGAACACAAAAAATTAAATGCTAATCCCAAATAAACAAATAATCCCTCGTTAATTACATTTTGTTGAATTTCTACCAATGTTGTTAAAACGATTTATGTTACTCCAAAGTTCGCGATTTTTGACAGATTTTTAAATTTGAAAAGATACAATAAGTATTTTTACATCCAGAATTTAATCCTTTAAAACGAGTTATTACTTAATTGAGCCATTTTTCCAAAAGGATTTTTAGAATTCTTAAAATAATAAAAAAGTTTTTTTATCATTTAAATTATAGAATAGAATATGTTATCAAAACATTCAAAATTTGATTAAAAAATCTTTGGTTCAATTATTTAAAACTCTCAAACGTGTCCAAATAAAATAAATAGATAATATAATTTTCTGTGGAAAAGATTCCGGATGTAAATGTTCTCCCTAATTCTAAACATTTAACTTTTTACCCCTGACATTGAACATATTTAAACTTATAATTATAGAAAAAACATTTTCAAAACATTAAAAACTATTCGAGCATGCTTCTTACTTTAACATGTTTATCATCTCGATAACTTTGTTTCGGTTGGCGTACATATAAGCTTTTGTCTCCCACAACATATTTATTAAGGGTATGTCAGATTTTTCGTCCATTGGAACATCAAGTGACATTTGTGGATTGAAGCGGAAATACGGTACACCTATCATGCTGCACCATGCTCTCGCGCGATCTACCACGCGACCATCAGCCAAAGTTGCCTGATCAACTAGTAAATTGCCAATAGCGGAAATGCCAATTGCCAATTTTGCAGTGTCCCAAATAGAGTCAGGTCGGAAGACGTCTATTTCTTTGAGCTCAGTGACTGGAATGAGACCAGTTCCAAGTGAGACTACTATTGAGACCTGGAAATATAATTAAAATGCAGTAGAAACCTGAGGTTCTATTAATTAATAAACAACAAAATTTCAAAACATTACCGGTACAGCCTCGGTTTTCCTTCCGACACTTCTTAATGCCATATTGTACTCATGAATTTCAGTAATAGCATCTAAAGTAGGATTGTTTGCCACTAGACCACCATCTAGGAATCTTCCAGATGCTCTGAAATAGGAAGGTGCAGCACCAGTTGCTCTTGCAGCTCGCCAGATTAATTGCTCATCTGGTGGGGGTGGTGGAACTCTTCTGTTGGCTGTAAAGTTTTATTAAATTGATACATCAAAAGGTATAATATTAATATATTCAATATACTCACTTGTTGGAGTTATAATTCCTAAAATATCACTAGCACATTGATAATTCCTGAAAAGATGAAGATCAGCTGGTTTTCTATCTGCCATCAGTGCTGTGACCATAATCTTTGGATGTTTTATGTCAGCCATTGTTGTGTATTCTCCCAGTTGCTCTTTAAGCACATTTTCCAAAGGTTCACTAGAATATGGTCTGGAACCAACAAAAGCTTGATCTTTCATTCTTAAATATAGACACATGCACTGCTTCATAGTCTTGCCACATCCCAATCCGAGTGCCAATATTCCTCCAGTACTTGTTCCAGCGATCCAGTCAAAAAAGTGTGTGATGGGTGTCTGTGAGATTTTTTCAATTTCTAACAAAAGTTGGACCAAGACGAGACCTCTAATACCACCGCCATCTAAGCACAGCAATCGACCCCGTCCAGCTATTCTGATCTCTTCTTTCTCCTCGTCAGAAAGAACATCTTTGCATCCGTTCATCGCAACTTCGTGCTCGTCATCCTGCGTGGAGAGACTTGATATAGGCTCCTGTTCT
This sequence comes from Parochlus steinenii, assembly GCA_038502155.1. NCBI lineage: Eukaryota > Metazoa > Arthropoda > Insecta > Diptera > Chironomidae > Parochlus > Parochlus steinenii. The sequence goes on along the minus strand of JAXCIN010000034.1, from coordinate 1,856,952 downwards.
TGGATATTAATTAAAGCGTTTGTTTCTGGCTCCGGGCGATTCCAGGAAATGCCAGACAACTTTGAATACGAAATCTACGATTTGAATATGAATACAAGTGAAGGTTAATGGTTGTGCTAGGTTTTAGTATGAATGCCTTCAGTTTGAGATTTTTCTAAAAGTTTTGCTATTAAAATTTTCAATGGTCTAACCTGATTCTGCGATGCAGACTTGATACGAATGATAAACATAAATTTTTATTAGTTTTGCAATTTTGTTAAGATTTTAATTAAATTTTTTGATTTGTTTAAAAAGCATTCTAAAAAAGTTTTATCTTAAATATTAATCGTTTTTTAAGGATGGTTAATTTTATGGTTAATTCGATATTAAATTTTAATTAATCAACTAACTCAACAACAGAATATTAAGTAAATCGAATCAACTGTGTATTCAAGATTTCTAGTCAAGAAACTTCACACGCATTGCATTTTAATTTATAATGCATTATATTTTGGATATATTAACCATTTTATAATATTCTAAGAATGTGTGCATACCATTTTAAGTAAAATTTCTACTCTAATTTCTCTAATCTATAAAAGCTATATCAAATACTTTAAAATTACTTTATAAAACTTTTCGAAAAGTTAAAATTTTTAATTTTTCGCTACTCAAGCATTATCTTATAGGAGGTATTCAAAATTCATAATTTTGAATTATTAATTAGTAAAAACTGATCAATCAAAATCCGATTAATCAACAACTCCCATCATGCGTCTCACCTGAGTGCTTGTAGATTTTTCACTGCAACTGGTGGGTGAATCTTTTTTACTGGCCGCAGCCACCTTCCCAGTAAACATTCCCAATAAAGCGTCCATCACACTAGCACCTTTCTCAACAGCAGAAGTATCTATAACACTTGGAGCTTCCCTCGCTTTGGCCATTTGCTGATTCATTAACAAAATTTGGTTAGGAAGACTGTTTCTTCCTCTAGAGGTAGTTGCAAGCATAGTTTGAATATGTTCTCGCTGTTCTGAGATTTCTGGCTGAGCTGGAGGAATACCGTTATAAGATCCTTTTGCATTGCAGCCAGCTGGACAGCGAACTGAAGAGTCAGGACATCTTTTGGCACCAACAGAGTGGAGGATATAAAGGACCATGTCGTCGTTGGAGCCGGAAGCATCTTTCCCAACCATATGGCGGGGACTTTTATCGTCCTAAAAATATATTAGCTTTAATTTTAGTTTATTTAAAATTAAATTTGAATCCTTACTTTATTCTTCAAATTAATATCACACCCAAAGACAACCAAACATTGCACAATTGGAATAAACTTTTTCTCCACAGCCAAATGCAACGGTGTATTGCCATCCTTATCTTTTAAGTCAATCTCTGCTTCATGGGCTAACAGAGTAACCACACACTCCAATCGATTCCTTGAAACCATCATATGGAGTGCCGACCTACCATCAAAGTTAAGCGCATTCACGTCACAGCCGCGCTCAATCAGGGCATCCAACACCTCGCGCGACGAGCACCAGTGCAGCGGCGTACCTCCATGTTTCATATCCTGACTGAACAGCTTGCTGGCGTTCGTTTGCCCTTGCATGTAGTCGGCGACGGTGCCTAAAATGAATTGAAATGGATTAGAATATAAAGATAAAAAATTTTTCGTAGGGCAACTGATTTTTGAAGTCGGTAATTTTTGAATTTTGCATTTTAAATAAGATTCCTACAAAAGAATTCCCTCAACTAAAAAAATCAACACCACCTATTAAACTTGTTATTAACTCTTACTGGCCGCTGGATTGCGGTTGTACATGTTGCTGTTGCTAACATGTCTTGCCGATATATTCACTTCCGCTCCAGCCAAAAGCAAACTATTCACACAATCTTGCTTATCAGAAAGACACGCCAAATGTAACGGAGTGTAGCCATCTAGATTACAGTGGTTCAAGTTCTCCACGCCTTTTTGAACGATCAAGTTTATCATTTCTTTGGAGGTGTTGGCGGCGTAATGGAAAATGGAGTTGCTATTGTTATCTAAGTGGTCGAGCTTAGCTGTAGGAATGAGCGCTTTTACGACATCTAAGTTGCTGGATTTAACAGCAAGCTAAAAGGAAAAAAATAAAGCGGGGCTTATTTATAATTGATTTATCTTTCAAGTACTGAACAAACTAAGAAATTTTTATTGATTCTGTACAAACAAATCATGCTGTAATATTGTTTTAAGTTTGACTCAATATTTGGAGGGTGAGGCTTTGTGCATAAATGATAAAAATGTTGTGAAAGCAATTTAAAATCACAAATCAAAATCTCACCTGGAAGGGTGTCATATACTTGGCGTGATCTGGATAGTCCATCAACTCCACCACCTTTGGATTTGATAAATACTCAGTGAGATTAAAGTGCGCGACCAGATGCGCCAATGACCACGACGGATTCTCAATCAGAATATCACAAATTTTCTGCAAGCCCGGAATATTGTACATTTCTTTCACCATTTGTACAAAGTATGGAACCCGATTGGCAAAAGCCTGAAATTTTTCTTCAGCGTCAGCTTGGTCTTGTGCTCGATAGAGGCTAAAAGAAAAGGAGATTGTTTTTGAAAAATTTCTGTATATAAATTTAATTTACTCTGACGAATTTGAAATTAGTGTTAACCACAATAAACACAACACTCTTCTTATCTAAGTCTACAGATCCACATCAAAACATGTGTTATCTTTCTAAAACAGAATTCCCATCAAATTGGATGATTTTTCACGATCTTCAATCCCTAACGTCAAACTCCATAAATCCTTACCTATAGGACGTGCTAACGGTTTCTGAGCAAGGTCGATGGAGTACAATTTCATAAATCGTCTTCTTCTCTGACTGATTTAGCATCGGAGCGTACAACACCATCGAGTCATCCCTATGAAGAACTTGCAGACTGGTCAGTGACTCAGTTTTCATCTCCTGCACTTTGTTTGGAGGGGTGTCACCTCCAAGGAGACGTTGGAGCACTAAAATATTTAAAAGCTTTAATTAATAGTTCGGAATTTTTGTATTTAGATCGTTGCTAGATTGCATAACTAATATGTTTAACTAATTCCATTGAAAGAAAATCGATTGTAACGAAATTGCTCGTAAAAATTTTGTGGTAAACTGCTGGAAGGAACATTTTTTATATTAGATTTGTGAAGTGATCAAACGATTTATTCTTTAACATTAAATAATCTTTTAATCTTATAAATGATTAATATGTATCAGCCTCAAATTTCAACAAATGGTCTATTAAACTTGTTTGGTAATAATGAATAAATCAATGAACTTATCGATGTATCAAGGAGTGAAACGACGATTTAACATTATTTTTAATTGAATAGTACTTAAACACCACATAATAGTGAAAACAACTACCAAAACTCAGAGACTGTTTTTTCTCATTGATCTTCTCATTAATCCTCTCCATGGCTTGAATGCAACAAAGTCAACACCAAAATGAAAACTAATTGGAGTGACTTTACAATCACTTTTCTACTATTAAAAATTCACAGGCTCTTTGCACGCGAAACCGATTTAATGGACAAATGAACTAAACTGCGTGATTATTATTAATGAAAATCGACGGAAAGGCAATAATATATTTGTCTGCTCGTCACGAGCATTCAATGTGAACTAAGCAGCAAGTAAATTCAATTGATTTTTCGGTGAAGTAAAATATAAATTCAAATATCCACCAACAAAAAGTTGAGTATTTTATTTCTTCTACGAAAAATAAAATTTTTACAAAACAGTTGTTTGATGAACATGAGTTTCGCATGTTGAACTTAAATGCTTGCTTAAGCAGGCAATGGCTTTGATTTTTGCAAATTATTATTGTCGGAAATAGATTGACAAACACAAATATTTATGTCAAATCATATTTCAAAGTAATTTATAAAAATTCGGTATAATGCGAGTATAAAGATTTTAAATTGTAATGTAACTATTCAGATGACAGAGCGCAAGTAATTCTGTATTGGATCTGTATTGGAGCTGTATTGGATCAAAAAAGTAGTTTTAATATAATTATAGATTCATATAAGCTTTGCAGTCGTTTCACAATTGTTTGTTTGTTTATTTTTATTCTCGTAATTGTAAGCACTTAATGCTTTTTTACAAGTGTTTCGATAAAAATTTGAGGTAGAACTAATTTTTCTTGTGCTTTCATCAAGATTATAGAATTTTAAGAGTATTGTTGCTGAATTTATAATAGTAATATAAAATTTTAATGTAATGGTTTGCTTGGGTTTGTTTGCAATTGTTATAGGAGTTTGACTCATATTGACTAGATAGTGTGATAGTTATGGTTGTTTTGTTATTTGCATTCCTAGAAAATAAATTGTTCTTTCAGACAATAAAAAAGTTAGTAGCGCAAATTACTTGTATCTTGTGTACTTGACTGAATTATAATCAAATTGCTATCCAAACAGATTTTACCCATACATTTTGATTGTAATTATAAGAAAACATTCTAATGCAACAAAAAAACCAACATCAAATTTATGAGACCTTGAATATGTTTGAATATTCATTTTTTGTCAAACTCATCAGAATGCAGCAATTATGGATCAAATGGTGCTTCAGAAAAGTTAAGGTATAAATTGAATTTAATCAGTTCTATTGGAAATACCTTATTTTTCTTCTAAAACTTTTTTGCATCATTTGCAGATAATTTAACAAAAAAAGTTACCATCATAACAAAGTACAAAATACAGTAAACTACAGAAAAGGCGGAAAACATTATAACAAATATTTACAAAATATTCAAGTCAGTTAAAAAGCAATAAAACAACTAAGAAAAGTCCAAAGTAAATAGGAAAACTATGAAGCGAAAACTCATTTAAATAATTCTACTCAATTACACCTAAGTTCGAAAAATTATCTAGAGTTATCTGGAACCCTAAATAATCCAATGTTGGTCAAAAATTTATAAAGAAAATATAATCTTCAATCAGTTTTAAACACAAAAATCTATAATCCTTCAGCAAAGCAACGGTACACAATATGTTTTTGGAATGAGTAGCATAAATGAAAGGAAAATCGATTTGTGAATCTATGTAGCTAGCAATACACAGACACGAAACGAAAAAGAACCACAAAAATAATAGTATTATCAGCTGATCCCAGTTTGATAACAACTTTAAAGCTTTAGAGGCAACAATTCCATTAAAAAATATGGAAGTAGTAATTTTGTAGACAGATAACATAGCAAATTGACAATATTTACATTAAAACCTTAAAAATGATAAACAATTCAAAACTGGCTGGAAAATTATTGGAAAATTTGATGACAAAGGCATTAAGATAATTTTTCAGAAGGTCAAATAACACTATGAAGCTCATGATTGTTTTTGTATCTCTAAAGAAATTTACAAAATACTACACGCAATGACATGAACACCAATTGAAAATGATAAAAAAAAATTGTAAGAATTAGAATGATTCACTATTTAACGTTATCTGCGAATAAGCGAGAAACTTGTCATTATTTGAGTATATTCCTTGGGGATTGTTGAAAAAACGTGCACAATTTAGTTATGAAACATTTACCTAGCCCAGAAGCGAGTGCCCCGATCCCTAACCAAGCCATTAGTTCAGAAAGAGATTTTAAATTTCTAAACAAAGGATTCTAGGTGGCAATAGATGAGACCATAAAACACTTATATCATGGATTTGCTTATTCAATATCAATGATGTCGTACATTATTTTATAGTTGATGAGTAATACAATAAGAATTTGTATGAATGAATTAGGAAGCAATGCAAATTTATGAGATTTACTGAGTAATTTGATTTTTCATATGCACGGATTTAAATTTTAAAGGTTTTCACTATATTTTTGATGTTTTCTTATGATTCTTAATAGTTTTTAGGAGTAATCCTCACCGTTAAACATTATCACTTAATATTTTTTTGGTTTGTTCACTTAATCCTACTGAATTATCAGTTTTCAATTTTCAACTTGTAATTTCGACTTAACGCGATTTTTGTTTTGTTTCCCAAGACACATTTCAGGGATCGAGAATATCTTGGATTTCAAAGCACTCAGCACTTACTTCATGATGGTTATGTTTCAAATATTTTTGCGCCAATATATTTATGGTGACTTATGGAGAATAACAATAACTTAATATGTGTTAAAAAAAATCTCAAAAGTGAAAGAAATTCACTATGAATATATGTTTTGTAGCACATAATAATATTTTATTTCGTATTTGCAGTGTAAACAATTCTTTGCTTCAAGCTTTATCCAAATTATTTTTTATTGTGAATAAATTATACTAAATCATATCCTTGCCGGATCTGATCCATTAAAAAGTAACTATAAGCGGAAGTTTACTGGATGTTTTATCACGCGCTGAAAGTATTTTGAATAAAAAAAAAATAAACTAGCATAGTACAAAAAAACAGCGATTCTACCATGACTTGGATATTTTCCGCAATTTTTTTGGTGCTTCTTTTGGTATGGAATTTCAAATAAAATAAAATTTTTAATAAATTGCTTGGCTTTTTATTAATAGAATCCACTTCATTGTAAATTCGTGATTAAGGAATACACTTCCAAGCCCAACAAAAAGTATTTGGAGTATGATTTAAGAATTTTCAGAAATAATGCTGGTGCAACTTTTTACAATGCAACCTTAAATTATTTAACAGACTCAATAGAATCAATCAGGGTGAAAATATAAATTTTTTTGAAAAGTGTGACGTGTTCATTACATAATTATAATTTTGATTTTGCAGGAATATGTCACTGGCGAGATTTTAATAGGTGATAGTAATTTGTACGAAAAGGTTTTCAGTGTAGCAATAAGTCGCTGTGTAACAGAAAAACAAAACCCAGTCACTAGTTTTGTCGAAAAAACATTGTCAGAAGACTTACAAAAATATGTCATAAATAATGCAACAGTATGCCCAATCACAAAGGTGAATATTTAACTGAGAAATCTAACAATGATCTTAAAAGTTTCATATGTATCTTTTTAATTTTTTAAAGGGATTATTACAAATATCCAATTTTCCTCTATTGGATGACTCCACTCCTAAATATCTGGCCAATGTCAAATTCCACGGATTTACAAGGTTTATGGCAAAAATACGTAATAAGAGAAAAATGGTTCTTATCAATCGTGTTGACTATTATGGAGAATCATACACTTAAATTTTAAATCAGTAATAAATATTGTAATATCTGAATATATATTATGAACTATAAAGCTATACCGTAATTACAATTTCCTTAGAGAGACAGTTAAAAAGTGTTTTAAAATTTGGGAAAATACTTTGGGAAAATTTTGGAATATTAAGAATATCATGAATAAGTGAGAATAAGGTTAGAAAAATCAAGTTTGAGCAATCAAATTTATTGATATAGTTCAAACAGATCTACCCACAAAAAATTCGAAATGTGTATTTTACATGCTTGAAATTTATCGCTTCTAAATTAAATCCTTCTTACAATTATTTCTCATTAAAAAGTGATTATTAGCGGAAATGAGGATTTTTTTTTTAATATAGCAGAAATATTATGTTATTCGTTGAAAAAAACAAATAGTTCGAAAAAAAAGTTAGTATATTCACGACATCAATTTTAGAATGATTTGGAAACTTAGAACATTTTCGTTTCTGCTTTGCTTGGTACATATTTTTTATTAAATACTATTCATAAACTAATCATTTCAAGTATCAATAGAGCGCACTACACGGGAAATTTGTGATAAATGATTATACTTCCAAGCCAAACAAAAAATATTTGGAGTATGATTTAAAAATTTTCCGAAATAATGCCGGTGCAACTTTTTACAATGTAACCTCAAATTATTTAACAGACTCTATAGAATCAATCAGGGTAAATATATTTTTTTGGTTGAAAACATTACATAATTACATAATTTTAATTGTGATTTTTCAGGAATATATCACTGGCGAGATTTTAATCGGCGATTTGTACGAAAAAGTTTTCGGTATAGCAATAAGTCGCTGTGTAACCGAAAAACAAAACCCAGTAACAAGTTTTGTAGAAAAAATATTGTCAGGAGACATACAAAAATATATCAGCAATAATGCTACATTTTGCCCAATCAAAAAGGTGAGTTTTGAACGAAGAAATCTAGGACTGATCCTGAATATTTATTATTAGCTATTTAATGTTTTAAAGGGATTAATAGAAATATCCAATTTCCCGCTAATGGATGATTCCGCTCCTAAATTTCTGACCAACGTCAAATTCCACGGATTTACTGTTGTATATGAGAAAATAACATTTCGGTTAAATAACGTTTTATTTAACTATTTATATAATTAGATGGTATCACTGATAAGGTGATAATGATTAGTTAATTAACAAGTTAGTAGCGCTAAAAGTTTAATTAAAGTGCAATTAGGTGTAAAAATAAAAGTTAACCTAAAAATAAAACCACATTGAAATGACGGGTGGTAGCAGTAAAGGTGAAGTGGATGCCAAAGTGGGATTGCGTTTAGTTGGCCACATTGAGGAATACATTCCAGGAGAAGATCTCGATGAATATTTTGAGCGGATGGAAAATTATTTCGAGTTAAATGAAATAAGCGACCAACATGCAGGTAAAAAGAAATTGATTCTTTTAAATTTGGTGGGCAGCGTGGTGTACTCACAGCTGAAAAAGTTAGTAGCGCCTCAAAGCATAAAAGAGGTGACTTACGACGTGATTGAAAGAAAGTTGAAAGGATACTATTGTAAAAAAAGCACGCCATCACCGAACATTTCAAGTTTAATAAGCGAGACCAGCAAGCAGGTGAAAAAGCTATGGATTACGCCGTAGAACTTCAATCAATGGCTCAGAGATGCGAATTTGGTACATTTCTGGACACAGCACTTCGTGATAGATTCGTGGCGGGTTTAAATAATCCGATGTTACAACATAAAATTTTTGAATGATGCGCCGACGACAACTTTCGAAAATGCGGTAAAGATCGCAAACACACTCGAGATGACCCAGCAAGATTTGGAGCTAATGCAAGGAAACAAAGTCAACCGTTTTGATGTCAACCAGCAGTACTCAGGCAAAAAGGACTTTAAGAAGAATAAGCAAATGCAACAATGGACTGAAAGACAGCAGCAAAGACCAAAAGCAAATTTCACTCATCAGGGAAGTAATTTTAAGAATAGGGAAAACTTTAAAAATAATTTTGCTTCTTATCCACATTCTAGCCGAAATTTTGCTAATTATTCAAATTCTAACCAAAAATTTAATTTTAGAAATAAACCGAAGGAAAAGAATTCGGAAATAATTTGCTACTTATGTTCTGGAAAAGGTCACATCGCAAAGTACTGTAAAGCTGCAACTGGAGGCATCAAATCAATGGGCACCGACGATAAACCTAATAAAGAGGTGAGTTCTAATAAGAATAATGCGTTTGCTGGAACAAGTTCGGAATTTAGTTTGAAGAACGTTATCGCGGGTAATTCAATGCCATTTTTTAGAGATTTCTGACGGAATAATACTCGTGTAATGTTTGAATTAGATTGTGGCGCGAGTCACACGGTGATGAATTTTAACGATTATTTGAGAAATTTTAAGACATGTAATTTGAGAGAATTTAAAGAAAATTTAACTTTAATATCAGGCGAAAAATTGAAAACATTGGGAACTTTTTCGGTTAAAGTGAAAAAGTTAGAATGTGTGAATGAATATAATTTGGATGTGGTGGTGATTGAAAGTGGGAATTTTGTTCCACTGTTAGGAAGAAACTGGTTAGATATTTTATATCCAAAATGGCGAGAATTCTTTAAAGGAAATGTGATTAATAACGTAAAGGATTTTAATAGAAATTTTAGTTTTGTGGAACATTTGAAAATAAATTTCAAAGAATTATTCGAGAAAAGCCTAGAGGAACCGATGCAGGGTTTTGTCGCGGAAATTTATGTGAAAGAGGGGAGCCGTCCAATTTTTTATAAGGCTTATGATGTTGCGTTTAAATTAAGGGAAAGTTTAGATGTAGAATTGGACAGACTTTTGAAAGAAAAAATAATAGTTCCGGTAAAAAGGAGTGAATGGGCTTCACCTCTGGTAATTGTGCCTAAAGAAAACGGAAAAATTAGAGTTTGTATGGATTGCAAAGTATCAATAAATAAAGTTCTTTCCACAGAACATTATCCTTTGCCAAATATTAATGATATGCTGAGTACGGTAATGCAGGGGTGTAACATTTTTGCAAAATTAGATTTAACAGGGGCTTACCAACAGTTACCAGCTTCCGAAAATTCTCAACAATATTTAGTTGTAAATACCCACAGGGGTTTATTTAAATATCAAAGATTGCCATATGGAGTGAGCAGTGCGGGCAAGTGTGTTTCAGCGAGTTATGGATGAAATTCTGCAGGGGTTGGAACGAGTTGCTTGCTTTTGGATGATATTTTAATTGGAGCTTCATCAGTTGAAGATTTAGAGCGCACTATTTTGCAAGTGCTAAAGAGGCTCCAAGCACATAAAGTTAAGGTAAATTGGGAAAAGTGTGAGTTTTTCAAAGAAAAGATAGGGTACTTGGGGCATGTTTTATCAGCAAAAGGTTTAAGCCCAGCGGAGGATAAAATAAAAAGCGATTAAAAAAGCTCCAAGGCCAGAAAATGTCACACAGTTACAATCAGTGGTAGGAATGTTTAATTTTTCTTCTAAATTTGTACCAAAATTAGCAGAAAAGCTAAGTCCACTTTATAAATTATTACAAAAGAATGTTGAGTTTGTATGGACAGAAACTTGCGAGAAAGCTTTTCAGGATTGAAAAAAAGCTCTAGTAGAGTATAATTCTATAACATTTTATGACCACAATAAGCCAAAAGTTTTGTTAGTTGATGCTAGTGGAACAGGGGTAGGAGGAGTTTTGTGTAATGTTGTGAATGGAGTCGAAGTGCCAATTATGTATATATCAAGTACTTTATCAGACGCGGAAAAATACTATCCAAATTTACATAGGGAAGCTTTAGCGATAGTTTTTGCGGTAACAAAATTTCATAAATATGTTTATGGCCAGAAAATAACAATTTATACGGATAATAATCCTTTAACGAAAATTTTGATTTGTCTAAAGGTATGCCAGCATTGGCTGCAGCGAGATTACAAAAATATGCTTATGTTTTGTCCATTTATGATTTCGAGGTCAAGTATAGGAAAGGGAAGCTTATGTATGAGGCGGACGCGCTTTCTAGACTTTCAATTCCAGGAACGACAGGAGTAGATGCACAAGAGATGACAGTGAAAAGTATTATGAGAGATGGGCCAATAAATTTTGAGTTAGTGGGCACGGCTAGCAAAAAGGAGAGAGATTTGTTTTAGTTTGGAATTTTGTGAGATATGGATGGAATGAGAAAAATGTGCCAAAAGAATTAAAGTTTTGGATGTTAAATCAATAAAATTTAACAACATTTTTTGATTGTTTTTTTTTCATGGAATTTATTGTCATTCCATATACTTTACAGCTTTAAATTTTGAAAATTTTACATTCCTCGCATTTATCATTTTTGAAAATTAAGCAATTGTCTAGGCAAAATGTTTATTGGAGAAATCTTGATAAAGATATTGAGAAGTATGTGAATGCGTGTGAAACTTGTTGTGTGAATCATAAGGCGAAAAAATCGTGAGTTTTATGAATGGCCAGAGACTTTTAAACCATATGAAAGAGTGAATTTAGATTAAATATATATGGGCGGGAAAATTTTTATAATTATAGTGGATGATTAAAATAAGTGGATAGAGATAAAACAATAAAGACGAGGAGATGCTTTGAATTTAATTGAAGCTTTAAATACAATTTTTGCACTTTTGGTTTAGTTGAATGTTTTGTTTCGGATAATGGACAACCTTTCTCAAGTTTCATGTTTTAGAATTTTGCAAACATTCGGGAATTAAAGTAATGAAAAGTCCGCCATATAGGCCTGAAAGCAATGGTCTAGCGGAAAGGGGTGTTCAAACAGCGAAAAATACACTGAAAAAATTAATTTCAGACAGGAAATATGAAAAATGGTCATTGAATGCGTTAATTGATTTATTTTTATCAGAGTATCGTAACACATATTGTTCACCTATTGCAGCTACGCCAGCAAGCAAATTATTTAAGTTTGAACCAAAAAAGCTAATTGATTTGGTGAAACCAGGTGAGCTAAAAAGTGATGTAAGATTAGAAGAAAAATGTAAGAAAAAAGAAATTGTAAAAAGAAATGTTCTAGAATTTGAGGAAAATGAAAAAATTTGGTTTAGAAATAAAAATATAAATTGTGCTAAGTGGATAAAAGCAAAAGTTGCTAAAAGAAATAGTTTAGTAACATATTATATTTCAATTGGAGGAAATATCAAGCTTGCACATATTCAAGAGCTCCGAAAGTTTGAGCAACAAAAGCAAGACTTTATTAATCCTCCAGTAAGACCAAAACATTATGAAGAAAACATTGAAGAATTTGAAAGAAATCCTAAGAGATTTAAAAAAGAACAAAATATTGTAAAAAGTTCAAAGAAATTGATAAGAAAATCGAAGAGAACAGGAAGAAAACCTGAGAGATTAAATTATTCTCGATTTTGAGATTTGAATTATATAATTGAATATTTTAAAAACTTAATAAAAAGCAATTTTAAATTAGGTAAATTTAAAATATTTCACGAAAGGGGAATGTTGTATATGAGAAAATAACATTTCGGTTAAATAACGTTTTATTTAACTATTTATATAATTAGATGGTATCACTGATAAGGTGATAATGATTAGAGTATAGTATTTGTGAGAAAAGGACAAATATAGTTTTAATGATGAAAATATAGATTTAATAGAGTGAATAGTTTTTAGTCTGCCGAAGGAGAGCAAAGAATAAAGTTTGAAGATATAATATAAATTTTATTTGTTTAATTGAATTAACCTGAAATCAAAGCAATTAACCACACCACGTAAAACTGACATTTACAAGGTTTATGGCAAAGATACGTAATACCAGAAAAATGGTTCTTATCAATCGTGTTGACTTTTATGGAGAATCGTACTTTTAAATTTAATCAATAATGTAATATCCATATACTATTTATCCCATACAAAAATGTCGTGTTTGAGTGAACCACCGCATTTATTACATTTTTGGCGCTGCAATCGGGCATGATCAATCATTTTGAATCGATTTGTGTTGATCTATAACTGATCAATCAAAACCGAACGATTTTGAGGGTGATTACAATTGTCAAATAGTTTTGAGGCCAGTGAAGTAGTGCCCTTTTTCCACAAATTAAAGAATATGCAAAATTCGTAATCATCATGTTGAAATATTGCAAACCGCTTGAAATGGTCACAAAAATAAATTGACAACATTACCAGTTTTTAGAGGCGAAATTTTCGGTTTTGTTGCAATATTTAGATGTAAATTTTATGGTCAATGATCAAATAAAAAATAAAAAGCATTGTAAATAGTGCTTTTTTCCATATTACACGCAAATGTATTGCAATTTAAAGTTATTCTTGTAAAATCTAGCATTAAAAAAATCTCAAAACATTTAATGAAAAACCGTTAATTTTATTTTCAAACTTTTTCGATTTTGCCCCTTTTTTATTTTTGACGTGCTATGACCCTCAACATTTGATGACGTAGGTAGAAGCTTGTGGGATTGTTGCCTCAAAAATATGTTCCAGTAGACAATTTATTTATGGTAATATCTGAATATGAACTATGAAGCTATACCGTAATTGCATTTTCCAAGACAGACAAAACACCCGAAAATACTTTGGGGAACTTTTGGAACATTACAAATACTAAGAATTAGTGAAAATAAGGTTTGAAGAATCAAGTTTGAACAATCAAATTTATTGATATAGTTCAAACAGATATAACCACGAAGAATCGTGATGTGTTTTTTTACATGCTTTAAATTTATCATTTCTAAATTGAATCCTTCATACGAGTGTTTCTCATTAAAAAGTCATTATTAACGAATATGTGAATTTTTTTAAAATCAGAGCAGACATATGTTTATCGTTGAAAAACAAACAATTCGAATAAAATATTAGTATTTCCACGACATCAATTTTAGAATGACTTGGAAACTTAAAATATTTTTGCATCTACTTTGCTTGGTACATATTTTTTATTAAATACTATTCATAAACTAATCATTTCAAGTTTAATAGAGCGCACTACACGGGAAATTTGTAATAAATGATTATACTTCCAAGCCAAACAAAAAATATTTGGAGTTTGATTTAAAAATTTTCAGAAATAATGCTGGTGCAACTTTTTACAATGTAACCTCAAATTATTTAACAGACTCTATTGAATCAATTAGGGTAAAAATATTTGTTTTATTTTTGAAAAGTGTGAAGTGTATGGTGAAGTGTTCATTACATAATTTTAAATCTGATTTTGCAGGAATATATCACTGGCGAGATTTTAATCGGTGATAGTAATTTGTACGAAAAGGTTTTCAGTGTAGCAATAAGTCGCTGTGTAACAGAAAAACAAGACCCAGTAACTAGCTTTGTACAAAAAATATTGTCAGGAGGCTTCGAAAAATATATCAGGAACAATGCTACATTATGCCCAATAAAAAAAGTAAGTTCAGAAATCTAGCCTAGCAATGATCTTAAATATTTAATAATATCTATGTTATTTTTTAAAGGGATTAATAGAAATAACAAATTTTCCCCTAATTGATGATTCCGCTCCTAGGTTCCTGGCCAACGTCAAATTCCACGGATTTACAAAGTTTATGGCAAAAATTCGCAATACCAGAAAAATGGTTCTTATCAATCGTATTGACTTTTATGGAGAATCGTACTTTTAAATTGGATCAATCATAAATAATGTAATTAAATTTTTAACAAAAAACTCGGCCCTAGAATCTTGATATTTTAACTATATATTAAAAATTTATATATTAAAAAGGTTTTTTAAATTTTGAATGTTTAGATTTTTTTTTAATGAACTTTTTTAATTACTTTTTATAAATAAAATTTGACCTTCGGAATTTTTGAAAAAAATTGGATATTTCCAGGTTTAAAATTAATAACATAATTCGACTCACAAAACATAAAAATACTTTGAGAAACTTTTGGAATACTACGAATAAGTGAGATTAAAATAAGAATACTTGGTATGAATTCTGTATTATGTCTGAGTCTTGGTTATTCTATTGTTATGTATTGGGAAGTATTAATTCATGTAAAAATGTATCCCTTATATAAAATAGCTTTGACATTGTCAATTGCATAAGATGTCTAATCGTAGCAATGGCAGGCACGTACATCATCGTCACAATAGCTGATACTTTAAATCTATAATCCGTAAAAGAAACCGTTTGATTGTTTTGAAAAACATATAGCAAAAGAATTTCATCAATATATTTTATTAAATGTTATGCAAATTTCCTCACAATAAAGTCTAAGCGATGCTTTATCTTTAAAATAAAATTCAACTGGTCAATTTGGAAATCACAACACGTTCTTCAAACACCTTTTTAGGTTTTTCAAACGTAGGTTTGAGTTTGGATAAAAATTTTGGCTGATTCATAGTATTTTTAAGAATATCAGTTCTTAAAATTGAAAAAAATCAAATTAGTCTGTTTGATGAAAATCCTAGAATTTATATTCTGAAATCAGTGCAGATGATGTTTAAAAATGCTATCATACCTGTTAATTGAAGCACGTGATCAATTACTTGATCAAGGAAAATTGTACGCAAATTTCATTCTGCAAACTCTTGACTTATAGTACAATAAGAAATAATTTTCTATTGAACTAATTTTCATCCAATTAGTTTCAAGTTTAAGCAATTAAATTTATTGATAGATAATTAAAATTTAAAAGGTGTGAAACTAGTTAATTTTACGACTCTTAACAAACGAGTGAAACAACGCACAGTTTGATACAATTTGTTCAAAATTTGTCAAATAAAATAAATCCATGTAATAAATTATTTTATTGATGATCGCTGACCTTAAGAAACTTGATTGAGATCATCAGTAATGTTTAACTTTAAAATGATCATTTATGTCACAATAAATAATGAATGATGCCCAAAAAATGCAATACGGGCTATTACAGCTTATTTAAATTTTCTTAAAAATTGATTGATGAAACAAACAAATGGATTTTTATAGGATTTTTGTGATTTTAGGGAGTATATCGTAAAAATATCACTAATTTATTCATAGCTCGACACGAGTTTTCAGATTTGAGTTAGGTTTTTGTTTGATTTTGTGAATTTTTTGTGTTGGCCACAATAAAGATCGATTTGTATTCAACCTTGAACGAGCAATATCTTCACAATTTGTAAAAGAAGTGAAATACGTGATGATGTGGCAGAAATGTCTGTTTCCGAGCTACGTTGACATCTGTTTTTGTGGCATGTTCTTTGAAAAAAAATAGTTGAGAATGAGGCTGGAGTGTGTTTACCACTTGTTATTGTGTTGTAGAGTATAATTAATTAATTTATGAATGAATTTTAGGAAACATTTGGATGGCAATTATTATTTAAATTTGTAAGGCGCGTATCTCTTGTAAGTATCATAATATTATCGTAAAAAAAGTGGCGGAAGTAAAATAACAATTCAGAATTACTTCAATGAAGCAATTGAAATCAGATTTACATAATATTATTTTATAGGAAACTGATCATTTTCTATATTTGAGGTTTAAAGATCATTTTAGATGAAATAATTTTTCCCATCTTCAGTCGTGAATATTTAATCCCTTCTTAAACTATCGTAGAACATAGTAAATTCAGCAAACAGAACATCATACTTCATACATTTTTTCGTTAATTAATTCAATCTGCCTGAATAAACAAATGGACAATGGGCTCGGAAACAAAAAAGCCAATATAAACTGACAAAACTGCTAAAACTTCGTCTCGAACGCCAACAAGTCTACTGACTCAATATATAATATGCTTAAGAGCTAACCAAACTTATACAACTTTATGAAATTTATAAAATTTACCTGTTAATTAATTGCTTTTGAGCGTTGAAAAGCACATAAAAACTTATAAAGACACATTCAACTCAGGTTGATCAAATGAAATCACGAGTTTTCACAATAAGTGTTTTATTTGAGTTTTTGGCGGTTTTTATCAAATTTCTCGCAAAAATCATGACAATAAGTTATAATTTTCAATTTCCTCAATTTTGAATGAAAATTGAAAGTATTTTAAAGTTTATTTGCATTAATCCATTCTCTGATTCTTGATAAATCGTCTTTATACTTGTTACCTAAAAACAGTATATAGTATTGCTTTTGCCAAACCATTAATACAAACCATCACATACAATCTGTATTTGAAAAGCCGCAAAATAAATTTGCATATAATTGCATAAAAGATAAGCTCATCGATTTATGCTGAGACACACGATCCGCAGCTTACGTAATTTCGTCAACAATTTACATTTTAGTTTCAATTTCTGTTTCGTGAAATGTTTAATAAACAAAATTACTTGTTAGTATATTAACTGTATATTGATGCAATCTCGTTTTTGGTCTGCTTTCCTACTCTACAGTAGTGACAATTGAATTGCAATAACCAGCCAACTTGCGCGTATTTTCGCATAACTTAGTATGTTATTGCAATTCAAAAATATCTACCGTAGAGTAGGAAAGCAGACCACAAACGATCTATAACAAATTATGTTTTCTAAAATAATTATTTAAAAAGATCACATTTAAAACTCGGTTGACAATATGATGAATTTATTGATAATGATATCTGAACCATGAACTTTTGCTTTAGTTAAAATTTTTCTAAATATAATTCTAAAATAATTTTATAATTGCAATAAAATCCAGCAGCTAATTCCAGTAATTAGGTTCATCACTTGTGCAACAGCAGCAGTCTTTTGATTTGAAAATTTTAAGAATAGTTTTTGGCACTACTAAAATCATTTTAGCACTACTCAAATTATATTGGCAATGTAAATTGAGGTCTTGAGAGATGTTGACTATTGAACGTGCCGCTGAGCACCTTGCAGTGACACAGTAACAAATCATCAATGGAAAGATATTAAATTTTAATTTTAATAGTATACCAAAAAACCAAAAAAATCAAGATCATCAATATGATCACAAATTTGTATGAATGGTGTTGTTGTCCGATAATAATTATTATCACACACATTTGGTCAGCAATTATCACTTGTTAGAGGCTTCATCGAGTACTCAACTGGGCTTTTTTAGACAGAAGTTATGTAATAATTTTTGTTTGTCTAATTCGATAGTACCGGTACCGGTTTAAATGATTTAGCTAAATTGTGAAATTGTTCCAAGAGACAAACAGCCGAACAACACACCTTGATTATGAAATTTGAAAATGGGAAGATCATTCGTGGATGAATATAAATAGCCGAGGAAAACGTCTTTCAAATGCTTTCGTTGTAGAGTACGCTATTTGATCGTTTATAAAATACGTGACATTATCGGTTGTCGGTAATTCGCATAACTTATATTTTTGTGCAATTACAAAAAATATGTCAGTCAGATTTTTTTATTTGCTTGGTTTTTAAACGTATCAAATCAATAATTTGTATAGGTTAAAAAGTTGCCAAACAAATCATAGATACTATCCAGGAGGCCATTTAAAAACCCTCTAGTTGGGTAAAAGATAAAATGGATTTTTTATCATGTTATGGTTCATGTATTTCACCACATACTGTGAAATATGATTTACATTTTTATGAACTGTTCGATTACATTGTAATAAATTGCAATCTTTAAATAATTATATTCTTCTCTTCTTATATTCTTAATTAATAAAGTAATCAACTCGTAAGTTTGTTTGTTGTCTTTGACTGAAATCTGAACAAATTTATTTTCCACTTGAAAATCATATTCATGGATGTAGTTGAGTGAGGAATGAAGTCTACTATAAAAAGCTCAATCACGAAAACAAAAGCTTTGTAAATTTTTTTGAATCGACAGTAGTTCAAACAATCATATAATAGATTGAATTTTGTAACACAAGAATTTGCAAAATTCATCTTTTATAATTTCGTTCATTGTATCTGCAATAAAATTCATTAGGAGGCAAATATTGAGTAATTTTTAATTACTAAATCCAATACTTCCATTTACAATCAATTAGCAAGAAATTATTGACAAAGAGAGTCTTTTGTTATTTTCAATAGTTGTTGTTCAATACAATTAAAATTTAAATTAAAAATTAAAAAAGCAAATGTGAACTTTTATCATTGTTTACAATATCTTAAATAAATATTTTATAAAGTTCAGAATATAAAAAAAACATGTTTTTGTTTTTTTTTTCAAGTTTTTGTAAGATGTAATAAGAAGATGTTATGGTGATCAAGTAGATACAAAAAACCAAATCTCACAAAAACCTGTTGCAAATTCATCACCATAAAATTAAAATTATATTGATTTCGTTACCGTCATTCTTTGTTACTTTGATATATTTTGCATATAAATAATATTTAATAATTTGTCATTTTTCAAACCTTATGTGCAAAATTTCATTCAATCAGTATTATACACATATTTCATCTTTACGCTTAACTAAGTCAAGAAGTTGGTGAGATTAATTTGAGATTTGCATCTTTGGCTTTTGTTAAACATTTTTCAGCATTTGTTTCAGTTGATATGTTTTAAAAACATGAGACGATATTTAAAAGCTTAAATAGGATTTATTGTGCAATCTGTTTGTATTTGTCACAGTGACAATTTATGAACATATTCACATATTGTCACACTTCAAATCATACTTGATTGTTGTGTTTCTTTAACTAATATCCCTATTTACACACTTCAAAGTTCCGATCACTCAATTAATAATTGTTAGGGAAAAATTGTTTCTTATTTTCTTTTTATTATGGCTTTAATTTGAGGTTGCATAAAAAAAATACAAAAAAATATTTGCATCTTGAAACAAGATCAAGTTTAAACAATTTACAGACAAAATATAAGCGCCAGACAAAAAATAGACAAGCCAGCCTGAAGCTTGGTTCCAAATTGAGTCGTTATTTTTATAAAGATTATGATTGATTGGAATATGATGAGTTATAGGTAAAAAAATTCATTTAAAAAATTTATTTTAAGTATACAATTTATGAAGAAGTTTTTCTAACTCTTTTGCTTGTTTGCTTTGAAGCTAATGACTTGCGTGTCAAAATATACGTTCATATATCACCATTAGCACAAAACAAATCTTTTTTCTATTGAAGTATTCAACAATAATCCATTATATCTTAAAATTACTATGCAATGAGGCTCTGTTCTTGAACATTTCGATTCAAAAACTTTTTTTGCAATATGTCTGACACCTCACAATGTATATCTAACGCCATTAATTCACTTTCAATCAATTTTATGTGTTCAAGTCAATACTTACATGACACTAATTGAGCTTGACTCAGCCATTTCTCTGGCTAACAAGAGTTTATGGTTAACAACCTTCTTGGTTCACACAATTACTCTTTTTAATAATAAGATGAATTACTTCCGAAATGATTTATTATTTTAACACAATTTTTGAAGCGACAAATGAATATATTTAAATAAAACACGACTAAAAAATCGAAAACTTATAAACTAGTGCAACCATCCTGTTATAATCCAGGAGCAAATTTATTAGTGGATTTGATTTATTAGTAGTTTCTGATGCAAAAAATTTAGTTTTTATTGAAAGATCAAAAAATAATATTATCCATGAACCTAGGTTCATGAAAAGCAATACTTCAAAAATTTTATTTCTGAATGTTGGGACCCAAAAACCAAAAATGCCACCCACGAAACCCAATTTTTGAGAATTTTTGGTCAAAAAACGAAAGTTCAAAAGATAATATTATCCATGAACGTAGGTTCATGAAAAGCAATACTTCGAAAATTTTATTTTTGAATGTTGGGACCCAAAAACCAAAAATGCGACCCACGAAACCCAATTTTTGAGAATTTTTAGTCAAAAAATGAAAGTTCAAAAAATAATATTATCCATGAACCTAGGTTCATGAAAAGCAATACTTCGAAAATTTTATTTTTGAATGTTGGGATCCAAAAAACAAAAATGCGACCCACGAAACCCAATTTTTGAGAATTTTTAATCAAAAAATGAAAGTTCAAAAAATAATATTATCCATGAACCTAGGTTCATGAAAAGCAATACTTCGAAAAATTTATTTTTGAATGTTATGACCCAAAAACCAAAAATGCGACCCACGAAACCCAATTTTTGAGAATTTTTAATCCAAAAATGAAAGTTCAAAAAATAATATTATCCATGAACCTAGGTTCATGAAAAGCAATACTTCGAAAATTTTATTTTTGAATGTTGGGATCCAAAAAACAAAAATGCGACCCACGAAACCCAATTTTTGAGAATTTTTAGTCAAAAAATGAAAGTTCAAAAAATAATATTATCCATGAACCTAGGTTCATGAAAAGCAATACTTCGAAAATTTAATTTATGAATGTTGGGACCCAAAAACCAAAAATGCGACCCACGAAACCCAATTTTTGAGAATTTTTAGTCAAAAAATGAAAGTTCAAAAAATAATATTATCCATGAACCTAGGTTCATGAAAAGCAATACTTCGAAAATTTTATTTTTGAATGTTGGGACCCAAAAACCAAAAATGCGACCCACGAAACCCAATTTTTGAGAATTTTTAATCAAAAAATGAAAGTTCAAAAAATAATATTATCCATGAACCTAGGTTCATGAAAAGCAATACTTCGAACATTTTATTTTTGAATGTTGGGACCCAAAAAACAAAAATGCGACCCACGAAACCCAATTTTTGAGAATTTTTAATCAAAAAATGAAAGTTCAAAAAATAATATTATCCATGAACCTAGGTTCATGAAAAGCAATACTTCGAACATTTTATTTTTGAATGTTGGGACCCAAAAATCAAAAATGCTACCCGCCGCCCGCGTAACCCAATTTTTTTGGGATTTTTCAGTCAAAAAACGAAAGTGCATAAAATAATATTATCCAGTATTAGGGTTCTCGAGATGTTTTAGAGCAAAGTGAAAAATTGTCAAAATCCCCTGTTTTTGGTGACTCTTGGTACTTTGTGGATCAGCGGGATAGGAAACTTGAAGATTTGATATTTTATCGACACTCCCACATAAATTTTTGAATTAATTTGATTAAGTTGTCCAAATAAAAGTATCATGGATTTTAAGTTCTGATTTAGAAACGAAAGTTACCAATCTGCGTTACAGAATCACCATTTGAAATACCAGTCCTATTAAAAGTTCATAATTATAAAAAGTAGATAAAGTTTAAACTGCCATTTATAGTTTTTCTGATTTGTTCGAATTTTTGGGGTGACATGCAATAATTTTTTAGCTTTACGTACACATGAGTTTACTGCAAATTCAAGGCCAACATTGCTTAAGAAACACAAAGTTTAGTTTAAAATAATTATGGTTTAATGTGTTCGAATCATAAATTATATAAATTCATATCGAAGAATATAATTCTACAGAATCTTACCTAGCTTTTTTCTAGAATACCAACTATCTTGTTCACTGCATGCGTCAATGCATTTTTTATAAGTTTTCAAAGAAATGAAGAATGAAGATGCACTTGCAGAAAATTAGCATTAAATTCCCAAACCATAAATAGACAGAAATATAATTGCGGAAGTAACCACAAGACACAAGAACATACGTCATTCTTGCAGTTCTGGTTTTACTTCTTCTCTTGAAGCTGTTTGTAAGTCGTTGCAAAATGAAAGAGACTTTCAGTTTCAATATTTTCTGTGTAATTGCTTTCTGAATCTTTTTACGGACTGGTTAAAAGGAAAAGTTATTGCTTGTATATTAAATATATTATTATATCTTGCTAGGAGTTGAAAGTAGATTGTGTGCATGAATGTTGGTTCTTATTCTAGAAATATATAGATTATTGAAAATTATGAGCATGCTATGTGTATTTGACACGCAAATTAATATTTTTCAATGATATATATGTTTACAATAAATCGGGTACCAAAAATTCTGAATACCGCAAAATTTACTAAGAAATTAAATCTGTATTGATTGGTCAAATATTGGCTCTATCGAATGAATATTTCCTATTTACCATGACCAGAAAGCATAAATTGTCGTTATATTTCTAAGATTTTTTTTAGTTATAAAATATATATATTAGCTTTGAAATTTATGAAATAAAGATGGACGTTGATATGATCGAGCAACGATACCACAGTATTTTTATTAGAAACGCTATCTGAAGTAATTTTGATTTTCTGTTAACTCATGTTTGAAGTATGTAAAATGGTTTTGATATTGTTTGCTGAACAACTTATAACATGAATAACAGAACAAAAATAATGTGCCAACAGAACATTCAAGAAATACTATGAATTCTCTATAGAACTATATGTTATACAAATAAAATGAAAAAATAATTTTAGTTTACATTGGCAAAGACGTCACTATCATTAAGTACCAGCACACCTTCCTTAAACAGTTTAGTATACTAACAAAAAGTAAAAAACATACATTTCCTAATAAAAAGTAGCTAATAATATGAAATTTACATTTCTGCGGCTTGCGCAGAAATATATTTGACCGAATTTACATAAACCTGTTCAAAAAAACATTTCACTACAAATACCAGTTTCGATATTCCTCGTGCCAAGTGCATCGTTAAGCGCATTTACAATATGTAACAGTTTGGATTAATTATGAGCCAGTCGATTTCACTGATACGCTAAATAGTAAATACATTACGCTTTGTTGATCATATCTCAAAAATTTTAGTATCTGGATTGAATAATGCGAGA
This sequence comes from Parochlus steinenii, assembly GCA_038502155.1. NCBI lineage: Eukaryota > Metazoa > Arthropoda > Insecta > Diptera > Chironomidae > Parochlus > Parochlus steinenii. The sequence continues at coordinate 1,833,202 of JAXCIN010000034.1, read as the reverse complement.
GTTCGTATCAAATTTCCCCAGCTCTGCATGGCTGATAGTTGTTTTTTACTGTGATTTATAAAAAGTTGTCAATGAAAACTGTCAAAATGGAATGAAACTAGCAAGATACTGTGAAACTTTGAAGACATTTAAAAGTTAAAGAAACTGTGAATGTAAATTTGTGAAAATTGGCAACACAATCATATGCAATGATAAGATCGTGACTTACTTGTACATAATATACTTTTTATTTGTTTGCAGTAACATATATTATTTCATCAGTCGATAGCTAAGTAGTTAGTAGCTTTTAAATGGGACAAATATGTAATGAGACGGGTTGCAGTAACCTCAATTTAATAAATACAAAAATTGAAACGTGATTTTCATCTTTAATTTATGCATCATTGATAGATGCTATAAATATTAAAAAGGTGCATTTCCACGTTTATGGTTAAAATTTGAAGTTAAAAATTATCAAATAAGTTTTACTGTAAAGTTCATTGATTTATCAGGTTATTAATCAAAAGAAAAGATGGCACAGCATTTTAATATTAAAATCAGCGAATTTTTGTTAATCAATAATTTGAGTTAAATGATGACCAGCAATGGTAAGAGTTAAGAGTTTAGTTTTGAACACATAATACAAGACATAATACTGAATCAATAATTTTCCAGTTCACCCCCCATTCATGCTTCATTGCTTCGTTATTGTTACGAAAAGTAATACATCCTCACCACATTCTACCAATTTTTGAACACAGTTACATTTCAGGCTCATTTAATTGCTCATTTTGAAAATACGAGGAGTTTAGGTATAGGTAAATGCAAATTTTTCACATTACTTTATATTTATATATGTTTTACTTTTCAATTATTTTATGGACACTTGAATTTTATTGTAAAATAAATGGAATCTTGTGACTATAAAAACTCATTGCATGTATTTTTGAACTATCAGTTAACCGTTCAGTCTTTTGTCGATAACAGCCAATTGCCTCCATAAAGTATTATTACAATAAACTATAACTCAACAATGAAGCTTTTATTTGTGGTAAGTCATAAATAAAAAAGTTTTCAAAATTATGCTTTCAATGTCAAAATCGAAAGAAATCTTTTTTCTTCTAAGAGTTTACTCAAGTTAGCAATAAAAGTTCCGGAATCAAGTTATTCAAATGAAACATAGAAGACTAATCAATAGTTAAATTTATAATTGAAATTAAACCCAAAGTGGTCTGAAGAAACTCTGAAAGAATATTGCGTTGATTTTTATGAGTTCCATTATTAAAATTATTCTAGTTTTTGAAAGATTTTCCATGAAATATCAAAAAAAATCAAAAAAAAATCTCAACTGTTATATACTTAAAATAATTAATACTATGATTTAATTCCGATCTTTAGACCTTTTTAATGTGCATTTTTGCAATTGCTCTTGTATCCGCTATGCCAGTTGATGAAACCGTTGTTGGAGAGCTCGTAGATTCAGACAACTACAACCCAGAAGATCCACAAGAATTCTTCAAATTGAAGAAATTGAAGAAATTGCTGTTCCTGGGATAAGTCTATCAAGTAAAAGCAATATCACCCCAAACTATTATTAAGTCATGTCTTGAATAAGGCACAGTCAGTCATCAATCCATTATACAACACCGTTCACAAATTTCATTAACATAATACAATTCAAGTTGAACCTGTTCCACATCAAAAATCCACGTCAACTTGAAAACTTCAAGATATTCCACCCAAAATAAAAAGAGGTTATGCAGTAATATTGCAGTTTTTGAGGTTCATTCATATTTCTTGATTTTCCGGCTTTGGCAAACCCTTTCCAACTGGTTAATCATATGCGATTTTTATTTAGTTTTAAAAGTAAAATAATGTTCTGTTTAAAGATAAACGACGCTTGAAAGAATAAATTTCAGTTATAAATTCAAACGAAAATTTTATTTTTATTAGCTTTTATGCTTGAGTTGTGAGATTAGAGATTTTGGTAAATATGGTCATCAGAAAGCAACATCAACTAAATTCCAGTTCAGTGAATATTTTATAAATAATTTTCATAAAAATTTATTTTTTGTCTTCACGCTCTACTTAAACTTCTTTTTAGTGAAAACCAATTGGATCTTATTCATACGTTGTAAATACCTTGACATCATTAAGGAAAGCCCTTATTCAAAGAATATTATTTTCTTTTCTTGCGGATCTAGAATTAAGGTGACTTGAGTTGAAGGCCATTGGCCTTTTCTTAAATTTTTATCAATGAAATTTTAAAATTTTCATACCACTTAAGAAAATTCAACTGTTTTTAAGCTGATACGTATAACTTATGGCTACCAATTAACGAGTTAATATACAAAATTCATCACGTTTTTCGCGGATAACTTTTTTGTTTCAACTTCGCTGATCCAAAACAATTTAAATTTCAATAAAAGTTTTGAATAAAAAGTGAAAATCACATCGCATTCACGAGCAGACATTTTTTGTGGTCAGGCGATAATTTTTTGGTTGGCCTGTTTCCGATTGCATAACGAAAAAATTGCTTTAAGAAGATGTTTTACATGGTTTGCGGCTTAAAAAGTGATAATTAAACGATACTGGGAATATGTAGATTTTTGAATGGTTTTTCATGATCAACTTTATTTTTTTTTTCACGGGAACAGGTTTACCAGAAAAGTTAAGTCCATAAACAATGTATAAACACTTTCGGACAATTTTGGGTTTTTTGGGAGAAAAATCATTCATAAATATTTTTTAAAGGCTTTTTTACGAGCTTGTTTTATTTACCTACTGCTTTTTTGCTGAGAATTAATTTCAGTTAAAAATATGTTCTTTTGAAACTGTAAAGTTTAGTGACATATTTAATTAACTTTAGAATTTTGAAAAACTTTTCAACATAAGCATCAAATAATATAAATCTCGTGAACCCGGACATGTGAGTTCAACATTCTCTTTTGCATCAAACACCACTGTCTCAACCAGAACCGAAGATTCTTTCCAATTCATTTTTTAACACTAATATGATAACACACGAAATAATTCCACTACATAAATTTAGATACCAATTGGATTCAGAAAGTCTTGGAAACAAAATATCTTAAATTTTAAATTTTTAGAAGATTGTTCTAGAGTTTTGTAAATTTGAAAAATATTGTCTTGTTTTTTATTTAATTTGCATATCTTCCAAATTGCTAGATATTTAATATAACTAAGAAGTCGAACAAATATTGTTTTTAAAATCAAACAGTATTCGAAGTCATTTTGATTGAAAAAATTGAAATGGATTTGTGTTGTTTGGAAATATTTCTGAACGTTTTGTATTGGATATAAAAGAAATATCTACTATGCAAATGTATTTTGCATATTAATAAAGCTAAAATGTAAAGAAAGAATCATTATTTAAAATAGCAGGAACGTTGAAGGAATTATTAAATTTTCTGAGCATTTCAAATTAATAATTATCTATATTTATTGAAAACATGCTTCTCGATCATTATTATAATACGGTAGTAATATTAAGCTGTTGTACACCCTTAACTTAAAAGGATTTTTTATACCTTCAATTTTTAAATTTATGATTTTTTGTTAATGCTTTATTAATTATTATTTTGGTGCAGCACTAAATTCATCCACAAATAGCCACATTTCTCCCATAAACCTTGAAAAGTGATTTTTTGTGTCAAACCTAAACACACATATTTTTTGGGTGCGATAGCGTTAACAAATATATTGTTAATGTCAGTCATACCATTTTTGGCATTTTTCATTGAAAGTTATAGGGAACCTCAGCCCAACAATTTCACTTACAAAATGACAAAATCAGCAAAACTAACATAAAATTACAGAAGTCAAAACAAATATGGAACTTTTGGGTTCTAAGTAATTCACGTATGAGCTTATTGTGTAAAAAGGGATATGCTAATTCTGTGCCAAAACGGCCTGCTAATTAGTGTTTGTTAGAATATGCTTTTCTTCTTTTTTGATGTGAACCAACTTCTCAGAAAATTTCTTTAAAGAGTATTTATACCAGGGTTGAATTTACATACTAAAGGGCTCCGTGGTTTTTGTATATTACCCATTTTTTGTGAAATTTTGATTTAGATTAAGGTGTATTTTGTTTTGTTTATCTTTTGTTGCTTATCCACTGTTGTGATACTGATCAGATTATTCGAGATTTTTATTCAAAATCTATTTAAATTAAAATATATTTTTCAAAAAATTTCCCCGAACAATAATTATCAATCGAACTACAACTCTGCTCTCAAAACTAAAAAGTTAACCAATGCTAATTGTGAAACTGGTAATGGCCAAGTCAAATACTTACACCCTGACTGTTACATAGAACATTTTTTGGTATAAAAAGACGATTTTTTCATGAATCGATATCAGTTCAATCAGAAATTTTAGTGAAATTTTAACTATCTGTCAAAAGACCTAACCAAATTAAAAGATGAAGTTCCTTTTGATGGTATGTTTCTAAATTTAAAACCTATTTAAATGATCAAGTGTGAAAAATCAGCGTGCTTGCATATTGACTTTTCTTTATTTCTTTTGGTGCAAAAAAAAGAACAAAGAAAAATTAAGTGTTAACTTCTAAGTGCTAAACCAGTGAAATCTAAATGATCAATATTGTCACTGCAAAAGATATTTAAAATTTCATAGTTTGCAACAGATTTTTGACAAATTTGAATAAAATTGTGTTGACACTGACCCTCAAAATTTTACTCAGTGATGCATTGATGCATTGAACATGCTGTATTAGATAATTTTATATTGCGGACAATTAGTTCAAACGAGGCCAGACAATTACATTTATTATGAACTAGACAACACAAAATGAATGCCTTTTTATGTAAATTTTTCTTGAATGGAGACAAAAATATCTTAATACTACTAGCAAATATTACTTATTCAAAAATGTGAAGAAAAAAGCATTTGTTTAATGACTTTGATAAATTTTCGGTTTATCTAGTGATCGTAAATAGATTCATCTCAATAAACTCATCTCAAAAGTTTATCTGTTATTCAATCATTCACGCTTATTTTATCAAAAAAAACCTAACATTCTATTTATTTTTCCTAGACCATTCTGATCGTTGCATTGGCTTTCGCCATCGTGTCAGCAATGCCCGCCAATGACGAAACTTTAGTTGGACAAATTGATGGAGCCTCACCCCAAGAAGTTGCCAACCCAGAAGATGACAAAGCCACCTTATTCCTTCTGAAGAAACTCAAGTTTTTGTTACTCGGATAAGCATTTTACCAATTTTTTAAAATAACCGAGAAATTTCAATTTTAACCAAATTTTTAATAAAATATTCTGTTGAGACTATTGTTAATGCAATCCTGGGACACCAATAAAATTAAAATGAAGATATTTATTAGTTTAAATTTCAACTACGATATTGAAGTTTCCGAGTACTCAAGTAGTAATATAAAAAATTATTGCTGAATAGACGCATGAATGAATAAATCCAAATATGATGTCGAACAAAGGTGTGTGCCTTGACGATTATAAATAATATAATTTAAATAAATAAAATCTCGTCAAATATTAACTTATAGTCAATAATCATGCATCAAATCGAAGTATAAGGAAATTAAAAGTGATTTGAAGTTTTGTTCATGGAAAGTGGTCGAGTCTGGGTATTTTTCTGTAACGTTAAAATAAACAATTCAAAGAGGTTTGAAGATTTAAATTATTGCAAATAATCACTATGCATGGTACCAGAATTTAATATTGAGCTCTAAAAATCTAAATTTAAACTGCTTTTAAACTTAATTTGTAGTATGCGAAGCTGAATGCATTCAGTCGGTTACAAAATGTTAAAATGTATATCCGATGTCCAAACTAATTGTCCCTAATTGATCCAATTTAAGCTGTAAAGCTTTTTCAACATTAAGTAAAATGTCTCTTTAAAAAAGCGGAAACATTTCCAGTTTAACAAATTTATTTCTTTAATTTATTTGAAGCCGCTAAAATTGAAGCCAAAGATAATTTAATTCGCAAATTTTACGTCTGCAAGTATTTGCATACACCGCACTCATGGGAATGATTTTGCGTAATATTAGTTGGTACTGAGCGGAATTGTATCGTAAATGTTTTGTTTGTCAACTGTTTTGTCCTTAAACAACTAAGTATGCCGCAATTGGTCATTCAAAGTACAGACAAACAAACCTTGCACCACCAAGCATCATCATATTATTATTTAAGAGACACAAATCTATTTAACTATTATTCTTCTAAATATTGACTCACTTTCATTTTCATCTCACACTTCAAGCTACAATAATTCTCAAGTAATCACAAAAGTGCGACATCCGACATGACTTTATGTACAATTTCAAGTCAAATATGCATTACTAAACTTAATTAAATATTCATCGTGTGTCAACAATTTTGCACCCAACCCTTTTCCACACCAAACAGTTAATCTTTCATATCTGTGAACCTCTAAGATGAAATTTCAATAAATATTTGTTGAATGTTTCAAAAATACGCAATTACATTATTACATTACTACTCTTATTACAGTTTCGTTCATTTATTACAATTCACAGAAAAGTTATGCGTAAAAATTAAGAATCATAAAAAAACTTAGTTGTTGAATATTTTAAAAAGAACCCTTGACAAGAAGTGAGCTAACAAGTTCAAGGAAACATTCGGTAAATTTTTGCAGAGTCATGAGATATTGCTTGCAAATCAGTTTTGACAGTTTTCTGTTTTTGCGAAGAAACTGTAAAGTTGTGAAAAGCAAACCAATTTGTTTGAGATGCGTCAGTTTAGTGTCGGAATTTTGGGGGTTTCCTGTATATTTTTTGTAAAACAAATATTGAGTCGGTATATGTTAAAGGTTTGCAGGACTACTGAATTACTGATTTACTTCAATAATTTAAAAGCGACGTCCACTTACTTTATCAAGAAAAACGTAACATTGAACCATATTGAACCTTAGGAATGTTAATAACTTTAGGTCGATCATTACTTGCAATGTATGTACTTGATTTTTTTAAAGGGAAAGTGTATCAATCTTACGTGCACTTGACCGCAATGCTACTCCATGTACAATGTTCAATACAATTGTCCTTTTCTTATTAAAAATCGATCAGTTCTTTTAAGTTTTCTGTGAATAACAGAAGGGTTTCCTCAAGTTCGTGGTTTTCTTTTGAATTAGTAAATTATGGAAAACCCTGGCTTAAACACAAATCAAATTTCTCATAATTTATGCATATAATTATGCAACACTTTTTGTTTGACTTAATAAAAGCGATAAAAACGCATCAATAGAGCAAACATGCGAGTTTTCCATTTTATGGGGCCATTCAAACTTAATGTATGAATCAAATGAAAAGCGGATTGATATAATGAGTGAAATGATTTTAATTGAAATAAATTGTTTAAAAAATGTACGGAAGAAGATATGCCATTATCTCGATATCTTTGGAATCTTGATTGAATGATGGGGAGCATTACTATTGGTATGAGTTAACAACACAAGACATTTATGAAGATAAACTAAAAAAATAAAAGTGAATACATTCGGCAACAATGAAACAGGGCTTCAAACAGCACACAATTTCGGATGCAGCAAAATATTCGAATGAAAAATAGATTTCAAACTGAAATTTAAATAATCTTATCGACAGCCAATCGTCTTCGCCGATTTTTATGTCATAACCACGTGAAATGGTAAAGTTCTATACAACTTCACCCGAAGAAAATAAATACAACTATACGTAAAATATAAACGTTGTACATATAATATACAAGCCGGCGAAAACCAGTTTCAAGCCCTGCAGACGTCTTAAGTGAATCGTTTTGCCGAGTTTTTCTGTTCAAATTGAACTTCAACATTTTTTGTCTCGCACAGTCTGCGCTTCTAAAGCAGTTCTCTACTATAAATAGGTAAGCTAATTGCGAATAAAGCTCAGTTTCAATTCACCTCACAAATCGTTCACAGTACAATCCCAAATAAAAAAAAAATCTAATCATGAAGTTGCTTTTGTTGGTACGTTAAAAATAATTCATAAGTGGAATCCTAGAATAAATTCTTAATTTTTAAAATATTTCAAAAGTTCTTTGAAGTAAATTTGAATTTAAGATATCCATGGTTGTAGTGGAAGTTTGAGCTGAGCTTGGTTAGCGCAGGTTGATAAAGTGGAGTGATTCTTGTTCAAAAGTTCTGATATTTAATATTAATTCAATAAGAATTCCATCAAGATTAAATTATTTTTGGCATGTGTATTGTGTAGCTTTGCTAAGTTCTTTAAATAAATATTGCATTGAACAATTCAAGTGACATGAGTTTTGCTAAAATTATTTGTTTAGTATGCAAACAAAACTAAATTTTATCAGAAAAAGTATTAAACATGATTTCAAAATCTAAATTTAAATGAAAAGAACATAGCTCACAATTGAGCCACGCATATTCTAAATCTTTAAATAACTCAGATCAATTTTATTCAAAATTGAAAACTCAAACATAAAATTCATGAATTCTTGAAGACTCTGCTTCATTTTCAATGTTATTTATTAGCTGATAAATTTTAAAAACTTCAGTTCACACTCATTTTATTAGGAGTTATCCAAGCAGTTCAAGTTTAACCACATAAACCAAACAAAAATCTCATAAAATGATAAAATATCAAAATAATATAGTAAACAGTAAGAAGATGTAATTTATTCAAAACCAAAATTAGGTTTAAACAAAGTCAAGTTCATCTAAACGTTGTACAATTTTGTTGATTGCGTAAAATCGCAAAAATTGTATTGAATCACAAAAACTTCAAAAAGTTAATACAAAATAAATAGATATATTTAGGCCACATAATCTTTAAACCGCATAGAAACTGAAAAAGCAAATAATTGGTAATCCGTCTTTTGCACATTTCAATGAAAAAAATTTGTTAATATGTCAATTTATTTTTGAACTTTTGCCAGTCCGGATGTATACAAAAATCCTGAAATAATTTGAAAATCACAAATTGCTCAAGATTTTTAACATTACACATTTTTTTGCAGACAATTTTGATCGTCGCTATGGCTTTCGCTTTCGTGGCCGCTGTGCCCGTTGATGAGACACTTGTTGGAGAGATGGCCGGACAACAAGCTTCCAACCCTGAAGATCCCCAAGAGATTCTCTTCAAATTGAAGAAATTGAAGCTTTTGTTGCTCGGTTAATTCCGCAATGTTATCACTATTTTCGAAAATCAGGAAAATACGTCCTGCAGCCATCTCTAGAAGGACGTGACAGCATTCTTTTTAAGTTTTTATAATTATTATTTGTCCACCAACGCCTACAAAATATACACATATAGACGCAGCATTTAAAAATGTATATTAAGTCTATAATAAGTCTATAATAAATGAACCTCAATAGATTTTTTTCATAAAAAAATATAAAACAATCGTCTTTTGGTTAATTTGCATATTTCCAATTCCTATAGTGAATTCTTTAGCTTATGAAGTTGCCGTAACTCTAAGCTTCAGCTTTTTTGGTGAGGCTTCCAGATTTATAGTTTCTATTTAAACTTATTTAAACAAATTCTAACATGAAGCTACAACAAACAGCATAACTCGCTGAGCCGAACCAGGAAATACACTGTGAACCATGGCAAAACGTAAAATATAAACCGGGGTTAACATAACCAAAACTTTTAAATCTTCTTTAATTTGCGACCATTTTTCTGAATCAATTAAAGTTTATTACCGTGAAATGTTTATTCGAAAGACTATATAGTCTATAATTAAATTTTTTCGAAAGATAAATCTCTCTGCGACTTTACTAATGAGTAAAGCTTGTATCTCATGAAAACAAACGAAGAACCGACATGGCCCTTATTCTTGAAAAAAAATTAATCTGGGCGAAAAAAAAAATTTACAGCACAATCAAGTTTGTTATTTGGAGTTCTCCCAATTTTTATAAACAGTTTTGAGAAAAATTTTAATCAAGTTTTACCATCTTCATTCCATGTTTGTAAAGTCTAGAAAAACCGAAAAGAAAAAATATTTGAAGAGAATCTTATTTTAAATTTTTTTATCATTTTCACAGAAAAACAATATTTTATTAGTTTCATCAAATTATATTTTTGTTGGCCACATCACTTAAATTTCAAAAACAGTCTAAAGTCGTTCTTTTTGGGAAAAACACTTTTTAGTCTGATCCAAAAAATTTTGTCAAGCCAAAAAATCGTTAGTTATATATGGTCAAAAAATACGTCGTTATTCCTGTTTTTTTGAAAAAAATATGTTTTCTTTTGCAACACAAATCGAGACTGTGACAAACTTTGAAAGTATGAATTCAAAGTATCCGAAGTACTTCCAAAGTACAAAAAGTATGAAAAAGTATAAAAGTATCATCAAAGTATGCAAAGTATGAAAAAGTATCAAAAGTATCTTCAAAGTACACAAAGTACTTTAAAAGTACACAAAGTACTTTCAAAAAATACAAAGTATCATTGAAAAAAAAGAAAAAATTGATCTAGTATGCAAAGTTTTGATCATCTGATCAAAATATGTCAAAATATGTGACATGAACTTTTTTAATTGTTTCGGTTAAATCATAATTTTAGGACAACCAAATGACTTAAAATGACTTAAACTAATTTATAAACTTCAAGTAGAAAAATTCTTAATCACACAATTGAGATTTTCGTTCTTAAAACTGATCTTAGTCAAATCTGTGGTTGCGAGAGCTCTTTTTTCGCTTTGATACATTTCTCCTACTTTCTAGGAACTTTTTTAGGTTTCAAATTAGACTAATTCTAGATTTGTAACCCTTAAAATACATTTAGCATACACACAAAAGAAGTAGCATTGTGACAAGTCTTAGAGGCTTGGGTCCGCTAGTAGAATGGATGCGTTTTAATGGTGGATTGAATAATAACAAAATAAAATAAGATAACACGATTTTTTTATTTTCTGGACGAATCATAAGATTCTTAGCTGGTGGTGGACCAAATCTACGAATAACTTTACTTAACTTATCATCCAAGACATATCTTTTCCAAACGCTGAATTTCTGTAACCCCAGTCGATCTCTAGTTTTGGAGTTCAGAGTAAGCGGCACCAGGCTGGTCCTCCAAAAGCTCGATTTTCTTAACTTTTTAGACGAATCATGAGATTCTAAGACTAAAAAAAAATGTTGTCTGGTACCACCAGATGTTCTCCAGATGACTTCCAGCTAGTATTGGAGTATCGATACATTTCTTGACTGAACTCATACCAAATATTTTTTTTTTGAAAGATCGAAGTATAATCCCTTCTCATTTTCGAGTTCTGGAGCAAGGATTGTTATTTTTGTGTTTTTTGTATGGTTCTGGTGACTTAACCGGTTTATCATTACCAAAAATATCAGGTGCACCATCCAAAGGGATATCAAGTCGATTAACAACAAAAATATCGGTTCGGTGGGAGGTCAGATCGATTGTTTATATTAAATCAAATACCAAACCACTAGAAACTCAGCCTTTTAGTATTTGGCGTAGCACAGGTCAGAGGTTCAAGATCTCCCGGATTTTTTTTTATTCACAAATTTTTTGAGGTATGTGAACAGGGGAATAAAAATCAAGTAAGTTCCAAAAAAGTTGGATTTTGGTTGATAGTTAGATAGTAAAAAGCACCATTTTACTAGGAACAAAATGCACTATTGTGTAAATAACAATGTTGCTTGCCTCTACTATCATGTCGTGATCTTCAAGGTTTTGAATTTGATATTTTTGGCTTTCAGCATTAATTTCTATGTTGAGCCAATAAATTGTTTAATTATTTCTATATTTACATCAATGCAAAATTATTGATCAACTCAGAAATATTTTAAAGGTGCAATTTTGAAGTTTCGAAGGAGCAAATTTTTTTTTCAAAGTATCCAAAGTATGTTAAAAATATGAAAAGTATCCCAAAGTACATCAAAGTACTTCAAAGTACATCAAAAAACTTCAAAGTACTTCAAAGTACAATCAAAGTATGCAAAGTATAAAAGTATCTGAAAAGTATGAAAAGTATGATCAAAAAATGCAAAGTATCATACTTTCAAAGTTTGTCACAGTCTCGACACAAATTCTAAATATTCCAAAAAATATGTTATTCAGAAAACTTTGAAAGTATTTCAATAAAAAAACCCAAAACAACCCGTTTTTTGAAAAAATCCAAAATAAACCCAACATTTTCAATTGATGAATGTCGTAAAAGTTCAAGCTCTACAAATAAGTGATGCAAATTAATAAACATAAAATTGTTTAAAAAGTCATTGATCTGCAATAATATTGTAAAATTAATCAAGACAAAGGATATCTAAAAAAAAATTCGGATCCTATTCAGTAAATATTCTGAAACGACTAAAAATATTTGGATACATATCACATTCCTGAACTCTAATTTTCTATGCTAATACTGATCCAACTTATGATTAGCTCTTAAGAAAAATGCGAAAAGAATGCTAGCCTACTCTGTGGTAGTGATTTTTGTGTCATTTCTGGAAGAAAAATCAAAATATTAAACTTAATAAATGTGTAATTCTATGCTTCTTCAAAATCTCTAAGAATTTGCATTTGTGAAAGCATCAGTCTCATTTCTTATGCAAATTTCTCGTGAATAATGGAAATTGAGAATATTAATATTGTTTTGAGTGACACGTGCTTCATACTATAAGACCAGCTCAATATTCCGTTATATGTTTGAGTTTCATATAAAAAGGGGATCATCTTGGAAGAAAGCTCAGTTAAAGTTCTGCAGAGATTTCAAACAGGCCTTTTAAATAATTTTTATATAAACAAAACAAAAATCGAAATGAATTACTTCTTTATGGTGAGTTGGTGTTTTATCTAGAGTTACCTACTAATCTAAATGGAAAATACTATCTGAACTCTGAATTGTAAAGAAAAATCACCAGTTATAAAAATTTTATCCAAAAATTTCAAAATTTCAAATTACAGGCATTGTTGATTGTCTCCCTGGCCTTTGCATTCGTTGTTGCTGCTCCACTGGACGAGACTACGTTTGGAGAAAATATTCAAACACAAAACATCAAACCAGAAAATTCTCAAGACATATTCCTGCTGAAGAAATTAGCCTTCCTTCTCCTCGGTTAAAAAATTTAGAAACCAGAAAATGTGTCATCAATTAAAAATAAAAATAATAAATTATTGTATTTAATTTTATAACAGCTGAGTTTTTATTCTGAGAATTCTGAGTTTTTTGAGAAAAAAAAAGTTGTTGATCCTAAATTAAGTTTTATAATCGAAGATGCAAAGTGAGTATCTGATAAGTATCTAAGTACCATATAGTACAGTAATATGCTAAAATGAATAAGAAAACCGATATTGGATCATAATTTAATATGAAGTCAAGGAAAAAGTTTGATATGGATGAACTAGTATTTATATATGACGAGTTTTAAATCTTGTTTAAAAATGTGTATTTTTCGCCAGAACTCATCGAAGCAAACCAAAATGTAACCTGTTGTCTGATAAAATGTGCTGTAGATAATATACACAAAAGATCGTTAATTTTTTTTTTTAAATTCTGCTCGCTATAAACCAAATGATCGCCAAATGATGTTTTTGCTAAAAAAACCAGATTGTCGCACAAATTTTCTACAGTTTTATATCGTTCCATATCCAATCATTTTGTTATTATCTTAATTTATGTTTAAAAATGGGCTCAAATGAGTTGCAAGATATTTTTTTAATCCTGTATCTTTGCTATAAAAGGAATGTATTTGAGTATATTCAGTTTCAGTTTATATAAATCGTTCGAAACAAAAGTTCTTAATAATCAAAGCAAAATGAATTATTTTTTCATGGTGAGTTTTCCAATCTATTGTTTATTGTTTTGCGGGAAAGTTTAAAAAGTTCAGCAGACTGTGAATGTTCAAACTCAAATGTAAATTTTTGTAGATCACAAAGATCAAGTGTAAATGAGGAAGTACAGTTTGAGACTGATTTTACAATAAAGTGTATCAACAACAGAAAATTGATTTATCTGTACTTTATTCTTTCTTCTCAGTGATAGATGTAATTAAATGTATCAAAGAGTGGAGTTCATGCAGAAAATTCATGATACAAAAATAAAATTAATTCAAGGATGGAACAAAAAGGCATAAACTAATGTCCATAAAATTGCTATTTTTAGGTAATTATGGTCATCGCTTTGGCATGTGCTGTTGTGTATGCAGCACCTCTTGATGAAACTCTTATTGGAGAAAACTCTGCATCTTTCAACGAAAGCCCCGCAGAAAATAAAGATTTTGGACTCCTATCTAGGCTGTTCCTGAGACTAGCATTTTTAGGATGATTCAGCAGTGAAGATCACCTCAATAATCATGTTTTATCATGTATAAATCACTGCCAAAAAACCTACACATTTGCTAATAATCAATATATGAATAAGTATAACTAAATAAAAACTTCCTTTTAATAAATTTAAAGAAATTTTAATTCAGCGGAAAGTTAAAATTTTTGAAATATAGTTTCAAAGAGTTCAGGTTTTTCGAAAAAATATTGATTTTGTACAATAAAATTATTTGGGTTGCATATTAACTTGTGTTTTGTGAACGTGACTTCAGAAACGTTCACTGACGCATCGAAATCTTTAAAAAATAAATAAAAATTGACTTATTTTCAATTACTTTTTGAATTTGTGCAACATTTACTTTTGTTATCTTCGTTGAGATGAAAGGTTTTGAAAAGAGTATTATATATTTTAGAATATTTAACTATCAGATTTGAAAGATTTTGCTAATATCAATACCCGAGAATTTGCCCAAAACGTAAACTGTTATCAAAAAACTTACCATGATCAAAACGAAATAACAACAACTTAATCTTTTATAAATTTTTGTAAATCGTGCTTGTCATACCGTATTGAATTAAATTTAAATTGTTTAATATTTCATCGATATTTCATGGATAAAACACTGAAATTTTTAAATAATTGTAAAAAAATATTTTCCGGGTAAATTTTCAAATATTCTGTAGTTACAATTTGAATGAAAATTTTGGTTCTTTTTTAAGGCTAGATTATCAAATGATTTAATAGAAATAAAAGATTTTTGGATTTTTTTAGAAAATAAATTAAAGTCAATCATATTGAAAATTCGGAAGTTATACAATTTAGTAAATAGGAATCAATTTACTCGACACTAAAGCATTGTCTGTGATTAAGGGGCATATCTTAAGAATTCAAGTTCAACTTCAAACAACACACCTGTAAGATCAGACAAACAGTGAGTCAAACTATTTTTTATACACTTGGTTTAGAATTTAACTCTAAGTATCTACATTTGAAATTTATAGTAAAAAATGTTTTGATTATTTTTGGGTTTCTTTTAAAACGAAATTCGAGCTTCTTCCTAAACACCTTGAAATGCAATGTCGCGATCGACGTAGTTTCTGTTGATGTAACAAATATAGGAGAAAACGCAATCACTCAACGAGGGTTCCACAGAATATAGATCAGCCAAAATTAATTAAAAACACAAAATTTTAACTAAACATTGGAAATACAATCAAAACAATTTTCAAATTATGATTAAATGAACTGAAGAGGCAGGCATTTGTATTTTTACTTCAACTATATGGAATTCAGCTTGTTTTTGAAAACGATAATCTTTGGAAACGAGTTTAAAATATTTGGTTCTAAAATTTTTTAAACAAGTCTTTTAGAAAAATTCTTTCTCAACAAATATTATTAGGGAAACGAAAAATGTTTCGAATCCGGTTTAGGTATTTTTGGTACACTGCTTTAGAATATTCGCTAAGAAAATAGAGAATTTATATTGAAAATAACACGTAGATATTTTAATACTCGGGCTTCTCTGAATTCATGAATTCAAAAACAAGGCTTTTATTTTTTAGTTTTCTAGTGACGTATACGTTTAAAATTTGACTACTAAAAACCAGTCGAATCGAAATACCCCAAAAATGTTAAAATATTATGTTATACGAGCGTGTGTAGATTAGCAATACTTGAATGATGCAAAGAAAAATCTTGAAAACTTGATTGTAAAAGAGTTTTACAAACTGAAACTATATCAAGGATCGTTACCTTTTTTTAAAACTTTTTTTAAACAGAGAAAAGCAATGAATTATATCCTAAATTTTTAACCTGATCTTAACTGAACTTCAGAAACAAAACTCAAGCAAAAAAATATTAAAAGCGATGACTTCGCTATGCAAATTGACTAATAAAATAATTTTTTTAATTCGTTAAGGTTGATCCATCACCAGCGTCATCAAGTTCAAGACATTCATTAAAATTTATCATGGCATTTATGCCAAAACTATAGAAATTCGAAATATCATATGTGCATTAAATAGTATAAGACCATGGAATTTTGCAGCTTGCACAATATCACAAAATTAAAATCTATAATTAATTTATGAAATTTTTAAAAATTTAGGTAAAGAGTTTAGAGTTAAATGCAAACTTAAAAGAACAATTTATTAGCAAGATTTATTGGAATGGATAATTTTTATTCTTTATATCGATGAACAACGTCACATCTTGAATTTATTGACTCATCCATTAAAATGAGCTTGTCTGTTTTTAGATCTGTAAACCAACCAAACTTATAAAATACTTATATTTATGATCCCTTGATTTAATTCAAAATGATTAAATTTAAACCAGTTTAACCACCCAAATCTTTATATTTAGTAATTTATCGACTAGTGAGTAGATGTATACTAAAAAGTAGCCAAATTTATGCAGAAATTTTCTTCATATATACTTGAAATCAATCTGATAGGCGGTTGAGGTGGATGTTGGGAATTTTTCATCCGCAAACTATTGTATAAAAGGAAACAAATTTGTCTAAACAAAATCAGTTTAAATTTTACACGCAAGTTTGTAACAAAGAAAAAAAAATCTAATCAAAATGAACTACTTCTTCATGGTAGGTTCTAATAATCACTCATAGTGTTGAATGTTGATAGTGTTTTTGGTAGAGAAAATTAGAGAATAATTTGCAAACATGGAGTACTTCGGCAAATAATTTCTGAATTTTTTTTCTGAAGAGTTGTGAAAGTTTTCGTGAAATAATTTTATTTAATTTTGAATATGTTACTCATCTATTCAACTAAAAACTTGTGCAAGATTGACAATTTTTATGAAAAGCTTTATGAAATAAAGGAATAATGAACAGACCAAGATGTCAGTTGTGAAAAGTTTTAAAATTAGTTGTGCTGAAAATTGCTAGTTCATCATTTTAAATAAAAATCTGAGTCAAAATTCAAACATGTATATTTATATTTAATGCAATCAATTTTCGGGTTTCCAATAAAAATTCAAATATATGAGGTGATAAAACTGTGTCATAACGTATAACCTCTTTGCATAATTAAATCCCAAAAATGTTTTCTCGAAAAATATATCTTAAATATATTTAACGCTTTAAAGTTGTAAAAAATTTAGCAATCAATCAAAAACTCCAAAAATTACCACAATCTCTAACTCAGCTTATTTCCTTATCAGGCATTGTTGATCGTCGCTTTGGCTTTCGCCTTCGTGGCTGCTGCACCAGCTGATGAGACTGTTCTCGGACAGATCGCTGGACAAGAAGCCGCTCACCCAGAGGGACCTCAAGAGATCCTTTTCAAGAAATGGAAGTGGCTTTTGTTGGGTTAAACTCTGACCCTTCGCATTTATTCTGTTAATTAGAACTTCAATTGATTATTATGGTTAAATAAAATGAAAATTTGTAAAAATTAATAATATGGAAATGTTTATCTTTACTAAAATAAATTCTAGAACATCTTTTTTTTACAAATTCAAAGTTTCATAAAAAATAGATAGTTTTAAATTTAACAAATTAGTGACCAAACATTTTCTGGGATCTTCGATTATATTAATTAGCGGTTTTGGAGGCTGGTCTATCCAACAAAAATTAGTGCAATCAGAATTACCAAAAAGGAACGCGTTAAATCTACCCCAGAATTTGTTTAACAATAATTTTCAATATCAGATATATTTAAAACAAATTCAATATATTTATTGAACTAATACCCACAATATGCTCAAAAGGCATGAAGCTTATAATTAAGTTTCAAAAGCTGAATGAAATGATTATGGAATTTTAAAATTTTGAAACAATGAGTTCTCCAAACTTTTAAAAAATCTCTTCCTCAACAACATTTGACAATCTTTGATGGGTGTGTGACACATTGCTGATATATTGTTAAAAAAGTAATTTAATTTTATCAAACATCAACCGCAACACTATCGCTGTCATACAATATTACAATCGACAAATTTGTGTATTTTATGAATTCAACACGGATAAAAGTATTGAGCAACTATCTATATAATAAATAAAACGTTGATATACTCCAAAACCTACAAGAAAATCCCCGGCAAATCGCAACATATGAATGTAATCAATGAAGCTTCATTTTACTATAAAAAGTTGAGTATTTTGTAGATAAAAGTCAGTTCCAAATTCAAACACAAATCGTGCACATCTTTCACCAAGCTAATATCTAAACAAATATTATTTCAATAATGAAGCTGTTACTTTTGGTGCGTTCAAACTCAGTTTATTTTGTAGTTTAAATAGTTCATGGTATCTAAAAGAAAATTTGAAAAAAAATCGTGATAACAAAAGTGTATCTTACCAGAATTGATGAAAAATATTTTTAATCCAATTATTTTTGCCAAAAAAATTCCAATGTGCATTCCATAAAAAATGAATTTTTCAAAAACTCGTTTGTAGCTTTATGCAATAACGAGATGATAAATCTATATATGCTTCAGAAACATTCAAAAACATCATTCACATCAAGCAAACGGCCACATTTCTATTAAAATCCACAATCTAAAAAAAAGCTTCTGGGGAGCTTTCAAAGCTTTCAAATAATTTCAAACTTCGCAAACTGACAATCTCTAAAATTATTTTAAATATTTTCGCAGACTTTGTTGGTTCTGGCCCTCGCTTTTGCTTTAGTGGCTGCCGTTCCAATCGATGAGACAGTGGTGGGCGAAATCGCTGGATCAGATGTTGTAGATGCCGAAGAAACAAGCAATTTTCTTTTCAAGTTGAAGAAGCTTAAGTGGTTGCTGTTAGGCTGAGCAATTGTTTTGAACAATTTTGCTTCTGCAATAAGTGTTTTTTATTGTTGCATATTTTATAAATAAATTATTTTTAAAGATTAACATTTTGTTTTTTTCAACCCTAAATTTTTTAGATTGATTTAAAATATTATATTTTTTTCTAGATAAAGCAATAGCAGCCTCTTAAACAAATATTTTACTAGAATCAAGTTTTTAATGAGCAAAATGAAACACCATAATTATATCACCATAATTACAATATAACTCAAAACCAAAGAGGAAGAAGTTTGCAAATAATGTTTCTGGTTTTTTTCGGATCTTCAATGTTGTCATTCTCAAGTTCCTCTCCAGTCAGCGTTTCGTGATTCCGCACTGCCATAGCACAGTTCCAAGCATGTGCAAATAGTAGTAATATCTAACAACCAATAATAATATTTTTCATCCCAATTGTACAAATATAAGAGCATTATATTTACAAAGCTTACCATAAACCCAAAAACCATTACTTTAAATACTTTTGCTCGATGAAATAAATGTTTCTTTGAGTTTGCTGGAAGTGACAGAGCTTTTCAAAAGTTTAAACTAAGATTTGGAAGAATAATTTTAGAATTCTTTACTGAATCACTAGAGAACCATTTTACGACTGAATTTGGATAAATTTTTAAATATTAAAGCCAGTTTTGTTCTTCAACAAAAACCAAATTTTTATCTTTAACCACATCCACTGTATGTTAATTAAATATCTAATTTTGAAAGATTAACACATTGCCATTTTATTAGAATACTGTCCACAATGAATTCAATGCAGTCAATTAAAATTAGTAAAAAAAATTTTTTTGTGCTATTTGAACAACAAGATCATCCTCGAGATTTTGTTTCTATGGAATGTGGAATTCTTTATGGAAATGTAAACGGTTGTATGATTTACTATTAATACAATAAAGTTTTGTGCATTGATTCATCAAAATCATTTAGAAAGACTTAAATTATTTTATCGAGACAATGCAATTTGAAACGAGATTAACTTTCTAAATTACTTAAATTATAGCTACTCAATTAGATTATTTACTACGTATAAAGCTTATGCAACCTCTCAATCAACTCAGTTCACAATAAAACTTCAAACTTATAGGAATTGAATTGGTTTTAAAAATGAATTTTGTGCTTTTGGTAAATAATGTTGTTTTAGAAGTAAATAAGTTTCCAACTGACTTCTTTCATATTTGTAGGCAATTTTTCTTTTTAAGCTTTCTCTAGAATGTGCATTGTCTGCTCCTATTGATGAAACTATAATTGAAGATTATGGAACCTCTAGCAGCAGAAATTTTGATCCAACAGATCCACAAAATATCAGACAATTTTTAAGGATTGTTGGATTTCTGATTGGGTGATCAAAATGTTGGCTATTAAATTTAAAGCATTGCAATTTGATGCAATAATAATATGAGCAAAACTTTAAATTAAACAAGGAACTTCAGACAGCTTCAAATTTTGAACCAACATCCATGACTTTATAAATATCAAACATTCAAGTATGTTATGCTTATTCTCAATGTTTCAATTCAATATTTGAAAAATAAACTAAAATAAATCATTAAACAAAATAATAAATTTTTTTCTATATTTAAATGGATATTTATATATTAAATTCAAATTTTTCAGTTCAAAAATCGGCATTTTCTAGTTCCATTCTGTTAATCTTAGGAGTTTTCTTCAATAAAATATAAACTTAAAATAAAAACCTGAAATTTATTACTTAAAATTGCATTTTCGATATTTATGAAACTGGATACTTGATTCTAATCGGCCGGAGTATGACGCAAGTTGGGACGGCCTGCCTTAAGACGAAAAATTACAACAAGAGATACCTGATTCTGTTTTTTTTTAAATTATAATTCCCCGAATATTAGAAACAAAGAGATCGAATCAAAGTATTCTTCTGGAGGAGATCGTATAAATACTCTGAAAATATTTAATTTTCACTTCAGTTCTTATAAAATATCTAACTTGTGCTAAAATATTTGGTTGAGAAAAATAAAGAGTGAAAAAATGAAATTCATCTTAATTGTGAGTTTGTATTGATCAATGTGCATTGCAACTTAGAAAATTTATCCGAGATAAATTAAATTTCTCAAATAAGTTCAGAAAGATTGTTATTAGCACTGAACATTTAAAGTCAACTACTCAAAAGTTTGTTTATCTGGCCTGAAATTTTATGTGATAGAAATGAAAACAGTATCTAAGAAAAACGGCAATTTTCAAGTGGTCAGGTTTCGGTGGAATATCTCAGTGGTCCACATTATATGTATAGTTCTTGTTAATATTAGTAGTGTAAAGGAACATAAAAAGAAACAGTTTTAACAAACGCAAAACTAGACAAAAATTTAAAAGGCTTGATTCAGAATTACCTTATCGATGACCGGAATAAATTTTCGAAGCAAACCCTTCTTAATAAATATTTTGGCACTTTAGTTTAAAGAGAAAATGTGTTAGCATACATCAATGAAAATGATATTTCTGAACACTCTTTTTCAGACATTATTGATTTGCTTGCTCGGATTGGCCCTCGTATCCGCTTTGCCAAAGGATGAAACTGGTAAGTTTGAAAATATCAGATTTTAGAAAATTATTTTAAACAAATTTTTTTCTATAGTCCTCGCAGAATTAGGCAAAGATGAAAATGTGAAAAACGAAGAAAATCAAATCTTCGTAATTTTCAAGAAATTGTGGATTTTTGGATAAATATAAATAATCATGTCTTCAATTTTATATGCTACAGGAAATTTATTTTCAATAAATTTTTTGAATCACAAGATAAAATACATTGATTTCTTTAATTGTCTTAATTTGGCGAGCAATTTTTAATCAAAATAAAATATAAATATTGTTTTGCAAAGAAAAATAACAAATTAGTTGTGTTTCAATTATTTTATGTATATATTTTTTTCCATTTTTTAATTATTAAATAAAATAGATACGTAAGAATGTTTGAAATTTTTTATGCTACATTTCGTGAACGGTAGCAATTTTTATAAAAATATTTTAATAGTAATTTAAATTTTTTTTGCGTGAAAATTCTATTGTATTTAAGTATTTAAGCACTGTTGAAAAAACGTTACAAAATTATTGTAGTAAAGTCTTCTGATTTGAAATTATAAGAGGTTTTGAGCATATTTCTTTTTAATAAAAGTGTCCTATAAGTAATTCGGAAAAATCCGCAAAAAATAATGTAACTCATTCATTTCTGATACTATACAGTAGATCAAATGATTCATTTCTTTAAAAACAAAGTACTTATACTGCATACTATTAGCAATAAAATGAGTATTATCTAAATTGGTTGAATTAAGAAATTCATAATTTAACTTTTCAAAACATGCACTTTTTTTTATCAGCTCGACTGAAAAAACTTCCGTAGTCATACACTTCATCAAAACTTTCAAGAATGGACTTGCTTTTGCTGGTAAATCAAATTATTAAAATAAATTAAGCTTTGTTCAATATATCTAAATATTTTCTAGATTGTTATTTCGTACCAGCTAAGCTTACAATGTATATTGTGTGCTCCAATTGATGAAACTATAACTGGAGACCACGATGGTCCAAGCAATGGAAATTTTCAACCAGCAGAATTTCAGGTTTCTAGATTTTTTTTGCGAAATCTGCTTGTTCTTTTGGGATGATTGAAAATGATTAAAATATTTATATTCGATTTTTCCAAAATTTTTTGAAGTTAAACTCACTTCTATGAGAACAATTATATCAATGAACAGCTTTAATAAATATTCAAATACAAATTTTTCATTTCTCAAAGAGCATCCGAGAATTTTGTGCAAAAAATATTAATAGAGAAGTTAAAAAATATAGGGGAATTATTTAAAGTTACCTTCAATTTTCTACAGTCTACCACCATTCATCAGTTTTGGTTTGCTACGCATTAAAAAATTTTTTGCAAATTATTGTTTTTAAAGTGTTTTTTTTTTCAACCAGTTTAAGTATAAAAGAATTTGCTATGTGTTTTAACGAAATAAATTGTTACATGTGACTGGGATTTTGGATTTTTCTGGTACACTCCCAAAATAAACAGAATGATAATTTTTCTTCATGCAATTTGAGATCCAAATTTTAAAGTTATTGAAGACTTTCTTGTATAAAAACTATGATTTAAGTTGAAATGTTCATTAGTTTTTTGGAAACCTTCAAGTGCACAACAAAATGAAATTCATCTTAATTGTGAGTTAAACTGATTTCAACTGCATAACAGTTTTTGATAGTTTCGTTTAAAAATGCTAAATTTTTGTGAAAACTATTATTTCACTAATAGTTAATGTTATTAAAAATGCATTTCAGACTCTACTGGTTTGTCTCCTGGTGGTTAGCTTTGTGTCAGCTATGCCAAGCCCAAAGGATGAAACAAGTTAGTTTTTATAATTTTGTATTAATAATAAACTTTTTAATAACAATCTAATAACATATTGTATCCTTTTAATTTAGTTATTGGAGAGGTATCATCAGATGAAAATTCAAAACCCGGCAAGGATAATGGATTTTTCTTCATACCATTCTGGTGGTGGGGATAGGTCAATACATGATCGAAAACTTTTAAATGTCTATTACAAGATTATTTAATAAACTGTTTGAAGCAAAAAGGTTTTTTAATAATGTTTATTAATCGCAAATTTTGATTTGCAAATCAATATTTTTTATTTGAAAATATACTTAATTTCATAAAATAAACCATAACAGACTTTTGTTACTTTTTTATTCCTTTATTTTAATGGTTCTCCAAAGCACGGAACTTTCTGTCATGATATGTTTTTTGATAGGTAAGGGCTGAAAATGTTAAGAAGTATAATAAATGAATTTGGATGAAAAAAACTTTTGATTCTGTAATATTATATTTTGTAACTTTTCAGACATTTTCGATTTGCTTTGTTTACTTTCACGTATTTGTGTAATTCAATTTAATCAACGTCAAGTTTTGAAGCTTGTTAGAGACTTCTACGCTGATATCAGATCCGAAAAGTTTTTTTATTTCACAATCATCATTTATTTTGTGAGTAAAATGTGGATGAAAATAATTAAATAAAGTAGCAAAATTGCTTAATTGAAGTCGCGAATCGTAATTGCAGTTTATGACTTTTAATTAATGTTTCAAAATTCACTTAAATAGTTTAGTATGCCAAGTCGAACTTTTGGTTATTTCTTCGTAACTTTAAAAATTCAAAAATAAAATTTAAATATTCCAGATTTCAAATTCCGGAATTCCCATAAATTTCCAGTTTTTGGTGAAAATAGAAATTTCATAAGTTGAATTTTAATCTGGCGTTTACAAGTATTCGAAAAGCATTATACCTATATGACATGTACTGAATGTATTGAATGTCTTCTAATTTAAACATAATCTGTAAATAATATTTCTGTTCCCAATGTATTCATCTCGAGATAAATTTTTCAGGAATTAGCAAATTATTATTGAATTTTTATGATCAAATCTTTTCACCATTCTATTTTTATTTTAAAATTTGATTTATACAACTTTAAATTGTACAAATTTATTTGCATGTGACTGAATCTTGGACTTTTCCAATCAACTGATAGAAACACCCAAACAAGAATGTTTATTTAATGTGTAAACCTATTGTGTTTTTTGTTTTTAGGCAATAAAACTTTAACTGGCGCTGTTTTTGAATGATGTCGAACAATTTCATTTTTCATTCTATGTATTTGTCAATATAGTCAAACGATAAACATTTGAAAAAATCTTTCGTTAAAAATTTGGTCGTAATTTATGAACATCCTTTTGCAGAATTATTTTAATATCAAGATGGTTTTATTTTCGGAATTCCTAAAAAAATGGAAAGAAAGTCTTGTGACTTTTTTTCGAGAATGAGTTCTCACAAAATGAAAAAACAAGAGAGTATAAAAACTGTGGATTCAGTTGAAAGGTTCATCAGTTTTCTCGAAATCTTCAAGTGCAAAACAAAATGAAATTCATCTTAATTGTGAGTACCAATCTACATATCAATAATTGCAAACTTAAAATTTTTAGACAGTTTTCGAACAATACGACTTGCAATTTTAATAAATTTAAAGTTTGAATTAAAATGAGTTATCTTAATTTATTACATTGTGTCTTTTAGACTCTGTTGGTGTGCCTCTTGGTGGTTAGCTTTGTATCAGCTATGCCGAACCCAAAGGATGAAACTGGTATGTTTAAAAATAGCTTCATTCTAAATATGAGCTTTGAAAATGATCTAACCATTGATTAAATTTTATCCATTTAATTTAGTTATTGGAGAGCTATCTCATGATGAAAATGCAAGATCCGAAAACGACAACAACATAATTTTCTTCAAGAAATTCTGGTGGTGGGGATAAGTGACCACTTCTAAGACTCGGCAATTATGATTACCATATGATTAAATGTTGTATGTGACTGTTGCTTACTATGCAGTCAATGAATAAATAAAAATATTATGACAATCTTATCACTTCAGTATCATTTCATTATCAACCCATGAATTTATCTCAAAATGAATTTACGAATCTTAAACGAACGTTAAAGAAAAGAAAACATTGTCCATTAAATTTATTGAAAAGTATTGTATAAATCTGTTTTTAACATGGTGCATCTCATTATACTTGGATTATACTTGGATTGATTGTGGAGTGCAGACAAAACAAATAAAACAATTTCATGTTCTCAGACAAATTTCATCAAATTTATTAAATCGGTAAAAAAAATAATACATCATTAAAATACCACTTATCAATAATCATTGGAACACAGTGATATTTTCTTGAATTTGATACTTTCCAGTTGATAGAGTTATTTTCCAAATATTGGGAAGAATATTCCTTTGTCATCTTGAGGTTTCTCGTTTAAACTTTGCGATAATTGTCCTAGAACTATTTTAGTAAAAAAAATAATAATAAAACAAGAGCTATATTTATATTTAAGCATTAAGCACTCACCAGGCACATCAATTGACACAGCAGATGCAAGAGCCAACACCAATAGGCAAACTAACAGAGTCTGGAATAAAATGAATATATATTTGTTAATCACAGTGTTCGTGAACATTTACATTTTTTTAAAAAGTGTCTTTTAGAAAATAAATGATTGAACTCGATAGAAAACTCATTTTTTTTGTTCTGAAATAAACATTACATTACTCACAATAAGAATGAATTTCATTTTGCAACTTTTGGTTAGCTTTAACTCCGATATTATAAAATTGATTAGATTGATTTGATGATGTACAGATAACTGATGTATTATTGAATGTTTCCTGAGTTTATATACTTTTTATGTCCTCAACTGCTTTTTCCAATACTTAGCATTATTTATGTACAAACTTTGTTTTGAGACTTATTTAACATATTTTAATGAACAATATAAATAACATTTAAAAACCCCCAATACAAGCATTGAAGTAACTTAAATATTAGAAAAGTCCATTATTTTTATCCGTTACTGTGTAGAAACATGCGTTCAACATTTTTGAGGAAATTGCTTGTCACTATAGATGTCATAATTATCATAAAAAGATTAAACTGTGAGTAATTTGCACACACAGGCCTTGTCAAGTTTGCGAATCGGTAAAGTTCAACTCAATTTTGTCAATCTATTAAATATTTGTTTGCAAATAGAACAGATTGTGTTTTATTAATTTCTGGATTCATTAGTTCTAAATAGATTAGATGACAGTTTTATAATTTTATATAATACAACTAAAATTATCGCTGATTGATCAAACTTGAAAATTAACAAGAAGTGTTGATAGATTTTTAAGAATAATGCCATCAAAAAACCTAAAAAGCTCTCTAGATCTGCTTAGAAATTCTCAAATATTTCCCAAGTGCACTCAAGTATTTCAATTTTCAAAAATTCCAAGAGAATACCAATATTTTCTTGTGTCTTGAGTCTAGTTTCAAAATTTTCCAAACTGCCAAACATTTTTCAATATTCAAAAAATTTAAGCTCCGTGAGTCGAATTTTTGGTTTTTGGTTACAAACAATCAAATTTTAGGAATTCAAATCACAAAATTTCAAACAATTTTCAAACTGACTGAGAGGATTAAAAAATCTGAGGATTCTAACGTACAAGTATTCCAAGTATACCAAAAGTATTCCCGAAAATATGTTCACGCCTCTGAACAATGATTTGCAATTAAATCTTATCTTATTATTGGTAATTTTAATAATTTATTAAGTATGTTTCCAGAATTTTTTTCAAAGATATTGTATATTTTTATTCATCAATTGTGTGTCTTAGTTTTGTACATTGCCCTCCTTTTTACTTATATTATAAGTTCAACTTTATCAAATATTCAAATCTTCAGTTTGGAGAACAGGATAATAACTTTCATAAATTGTATTTTTTTATTTTGAATTTCAAAAAAGTTTTTTATTTATTAAAAATGTTCATGTGCAATAGTTGTGAAGTAATTTCTACATATTTTTCAATTTAGTTTAAAAACATTCAATAAAATATCGATTTAAAGATATTTTAAAGTTATTATCCAAAAAGCCAAAGAAGTGGGAATAAGATTCCTTTGTCATCTTGAGGTTTCTCGTTTGCACCTTTGGATAATTGCCCTTGAACTATTTAAATAGAAAATTGATTCGTTAATAAAAGCAAAACATTTGTATAAAAAATCACTTACCAGTCTCATCAGCCGGCAAAGCAGATACAAGAGACAAAACGAGCAGGCAAACTAACAGAGTCTATGAAGAACAAAATAAAAGTTATTAATCTGCTTTTTTGTCTTTTAGAATGTACAGTGGTCTTGAGCCAAAAAAAGTTGCTTAAAAAAATTCTAAAAAATTCTAAACTTTAAAATTTTTTTGATGACGCACTTTCCATTTTTTAAATTGGATTTTTACATTAAAAATCAATGTTTGATTCATGAATATTACTCAATACCCACCATAAGAATGAATTTCATTTTGGGATTTTTGGTTAACTTTAACTCCGAGTATAATAAATTGATTGGTTGTATTTGAATATTAACAAATGACTGATGTGCAATTGAGTTAATCCTAAGTTTATATACTTTTTCAATCCTAAAATTATTAAAACTGTTTTTTGTTAAAACCAGTAGAGTTCATACGTTCTGTTTAGTATAAATAATTTTTTCTTAAAATAACAAAAAATTATAGTTTCTTGGATATTACTGTGTTGGACACTTCATTGAATATTTTGAAGTACGTTGAAATCTTTTCATAGATCATTTTTATGGCCAATACTGTCAAAAACCCCAGAAATCAACCACTTGTGAAATTTCCACCCACAACTTCAATTGTGTACTGATTAACAGATCAATATTTATTTTCAATATTATTCGCAAAAAATCTAGTGTTAAGGTGATAATTACTTTAAACGTAAAAGAAACAGAAACTACGAGCACCAAGATCCAGCAAAACTGAAAGTTCTGAGTTCTTTCGCTTTATTTTTTTTATAAAGGTGTATTCTCGTTTTATAAAACAGTTTAGGATAACCAGGTCAAATTCTTCACTTTACATAAAAATCATCTGATTTAGCAGAACATTGACACGGAAATAACACGTGTGAAATAATTTTCAATATTAATAAATGTTCATTATTTGAGAAAATCCAATATCCCAAGTACTTAACAACCGATAGAAATAATCAAAGAAAAGTTAATAAATTCCGCATAAGTTCGTTCATATATCTCTTCGATTATTCGCATCGTTGTTAATCGGGATTACTAAATTGATTAATCTTCACAAACTCGTAAAAAAAGATTAATACATTAATCCGGCAATAGCTTGGAAATCACTTTAAGCGGTAACAAGTGATAATTTTGAGATTAACCATATATTGTATTGATCTATAACTGGAGGACATCTGTTATTGTTCGCTTTATTGTGTGTGCATATAAGTTGTTTATTATAAATTAAGAATGAAAATGTGTTGGAACAAAAATATTGAAAAACTATAAAAACTCAGGATTCTGCCGTTTAGATATCAGTTACCAGTACATCATCAATTCAATCCAATCAAAAATTTAAAATATTCAATAACAAAATGAAATTCATTCTTATGGTGAGTACTGTTATATTGATAAAACAGGAATAATACACTTCCAAGTGAATGTTTTCTTTAAAAAATTAAACATTTCAAATAATTCATGATCAAAGTTCTTCAACATTACAATTTTAATTTTTTTTTACTGAATGAATTTTTTTTATAGACTCTGCTAGTTTGCATGCTCGTGCTTGCTTTTGTTTCAGCCATACCAATTGATGAGACTGGTGAGTTTTTGAAAAGTACAATTCAAATTGTTCCTTCCTGATTATGAATTTTTATTTGAATAGTGCAAGGAGAATTATCCCATGATGCAAACGAGAAACCTCAAGATGACAAAGGACTTTTCTTCCCACTTATCTGGATCGGAAAATAACTCTCGACATTTCATTCAAATTTGCTAAATCTACTATAGTGTAGCTACATCATATGTTACAGATATAAGATTTACCATTTTAATAAACTTGTTCTAACTGTTTTATAAAAAAAATTAAGATCTTTCATTTATTATATCTATACACCACACAATTGATGAATTATGCTCATTATCGACATTTTAAGTCAAAATTTTAAAATAAGTCATATACATTCTTCCTTGATAAAATCCTTTGAAGTTTCTGCAAGAATTTTATCGAACGCACCTTTAAAATATCATTTTTCATGGTGAGACGATTAAATCGATCAAATTAAAGCCTAAGAAATATTAAAAATAATTTAATAAATCTTTACAATATATAAATCTTTTACACCGTATCTAATGCAAAATATTGCCTACAATTTATGTTAGAAAAAATATGCCAAAAAAGCATTCCAGAGTGACTGTTTGTGATTGTTTGAATCATCAATTGTAGACTGAATTTGTTCATGTTTAAAAAAAAAACTTCTTAAGATCATCAAGTTAACGTCAGTCACATAAAAACTAAGATATAAAGTATCTTAATTGAGCAAATATATATTGAAGTGTATATATTGAATAAATTGATTTAATTCTAACTGGCCTCAGAATTGGCAAGGCCTGAAATTACTAGCAAATAATACTTTAAGTGATAATAAGTGGTAATTATGATTTTCGTTTAGTGACAACTATTTTTTGTACGGAATATTAAACTGTTAACAAGCAGACAACTGTAGTTTTGAGTGCTTATCTGATTATTGTGTTTTCTAGGATTGATAGAACTATTGAGTAATCAATATTAGCTAAGTCGCTGAAAAAATGTGCTAACAATAAATATTAGCGAAGCTCATGAACTTTCTAGATTAAAAAAGTATATATAAAGCCAGGATACTCTCAATTGAACATCAGATATCTGAACATCATCCAAGAATTCATTCAAAACATTCGCATTTGAAGCAAATCAAAAATTATCAACATGAAATTTATTCTAATGGTGAGTATACAATATATTATAAGGATGGAATACATTTCAATCTTGTTCTATTCTCAAGACAAAAAAAACTTATATCATTTATGTTATCTCTTCAGACTTTGTTGGTTTGCCTGCTCGTTTTGGCTCTTGTATCAGCTATACCAATTGATGAGACAGGTGAGTGATTTCATTGATTAAATATCATAATTTCTTTTCCTGATTATAATTTTTCTATTCAAATAGTGCAAGGACAACTATCCCATGCTGCAAACGAGAAACCTCAAGATGACAAAGGACTCTTCTTCCCACTTATTTGGATCGGAAAGTAACTCGACAAGCTGGAAATAATTAACATTTTCATAAATCTGCCGAATCAACTTAAACTTTTTTTTTGTACATATTTTTTATTCATCAATATATGTTTGCCGTTAGTAACTGATAACTGATTCATACCCAATAAACTTTGATTATAAAAAAATTAGTAAATTTTTTATATTATTTATTTATCCATATACGTCCCATCTGTAAAATTTAATCATTATCGTCATGAACTTGAACAAATTATTTCTATATATTCTATTTCATTATTTTTTTTTTGAAATGGAAGGTTTTTAAAATGCTCATTTGAAATAAGTACTATTTAGATTGTTACCATCAGTTTGGTCGAGTATTGTTTTTTTTTCTAACAAAATAACATTGAATTGTTTCTCAAAAATATCCAGTTGAAGAAAAAAGTATTAAAAATGTTGAAATTCAATCCTGATAAAGATTTTTTTAACAAAATTATGTGTTAGACTGAGTTTTTTAGTTGGTCGGAATTTCCGTTCAAATGCGAGCATAAAACTTTTTATTTCTACTTCTCGATAACTTTTAGATAAAATAGTTTATTTTTAGAAGTGTGAAAGTTTCACAGCATGTTTTCATTAAAATCTAGATTTTATAGTCACACCGCAGATTGAATTAAAATACCACCTTCAAATTTTTATCCTGAAGTTTTCTTTTGCAATTGGTTGAAAATTTTCGTAAAACTACAATAAAAAGCATGAAAACATTTTCCCTCCAATAGTGTTTGCTACATGCTGCAGATTTGGGGATTTATTTGTTGTATTTGACACAACTAAAAATAAGATATATTATTATTTTTTTTTTTACAGACTTTTAGAATTTTTGGGTAAAATAAAAATTCTGGTCTAGAATCTTTTTCGCAAGAAAAAAAATGTCGGAGTGAATATTCCATAAATGTTAGTAATTTAAAGTGATCCGGAACTCAGAGTTCACAAGGCCTCAAATTACTAAGAAATAATACTTTTAGTGATAATAAGTGGTAATTATGACATTTTTGCATAGTATAGTATAGTAACAAGTTTTTTTTGTACGGAAGATAAAACTATTAACAAGTACACAACTGTGGTTGTGCGAGCAAATTTTATAGTGGTTTTCTCTAGGATACTATGGTTAGTGCTATTGTGTATTGAATATTAGCTAAGTCTAGAAAAATGTGCTAACAATAAATATTTGAGGATTTCATTAAATTCTAAGATTCAAAAAGTATATATAAAGTTAGGATACTCTAGATTGAACATCAGTTATCTGAACATCATCTAAAAATTCATTCAAAACATTTACTTTTGATCCAACCAAAAAATATCAACATGAAATTTATTCTAATGGTGAGTATCTTATATAAAAACGAAGGACAATATATTTCATAAATTCTTTTTTTGAACGCTTTAATCTTTAAAAGCTCATTAAAGCCCGAATGTTTTTGTAAAAAATTTCATTTCAAAATCAAAAATAAAGTTCACTTGTGTTCTGTCTCAAGACAAAAGAAATAGTTTAATATATTTTACCTTTTCAGACTCTGTTGGTTTGCCTGCTAGTTTTGGCTCTTGTATCAGCTGTACCAATTGATGAGACAGGTGAGTGTTTTCATTAACAAAATTTCAAAATTTCTCTTCCTAATTATGGTTTTTTTAATTTAAATAGTGCAAGGACAGTTATCCCATGATACAAACGAGAAACCTCAAGATGACAAAGGACTCTTTTTCCCACTTATTTGGATCGGAAAGTAACTGGACAAGCTGGAAATACTTTACATTTTCATAAAGCTGCCGAATTAACTTAAATTTTTTTTGTACATATTTTTTATTCATCAACATATGTTTGCCGTTAGTAACTGATAACTGATTCAATAAACTTTAATTATGAAAAAAATTAGTAACCTTTTATATTATTTATTTATCCATATTTATTATTATCTTACATCCCATGTGTAAAATCTAATCATTATCGTCATGAACTTGAACAAATTATTTCCATTCATTTTTTTTATCCAATTTTATGGCGAGCTCATGAATGAAAAATGAAAGGTTTTAAAAATGCTCATTTTTAATAAGTACTATTTAGATTGTTGGCATCAGTTTGGTCGAGTATTGTTTTTTTTTTTCTAACATAGTCAATTTTATGAAATTTTATGCTTAAATATAAATTGTTGTGTGAAAGTTTCAATTATAATAATATAAAGCATGTTATCAATAAAATCTAGATTTGATAGTCAACGCAGACTGAATTAAAATATCACCTTAAAGATTTTTACCCAGAAGTTTTTTTTTGCAATTTATTGAAAATCATCATAAAACTATCATCATGAAAACATTCCCCTACAATAGTGTTTCCTACATGCTGCAGATTTGGGGATTCATTTGTTGGATTTATTTGTCACAAAACTTAAAATAAGATATTTTATGATATTTTTTTAACAGACCTATAGAATTTTTGGTTTTTGGGATAAAAATTCTGATCTAAATCTTTTTCGCAAGAAAAAAATATCAGAGCGAATATTCCAAAAACATGTTAGTAATTTAATTGATCCGGAACTCAGAATTGACTAGGCCTCAAATTACTAAGAATTAATACTTTAGTGGTAATAAGTGGTAATTATGACATCTTTGTAAAGTATAGTAACAAGTTTTTTTTTTGTACGGAAGATAAAACTATTAACAAGTACACAACTGTGATTGTGCGACCAAATTTGATAGTAGTGATCTCTAGGATACTTTGGTTAGTGCTATTGAGTATTGAATATTAGCTAAGTCTCTAGAAAAATGTGCTAACAATAAATATTGGAAGATTTCATTAAAATCTAAGATTCAAAAAGTATATATAAAGTTAGGATACTCTAGATTGAACATCAGTTATCTGAACATCATCTAAAAATTCATTCAAAACATTCACTTTTGATCCAACCAAAAAATATCAACATGAAATTTATTCTAATGGTGATTATCTTATATTAAAACGAAGGACAATATATTTCATAAATTCTTTTATTGAACGCTTTAATCTTTAAAAGCTCATTCAAGCTCGAATGATTTTGTAAAAAGCTTCATTCCAAAAACATAAAATAAAGTTCACTTGTGTTCTGTCTCAAGACAAAAGAAAAAATTTAATATATTTCACCTTTTCAGACTCTGTTGGTTTGCCTGCTCGTTTTGGCTCTTGTATCAGCTGTACCAATTGATGAGACAGGTGAGTGATTCATTAACAAAATTTCAAAAATTCTTTTCCTGATTATGATTTTTCTATTCAAATAGTGCAAGGACAACTATCCCATGATGCAAACGAGAAACCTCAAGATGACAAAGGACTCTTTTTCCCACTTATTTGGATCGGAAAGTAGCTGGACAAGCTGGAAATACTTTACATTTTCATAAAGCTGTCGAATCAACATAAACTTTTTTTGTACATATTTTTTATTCATCAACATATGTTTGCCGTTAGTAACTGATAACTGATTCAATAAACTTTAATTATGAAAAAAATTAGTAACCTTTTATATTATTTATTTATCCATATTATCTTACATCCCATCTGTAAAATTAAATCATTATCGTCATGAACTTGAACAAATTCTTTCAATACATCCTTCCATTAATTTTTTTAATCCAATTTTAGTGCGAGCTCATGAATTAAAAATGAAATGTTTTAAAAACGCTCATTTAAAATAAGTACTATTTATGTAGATTGTTGCCACCAGTTTGGTCGAGTTTTGTTTTTTTTTTCTAACATAATCGTATTTTATGAAAGAAATTTATGATAAAATATAAATTGTTCCTCAAAAATATCCAGTTGAAGAAAAAAGTCCTTAATATGTTGAAATTCAATTTTGATGATTTTTTAGCAAAATTTTGTGTTAGACTGAATTTTTTAGTTAAATAAATAGTTGGAATTTTCGTTTAAATGCGAGTATAAAATTTTTTATTTATACTTCTCGGTAACTTTCAGATAAAATAATTTAGTTTTGGAAGTGTGAAAGTTTCAAAGCATGTTTTCAATAAAATCTAGATTTGATAGTCAACGCAGATTGGTTGAAAATCATCATAAAACTATCATCATGAAAACATTTCCCTACAATAGTGTTTCCTACATGCTGCAGATTTGGAGATTCATTTGTTGGATTTATTTGTCACAAAACTAAAAATAAGATATTTTATGATATTTTCTTAACAGACCTTTAGAATTTTTGGTTTTTGGGATAAAAATTCTGATCTAAATCTTTTTCGCAAGAAAAATATATCGGAGCGAATATTCCAAAAACATGTTAGTAATTTAAATTGATCCGGAACTCAGAATTGACAAGGCCTCAAATTACTAAGAAATAATACTTTTAGTGGTAATAAGTGGTAATTATGACATCTTTGTATAGTATAGTAACAAGTTTTTTTTGTACGGAAGATAAAACTATTAACAAGTACACAACTGTGATTGTGCGACCAAATTTGATAGTAGTGATCTCTAGGATACTATGGTTAGTGCTATTGTGTATTGAATATTAGCTAAGTCTCTAGAAAAATGTGCTAACAATAAATATTGGAGGATTTCATTAAATTCTTAGATTCAAAAAGTATATATAAAGTTAGGATACTCTAGATTGAACATCAGTTATCTGAACATCATCTAAAAATTCATTCAAAACATTTACTTTTGATCCAACCAAAAAATATCAACATGAAATTTATTCTAATGGTGAGTATCTTATATAAAAACGAAGGACAATATATTTCATAAATTCTTTTATTGAACGCTTTAATCTTTAAAAGCTCATTCAAGCTCGAATGATTTTGTAAAAAGCTTCATTCCAAAAACATAAAATAAAGTTCACTTGTGTTCTGTCTCAAGACAAAAGAAAAAATTTAATATATTTCACCTTTTCAGACTCTGTTGGTTTGCCTGCTCGTTTTGGCTCTTGTATCAGCTGTACCAATTGATGAGACAGGTGAGTGATTCATTAACAAAATTTCAAAAATTCTTTTCCTGATTATGATTTTTCTATTCAAATAGTGCAAGGACAACTATCCCATGATGCAAACGAGAAACCTCAAGATGACAAAGGACTCTTTTTCCCACTTATTTGGATCGGAAAGTAGCTGGACAAGCTGGAAATACTTTACATTTTCATAAAGCTGTCGAATCAACATAAACTTTTTTTGTACATATTTTTTATTCATCAACATATGTTTGCCGTTAGTAACTGATAACTGATTCAATAAACTTTAATTATGAAAAAAATTAGTAACCTTTTATATTATTTATTTATCCATATTATCTTACATCCCATCTGTAAAATTAAATCATTATCGTCATGAACTTGAACAAATTCTTTCAATACATCCTTCCATTAATTTTTTTAATCCAATTTTAGTGCGAGCTCATGAATTAAAAATGAAATGTTTTAAAAACGCTCATTTAAAATAAGTACTATTTATGTAGATTGTTGCCACCAGTTTGGTCGAGTTTTGTTTTTTTTTTCTAACATAATCGTATTTTATGAAAGAAATTTATGATAAAATATAAATTGTTCCTCAAAAATATCCAGTTGAAGAAAAAAGTCCTTAATATGTTGAAATTCAATTTTGATGATTTTTTAGCAAAATTTTGTGTTAGACTGAATTTTTTAGTTAAATAAATAGTTGGAATTTTCGTTTAAATGCGAGTATAAAATTTTTTATTTATACTTCTCGGTAACTTTCAGATAAAATAATTTAGTTTTGGAAGTGTGAAAGTTTCAAAGCATGTTTTCAATAAAATCTAGATTTGATAGTCAACGCAGATTGGTTGAAAATACCACCTTCAAATTTTTATCCTGAAGTTTTCTTTTGCAATTGGTTGAAAATTTTCGTAAAACTACAATAAAAAGCATGAAAACATTTTCCCTCCAATAGTGTTTGCTACATGCTGCAGATTTGGGGATTTATTTGTTGTATTTGACACAACTAAAAATAAGATATATTATTATTTTTTTTTTTACAGACTTTTAGAATTTTTGGGTAAAATAAAAATTCTGGTCTAGAATCTTTTTCGCAAGAAAAAAAATGTCGGAGTGAATATTCCATAAATGTTAGTAATTTAAAGTGATCCGGAACTCAGAGTTCACAAGGCCTCAAATTACTAAGAAATAATACTTTTAGTGATAATAAGTGGTAATTATGACATTTTTGCATAGTATAGTATAGTAACAAGTTTTTTTTGTACGGAAGATAAAACTATTAACAAGTACACAACTGTGGTTGTGCGAGCAAATTTTATAGTGGTTTTCTCTAGGATACTATGGTTAGTGCTATTGTGTATTGAATATTAGCTAAGTCTCTAGAAAAATGTGCTAACAATAAATATTGGAGGATTTCATTAAATTCTTAGATTCAAAAAGTATATATAAAGTTAGGATACTCTAGATTGAACATCAGTTATCTGAACATCATCTAAAAATTCATTCAAAACATTTACTTTTGATCCAACCAAAAAATATCAACATGAAATTTATTCTAATGGTGAGTATCCTATAAAAACGAAGGACAATATATTTCATAAATTCTTTTTTTGAACGCTTTAATCTTTAAAAGCTCATTAAAGCCCGAATGTTTTTGTAAAAAATTTCATTTCAAAATCAAAAATAAAGTTCACTTTCGTTTCACTTCTGTTTCAGGACAAAAGAACTAATTCAATATATTTTTTCTTTTCAGACTCTGTTGGTTTGCCTGCTCGTTTTGGCTCTTGTATCAGCCATACCAATTGATGAGACAGGTGAGTGTTTCATCAACAAAATTTCAAAATTTCTCTTCCTAATTATGGTTTTTTTATTTAAATAGTGCAAGGACAGTTATCCCATGATGCAAACGAGAAACCTCAAGATGACAAAGGACTCTTCTTCCCACTTATTTGGATCGGAAAGTAACTCGACAAGCAGGAAACCTGGATAAATCATACAAATTTTCTAAATCTAATAAAAATGTAACGTATGGGTAACCTTTTTAATAAACTTGTTAAAAAACATTCAAGCCTTTCGATTTTGAAAGAATATTTAATACAAATAACTATTGACAAAAATATGCTCTTAAAAATTTCAGCGAAACTAAAATTCACGCTATAATAGTTCTTTTGTATAATTGACTAACTAATATTTCTACCAGCTTACGTTTTTCATTCAGTTTATTTATCCATAAACTACATAAAAAGTTTGTGAATGCTGTTTATAAATAGTATTTCTGTATAAATATTATCTTTAGTTATCCCAGATATTTTCGGAATGCATCGCATAACCGGGTAGGTATTATAATATTAAAAAAATCTCAATTCATACTTTAGTATGTTCAAAAATAATTTGCATTTTGGACTTTTCCTTTAATTTTCAAGGCAAAAAATTTCATGACGTCTGCTTGTTAATTTGACCTCTGAAGATATAAAAATAGTAGCAACATCGCACTCAAACTATTGCCAAGAAATGGTTTGCATACAAATGGCGCAAAAATCTTTTTCTAATAATTCAAACACATTTAATACTTTCGTGATAAAACGTATGTGCCTGCGAAATATTTTGATTTTGTATTAAATAAATATGAAATGAAGAATAAAAAAAGTATTTGCAATCTTGATAGTTAATAATACTGTTTGTTATAGAAATGATGCAAATCCTTGACACATATTTTGAGATATTTTGAACTTAAAGATTCTAAACTGTACAATAATATATTATACACAGAAAAATTATAGACCACTGTCGGTTTTGAAAATTGACAAGGCCATATTATGAAAAATACTTAAGTTAAAAGTCATGAGCTTAAAAGATTACGTATAAAAAATTAAGTAAAAAAACATTTTTCTGATGATCTACTAGACATAATATACCAAGATATGTATTTTGGTGAAAATCTAAGTGGTGCTTAAGAATACAGTAGGTATGATATGATCATGTAAATACTGTTGGATAACGGTAAGCACTAGAATTTAGAAGCACTATTATATAGTAGATCAACTGAGAAAAGTTTCAAGTAAGTGCTCCGCCAGTTTTTGGATTCTGTGTTTTTATAGATATTTTCCTTCTTTTTAGAAATAATACATCCAGTGGGAATTATTATGACATCTTTTCATTGACAGGTATAATTTGTGCATTCATATTTGACTTAAAAAATATTAGTTTTTGGGATTTTCTACGGTTCCATGTAAAAATTTAATTTATTTTATTATTGTGGTTTTTAGCGATTCTTTTTGGAAAAAATACGCGATTTATTCTCACTTTGTCCGTTCGTCCATTCGTCCGTTTACAAAATAATTCTCGAACGGATACAGTCAGACCTGAACCTCAAATTTCATGTTTTGGAAGATGAAACCACCACCTGACCAGGATCATCTCTTTCTGTACTTTCCAACTGGTAATTCTTTCCTCACTTGTTTGAGATGTTTGCTGAAATATTCAGTACTTATGATGTGACGAGCGAGAAGTTTCTAGAAAA
Source organism: Parochlus steinenii (assembly GCA_038502155.1). Taxonomy (NCBI): domain Eukaryota; kingdom Metazoa; phylum Arthropoda; class Insecta; order Diptera; family Chironomidae; genus Parochlus; species Parochlus steinenii. Next base: position 1,793,970 of record JAXCIN010000034.1, on the reverse strand, counting down.
TGTGCTAACAAAATTTATTTGACAATTTCATTAGTTTCGAAGACTTAAAAGATATATAAAGTGAGGACACTCTCAATTGAACATCAGTTATCCAAGAATATCAATTCGTTCAAAATATTCGCATTCAAAATCAAACCAAAGTCAGCAACATGAAATTTATTCTGATGGTTAGTTTTAACGATAAAACAGAAAATTGATAAAGTGCAGAGCTCTAAGTAAAAGTGTTCAAAGACTAATAGGACCAAAATGTTTTTCATTTCAGACTTTGTTAGTTTGCCTGCTCGTGTTGGCTCTTGCAACAGCTTTGCCAATAGAAGAGACTGGTGAGTGTTTTTATAAACAAAAGTTTTGCTTTTGCTAACGATTGAATTTATTGAAATAGCTCAAGGAGAATTATCCCATGCTAACGTTAAACCTCAAGATGACAAAGGAATCTTCTTCCCACTTTTTTGGCTCGGAAAATAACTCTGCAAGCGGGAAATACTCAACATTGGAAAAAAATTTACTAAATGACAACTCACTAAAATGGGACGTTATTTTTCTTCATTAATTGCAATGTTGCAGTATGTCAAATATAATATTATGAAATATATTAAAATTTTTGACTAAAATAGAAATTTTTTATTTTAAATGCCCTCACAACTAAGCATCATATTTTGAAGAATTGTATCGTTGATAAGAAGTGAGGATGAAGTATTTTTATTATTAACCAATGTGTTAATACTGTAAACTGTTATAAATTGTAGATTGTCACCGTTGTCATACTCGTTAATACCCGTTCAATCACTTAAAGTATTATGCATATAAGCTAGTATAGTGAAATTGACTCTCATCTTTTTTTATTCGACTAGAGAAGGTGGTGTTGATATAGATATTAAAAATGTTTGGTACATGACTTAATTTATTTAATTTTAATTTAAAAGTAAATTTTAATAATTTGTTTTTGTAACCCGGTAAAATTTATTGACAATTAATCCAACTTTATTAATCAATAAGCTATAATTTTGACATGTAGTGTCAAGGAATTTTTGTACAAAATATTAAACTATTGACTAGAAAAAAAATCGGAAATGTGAGTGCTAATTTGATAGACTGTTGCTTTTTGGTAGTTTTTCGTTACTGGTAAATAAAAATATTTTTTTCTAAGGCCATGAAATTTTTAGCAGTTTTTCTTTTTTGATTTTATTTTGTCCGCCCATCTATCTGTTTGCAAGCTGTAGTTTTTGAACTGATGATCCTAATATGGTCCATACATATCCTTGTCAACTAATGGATTTTTTGGGGAGTTGGGTCCAATAGCTGGGTAATGTGCTTATATCACTAACACAGGTCTATTTTTCATACAAAATTTTAACTATCGATTAGGTTTCTTAAGCTGAATTGTTTAGGATGATAAAAAATAGAAATTTCAGATTTAAATACTAAAAAAAAAACATTTTTATCATGTCTTTTTTTTTTGTTCGGAGTATTAAGTTAAAGTACTAGATAAGAAAAGTAAATTCACTTGAACAAATACGGTGAATTTAACGATAATATTCAAGATTGTGGAAAAGGTTGCGTGGAAATTTGAAATTATGGAAAGTCTACGCATGAGATATAAGTAACATAGGGAGGGACATTTTGAAATTTTGTATCGGATATGTAATTAAAATATTATTTTTCTTCAAGACTATTTTTTAGAGTATCTACAAGTTTTCTATGATATCCCAATGCAAATAATACTTTTTAAATAAAATATATTTTTAAAGTTTCTGTAATGTCCTCCTCTCTTGGGCTCGATATGTCTGTCTCGACTGGCAAAATACGAATTCACCATCAAAAAATTACACCACTAGATATGTTCAAAATATACACCATATCAACAAAAACAATATTATTCTGTTTGTTGATATTTCAAAAATAAATTGCAAAATATGTGTCTTAATCTAAATAACTAACGCCTATTAGTCTATCCCGATAAATTAGTTCAGTTGTTAATTGTTACTGCATCATTTAAAGTATACATCTCTTAGTATTTCGCAAATATGTTTTCATTTAAGATTTTTGAAGTGAAATTAAGTGAAATCTGAGTATTATAGCAACAAAAAACAGAAAAATATATTTGTTCCTGGACTAGTAAGCTATGTTGGATAATAATTGGACCAATGGACCTGTTGTTGATTGAAATTCTTCGCCATGGACTATTTACGATCAGTTATAAGAATAAAAGACTAATTTTACATTGCTGAGACACGGAATTAAAAAAAATAGAACCAACTCTTGCTGATCCTGGATATTTCCCTAACTTCTTATGATCTTATAATGTACTGGATGTGTCTCAAGTTTTGTTTGATGTCGTTTCTCTTCCTCATGCAGAGAAAAAAAATTTTTCCAGTCAATTTTCAACGATCTAGAGGAAGAGTTTTGGTTTCTGGTTCAACTTATGCTCTTTAGGGCTGATTTCTGGGGAGTTGAGCAGATGAACTTATATGATCTCTACTGTTAATTGAATCTTGGATACATTGCATGAGTTTGTTGGCCTAAAATATCATATTGGTGTCTTTTATTACCAAACTTGCTCTACATAATCATTCCTCTAGCTGTAGTTTCAGTCTTTATATGCTTGCCAACCCATTTATTGAATTATGAATGTGATCAATTCTAAGAACTGCTTGGGTAGTTCTCCATATTCTACACTTTTTCCTTCAAAAGATCGTTATTTCATACATTTGTCAACTCTTGTTCCATAATATGCCTTAATATTACTCTTAAAATCCTTTTTTTGATGACTCACAAGTACGGTAAAATCAATAAATATGAAAATGAACCATCAATCTGAAGCAAATGCAGTTGGTGATGGATGCATCTCTGAAATTTATTTTTGTTTTTTTAAAATGCTGCGAAATAATTATTTTCTGAAATGCGATGGATCTGAAAATTTACAAAAACTCGTAAATTTAAATAATCTTTCAAAATAAAATGTATGGTGACCAAGAATCTTGGAACTTCTTCCAGATTTCTTATCTTTTGTGAAATCTCAGAATTTCACTAGTTCTTGATATTTCATAAAATATTTTTCAATGGCACTAAGAATTTCAATGATCATATTATATGGAAAAAATTTTATGTGGTGAAACCAACTCCAGGATAGCTTCATCTTGGTACTAGAAGTGAAATTTTTTGGAAGAGCCACGAATTTTTGCACTTTGACATGTTTTCAAATTCCAATTTTTTCTGAGAATGCATAAAATCTATCAGTCTTCATGAAATGAATATGTGCTGACCAAAGATCTTGATCCAACTTCCTGCTTTTTGATCTTTTGAAAACCCATATGTTTCTGTTACTTCGGCTTTATGAAAAAAATTGAAAAACATTGGAATCCTCTTAAAATAAACCCAATTGAATATTAAAAGTGTCATTTCATTCCCGGAAGATCAGGGATGAAATTTTTTTCTGCTCACGAAGCCACTAAAATTTTTTTCACGAAAAATATTTTTAGTAATCAGAAAGTTCTGAAATTTTGTTTGTTAGCCTAAAAAAAATGACGTCACCGGAACCGGATATCAGCTTTTCCGGTTTGGTAAGGGGTGAACTAAAACTGCTATAAAAATCAACCCGTATTCCGTTATTTTCAAAAATTCTTCTAATTCATGTTTATTACCTTCACTTTTTGAAAAAAATTTAAAAATTCAAAAATTCAAGATGGCCGACAAAATAACGGCCAAAATATTTTTTAATCTAAAATTTTTTAAATTTCGATTTTTTGTAATAAAAATTTAAAAATATTTTTGAAAAGTTTCATGTGTCAGCTTTCCTGAAAAAAAAAGTTTTTTGAAAAATATTGAGCAGAACGGGAGATATCAGCTAGGAAGCGCGGTAAGACTCAAATAGAAGCATAAGATGAAGGAACCAGTTGATTATCTTGAAAACTTGTAAAATACATCCTTTAGAACACATATTTAAGAAAAATGTAAAAAATTTGCCCAAATGAAATTCCTCCATCCTGGGCTTCAATTTTAGTTTTACCTCGCTGCCCAGCTTATATTTTCCGTTCTACTCAATATTTTTCAAAAAACTTTTTTTTTCTGGAAAGCTGACACATGAGGCTTTTCAAAAATATTTTTAAATTTTTATTACAAAAAATCGAAATTTAAAAAATTCTAGGTTAAAAAATATTTTGGCCGTTATTTTGTCGGCCATCTTGAATTTTTGAATTTTTAAATTTTTTTCAAAGAGTGAATTTAATAAACATGAATAACATGAATTTTTGAAAAGATCGGAATTGGGTTGATTTTATATAGCAGTTTTAGTTCAAGAACCGAAATGAGCTGATATCCGGTTCCGGTGAAACATTTAACAAACAAAATTTCAGAACTTTCTGATTACTAAAAATATTTTTCGTGAAAAAAATTTTAGTGGCTTCGTGAGCAAAAAAATTTCATCCCTGATCTTCCGGGAATGAAATGACACTTTTAATATTCAATTGGGTTTATTTTAAGAGGATTCCAATGTTTTTCAATTTTTTTTCATAAAGCCGAAGTAACAGAAACATATGGGTTTTCAAAAATCAAAAGCAAAATCAAGATTTGAGCACATATTCATTTCATGAAGACTGATAGATTTTATGCATTTCAGAAAAAATTGAATTTGAAAACATGTCAAAGTGCAAAAATTCGTGGCTCTTCCAAAAATTTCACTTCTGGTACCAAGATGAAGCTATCCTGAGTTGGTTTCACCACATAAAATTTTTTTCCATATAATATGATCATTGAAATTTTAGTGCCATTGAAAAATATTTTATGAAATATCAAGAACTAGTGAAATTTGAGATTTCACAAAAGATAAGAAATCTGGAAGAAGTTCCAAGAACCATACATTTTATTTTGAAAGATTAAATTTTACGAGTTTTTGTAAATTTTCAGATCCATCGCATTTCAGAAAATAATTATTTCGCAGCATTTTAAAAACAAAAATAAATTTCAGAGATGCATCCATCACCAACTGCATTTGCTTCAGATTGATGGTTCATTTTCATATTTATTGATTTTTACCGTAATTGTGAGTCATCAAAAAAGGAAAATATTAAGGCATATTATGGAACAAGAGTTGACAAATGTATGAAATAACGATCTTTTGAAGGAAAAAAAGTGTAGAATATGGAGAACTAGCCAGCATATTTAAATCTATTTGAAAATATAAATGTATTTGAAAGCATAAAGAACTAAATCTAAACTCAATATTTAGTTCCTTAAGCATGTTTTATGATATTTCAGCAAAAGGAATGATTTAGAAATGCATGTATTGTATCCAAAGACATAATTATATGATATTTCATGTAACGATCTTCTCTAATGTATCCAAGTCGTTATTTTTTGTTCACTCCATATAAATTCAACTCAGCTTTCTCTAAATCACTGCTAAAGATGCTTTTTTAGGCCTAAATCCAGAAATCGAAGTCAAGACAATATCTACTGATAAAACTTCTCGAAACTTGATAAATAAATGAAACAACATCTCAAAACATATGAAACAAAACATTGGATGTATTTATTTCATAAAAGACTGAAGAAATGTCCATGATCAGCAACTGTTGACACAATATATTATAGAGTTAGAAAATCAACGAAGAATAATCTCGATGCAGAATAGATCGAATATATCAATCAGTACCTAAAACAGTCATAAACAGTAAAAGAGCAGCATTTCAATAATTTTAATAAAATACAGGGCATACAATAAAAAGTTGGGTCATCATCAGATATCATTTGCATTAATAAAATTCAAACTGTAAGCATAAAAAACATGAGATTTTGAACATTGATTATGATTTTATGATCCAGATAACAAAAAACTACTGAAAAAGATACAGGAATGCGGAGTATATAACTTTAACGGATCTAGACCATCGTAATAGACAATAAGTAGATTCGCAAACAAATATAATGTATCCAGGATCAGCTTCTAGATTTTTTTTGTTGATAATGTCTTAGGGAAGCGATGCATTATACACATATGATGGTTATGATCTCATTCTAAGATTTATCTCTCATAAACATTAAATTTTTCCACAATGTAAACAACAATTTGCAGAACCATGTTTGCCATCAAATTGGAACATTAAAATATAAAAGAGTCACTTTTAAAAGGATGCTATGGCACTGCAGAGTTAGCAATATTTCTAATTAACAGGTTTAAGTAGCTTTTATTAGAGAAATTAAGAATTGTATTGTTTTGTATTCAATTTATTTGCAAGTGGTGACTGTGTTTCACGCGTGGGGAATATTTTTAGGAACATTGTGGTGAAAATCACGTGAAAAGATTACCCAGTCAGCAAAGAAAGCCTGAATGCGCAGTTTTTTTACACTCGCTGTGCTGCATTATACGTTAAAAGCTGAGGCCTCTAAAACGCATTAGATAAGGGAATTTTCAGATTCAAAAACTGGAACTCAAGTGATTTCACTTTGATATCCAGTACTTTATATTAAGTGTTAAACAAGTCTTTAAACAAAATGTTTAAATAATATTTTTTTTTCGGGAAGGAATTGTATTTATTTACGAGTATTTAAAAAGTATTTAAACTCAGTATCAGATCAATTGAATATCAGTTTTCTGAATATCATAAAATCAATCACTTCAATTCTCACAGTTAAATTTAACCAAAATTTATAAAAATGAAATTCGTTCTTATGGTGAGTTTTAAATAAAACTGATAGCTATCTAGTTGAATAGCCCTTAATAAAAAAAAAACAACAATTTTACTGAAAAGAAGTTTTAACAAATAATCATGATTTATAATCCATGGATTAAGTACCAAAAAATCTTAAAATAAATCTTTAAACTTTAGACATAGATCTATCTAGTTCTGTGTATTCTAAAAGACAATATAAGCAGATAAATAACTTACATTTTTACTTTATAGTCTATATTAGTTTGCCTCTTGGTGTTGGCTCTTGCATCTGCTTTGCCGACTGATGAGACTGGTGAGTGTTTTCTCAAACAAATTTTTTGCATTTATTAACCATTACCATTTTCTATTTAAATAGTTCAAGGACAATTATCCAAAGATGCAAACGAGAAACCTCAAGATGACAAAGGACTCCTGTTCCCACTTTTGTGGATACTCGGAAAATAAATTTGCCAACATACATTTTTTAATTGTTCTGAATACATTTTTGTGAATTATTATCTACAATAAATTTGATAAATCATAAACAAATTTTTTTAAAAGTCTTCTTATTAATTCAAAAACCAATTATTCGACTATTCATTTTTTTTAAATTTTTAAGGAAAAAACTCTTATATTCAAAGTTCATCTTTTTGAAAGTTTGGAGTCTAGAACTGAATATACTTAAAATTTAATTTATGAATGTTTTGATCAAAATACCAAAAATTTAAAATAAAAACATTGAAAAATTAAATGAACATTATTTTAGATTGGATGCTAAAACTGTAGGCACTGCTAGTTTGATTTCAAAAATCGAACATGGGAAAATTTTGATTTGATTCTCAAAATCTGACAGCTAAAATTAGAAATTCGACCCATGCAACTCAAATTACTGTTAATTTATTCGGGATTCTAAAAATATATGGCAAATGCACCAAAACATTATCTCATTCGGTTTTTGAGTTCTTTCAAACATATGAAATTTACGATTAAATTTATAAGCTTTCAAGATTTTTTGGTTTCATATGTTCTTTTATAATGAGTTTTTATTTGTTTCCAAAAAATTTTTAATACATAAATACATAAAACTTCTATGAGAAAACATTATATTTTGGACAATGTTTAATGAAATTTTCTATAGTTTTTTTTAATTTTGGTTTTTTAAATTTAACTTAAAACTAATTGTAGGTTGCACATTAGCTAAATAATAATGTTAAACGTCTAGTGATTTGAACTACTTAATTGGTCACACACCCAGGATAATTGACGCAAGGACAATTTACGTTTTTTTTTTGTTGAAAATAATCTTTAAATAGCTATAGTTTTCCTGAAATGTGCAGATCTAATAATAATCCTACTTATTGATTTGAAGAGCATATATAAGTGAAATGGCCTTTTATACTAGGAAATTTACAAGGACTCATGATAAAAAGTGATAAATATAACGTTTATTTGGCAATTCTACGAAATCCAAGAAATCAATTGATTTTTTTGCATGCAAACTAATTTTTGGGTGGTGTCTAATAAATACGCTTTAAAACAAAATATGGCAATTTGAGAAATGTAATTGAGTATTCAAAAAGTATATAAACTCAAGATTATCTTAATTGCACATCAGTTATCCGTAAATTATCAACCAATCAATTCTTTATACTCGCAGTTAAAGTTAAACAAAATTTCCAAAATGAAATTCATTCTTATGGTGAGATTTGAGTTATATTCATGAATCAAACTTTGCTTTTTAATTTGAATTTCTTAGCTTAAATATTAAAAAAATTGTCAACAACATGTCTAGAATTTTTTGCAAGCAACTATTTTTGGTTCTAAAGCTTTATATATTCTAAAATAAATAAATAACTTGTAATTTGTTCTTTTCAGACTCTGTTAGTTTGCCTGCTCGTTTTGTCTCTTGTATCTGCTATGCCAACTGATGAGACTGGTAAGTGCTTTCTTAAACAAATATTTTACTTTTATCAACCATAATATTTTCTATCCAAATAGTTCAAGGACAATTATCCAAAGATACAAACGAGAAACCTCAAGATGACAAAGGACTCCTGTTCCCACTTTTGTGGATACTCGGATAATAACTCTACCAACATGCATTTTTTAATTGTTTTGTTTTGATTTTTGTGAATTTTGTACAATAAATTTGATCAATCACACATATTCTGTTTTTTAATGCCATTTGGATGCATAAACCAAAAAATTTGACCTACGAATTTTAATTTTTTGAAACTTTCCAGGCAAAAACCAAAAATCTAGAAATTTTGGGATTTAAAACATAAATGAAAGTGCTTGTTTGACGTCAAAAACCAAAATTGGAAAAGTTTGATATTCATAACCAAAAAATCAAAGGATTGAATATTTAAAAGTCTGATAGCTAAAATTAGAAATTTGAACTATGAAACTCCAATTACTGATAATTTACTCGGGATTTCAAACATATACTTATGAGTTATGACCAAGAAACCAAAACATTATATCATTCGGTTTTTTAGTTCTTTCAAAACAGGAAATTTACGACTAAATTGAACCAATTTCAATCCAGACCATTTCAGAATTTTTGCGTTATAGCATACTTGCTAAAATTTCGACAGGTTATAATCTATGGTTATAAGCTTTCACGATTTTCAATTTATCTTTAACTCAGTTTTCTGGAACATGATAGCTCTTCAATTCAATCGCTTTGCGTTCTTTCTCGTTGTGAAAATTTCAAAATTTGCAGATCTAATTAAAATCCTACTGTATAATTTGAAGAACAAATATAAGTCGAATGACCTTTTATACTCGGAAATTTACTAGGACTTATGATAAAAAGTGATAAATATAACGTTTATTTGGCATTTCAAGGAATTCGAGGAAACAATGATTTTTTGTAAGATAACTAATTTTTGGGTGGTGTCTAATAAATACGCTTTTTAACAAAATATTGCAATTTAAGAAATGTAATTGAGGATTCAAAAAGTATATAAACTCAAGATTATCTCAATTGCACATCAGTTATCCGTAAATTATCAACCATACTCGCAGTTAAAGTTAAACAAAATTTCCAAAATGAAATTCATTCTTATGGTGAGTTCTGAGTGATATTCATGAATCAAGCGTTGCTTTTTAATGTAAAATTCGTATATTAAAGATAAAAACTTTGTCAACCAAACTTTAAAGTTTAGAGTTTCTTAATTTTTGGCAACTATTTTTGGCTTAAGAACTATTTTAAATGCTTTAAAACTTTTAAATTAAAAGCGACTCTATAATATGTATTTTGTTCTTCATAGACTCTGTTAGTTTGCTTGCTCGTTTTGGCTCTTGCAACTGCTATGCCAACTGATGAGACTGGTAAGTGCTTTCTTAAACAAATATTTTACTTCTATTAACCATAATATTTTCTATTCAAATAGTTCAAGGACAATTATCCAAAGATGCAAACGAGAAACCTCAAGATGACAAAGGACTCTTATTCCCACTTTTGTGGATTCTCGGAAAATAATTTAACAATTTTTTTTATGTATTGATTTCTTCACAACCATTGCACATGACCTTTTTTTAATAAATAATAAATTTATTCGAATATTCAAAAAATGCTTTAAACAATTTATTACCTTTGGAAAAAAAATCTTAAAAATATATTCTAAAATCGGCGTGGACGATAATCACAATGACTTATCATATTCTTCAAACCGAAGATTTTTTTTTTAAATAAAGTTGAACTTCTAATTGAAAGTATTAAAACATATGCATTTATTATTTGAGTTCAAACATTCATTCAATAATTTTTGTAATTTTTGATTTTGTGGATTTCATTTTCCAAACTTTCAAAAAAGTTAGGCAGTTTGAAAAATGTTTAAGTTTGAACGTATAATTTTTACTCACGAAATTAAAAATGACTTTGAGAATTTTTTAGAATACTTGCAATTTAAAATACTAGAGAACACTTGTGATTTGAAAATCTCAGGAATTTAATAGTATTTAATATATTAATTCAAATATTTATTTGCTCAGATTTACGACTTAAGATTTATAGAGCTTTTCAGATTTTTTAGTTGCATTTCTTGAAAATCTACTTTAATTTGTGAAGGTTATCTAAACTCATTCATGATTATTTGATTTATTTTTAAGTTTCCGTGGAATAGTTGCATGCTGATCTGATATGTTTTTAATTGATTTCATTCTAAAATTTGATCAATCAGTTATAATTCTAGTTGTACTATGTACATAATTCAAAAACTGTCATATAGTCAATTTTGAACTAATAAAAAATAAATAAATAAATAAAACACAATCCTGTTTATTTGAAAATAAATATTTAATATATTAACAAAATTGTGTTGAACTTTAGCGATTCGCAAACTTGACAAGGCCTGTTTGTGCAAATTACTAGTTTAAACTTTTTTGTGATAATAAGTGATAATTATGACATCTATACTGACAAGCAACTTCCTCAAAAATGTTGAACTGTTAACATGATTTTTTAAGGTGGTTTCTACAACACCATAAGAAAATAATGGAATTTTTCTGATTTTTAGGTGACTACAATGCTTGTTTTGGGGGTTTTGAAATGGTAATTACATTATTAAGTAAAATACATTAAAAAGTCTCTAATAAAAATATGTAAATAAATAACAATTGAAAGAAAAGCCATTGAAGATATAAAAAGTATATAAACTCAGGACTCGTTTAAATGAACATCAGTTATCTGTACATCATCAAATCAATCTATTCTATAATTCCACAGTTAAAGTAAACCAAAAAATTCAAAATGAAATTCATTCTCATGGTGAGTAATGTGTTAGAATAAATTTAAAATATCAACAGATAATGCTCTAAAGATAAAAAAGAGCCTTTTGTAAAGTTCAAGTTATTTTCAACTAGAAATTAGATTTTAGAATATTTTTAAGAAATTTTATAACATTTGCTTGTTCGTTATAGACTCTATTAGTTTGCCTCTTAGTGCTGGCTTTTGTATCTGCTGTGCCAACTGATGAGACTGGTGAGTGTAATCTTATTTTAATGAACTGAATTACTTAACTCATCATAAATTGTTTCAGTGCAAGGACAAATATCCAAAGATGCAAACGAGAAGCCTCAAGATGATAAAGGACTTTTGTTCCCACTTTTGTGGATACTTGGAAAGTAATTTTATCAACGGAAAACAACACGCTTCAACCAAATTTTACAATGTACTTCATTTATCGCAATTATTACACTTGGTTAAATATTAGAGAAATCAGTTGAATAAATTTGTTCCAATTTGAAGTCTAATACGAAATTCTTTTTAATTTAAATCTACACTCAACAACCAAACATGTTGATCTTTAAAACTGTACGTCTTAATTGAATAATTATTGACTTTGTTAACTAAGTCAAATTTTCCGCCTTTACTAAAATTTTCAGATATGTGTAAGCAAATATTTGTTAAAGCCCTTCGAGAGCTTCACAAATATAAGTTTATTTACAATGATCGAAATTATCTCTGTCTATTTATAGCAAAAATCAAACATCTTGAGATTCGAAATTCCCATAAGCCATATCATTAATCTTTATTAAAGTTTCACACGTGATATGTCTTATTCTGTTGGTTTCGTTTCTTCATTGTCAAAAACTTATGACAATATGTATCATAATACAAATCTACCTTGAACATCTTCAAACACTTAAAAATCCAAAAACATCCAATACCACTTTTGATCACGTTTTTGAGTATTTCTATCGTAAACTCGATGTATAATATAAATCTAATATAATAACAAGAAGTAAATCTCTCTAGATTCTATAAAACATATTCATTGGCAAATTTCAGATATTTGCAAATAAATTTGGAGAACTAGAACTTCCTGTTTTTGTCTGATAAATTGTAGTAAACTCCTCGTAGGATTTGTTCAAATATATTCAAAACTACAAGATGCTTCAAGATTAACAGAAATTTTGTAATTTTGGGTTGGGAAATAGCTAATACCACATCTTTGTTCGTTTTGTTCCTATAAAATGATGTGCAAACTAGAAAAATTCATCAGTTAGTTTCGGAAATTCAAAGCTATAAAGTTATCAACATGAAGTTTTTATTGATTGTGAGTTGAATAGTCAAAAGACTAAATTTATAAAATTTTACGGTTTTTAATTGCAATAAGAGTGAAAACATTGAGTGGGCGGACTTTTGAATACTTTTTGGATTAAAAATTGAAATATAACCTAGAAAGCATTAACAAGTTTGCCAACGGTCTGATTTTCAGAGATATCTTTTGAGTTCTTTTTGTGATAATTGAACAAAACGTTCTAAAAAGTTTAATTATGAACAACAGAAAACTGTGTTCAATAATCAAATAAATCGTTTATGGCTCAAAGTGGCTCAAACTGCTAAAAATATGTTTAAATTCGATTAATGCAACACTCCAGTCGATGGCTATTGAAAACTCCAATTTACAACATGTTGAGACATATCGGATATCATCAGTTTTGAGAATATATTGAAGTTTTTATAATTTCAAACTGAAATTATTGATCCGAAATGTCACAACTAAAATTGGAAAATGCTTCTAAGAACCAAAAAAATAATGTATGAGTTGAAGGTTTACTAAATTTTCCCTTGAAATCTTTTCTTAGGCATTTTTGGTGATTGCGTTGGCCTGCGCTTTCATTTCAGCTTTACCAGCCCAAGATGAGACCTTCGTCGGTAACTTGGAAGGCGCTCAAGGTGCCATCAACCCTCATGATCAGCAAGAGATTCTCAAGAAGATCTTGAAGTTGAAGAAACTTTTGGGTTAATTCTTCTGTGAAGCTGTTTAACAATATCCTGGTTACATGACATCTATAACAGAAAACACTATAATTTAATTTTTATAAAACAAGAACAAGATGAACACAATAGTATATAAAACACAAAAACTTACAAAACATACAAAAAACTTATTCTTATAATTACTCTTCAATATTGTATTTATAAAATTTGCTTTGAATAAAATAGAATTAAAAAGAACATATTAATGGTTTTATTTGAATTGTTAGTAGATTTTTTAGGCACGATCGATCATAATCTAGTTAGCTAAAAATTGTTTGCATTAAGAGTTTGCACCAATCGTTTAAAAATGTCAAAGCTAAACTTCATTAACAAATTTTTCAATGTTAAACAGCCCTGAACAAAAAATTAACAAAGTGACACTGTAGCATTCGAAAGATGTAAAACATTTTAAATCTTACTTACTTGGTTGTTCAAATATGGCTCAAACCATGCATGTAATTTTCTTTACTTACTACATAAAACAAACATACTTTTATCATATTTTAATTTTATTCATTTTCAGATTTACATGTTCTAAAACTTTTTTTTACATAAAAGTTAATAAATACATACATTTTTTCAAGATTAAAATCCCATGAAATATTCTGCATAGTTTATCTGAAAATAAGAAGAAAATATTAAATAATGTTTGCAAAATATTCATAGTTTTTTCTAGGATTTTGAGTTATATGAAGTTTGATCTTGTTGATTGTATAGTTTGCATATCTCTATTATGTAAAAACAATTGCCAAATGTATTCACATCAAAATATATATTTTGCTAAAATATTGATCAGTCAACAATAAGACAATTGAAGTAGTGGGTGGATATACGATATGTGGTAGTTTTTTGGTGTTTTCTACAGTGACGGTCATAATAATTTGATAATATTTTTAGATTTCTCTAAAATTTGGGACGCTTTTTTCAATGTACATTACAGTACATTTCTGAGAACTTTTGTATAAACGAAGTGTCAGCTTTTTATTGTTTGTTTTTTTAAACATAATAAAAGCGATAAGTTCCTGTACAAAAAGTGTGAACAAATGATAATTATTATAGAAGCCGTTGAGGATTTTAAAAGTATATAAACTCAGTATTTTTACAATTGGACATCAGATATCAGTACATCATCAAATCAATCCAATCAATTCCAAATATTCGCAGTAAAATGAAATTCATTCTTATGGTGAGTTATATAACATTTAAAAAACCGAATTTTTTAAAAGTAATCTGAAGAAATAGCAAAATTCTGCAATCACAACCAAAATCTAATTAATAATTTATTTTAGACTCTGTTAGTTTGCCTGCTTGTTTTGGCTCTTGCATCTGCCTTGCCGACTGATGAGACTGGTGAGTGTTTTCTTAAACAAATTTTTTGCATTTATTAACCATTACCATTTTCTATTTAAAATAGTGCAAGGACAATTATCCAAAGATGCAAACGAAAAACCTCAAGATGACAAAGGACTCTTATTCCCACTTTTGTGGATACTCGGAAAATAAATTTACAATCTGCAAACTATCAGCACATCTTCAAATTTCACCACTCTCAATTGATTATCTAAATGAATAATTTTTTGTTTGTTGATAAAGTACATTGGTTATTACTAAACCGGACATTACATAAATTAATTCAAATATAAGATAGCAGGAGAGGATCACTTAAGCAATAATAATAAACCAAATTGACAATTACTACAATCACGCTTTTTATTGTACATCAAAGAATTTTTTTTAATAGATTTGCTGGTAATGTTTGAATGGTTGAATTAATAGACATAGGTTTAAATTCAAAGCTTTAATAACTCGAGTTTATTAATTTACATTGATATTATAATATAAAATATTATAAAAAATTTCAGATATTATAGCATAGTAGCGTCTTTTAGCTTACAAAATATAAACTACTTACAGAAGATCTTTAGAATCGACTTCTATATTGGATACAAGGTGTCAATAATGTTTGAGTATAAAAGAAACTTGAAGCTATCTTTTCCAAATTTATTGGTCCAACGGCGCTTCAAGTATCTAAAAATAATATCAGTATCCAAATTATAATTTCTTCAGCCATTTTTTCAGCTTTAAGTACTCCTTCAGGAAATCTTGAGGTTCTCGGGGGTCAGAGACACCAAAAGTTTCATCCAAGTTTCCAAAAATGGTTTCATCGTGAGATGGTGTTGCAACAATAATGGTGATGGCGACTACGACCACTTAAAATGCCTGTTGGAAGATGAATAATGTTAAATTTTGATTTTAATAATTATTTAGCAGAATTAGTAAAATTTCAATTATGTATTTTGACTCACGATAAGTAATTTGTTCATGTAACATTTAAAGTTTGACATACCGTTTTATATAAAACTACATAAAAGATCCTAGTTCCGAATCTTTTAAATTCGGACCAAAACAAACAAGAGATGTATGAAATAATTTAGTTTAAAAAATGAGTTTTGAAGGATTTATTTTTATCTGCGTCATTCGCCTACATTAGCATTATTTTCAATTTAATAAATCTTCTCATAAAAACTGGATTTGCATTTTGCGCTCAGGTTCAATATTTAGATATTTTTAATGCTTTATTTAAATAAAATTTGTTTTTAGCAAGTTTATTCAATGGTTTGTGTAACACCACGCATAAAGCTTTAAATGTTTTTCATAAAGTTTTATGTTCAGCCACATCAAAAATCTAACAAATACGAATTATGTTTCTTAAATCGCCACAGTAATCAAGTTATATAAAACAGATCTGCAAAACTGCAAAAGTCATCAGTTAAATTCAAAGTTTCAAAGTTTAAAGAATCAAAATGAATATCTTATTGGTTGTGAGTTTAATATTCTCGATATGCTTTCATAACTTATCTTTAATCTTCCAATAGGTATTTTTGGTGATTGCGATTGCCTTCGCTTTAATTTCTGCAGTACCTTCTCAAGATGAGTCAATTATTGGAAACCTGGATGGTTCTCCAGCTGCATACAGTCCACAGGATCCACAAGAAATACTGAAGGACCTTCTAAAGCTGAAAAAATGGCTAAAAGGATAAGAACTAATGAGCTTCATTTCAAAGTATACTAAAGACATGAGAATCTATTTCTATGGTTTTAGGAATTTTAAACTTAAAATCAAAATTGTATCGATATTGAAATAGATTAAAAATAAAATTTAAAAGTAAAACCAAATAAATTAATTTTTTTTGATTCATGATCTTCAAAAACAACACGAATCGCATAAAACTTAAAAAGATGTGTAAAAATTAAACATTAAGCGAAAAAACAAAGTTAACCTAAAAGTATCAGTATTTGCACAGCTATTGCACAACAGGTATTTTGGTTCCCTTTAATCAATATTTTCAGTACTTGAATGATGCAACGAAGTAATTGTGAGTTAGCCTTGTACAGTATCGCACTTCCAACCCATCATTTCAATTTATTAAAATCTGTTAGATAATCACAAGTATTTGAAATTTTGGGTTTGCACAATATCACTAAAAATTGGTTAAACTTTTTAATTGTCCACCAGTAAATTTTTAAGTAATGTTTGATCAGGTAAAATCATATAAAAGACAATTGAAAACACACTAAACACATCAGTTATCGTTAAAAGTACAAGTCGCGCACATCTCAAAAATTACTCCTATCAACATGAAGATTATCTTTTTGGTAAGTAGTTGACTTAATTTTGAAGAGTTGCAGAGAAGAAAACAAGTAGTGAATTTGAAAAGTGAAATTTAATGCTTCTTTGTACGCTTGAATTAATAAATGAGTGTTTGTATTAAATTTTAAGTAACTTACGCAAATATTATTGCATGCATTTGAAGCTTTCAATGAATTTAATGGATTAAGTATAATTTCTCTCAAGTTAGATATTTAAATTAATGCGTGTTTTCCATTTGTGAACGAAATTTATTTAATTTGTGAAAAAATTCTTTAGTTAAATAGTTAAATTATGGTCAAGAGAATGTGATATTAGGATAAAACTAAAATAACCAAAATTTTAGATTCGAAGAAGCTGTATCTATACATTTATTATAAATTAATAATAAATTGTGATTAATCCTGAAAACCATGAAATTATGGAAAATTAATTTATATATTTAAAAAAGATAAACTTGAATTTTTATATCTGATTTATCTGAAACTAATTTTTGTAGTGAATATTTAAGCTAAAGATCAGCAATGAATGAATTATCAGCAACGACCAAGTAAATATTTCAATTTACAATTTCTCCACAGACTTTGCTCATATGCATGTTCGCAGTTGCATTAATCGCTGCTATTCCAATTGACGAGACCTTTGTTGGAGAGATTGCCGATGCTGACACATTCAACCCAGAAAACCCCCAAGCAATCTTAAAATTGAAAAAACTGAAAAAACTCTTGTTAGGTTAAAATTTTGCTATGCAACAAACCAAAAAAAAATCAACAACCAAGTCCAAAAACAAATTATAATTTAAGAAAAGCATGCAAGAAACATCACCATGACCAAGGCCGCCGAGCCGTCGATACTCACTCGGATAATCTGTTGCTTGACGTAATAGGAAGAAGACCTAATCTTCGTTTTATTGCCATCTTCTGTATGAAGAACCAAAACTGGTGAAAAAGACCACTTTTGTTTTCCAAAAATAACAGAATCAAGTTTTTTGTAAGATTTATGCAAATTTTTCAATTTACAAAATATCGCAAAAAATCCCAAGCCCGTTTGAATAAAGATATTTAGCAAAATTTAATTTCGATTTTTTTATTGTAGTGAAATGCAGAATAAGATACAATGATTTTTTTCAAATATTGTTTTCATATTTTATTATATCTAATTATTAGTTTTATAGTACAACAAGTTTTTGTATTACTAACGATATTCATTATGACACCCAAATCCGTAGCAGATTTGATAAAACTATCGTAAATTGGTGGAAGTTTACTCAAATCAAAATTAAAATCTTAAGAATAAATGAATACTTGTTTAATGCTTAATGAGCTTACATTAAAATGAAAGTGACTTGTAAAATTTCTTAGTTAAATCTTATTTGGATATTTAACAAATGTATTTAATGATATTCTCAATTAACATTGAAAACAAAAATGTCCAACTAGTCGAGGAATTCACGAGAATTTTATCATTGAACAACGTCTTACAACAAACATTTTTGGTTCACTATATTTATTCTTCTATAATTCTTATTTTAATCATTAACCTTTCTTGGACTTAATTTGTGTTAAAACTGATTCACCCAAATTATAAAAGCTAACAGCAAAATGACCAGCCAATGCTCCAACAATATTTCCGATGGGATAATTTTGCCATGCTCGATCCCAGTCCAAGGGTACAACTATTGAACCAGCCCACGCTCCAAATATCACAACAAATGCATTTCGTTTCAGAAGTTTCAAGTAGGAGTTGCTCAAATTACTTTGAAGATCGAAATTCTCTGTGAAAAGTATTGAGATGGTTCCATTAGCACCAACAAACAGTGAAAGTGGCATTAAAGTTAAGATGGTCATCAAACATGCTAACGTGAAAGTTTCCTCATAGTTATTCAGAGGACTTGCGCCTAGTACTACACAGATAAAGGCGTAAATGATAGCTGATGCTACCAATAAGCTGGAAAACTTTAGACTCTCAACTAATTTGGTCTTGAAATTGCTCTGCACTCTTTTGGGTTTGTACCCTATCTCTCCTTTAGGGGTATTATCTAGGTGAAACCATTTCTGGATAAGCATTAATTTGCTGGATTCACAAATGATGACATAAATTAATGTGAACCAAAATTTTCCAATATCATTCAGCTTTTGGGCGTAAGTTATGTATAATCCAAAGATGGCAATACTGAGGATGGTCATTAGAGAATAGTAAGTTTTTACTCTGGTCTCCCCAGTTATCTGTTTGGACTGCATTTTGACGGATCTAAAATTGACTGAACTTTTATAATGTAAACAAAGAAATAAAAACTGTTTTATCACCTTTATTAATGAGCTGTCAGGATTCCTACACTTAAGTGACTTGATAATAACTTGATGTATTAAATAGTAAGTGAATCAATTGAACTTAATTAGTAATTAATGCTTAAAACTCTAGCAAAAACTAAAAATCCATTTAATAATTCCGGCAAAACTGAGCTATTTTTATCATTTCATGACTGAGCTACTTTTGAGCACCCTGTAAAAATTTTATTGGCGCGATTTTTAAACTTTTATGTTTCATTCTGGTATTTTTCGGGATGAAAACAAATTTTATAAATTCTTTATAGAATTACGATATTTTTTTAGAAATTTATTTATTTGCTTCAATATCGACTAAATTCTGATATTCAGCTAACAAATGAAAACTAACGATTACAATATTAATTAAAGATTTTAATTATATTAAATAATAATTTCAGAATTGGAACGCTAACATCATGGATAACAACAAAAATGATATAATACATAAAATTTCAATACTCTATAATTAAGTTAAATTATAAAAGTTCATATACGCAGATTCCGCTACAATTTTATTCGTCTATCATTTCCACCATGCAGCGATTTGCGACATTCCTAAAAGAAAAAATAATTTGTTGAATGTGCGGACTTTAAATTATTTTGAAAAATATCTTACAAATTATTCTCACTCCAATCCTCGGAAGTACTCAACACCTTTTCAAAATGATTTTTAAAATTATAAACTTCGTAAACTTCTTCTTGACTAGTAAACGATGATTGCGAAGATCTCTCCGATTTTAATGGACAATGGTTCCTAAAAAAGCATTTAAGTTAATATTCTTTTTTGTTGAAAACATTTTCAAAGATAACGTACGATTCAAACAAATGATGAAGCTCCAAGAAGTGCTGCCCAAAAGCATTTCTGACTAACACGCCATTATCGGTCACCACCGATTTCCAAGCAATGCACAAGGTCATGTGCTTATTGCTATGATTCAAAACATTATTGAAATCGTCCACCGAAATGTTTTGCTGCGTAAACGGAATAAATTTTGTTTCATTTTTGACCAGGAAGTTGCCTAAGCTTTGCAGGCCCATAATTGTTTCCTCGAAAGGTTCCACCTCTTTAATCTTAAACACAGATAGTTTATTCTTGAAGTACTCTAAATAATCTTTTGTGGCTGGAGTCGGTCTGTTTTCCAGTAAACAACGGAGGTTCAAAGAGTCATTCGTGACGAGGTTTCTGTTGTTGGTAATCACTTTCTCGTATGTTAGGTTTTTAATGTCTGGAAGCAGTTTTAGTTTTAAGAATATATTTATACTTTTAATGAAAAATACTCACAATAAATCCGACTACTATCCAGTTTATACATCGAGCAATACAAGTACACATTTCCGATAACAACTTCTGTCATCAAAAGATGATGCATTTGGTTCACATTTTTAAGCATTATATCCAATCCCAGCTCGTTTGTCTCCTCATTGGCAATGTTGCAGTTGGCCTCGGCACTTAGACATTCATTTACGTTGAAGTTGAAAATATGACGCACCAGGCGGTATCTAAAAACAAAATTATTTGAAAAAATGATTACAAAGACTTTAAATAAAATTGATAACATACTTCATCTTCGGATAATCTTTCGCCACATTATAATAAACTAAGATCTTGATTGACTTTTGGCCTTTCTTATAAGGCGCTTGTATCCAAAGATTGACCACCTTTGTCTCATTGGCTTTGATTTGATCTTTATTGTCATTGCTGTCCATAACTTTGAAAACATATTGCTTTCTCGCCTCCTTGTCTTTATTGAAAGTGTCCATGGAAAGATCTTTCACCTCTCTAAGCATCGAAAGTGGAAGCTCATTTTCCTGGGGACTCATTAATAAGCATCTTGGATTCTCAGTGGAAACATAAACGTCGTCCACCACATTTGGTCCACAATTTTTCAGAGTCATTTGTACAGAAATAATTTCACCAGCCAGTAACTCCTTGGGAATCTCTGAAAAGCTAACCAAAAGCGATGAGGTTTGCTTCAAAATTTGGATCTCCAGTTTTCTATCATAATCTAAACGTTCATTAAACGTTGATCCGCTACTTTCATTGATTTTGAATGATATCCTGTCAAAGTTCAATTTTCCCCAAATCGCATTTTTGTCAGCTGTGGAAGATATTCGGCCAGCAACTCCAACAATTCTGAGGTAGCCAATAAATTTTGGGAGAAGTCGGAGATTTATTCGTTTCTTCTCAAACTCATTAAATTCTATTGATTGTTCAAACGTAGCGCTGATGATACTTTCGTCAATTATTACTTCTCCGCTTTTAAAGAAATTTCGGTTGGAGAAAAGCTCGCCACTTTCTTTTTTGAATTCCCAGAGAATGTGAATTTCCTAAAAGTTGTGGTTGATTAATTTAAAATATCTATTTTTTCAAGTAAATCACAATATTCTTACCTGAAACAAAATTTGCGGCTTGATAGGATTTTCAAGCATAAAGCTGATCTCAATTGGTTCGCCTAATACACTCAAAGGATGCTCAATAGTCGGTGAGTCTCCAGTAAAAAGTGATCTGGATGGTTTGAAAATCATAATTTGTTTTTTGGCCGCTGCTTGAACAGCCATTTCTTCTAATTTTGTCCAACGCCATTCTTCGTCAAAGTTTGTGATATTAATATCAATATTGAAAGCAGGAGTGAGGCCACCTAAAATTAAAAATTATATTTATGTGTTAGATAATTTTTAAAGATGATGATTTACCTTCTTTTGATTTTGGAGCTGGTGGTGAAGTAACTAGCACTCTAACAGAATTCTGTACGATTTTTGGCACCGCAATGTTAAGCAACTCATCAGCGTTTGTCTGAGCCATCAACGTTTTTTGTGTCGCTAAATACTCTCGAAGAAATCCTGTTTGTTGTTGAACACTTTGCAAACTTGAAGGCCTCAACAAATGAGCTAAACATTGCGTAGCTTCTTCTAATTTTTTAAGGGTGATTGCTTGCTTGCTGATTGTATACTGAATGTGATCCTCTGCTAAGTTCCAGCCCTAAAAATTAATTATCGAGAAATAAAATAATTACGAGCAGTATACTGAAGTAAATAAATTACCTTATTAGCAAAAACAGCGTCAGCTTGCTTATAAAGTCGAAAAGCGTGTTTTCTCTGACCAGCTTTAGTGAATCTGTGGCCAGCCAACACAGCATGGAATGCGTATTTACGGTATTGTGGTGGCTGAGCCATCAAAAAACAGTATGCAGCTTGTTCAAGCAACAAAGCGGATCTCAAATCAGAATCCTCACTAGTCATTCTAGTTAACTGTTTAGCCGCGTCTCCAAATTGGTGAGCAGCTTTCAGGCACTCTACACTTAATAAAGTTGCTCTGGTGGCAAATTGTGGAACTTTGCTTATACTCAAGTAGGTAGAAATTGCCTCCTCCATATAATCCCAGGTTTTGCGGGTAGAAACTCCTTGCATAAATGCGGATAAAGCAGCCATTTCAAGAGCTCCAGCATAATATTGCCACGCCGAATCAGCGTTAAAATCACGTTTTGCTTGATGGTAGGCCTAAAATTTAAAGTGAGATCAGATATTCAACTAAACTTTAAATAGAATAGCTTACCTGAAAAGCCAACTGATAATTCCCGAACATAAAATAAATATCACCAAGCTTCCTGGTTTGTAACTCAGCAGACTCTGGAGTGTAGACGACGGCGTTTTGAGTAGTAGTAACTCCTGGTTTATTAGTAACAAACCATCTTTTTGTGGCTCCCAACAATGACTTGCTAACACTTTTTTTATTAGCAATGGAATCATTCAAAACTCCCACTTGTTTCTCGGCATAAGGAATAAGAGCTCTTATGGTAAAGTCTTGAATAAAATGCCTCAAATTATCTAGATCAGAACTGCTGATCCAAACACCATGTGGCAAATCTACATCACTTTCATTTGACCATACATTATGATTTATTGGTAAAGTTAGGCTTTCGGTGCTCGTCGACATAATTGGATTTTGTTGCATTGGAATGTCAGGCAATTGATCTTGATTAGGACTTAAAGGATGTAGAAGCACCTCGTTTGTGTTACCTATGTTATTGTTTATGATCCCAGAAGGCGGGGTTTCTAGCTGACTCATTACTGAGTTAGGCATTTGAGTGATGCTGATATCTTGTGGAGTTTTTGGGGCACTGTCCAAGATGTTTTCTGATGAGGTGTCCTAAAATAATATTTGATTAATATTGATTTTTTTTTTTTTAATGCTCTCAATGCTTACAGTTTTATGATATTTCTTCAAGTATCGAATCCATGGATCAGGTGCATCTGTTACAGCTTCCTTCTGCGAGTTGATTTGTAACAAAAAACACTTGTTTTCTCCGAAAGTAGCCTTCATATTTTCGAATCCTTGCTGAGCTCTAGAAATAAAATAATAATTACTATAAATAGTCTTATTAAGATTGATGTTTAGTTACGAACTTGGAAATATCTCCTGTACATCCATCATGTAGCATCACATAACAATTCAAAGCGTCAGTAAACACCCACTTGGGCAACTTTGGTGGCGTGATATTTTGCAACATCTGCACTTTTTTGGTAAGCTGCTGAGCAGTCTCCACAGGATTGAAGTCAGCGCTAGATATCACAATTAGACAGCAAAGGAAATGTCTGGTGAATTCATGATCTGATGGAAATTGCACGGTAAGGAAAGTTTCGCGCCACTGCTCAAACCATGTATCTGTTTGTGGTATGTGAATGGTAGTGTTGCTGGAGACAACAATTTCCTTAACTTTCTCGCATTGTGCAGAAGACACAGACTCATTTAACATTTTACGAGCCAGAATAGTCTGTGGAGGTCGCCAGTTTATATCACAAACGTTCAAACGAAGACCTTTAACCGATACACTGGTGCCTGCGCTATCTCGGAAGTGAGCTACAAGAAAGAAAATAATTAATCTAGCTGTTATGTGAGATAAGTAATGCCTCACCGTCTGCCGAAAGTCTAGAAAAAGGTTGAATCAGCTCCACAAAATTAAGATTGTTTTTCTGGCACATCTCGTCAGCTGAGGGGCTGGTGATGGCTCCAACAAACGGTGAAAAGACATTCTGTATAATCTCTTTTGGCGAGATCAAGTCTAGGTTAGTCAAATTAATCATTTTTTAAATCAATAAAGATTGAAAGTTGATTATTGTTTCAAAACGAATTTCAAGACGTTATCCAGTTTTTGCAGATATCACATAGTTGAGATGAGAAATTGGCCAGTACTAAGTGTCACAATTAAGGATTTATTGAAGCTTTTTAGGAGCCTTAATCTTGAAATTTGTGATTTTTTGATTTTTTACAACAAAAACAATTGATCTGTCACTTTTTACAGTCCAGAGCCCAGACTGCGCCTAGGCTTCATTGTTGAACAATTTATATTTTATTTTAGTTTACTCGTGAATTTCGTACTGATTAGTTACCTCTCTTATTCTGTGTTACAATTATTAATTGTTAAGTTTACATTTATTATTTGCTTCAAAGTGTCCGAAACCAAGTGCTGTGACCGAACACATAAATTAATTCTGTTGTTGTTTGTGATTTTAGGTAAATAATTTGTCTATATTTTGTGTTAAATAATTTCATGTGCAAGACTCGCTATCAGCTTTGGAGCTTTTTAATATAAAGTTTCTTTTAAGAACATCTAAACTAACAGAATATTATGGAACATTGACAATTATATTGAATATAAAAATCCAGCTGTACAACTTGTTTGTTGTTGAAAGCAGAAACATGAACAGCTTAAGCAGCTAACATTGTGTCATTCTGTTAAGCAGAAAAGTATACTTACTAAAGGTCAATTAATATTGTTGACACAACCCATTAACTTTTTTTTGATATTCCAAATCAATTTGTTATTCTCGATATTTTGTTTACAAGTGGTTATACATTTATTTTTACATGAAATGGACTCAAGCAAATTAATCAAGCAACAAAGCTCATTAAATACAATTAGTGTACATACTTCATATTAATACAAAAAAATTATTTATCATGGAACAACATTATTTTCATGTTTTTTATCGAGTTTTATGGGTATTCTACGAATCAAACGTGAAATCACTGTAGGGATTTGCGATAAAAATTGGCGTCGAATTATATTAAAGAATTGTGCAAACATTCCCATTTTTATTGAAACAAAATTAAGCATTGTTTATATCATGTGAATTTATATAGAATTTAAATCTATCAATTCTATGATCCAATAAGTTTCTCATCAATCCATCAACTCAAACTTATAATCTATGTTCATACTTTGTTTAAAACTATCAAAATCCATTTAAAATCTTTCACACTCTGCTAAAAACTTCAATACCTCATGATATTGTATAAAAGTTTTCAACAAACCATTTCTCTAATTACCGCACTATGTTTAAATTTTCTTCACATTTAATACCTATCTCAAAAGATTTACAACTTGTTTGTAATTAAAGAAATCATAAAAAGTTGAAAAAATTCGTTGTGATTGTTTATAACATTTACTAGCAATTTTCCCATTCATATTCCCATAAAAGATCCATAAATGTTTTTAACAGTAGATATTTAAAGCGAATTATTGTTAGTGCAATCAAAAAATCAGAAAAATACTCAATTATAAATTTATTTACAAAATATTGAGTTACAAATAAATATTAGATTTGATTTTCAATAACAATAATGAACAATATACCGAAAACAAGTACAAAATCTAAAAAACTGAGGAATCCAGTATAGTTATATATTTTCGTATTCTTTATCAGCTTAGTAGTATTTCTAATTTATACGTTATCTATCTAGTCAAAAACAATGGCAATTAATGACATTAAAAATGCCAAACTGAACGTTTTCATAAGACTACATTGCTTTCAAGTTTTTACTATAAATGTTCTGCGACGCTAAATTATCTAAACGTCTTCTTTGAATTAAATATCTATTTATGTGTTTTGCAATTTTTGTGTATTTTCCATTCAATCATACATCAATCAACAAAATAACAGAAATTGATGATTTGAAAGCAAATCAATTGAAACCAATTGAACAATCCAAAAAGCAGCCACAACGTTTACTTGATTTGTTTGAAGAAAAAATATGCTCGACACAAAAGAAATTCACAAGAACTTGAATGCTTGTTGAGTGGAGTTTGTTTTGTTTGCACGCAAATATTCAAGAGGATGAAAGAGGCAGAATGTTTTATTAACTCTGAATATTTCATTCAAACATGAACATTTTCATAATTTTAAAATAGAAATACTTGTCCCTCCTTTACCTTTCACAATCCTTGTCCCCATAAAGTCCGATGAAAATATTATTTTAAAATTCATTTAAAACTCATTGATATGATATAAATTTTATAGCAGATCGCTTTGAATTTAAAATTTATTGAAAATGTTTGCCCAATGACCAATAACAAAATATTCAAAGAAAAAATGTTGCTGGAGGCCAGGGATGCTGAAAAACAGCTGAAAGACACGTTTAGTAGCTCGCGCGCAACAAAAGTCGCGGCTGATTGAAATCTGAAACGATGAACTTGTGATTTCTTTGTTGCTGTGGCCACAGTATTTTTTGCGTTTGGTTCAAGAATTAACTCTGAATCTTGCGGAGTAATAGCAAAATAACGAAAATATATTTGCTTTAAAACTAACAAAAAATCATACAAAAAAGCCAATTATGGATGATGGCCATTCAAAAAGCGATCTTGAGGAGGATGGTGATGGTATGTTTACTGTAACTAAGTGCATCAATTAAATAATTACTAGATCACCCACTTTATTGACCACTTGTACCATTTCACATCTGAAACCAGTGCAAACGGCTCGAGATTAAACAAAATGACAATTCATCAATTAAGAACCGAATGGTGGGACACTGGACTCAAAATTTCTATATATTTATTTCACTTATAATATTGGATAAATGTGCAAAACTCTTGAGATAATCTCAAGCTTTCGTTGTTTTTGCAGTTAACTCAATTGGCCATAAATATTGTCCCATTATTGTATTACCAGCACACTTATCGCAATTGCTTTGATTGGATGGTTACCTTGAGAATGCGATTATAGCACCTATGTGTAATTGTGTAGTATTCTACCTACTCTTACTTCACTCCGTAATACTGAAAATACTCAGTTATTGTTGCACTCCTGCAAACAATCATTTGCATCCAACTTTATTTTGTCATTTTCTGTTTAGTGTTTTCCAATCATTCTCTATATTGTTATCTTACAATAGTAATAACAACTCTATTTCGTGTTAATTAATATGCATCCGATTTGCATAATATTATTTATTTTTGTGTTATTACCGAGGGTTGGTGGAAAATTGTGTCAAAAAATATTTTATAAATTTATGTTAAATTGTTTATTTAGTATAATCTTAAAAAGATTTGATATGTTTTTCCTTGCTCAAATCAAAACTGCTTGAAAGTTGGAATCTCCCATTGACCCTTTCCAACTATAGCAATAATCATAAACCAGAACAACAAAAAAATAGTTGCTAAAAAATAAGTGATTAAACACAGAAAAAATATGATATTTCTGCCTGAAGGTGAAAGAAAATCATTTTATTTCAGTCTTTCTACATATTCCATGTGTTTTGTGTTTTAAACTTATATATTAGTTGATTTTGCATCCGGTTTGGTGTGTGCTTTTAACTTATTAATAAACGAGCAAATCAATAAATGATGTTTTAAGGGGCGATTTTGATCGATTTGGAGCGTTGCATTATTTAAGATAGATCGCGTGTGTTGTTTTCTGAATAATTGAGTGAGTACTGATAAGGGCTTATTGAGTAACATATTATTATGAAGTTATTATTACAGAAATTTTCATGTTCTTATGTTCAGAAGAAATCACATTCTCTAGAAAAAATCCTGTAAACAAAAACTCTGCCAAATAACATAAATTGAATTTTCTAAAAATAAAAAAAGCTTCACAATTCCAAAACTTTTCTCACAATGTTTTTATGCCATAAAGTTCAAGAAGACTTCACTATACGGAAAAATGTTGAAAAACAAACAAAATTATCGATTTCCCCATAAAGTTTAAAAATAGGATAATATTTCTTTATTATTAGTCGTAAGTCATAATTAAATACCCAACCGCAAAAAGATCAGAGCAAAAAATAATTCTTGTTAAATTGAGGGAAATTATCATTTAACTGCTTTCCAACATTAAACCTCCATTTAGTTGCGGTCTGTGGGTAACCAAGAGGATTGTGCCAGCCTGTATTCTCTCCTAATTTAATTGTTGTGGCCAATTCTGTGTTGGTTTTTCACACAAAATTTAAAAAAAAAAAACTCAAAAAACCTACAAAATCACAAATTCACGCTAATTGTGTTGTTTACATCGCAATATCGTAATATCTCCACATTTTGTGGATTTTAAATGTTTTTCTGTTTTTTGGTGAATTATTTATTATTACCACGAACTGCTAATTGATTTCGCTATTATACTTTTGGGTGAATAAAACAAATAAAAAATTCGCTGAAATTGCTGAAAGACCAACATTTCATGGCAAAAAAACCTCGAAGAGCAGATTTGCGGAAAAATGTGGGAAACCCCTTAAAATAAAACGGGACGGTTTCGCGCAATTGAAATGAAATTAAATTCACACAGAATTTTTGCTTGATTAGTAGATTGTCAAGGAGTTTAATGAAGGAGGCAAACAATACTGACTTTTTAATATGTTGTAAAATTTAAATTTGAAGTATCCTAATATTGACATTTATTAATTTTTTTTTTGTTTTCAAAAATCTCAGTCAACACTGTGTAAACTTTCAACGTCAATCCTTTTAATTACAAAAAGCTTGGCAACACATTTTATCACAATTTTGCGCAAATTTGTAAAATTTATATTCAATAAAACAAGCAAATTAAAATTTCAGTTCTATATACTCTATGCTATTCTCGATAAGACAATGAAGAATCGTTTTGTATATGCGCGAATTAATTTCAATTTAAGGATCGCAATTTATTTGATTCAATTCAAATGACTTCAAGAAAGCCTTCAAATCAAATAAAAAAACATGATATCAATTAAGCGAATTATTGTAACACGCAAAATACACAACAATAAATAGTAAATATTTTGATTCGTCAAAAGACAAAAAACATCATCTATAATTTACATGAAATAAATCAGTTTTTCAACCTTCTTATCAGGCGCGGAAATCCTTGACTCTGCCAAGATCGTGCATCAATTAAAACTCCTAATCTTTTTATTGAACCGATTAGTGTTTAAAATTAATAAATCAAAGCCGGTGCCTTTTTAAATTTCTCTATACAAACTAGCTCTCATGTTTAATAACTTGCACCAATTAAGTGCGTCTAAGCGGTTTACAAGTCGTTAACAGTGCATAATTAGTCAGTCATAATAAATTAATTGACTCAAACTCCACGAACCGCTTTATATTGCGGGTATCGCTTATATTGCTGAATTATTATGTTAATATTATATTATTTAATATTTGCACAAGGAAATCCGCTTACGTTCGTTGCCCAATTTTATAAGTACGCAAAAAGTTGCGCCAGACAAACTTTCTTATCTATTTTTTTTTTCCTATACCAGTTTTGCTCAGCTTTCAGTAAATATCTTAATGTTTGAATTAATCAATGTAGCAAAGATGCAAAACGGTCTTTAAGAGGAGGTTTAGAGGTGTTTGGATGTGGATTTAAATTTAATTACGCGAGTTCAGTATTTATAAAATTCATTATATGAGAGTTGGATCGCTGGAAGTTTAAAAGTGGAGTGTAGTACTTTGTTGAATTTTATCTGCACTACTTTTTAAATGTTTTTTGTGTAGATTTTATAACAACTAGATTTCCTGAATTTGAAATCTTATTGTAAAAACACTAAAAGCGTTGATCTTCAACAATCCAACCCTCCCTTAATCTTTCCAAAATAAATAACAGCTGAAATCCATGATACTTAGCACTGATAACAGTTATACTTTAGTTCCGACTCGGCCGCGATCTCGCAAGCACACGGATTACAATTAACTGCTGCACGAGTCCGCAAACTTTTCTGATAAATTGGTGGAATTCGCGATTTTTGCACGATATTTTATAGTGATGTTCACAGCGCAAGCTTATATGCTAATTTATTTAATTTAATTAGTTTTTCAAAACGTTGAGAACATTCAGACGTATACAAGATTCTGGAATTTATTCCAATATTGTGGACATTGGATAGCGAGAGCCGGTCATAATGAGCAAGAAAAGTAAATCATCTTTGGGTAATTAGTCACAAGTATTTATTTGTAAGCATAGTGGATTGTTTGGATTGTGTGCAAACTTTGTGAGTTCAACAAATGTTTTTATTAAAAGATTCTGTTTGCATGGAAACGATGAGTTTTTAATAAATTGGCAATTAATTGGGGCCAACGGTTATAAATACACTGATTAAAACATATTGAATTTGTTGTCGGGAGCGTGCAGTCTGCATGGTTGTGATTACGAGAGTTCCTAGCATATTTTAGGATTCCGGAATATTTGTTGAATATATGATAAATATTTATAAAAGTTTGCGATTTTTAACCAGATTCCACTGAATCACTTACAAAAACCTTCAGTCTATGCTAAATCTTTCAATTAACATTGCTCATAGTGCAAACAAAATCTGAAAATCATTAAAAACGCAAATTGCAAATAAATGTAAGCCTTGGCATATTCTGTTAGATGCAACCGATGAAAGATCAAAATTTCTATCAAAGCCACGATCAAAACGACTTTTAATGTGTTTTCAAATCACAGTAGTTTTCTTCCAAGAGATCTTCCACTTTGATTTAATCCGACTTAATTTGTAATTGTGTTTTCCACAAAGGCACACAATCCACACAAAGCTTTGCTTACCTCATTTGGCACTGCCGTAACTCAATATGTCCAAATGCCAGCTTATTTACATTATTTTAAATTTGCACAGATAAATTCATTAAGGTAGAGAGACTAATTATGCAATTATTATTATTATTAGTGATTTTTCGAGTGATATTTGTTAGAATGTGAGTGAATTAAATATACATAGCATATATGGTAATTAATTGTTACAATTCCATTTGAGTATTTAGTTTTATAAACGAAAGGAAGCCTCTAGAAATGTAGAAGGTGATTGGGGAACTTTAAATGTATTTAAACCAGAAATGCATACACAATTGCAATTTACTTTGCCTTAATTTGATTTATTTCTGTTTTTACGCTTTAATCAGGAATTGGGATGGTCTGATGTGGTTTTTCCTCAAAACAGTTCATAAAGAAAACTTTATGTAAGGGTTTTGAATTTCTGATAGTTTTTAAATTCGAAGGAAGTAATCAACAAATTTTATCAAATTTTTCTTCATTTTTTCGTAACCCTATTACAATTTTAGTCACCTGTATCTAAACTACCTTTTATCTAAGCATCTTTAAAAATAAGCATGTCCTCCAAAACAAACCAAAAAGTCGTTAAGGCAACACCAATAAATTATAAGTTTCATACTGCTTGCTCCAACTATTTGTATAGTTTGCACATTGTACTCATTCTTCAAACACTTTTAGTCTTGCAAGTTGCTCTCTACTCACCTTAAAGTTCAAAATTTAATTAAAAACTAATTAAACCTTTTCCGACATTGTTCCAACAGTTAAAGTCAAAGTCAAGACCTGGGTGTATGGCTTTGTGAATGAGATGCGCAAGAAGAGTCCTGCGTCCATTCAAAAATGGGTGGATTCAATTAAGCCGGAGAGCACCCATCTAAACAGTTTAAGCAATTCAAATAATCAAAGTTCTTCAAGCAATCAAGCCACAGCTGCCACATCTTCAACTCAACCTGCACAACAAATCACAGAACCACCAGAAAAACTGGACGAAGCCACTCCATGTGATATCGGCAAAGCGGAGCCAGAACCAGAAGCCACCACAAGTAGCAATTTAGATGACAAAGTTAAGGAAAATAGAGAAATTCCGGAAAGAACGGCGGAGAGTCTGAAATCGCTTAGCAAGCAGAGATTTAATGAGATCTGTGGGAAGCTGAACAAGAAAAAGAACCTTTTTAAGACTAAGAGTAGGACTGAGCTGAAAAGTCTGATCGCCAGAACTTCAATGAAGTTTAAATCACCAGTATCCCGCCAAAATTCAGTGGAAGAAGTAAAGTGCATGGATGATGAGGAAAAAGCGGTTGTGGACTCAGCTGGAGATTTACAGGTATGTCAAAGTTTAGTGAGTAGAAAACCTAACATTCATTCTTTTCATTTCTTCCAGCCAAAATTGACAATAGACACGAATTCATCCCCCGTTCCAGTTCCCCGAGTGCGTCGCCAGCGCCTTAAAGACATTGGTCGTAGTTGTAGTCAGCCAGATGATGACACTGTTCCTTCTACGGATGATCCGTTAGACACTTTAACCCCGAATTCTCCTACAAATCCTCTAAACTCACTAAAACCCTCTCTAGAAGAGGACTTGGTGTTCGATGAAGAAAAAACCGCCAGTTCTAGTATTATTAGCAGTAATGTCAGCGTTATTGATTGCAGCATGAGCAACCTGAACGCCACCACAAAGTCTGTCCCTATAAGTCCTGTGCACCAGTCATTCCAGCGTGAACATGCGCTCTCTGAGAGTCACAGTCCGCGTCTCTATAGAACTCCCTTCATGCGAGACAGTTCCTTTCAATCCGATTCGAGTCACTGTTCTAGTGTAGAAAGTTTACTAGAGTCCAGGAAACCAGACGCTGAAGCGATCTTAGTTAATTTGGGTTTTGGACCAGCTCAGTCAGATGATGTGTTGTCGAAGATTCCAAAAAGGTGAGTTTTAACTTAATAAATCAATCTAGAATTTAATTATTAACAACATCCTAATCTATTTTAAAGATTCCTCCGACCTTCCCAAGTACGAGGAGTTGACACAGAAGCTTTCCTTCGGCAGCAGCAGCTGGCTGTAAAAATTCACGAAACGAGCTGCCTCGGGTTTAATGGATTAATCGGTAAATTTAATTATCCAAAATATATTACACATAACTTAATTTAAAGCCCAATTAACAAAAGTGTTTCTGAGAAAATTCACAGAATCGATAAATTCCATTGTTGAACATTTTTTCAATTTACCAAATTTACTATTTTCTCACTGCTTACCAAAAGACTATGATAAATTAGCAATACTGCAGAGATTCCATCCGCATCGATCGCCAAATCAGGGAATGCAAAAATATAACAGGAAATCGTAAGGGTTGTTTGGGTGTTGTTAGTTGTTTTGATGTTGTTGCTTTGACTGATCAGATAAATTATTCGAATAGTTTGATTTATTTTAAATTTGAAGGAAATGAAAAATTTTCTTAATGCTAAATAGATGTATTATTATATTTTTCTTACCGTAACTGCATGATGATCCAATTTATGAAATTCAGAACTAATAAAACCTTTCTCATTCTCTAGGCAATCCACATATTCATCCTTCAATGATCGTGGCTAAAATCATGCATCGCTTCTCCCTCAACGAGAAAAATCGACTGGAAACTGACAACTATCACAATTATCAACTATCGCTATCACCTTCGCCAAATGGCGGCAAAAACTCTTTCCGAAATGTTGTGGCCAATCAGAT
The DNA here is from genome assembly GCA_038502155.1 of Parochlus steinenii. Taxonomy (NCBI): domain Eukaryota; kingdom Metazoa; phylum Arthropoda; class Insecta; order Diptera; family Chironomidae; genus Parochlus; species Parochlus steinenii. The sequence continues at coordinate 1,760,066 of JAXCIN010000034.1, read as the reverse complement.
TATTGGACTGAGGCAACAGCAAGCGACGCATCATAGAAACAATTGACCATACTTAATTAGTTTTACTTTTAGTTTGTTACGACTCAAGGAGTCATGAAGTTACTTAGTGAAACACTTGCAAATCTCTGCGATTATTTAGTTTTAAGATTAGCTCAAAGTTTTAAATAATAATGGAATGAAAAAAGTTTTTATAAAGGAAGTTGGTCAATTTATTAAAAACACATATATTTTGAGAAATGATTTTATCTGTTTATGTTTATAAAGCTGTGTTGAAATAATTTAATTTTGAATATTATTTTGAATAAACAAATCAAAAATTCAACATCTTGATCATGAAAATTTAATATAATAAATTTTTTGTGAATTTCACCTCAAAAATTAAAAAAATTAAATCGAAATTAAGACTAACTTCCAAAATGCTTCTCGTTTGTTTTCTCGAATGAAAAACAAAATTATTGTTGCATTTAGTAACTTTAAAATATGCTAGCAATGAAAGTGATCCCAAAAATTTTTGATCAAGAAAATCTTCTAATAAATGTGAATTTTATAATATAACATAGAAAAACCTTTTAAATATGTGAAGTCTGTAGAAAATTGTGAAATTTTAGATTTTTTCCACTTTTGGACCATTGAACAATCGAATGACCATTTATATAAATCACTCACGAATTTCTCTCACTTTCAGTGTAGATCCTATAAAATTGAAGACTGCAAATATAGTTCTTCTTGTTGTAGAAGGCGATACTGCTCAAATTGATGGAATTTTGAAACGTGTTGGAGCTATTTTGCTGAATACACGTGTATTTAATTCATTTAAATCAACCTTTGATAATATAAATGTGTGGTTGCTTTGATTTACATTTCCCCAAAAAGCTCTATTTCACCTTCACAAAATATAACCTATACCTATTTAAAAGAATACCTTGATGTTGGATTTTGAATCCTTTAAAAAAAGTTAAAAGCTAGCTTATATATTAAAATTGAAGTGAAATAATTGTGATAGAACTATTTAGTTAGATTTGAAGATTCTTAAAGAAACTCAAATTAAATTTTAATTGATGGCATTCCTTGAGTTTTTTTACATGCTACTTAAAATCCTTTAAAACATTTGAAATATTTCTGAAATTAAAATAATTCGAACGTGTAAAGTTGAAAAATTTACTTAAGCAAAAATATTTGGAAGCTTTAGCTCAATTAGCAATTAGCATACTAAATTGTTAGTGTCACAAATAAGTTTAGACGAATAATAATTTTAAATTAGGTAGAACAATCATCCTTAAGTTTTAAAAATGATATTTATTTAGGTATTTAATAAAAAGTTGATGAATAAAAATTTTATTTCTTTTATTTCTTCCTTCCCTCAGCAATTTTAGCAAAATCTTAAGAAATCAGAATTTATCTTATTAATGCGAATATTAAAAATATTAATCTGGACTTTAATATCCCTTGATCATGTGAGCGAGATCCCAGTTTTGAGCCACCTCGTGCGTGGAAATTGTGCAGCCAGTTGCGGTGATGTTAGCTTGCGAATACTTGGGGTAACCACGGCAATCGCGATAAAACAGTACCTCCATTGACTTCTTGATCTACAATATTGTGAGAAAAATTATTTTTTCAAGGATTTTTAAAAGTGAAGGATAGAATTTAATTATTTTTGTATAACTAACCAGCTCATCAGCCTTGGCAGAGTTAATTGTTCCCTTATCGGAATATTCTCTCAAAAGCGGTAAAGCCAAATGTGTACCATATCCAGTGGCCACTACATCGTTTGTGTAAGAGCGTCCACGAACGTTAACATGTCCTAAGAAAGGCTCTCCATCTTCCATTCCACCAACGACGAGATCCAGCCACAATGGAGTGAATTTTGAACGCTTATTGTAGAGATATCTGGTCAGGAAATTGTACAGAGCTTTCGGTTTCATGATGTTGTTATCATCTACAGACGAGTCATCGAACACCTTGTCGTCGAGGAGTTGTTTCAGGAACTGAAAATCTGCATAATCGCCAGACATTCCCAAAATAGTTTTATCATTGATTTGGAAAACTCGCTCCACATCATGGAAACGAGCCAAGTTGCCGTAAGATATAAGCATATCACCAGCAATGATCACTCCATCATCATATTTGATTCCTACGATGGAAGTTCCGGTGGTGATTGGTCCACTAAAAAAACAAAACAAAGATGAGTTGCAGGAAATATTGAGAGGTTAGAGACTGAATTAAACGTCGTTAAACAAATTAATTCTACCATTATTGGTGTGTCAAATGATGATTTAGCAAATGCATTCAAATAAGTACTCACGCATTGCGCTGGCTTCCAAATCCAGAATCTGCTTCAGCTTTTTTTGGTGCACTATTGCCGGGGAAATTATAGAAGCTTCCAGCTGATGGGCCATTGTTCCAGAATGGTCCGAAGGCCATGTTATTATTTGGCATCATCCTTAGTAACTTTTAATCACGTTTAAAACTTGTAAATTAATTAAATTTAAAATTTGTAGAATGACAAAACAAAATTATTACGGCCGTATTGAGTACGTATCATAGGCTGCAGCTGTATTTTTTGAATTTTGCGCCATTTTTGTTAAATATAAAATAACTGATTTTACATAAACTTAGCGCAATAATTTTATTTACAATATTTACATTAGCATAACATATAACATTTAGGGTAAACCTTTTTAAAAATATTATTACCAATCAAAATTACTCTGTAACGAATGCATTTATTGTAAATTCAATGTCAAGTGCATCTAATTTATGTCTAAATCTTTATGTTTTTACTATACAGAGTAAAGCTGGTCATTCAGTAAGATGTTTTCAAAAAAGCTGCCCGAATTTACCTATCAAACACTTTTGCCTTTGCCAAAAGCATATTTTTGCACATCAATTTATATCAATCTAAATCCACGATAGTGTGCAAAATTTTAGACTCTTTAAATAGCAAACGTTATCAAAAATCTGGCCAGTTGATCGTGCAAATCTAAACAGTGCAAACCTAAATTCTGTCTGAATATTTGGATGAGAGTGACGTCAAAATATTTATTAACTATAGGAATTCCCCAACGAAATGGGGAGAATGTGAGTTTTATGAATAAAATTGAGTTTACTGACTCCATATCATCATTTAATGCGTTCGCACTCGATAAAATAGTGTATAGGTCAAGGTTAAACTTGTGTACATACAATTTGATCGCAAGTTGGACTTTAAAACGCCTTTCAATTGAATAATTTTATTATTGCCGCACGAGCTTAACTTGTTTTCAAGTTTTTCCATTACTTTTTGAATAGATTATGGATGCTTTCAGTATTTGATTGAGAAGGATGAATTGTAAAAGAGATTTCAATAATAGCTAAAGAAAGATCTTAAGATCAATGATTTTATTAATGATTTCCAAAATGTTTTTTTTTGAACAGAAACTTAAATCTGGTGTTGGTCCTAATGATTACAACATGTGCTTTATGCAACAATACCAGTAAATTTATGGGTAGTGGAAATTATAGCTACCTAAACTACTACAAGAAAGATGTCTACACTCCAGAAATGTCTGATTATTCCAGTGACAATCAAATGGAGGACGTAAATTTATGCATCAATAGAACTCAAGAAAATTGGCTCAACCAAAATAACGAAGTGTCTTCTGATCGCTATGAAATTTACATCAAAAACCTGACCTATCTCAACTCTACCAATTTGGGTATCAAAAATATTTATCTTCATAACTCTGGACTGGAGCTCAAGCACTTTGACGTATCAAATAACCTTCTTGAACACCTGAATAACATCATAAACTTTAAGTTTCCACTTTTGGAAACAATGAATGCTTCCAGCAACGTTTTGAAGTGCGTTAATGGAAAACTAGTCACTAATTGGCCACAAATTCATGTCATTGACTTTTCTAAAAATTGTCTCACCGAGTTTCCATTTGATTACCTTTTGAACACCAAAAAAGAATTTACCGAGATTAATTTAAGTGGAAATTTATTGAAAACAGTAAAAATTACTTTCCACTATCCACCGACAAACATGACAAACATTCAAAACCTAGATTTATCACATAACAAGCTGGAATTTCTTTTGGTTGTTGGAGTGAAATTAAATAGATTGCTCGTGAATAACAATAAATTGAAGATCATGCATTATTACAGCTGCGGGCAGATGTTTGACGAGAGTCCGAATGACGTCAACAGTATCGTGAATTTGCGTAATAACTTCTTGCAAGAATTCAATTCAAACTGCAACTTCAAAACTTTAGACTTGTCTAACAATCGTATCGAATCTTTGGATTTTGTGTACTCGATCAAGTCTGTTCAAACTTTGAATTTAACAAATAATGCTATAAAATATATATTCTCATTGGATAAAGGTCAAAACACCAGTTCATTTGCTAAAAATTTGAACCAAAACGATACCAAAAAAATGAAGGAACTAAACTTATCCTTCAATATCATAAGCAGCATTAAGTTTGAGGATCTGAAAAATTTTAAGGATTTAGAAGTGCTTAATTTAGAAGGTAATACAATGAAAGACCTTGACTACAAAGTGATAATTAAAACATTCCCTAAATTAAAAGTTATCAATTTGAAACATAATCGGATGTCCAGTAATTATAAAAACGAAGTTTATGATTATTTTAAGTTTGAATCAGATTTGAGAGTGGAAATTTATTAATTAATTATAAATATATTTAAGATACCATAATAGTTCATTCAGAATTAATTTAACTAAAACTATCAATATCTCGAGTATAAAAATTAATTTATTAAAACATTGTTGAAAATATTTTCAACTGACAATAGTCTACGTATGAAATTTAAAAACTTAGAAGACGACGCACGGCCCGAGCCACTGAATTCATTTGTTTACATTTTTTTCACTATCTATTTCAATTTTGAATTAAAACAAAAATACATTACATTTTAAACCAGCAACAATTCAAATCATTCAAATATGACCCTCGCTGGTGCCAACAATAATGGATTCGACGTAGTGCAATCATCTCTCATCAAAAACATACCTACCGAGTTTGTTGTGCAAAAATTTGGCACTAAAATTTTTCTGCTAATCACTCAGTTCGAAAAAATCACAAATATCTATACAGTGAAAAACCAAACTTTCAACCAAGATATGATGATGAACAGTGCCACCAAGATCTACTCTATTCAACAGAAATTGGGAGCGTCTTCGATAGAAAATGAAGGTGCTATAAGGTATCTTATGAACTTCATTAATCAACCTCACCAAGAGATTGTATTCAGTTTAGGATTGAAAGACACTGAAGGACTTGATAGAGATACACTAAATGAAATTCGAGATGTTCTGATTAAAATCCCAATTTTGTTCACATAAGCTTTTATTATCTCAAAATACATATTTTATATATTAAATAAAAAGTCTTTAAATTTTAGTTAAAAGAAGATTTTTATGTGAATCCAGTGAACTCCTTCAAAATTGCGCTCATTGCAACAGGGTTATCGTAAGGTACCATGTGACCAGATCGCATGATCCAATACATGGATAAGTTTTCTTCACGACGACTGTAGGCTTCAATCACCCCATTTACAGAAACGATATTTCTGGGTGCTTCTTTATAGCCCTTAGCTCCACTCCAATTAAGGTTATTCATCCACTTTACTGTTCCTGGTGTCGCACAAATTAAATCTAACTGACCACTGATCACAATAACCTACAGGTATAATCGTTAGTTGATTTGTTTGAAGATATTTTAATAAAACAAACCTGAATGCTCGTTGTGTTCAAAAGTTCTTCAACAATATGAGTTACCGGTTTCATAAAATCTTTCGCCAAAGTCCTGAAAACTCTATTACTCTGTGATCCCCAAACAACTTCCTCTGGTAATTCTAACGCTGCATGTACTTCAGTTCTCATTAACAACTGCAATCTAGCATCACGATCATCATCATCTAAAGCATCTCCTCTGCTATAAGATACCATCGATCTGTACATCGTTTGGTTCAGAGTTGGTTTGCTTCTCAGAGAACTTGTGACCTTATTGGCGCTACTTTCACCGGCAACTTTGAAGAGTACATTGTAGAAATCAATGTTGTGAGTTTCCTCGAGAAGGATAGTTTCAGTTGTACCCCAAAGACTAGTTGCTTCTTCCCATTGCTTAGTGTCAACGGCCAATTTAGTCATGTATGCATACTTTTGGATCTTTTCATAACCATCAACATCTACAAAACCCTAAATAATTAAATGTTTTTCAATAAGTTGGGAGTTAAAATCAAAAAAATAATATTACTCACCAGTTGCAGCAAAAACGGCGACCAAGCCATTACAAAGTCGATTGGTGACATCCAAGAGTCAATCAGTCCAGTTGAAATTAAGTTACATTCAATAGTACCGGCAACAATTTCCCGGTTCAACATTAATGCAAATTCTGCGGCCATTTTTCCACCATAACTTTCAGACATAATATGGAGAGGTGTATTCTTAAATTCTGGGAGTCTTTCGTAAAATTCTTTCAACATAACCACCAAATCAACTGCAATTTGACGGTTGGTAGTAGCTAAGAATTTATCATCTTCTACGTAACTGAAACCACTTCCAACTGGGTTATCAATGAATAAAACATTCAAATCATTAATCCAGGTGAAATCACGTCTGACCAAATCCAAATCAAAAGGTCCTAGTTCTTCAAAATTGCCATAACCAGTAGAGCTAGCTCCTGGTCCTCCTTGAAGCCAAATTACAAGGGGCCTCTCTGAAGGATCAACAACATCGGCTAGAGTGTAGTGAAGCCACCAAAACAAATGAGCACCTTCACGAACATTGACCATGTCCCAGTCTTGTTGCATGTTTTTGAATCCATTTCTGGGCTCTAATTGGAAAAAACATTTTTTATGTAAAAACGTTTAGAAATTAATTTGCTAGCTAAATAAACTTCTGAAACCTACCAGCACTAGCTAATCCAAAAAGCACACAAATTAATACTATAAAATTTATAGAGCTCATCTTGTAAACCTCAGTCTTCCAGAACTTCTCACTTGCTAATGTCGAATCTAAAGTATCTTTCAAATAAAATTTACAAACTCATTCGATTCCTGGGCAATCAGTCACTTGAGTCTTATTGCTGGCAAATTATTGCGAAAGTGCCTTATTGTTATCCGATTTATTACCTCGGCACTGTAATCATACTGTAATACGGTTTTAAATTTTATTGCACCTAACCACTCGCTGGGCTAGATTACAACGAGCTGAGACTCAACCGATAACTAAATTGAACTATAAAAGAGTCAAGGTTGCGAATGTGTAGGTGTAGATATATTTGAATATGAATGCATTTAGTATTTTTATTGAGAGGGCCGAATAGTAAAAAAGTGTTTTAAACAAATATGACAACAAACTTATTATCAGCATAATAAATTAATTATTCAACAACAACAAAAGCACCACCTGCTCCACGGTCTCAATGATTTAAACCTTAACTTTATTGTCAAACAAAGTCTCAAGAAACTCGAATTAAAAACTTGAATTCGAATAAACTTGAAAATCCACGAACTTTATAAACAATATTGATGGCACACTAACGGTGTTTCACCTGCAAAGTGCTGAGAAGCTCAATAACTTCACTAAATTTCCGAATGTTTGGAGTCAACTGTCTACACTCTACTGACTTTGAAATTCGAAAAAGTTCAGAACAGGGACACTTGCTCAAAAATACAAAAGGTAAGCTTAAATATGTTGAATTTACCAACCGAATTTGTTAAAGTTTTCACCCCTGATTTTTTTAAAGAATTTTTTTTTCAAACCATCTAACATGTTCAGAAAGCCCGTTCTCAGAATTTATCGATAAGACAGGCAGCTCATTTCTTTAGACCATTATTTTTTTTAAGACACACTTGTTCGAGCTCAGCTTTATAATCACTTGTCATTTTAATATGCTATGATCAAGCTTTCAAATTTATGGCACTCATAAACTTGTTTATTGCAAAATTTCTGTGATTAGTATTAACTTAAATGACTTAATGAATTAGTCAAGTGCATGTTCTGAAAAAAAAAACATTAATTGTGATAAAGAACATGAAATAAAATAATAATTTATGGTATTGCTGACACGTCTTTTTTGCTCAAAGATGCATGTGAATCTTTTTCCGCTAAAATTTTTAGTGATCAACTCACTTTTAATGAATAATATTTAGATAGATATCTTTCAAACTGAAATAAGACGACAAACCTCCAAAAGAATACAATAGCATCTTGTTTATCCTAAAATTATTATGCATTTATTCCGAACGTGTGATAAAAGATTTGTGATTTGTGTGTGATCATAAATAAATATTTAAATTTTCCATCATCGAACCGGTTGAGCAGTTACGCGCGTTGTTAGATATTCATGAGTACGTCATAAAAATACATTAGTCACTAGTCTGACACAGAAGAGCGACGCTCCTTTTAATCCAGTGACTAGGTGGAACGCTAGTGTTGAGAAGAATAGCAATCACGTAATTTGTTGAGTGGCCGGTGGTTGACAAGGTACCTTTGCGTTCAGCTGTCTTATACAGAGGAGATTTGTAACGATCAGATTCTTGGAGGTTGATTAGAAGAGTCGGCTGTTAATATAAAGATTTGATGATATAACTATTTTTTCCAAGAATTCTTAAAACCAACCTTAAAATGAATCATTGGAACAGTGTTGATCACAACTTTGGGCAGCTGTTCAACTAAGCTTTTATCTTTGATGCTCCACTGAGCTCCTTCAATGAACAATCCATAAATATTAATGCCATCCTCGGGAACTTCTTCGAATCTAAAACAAAATAGTTAATATCAGCCAAGATCTCGTTAATCGTTCAAATGATGAGCTTACTCATAAACCTCCATGACTTCAAAATCAAAAGTCAGCGTGTCAATAGGAATTTTATACTTTCTGGCGTAGTTCTGCATAGCTCCCGTCAAAAAAGCTTGCGTAAAGAAAAAACCAGATAGCCAGAAGGAGCTGGGCTTTCCAACGTCATACCATTTTTGCAAAAACTCCAATCTCAAGCAAAAATCTAGAATATACGCTCCAACGGGCTTTAAGCTTGGATAAGATTTTTCCACCCAGCAAATAGGAATTTTTTTGAATGTTAACGATTTAGAAACATCTTCCAATTCCGAAGTCATAATTATCACTCCTTGAATGGCTTTATTCAAATCTTCACAACTTTTTCTAATCTCACTCAGTAACGTATTAAATCTTGCCATTTCCTGCACGAGAACAGTATTCATAGACTCATTATAATCAATTGGGTACTTCAAGTTAACATCTGCGATGTTAAAATTTTGTGGGAGTTTTGCTAGAATATCATCTAGAAGACTAATAAGATTATTTTCTATGTCAACATCAGCTACCGTTGATATTCCTGTTTGAGTCGAAGCCATTGCCTCTAATATAGCTGACGAAGAGTTTAAATCTCTTGTTATTCCTGCGTTAGGATGTAGTCCGTAAATTTCAGGACTGTGATCAAGTGGAATAGTCTCTAAAATATGTTTGACTACTTCACGATGCTCAGTTTTTCTTGGCATACTGTAAGTTGGATCCACCTTAGAGAAGCGATATTGTGGGTTCAAAACTATTTCCTCGTTCAGATAGTCGACTAAAATTGTGGTTATGACTCTACGATCCCAAGTATCTGTTACACGACCACCATAATTGCATTCTCCAGTTAAGTAAGAAATAGCTTCGTAAGGGATCTCTTCATACTGGTTTAGGAACATCTTTGGAAAAAAAAACTATTTTATAACTAAATCACAAAATAATTGATACGAATAACTTACCTGCAACTGCTGAACTGAAATTTGAAAATCTGACTCATTGAAGCCATAAAGAATATTCCAACCCAAAGCACCAAATTTTCTTCTTTCCTGCACAACAGCGTGAAAAAAGCACATGCCATAAAGAAGTTTTGTAAAAGCTCTATCTTTCTCAGGAACTCCTGTATAAAATGATGCATTATCCATCGGCTCTGAGTTATAAGATCTTAAAAGATTCTTTTGCAACCCAGTTGGCGTCTCGTTTGTAATTTTCACGCCATTTTGAAGAATCGAAGAAGGGAACTTCTCAGAAGGATAACTAGTGAGCCACATTCTAAACGTCGAATCGGTATTGAACATATTCATATTCTCCCACAAATACTCCAGCTTTGGCATCCATGAGTCAGCCAAATGACAATTTTGCAGGCAAACCCAACCACCATCACTTTGAGCTTTAACGATCAACTTTTCTGCAATATCACCTTGCCCTTGACCTAGCGATACCGACTGAAAGGTTTCATCAAAACCCAATTTCTCAGCATAGAGTTTTAGGGAGCTCATTGGATCAGCTCCAGGTGACAAGATGAAAATCAAAGGCATGAGACAGTTGGAGTCTTCAAAGGATCTTCCAATATCAAAAGAAGGTGGCGTTATAAATTTATGGCCCATTTCCAGTTCAATAAAGTGTATTATTCCAGCAGTCAGCTTATCTGGACGAATCGCGTTCAAAACTAAAAGTTTCTCAAAAGATTTCAGCTTTGATTGCCAAATCCCAGGAAGTGGGAGGCTTTGTGGGTTTTGGTCATCATAAATGGCTTTGTATTCAGGAAGATGGTTCTTGATTGTTTCGACATACCCTAAAATTTAGAAATTGATTAGAAATTGATCGTTGACAGTATTTTTTAATTACCTCCGAACCCTTCCATTTGCTCAAGTCGATGGAAACTCTGCCAAATCTTATCTGTTATCCACGAAGGATCTGGATTGTTTTGTTCATCAGAAACATGCAAGCCACCAGCTATCAAAAACATAATTTCACTCTGATTCAACTGATTGTTGAAGACCATAATCTTAGTAGTCAAAATAAAAGAAAAGAGCAGCTTATCCTTCTCAAACAAAGATCTGCAAACATTACTGTATAAATTCAGAGTAACTGCGTCCACCAAAAACTTTAATCTTTTAACGATATGCTTCGATTTGCTGGCATTTTCGATTGAAAAGACATAAAGGTTGATGTACCAGGCCAAAGAAAACTGATACATTGGGTCGATGTTGGGTAAGTCGGTGATACTGTAGTATAAAGTAGCGGAGTGAGTCGCAACCTGACGATAACTTTGACGAAAGCTCTCCAACTCGATCTCAGTTTGTTTAGCTGCTTCTTGTTTAGCTTTGATGTCATCAGCAATATTTTTGGAATCATCCAACATTCTTATAGCGTTTTCGTTTTCAAGAAGATCTCCTTTAGTTTCTGATAGAGTAATTAAAATAGTATCCTCTACAATTTTAAGCATCTCTTTGTTCTTTGCACCGTCTACAATAAGAGATTGTCGCAATTCTTGCAAGTCAGGTCTCTCTTTAGCCACCACAATCCCCAGCAACTGGTCTTCAAGACCTTGAAGTGTAAGTGCAAAATTGATTACAGTCACTTTATTGAAAACTTCTGGAAGAAAATGTGGATTCCTTAAGGAAGTAGTGATGTAAAGCCGGAAATTTGGAGAGAATGGGATGACATTTTCACCAAGAGAGATATAATCTATTCCACCTTGCTTGAAGGTAAGCTTTTCTAGAATTGGATCTAAAGGTACCTCCAGGCGTTCCAATACATTTTCGATAAGAACTGGGTAGCCTTTCTCTATGCAGTTCTCGATTTTCTACAAGTAACATATTTCAAATCTGAAAACTTTGTTCTTGATAATGAAAGCTTTCTTACCTTCATATAATCTGGCTGAGAAAACTTTACGACGGCCAGGTGATTATTACGTTCCATCTTCTTAATGAATTTGTTGGCTTGAGTCTGAGGATCAATGAAAAGAGCAAATCTAGTGGAATTATTCATAATGATAGCGTTTTCCACAGAAAAGAAGTCTCGAGGTAATTCAGCAATGTTCCAGTTTTGTATCTAAAGATTTTAAAATGTTCTGTTATCTATTGTATAGCAGAATAAAAATGTAAAACAAAAACCTGAATCTCCGATCCCAAAACGGTAATAAAGTTGAAGGTAGGTGATTGAGGAATATGACGCTCCTGACATAAAGCAAACCATTTTGTAATGCAAGTATTTCTGTAAGCAGTTGTGAAAGGAGATAAATATGCAATAATTCCACAAGCGATCAAAATATCTCCAGGCAGATTATCATAAATGATCAGCAACTCTTCTGCCGCTGCAATCCATCTTGTCTTCGATCCTCCCAAACCGTTAAGCAAAGTTTCTGCTCGTATTAATTTACTCTGGCATAGTTCCACTTCATCCTCTACTTCCTGCTTCTTGGCATTCGCTAAATTCAAGTCATGATTCAACTGCATGACTTTCTTTTCTAAGGCAGCAGCCAATTCTCGTTTTTCTGATAGAATTGCCATCGTTTCCGCGTAAATTTTTTTGGCTTGTTCCAGTTTAGCTTTTTTGGGTGCAACATTTTTTGCTACAGCATCGTATGAGCTCATAGCGAGGATCCACTTACAAAGACCTTCAGCAGCAGATGATGCCTTCGCTACTATAGATGGTTGAAAGTCTTTGTGGTCGATATAATCCTTACGAATTTTCTTGATGATATCAGAATTTATAGTGTCCTAAAAAATATTATTTGTGAATAAATCATTATTACCATAATTCATCATCAATACCTTATCGTAATCTTTCAATGTTTGCAAAAACTGCATGTCTCCTAATAATCTTTTACTCGGACCCCAGTAATCCTGTACCTTCTTTCCCGTGGTGGGATCATTGATGCGATCAGGCGAGACTCCCTTCATGACACAAACGGCAGCCATCACGAGTTTCACGACTTCCGGTGGATTTTTCATACTTTTAACCAAAGTAATGTCCGTTGGCTTCAAAATGTTCAAAGCTGCTATTGCTTCCTCAAGATACGGAATCGCACCAGCCAAATCTTTCTCACATTCAGCGTTTAGAGCTAGAGATTCAGCAGCTTGTTGATTTGCCACAATTTCATCCTTTTTAACTTGATCAGTAGCCATATTGGCGTCATTTGACTGTCTCTCTATTTCTTCAGCCATTCTCCTGGACTCTTCAGCCATTACCAATAATTTTGGTTGCATATCGTTGAGTTCTTTTTGCATTACACCAACAGCAGCTGCTGCCAAACTAAGCCGATCTAAACCCACCAAGTATCTCATTCTGTTTGTTGTCATCTCTTCTTGCTTTACTTTAGTTAGCTTTGTGTAAGAAGTTATCAGCTCCAAATATGAAGCAGAAGTGTAATAAGTGATACGTCCAGTGTCTTGGTAATAGATCTTTGAGGTTTCCAAAGCTGTCAAGTGAAAGTTTTTGCAGATCTTCACAATATCATTCTTATGATCAACATGCACGTCCAAACATTTCAAATACTTTTGAGCCACCATTTCCAAAGCATCTTCGGGCCAAGCTTCATACCAGTCCATAGTGCAACAATTAACCAGCGAAGGAAACATCCTAAGTTTTTGTCTGAACGCAGAACCAATCGGACTGAAGCAAAGAATCAAATGAAGCTTCTGTTTACAACGATTCACGAAAAACTGGAAAACTTGCAGTGGAGGAATGTCCAAATTTCTGACACCTCCTTGAGCGGCCAGACGAACCATTTCTAAGATTTCTTGTTTCTCGTCAATTGCAAATATATTTGGAACTTCACCTAAATTCAAAAGACAATCAATGTCTTGTAAAAATTCTTCCATCTTAATCTGGCCTTCATTAAAAAGAAACACAGTATCTTTGCCAACTGCTCCAGCTTCTTTAAGAACTTTTTTAAGATCATCACGCCAAGCAGTCAGATCATAATTTTTGGTGATCTCTGGTTGAAAAAGAGCTTGGTTTAAAATACAAGCAGCTAGTTTAGTTAAAGATTGTCGGCCAGATCCACCCATACCAACTAAGAGAGCGCTTCCACCTTAAATGACAGATTATTTATAGATATTGGTTTACATAAATATAATCATTACCTGGAATCGACATAATCCTGCAAATCTTATTCAAATGCTGCAGAGCATACTGGAACAAGACAACATCCATTTTGTTCTTGTGAGTGGCATTGTACTCTTCAAGATTCTGATAAGCCAAATCTCTAAGCAAGTTGATGTTTTGTATTTCCTCATACTTTCTTTCGTCGAATTCTGTATCCATGTCAAAATAACTGCCAAATAAAAGCATGTTCATTTTGTCGTACGTTAAATTTCCTTCTATATCTGTAAATTCTTCGAATATAACCTCCATTTTGTCCTTGAATTGAGTTTTGATGCATGATGAAATTTTCTAAAAGTAAATTAAATGTTATCTTGTGAACTTCCAAGAGTTTTTAAGAGAACATCAATTGAATTACCGTTAAAGCTAAGGCACGGTCTGGTTCATCGATTAATCGGTCAAAAAACACCCTCATTATCTCATGGCACCAGATTTTCGAAAACATCTTCTTAGTCTCCACAGATTCTTTCTTTAATAAAGCGCATCCAGTAATTACTCTAGAGATATCTCGCATATTGAATACATAATGTGACTTATTAGGCGTGGGGAGTAAATCAGTCGAGACAAAATCAAAAACTTCCAATGTTGAGTTTACAATATGATTGACATGATTCGATACATCAGAAGTGTGACCATTACGCTTATAAGTTTCCAGCAGTATTGTCTGGAAGATTTTAAAATTTGTTTCCTCAGAAAATACATTGATAGAGAAAATGTTGAAGTGGCAAAGAAAGCGAGAGTAGACATCTTGACGACTTCCACCGGGAAGGCCGCAAGCAGCAACTACAGTCATATCTTTGATGTAAACTTTACTGGTGTCCTATCAAAAAATATCATAAATTATTTAAGTTTTATAAAATATTATTAAAGTTACCTTCAAGTCGTACCAACGCTGATAGTCGAAATATTGACGAATAAGCTCGATTGCAGGTTGTGAACCATATTTATCTTTAGCAGGCATATTAATATCATCTATGAACATGATACAGCGTTGTCCTTTAGGTGGGCCATATTGACCTTTTCTCAGTTTCACAAGTTTCGAAAGAATTAGCTCTTGAACCTTAAAACGTAAATATTTGTTGAAAAACTTAAAAATATTGCAAAAACTCAATAAAAACATTTACTTGATTAGCAGTAATTTGCGTGGTAAAAGTCACAAAAGCTGGTCCATATTCATCAGTGGGTAGCTTCAATAAATTATTCTGTATGTAAAAACTCTTTCCAGTTCCAGTAGGACCAACCAAAAGAAACGGTCTACCATACTTAAAGTGTAAATTGAAAATGTGAGAATATCTCGAAGTATCTATTGTGGGAACTTGTTGGTTGATCCCGATTTCCAACTTCATTTGACGAACTAAATCTGGCCAATACTTCCAAATCCCTTTCTGTTTGAAAACGTAGATGTAGTCAATGATTTGTCCTTCGGATGGCACTGAAGTTTCTATTTTGCCAACGGATTCTGGCAAAGGATTTGTATCTGTTCCTTTCCACATCTAATTTAGATTTATTTCATTTTATAAATTAGATAATAAAGAAAATAATACGGAACCAACCTCTCGATAAAACTCATCAAACTTGGCTCTTGAATCAGTATCTAGAATTCCACCGATTCCCCAAACCACTGAAAAAGTTATAGCGGCTTGAAACCATGACGACAAAAATTTTGAGAAATCTTCTGTATTATCTTCACAAGCATCATTCAAAAGCATTTCAAAGATGTGTAAAGTCGTCATTACAATATTAATTTCGCCTGGATTTAGCAGCTGATGACAGTGTTTGTGAACAAAAGTCAAGCAATCTGGAATGATCCATCTCAACATCTCCATCAAAGTCCCTTTATTTTCTTCCGCCCAGATTTTATTACAACGATCAAGCCAAGACATTGCCTGACATTCCCATCCAAGAGTTATTGCTTCCACTGGAACAATTATTATTAATTCATTCAAAAATGTTAAAGGTATTGTTTATGTTAAACTCACTATAGATCATGCCACATCGTGAAACTGTAGCTGGAGAAGCCTTCGCCAGGTCCATAACTTCAAATATCATTGACATTTGCGGATTCATCGTTACTACTTCTCCAGAAGTCAAGCAGAGCTTTTTGTTGTCATCTAGAACCTGTAATTAAATTTTTAGCTGAGATGGGTTTAAAAAGATTAATTGAAATACTTACAGTGTTCATGTTTTCAATCCAAATAGCATCAACAGGTCCATCAAAGATGACCTAAAAAAATTGTATAATAAAAGTATCTACGCAGTTCATACGATTTCATACCCATTTTAAGTCTTCAGAAGTATCTTTAGCAAACTGCCTAAAAAGCGTGCTAGCAATTCCGTCAGTCCATTCTAATGAAATCGAATCAACGTATCCATAAAGTTGTGCCATCGTAAGCGACTTGGGATTAATCGTCTCTGCGATAACATTTTGAAAGTAAACATTTTCTTCCGGATGCGATTTGTTCAACTTTCCCAGTACTTCAGCCAGCACTTTCAAAGTACTTGATTTCCCAGAAAATGATTCTCCCACCAACATAAACCCATGTCTAACAATCAACATTTCGAAAGTTTGAATCACTTTCATTAAAAAGCTTTCCTTGGGTTGTAATTTCATTGTGATACAAACTTCGTAAAAAGCTTCTTTGATGAGTTGATAGTCAGGTTCAGGCATCTCTACATTCGGAAAGAGATCTGAGATAATTCCTTGGAATAAAGGGATATCAAGAGAGATGAATTTTGGAAGATTGACATCAAGGAGTGAGCGTAATAGTAAAATATCTTCTCTCTCATCAGGAAACTTCTTTTTTAAATTCCCACATGCAGATAGAACAGATTTAACAGCTCTCATTCCGTAGTCGTAGTGATTTTGTGATGAAAGTTGTTCGCTACACAATTGATAAGTGGTCACAATCTTAACTGAAAGATTTCGAGCGTCTACAAAGCCATGAGAATATAATGAGATCTCGCCAATCAGAGCATAGTCAGGAACCATCATTGCAACAGTTCGGAAAAGAACCTTTAAATTATCGGGAAGCTCACTTCGCCCTGCATATCTGTAAAAGTTTTGTGTTTTAGCGAGGATTTTGATCATGTTAAATTCAATTATTACCCAGGATTCATGGTGACGCAAACAAAAATGGATGGATTCAAAGTAAGCTCCGTGCCTTCAAAAACAAACTTCTTTGCCTTAGCTTTCACTGCATTAACGATACTTAATATTTGTTGTGCCACCACGGACAAAACTTCTAGTTCGATTCGATTAAACTCATCCAAACTACACCAGCAGCCACAACTAACGAGCCCTTTAAAGAATTTTCCCATCGCTATGTAATCCAGTCCATCCGAGCAATTGAAAACTTTGCACTGAATTGCAAGAGCTTTTGCTAAATCTTTTGTTGTTTCTGTTTTTCCAGTTCCAGCTGGACCTTCTGGAGCACCGTTTAAGTGTAGTTGGTAAGCTCCAATTAAGGTGCGATAACAACGATCTAAAATGATTTGAAATATTTCTTCCAAAGCTCTAAAAAGCTTGAATTATTAAATTTACCCGTAAGCGGTGTAATCACCAGTCGTTCAGAATTGCCCAAATATTCAAAAGCATATGGAACTTCTGCATTTATTATGTGAACCATGACTTTTTCTTCAACCATGTAGTATCTTAATTGAGACAACCAGTTAAAACTATGTTCAGAGACCACATTTTTCTTGATTATATCATGTAATACATCCTTAGCATGCACATCAATCGTAATTAGAGCTTTGATAGAAATTCTATTGATATTTGAGATGTCTTTGCTGCGAATAACCGCAACAGTATCAATCAGCTCGTCATTTAAAGTTTGATAATATTCCTGAATCAACTTGATTTTCTGATGCTTCAATCGATCTTGAATTTCAGCAGCCCAGAAAATTTGTGATACACACAGAATAACCATGCCAGGCCAGTTAAGCATCCATTGATCACGTTTCTTTTGAGAATATTCGTTGTAGCTGTTTGCCGTTTCTGTTTTGATAGCAAGAAGCATTTCTTCCTCTACCTACAATTAAAAAATTTTGTTTTCTTACATAATTTAGGTATTCATTTTAGATGCAATATTATACCTGAAAAAGCCACTTTTCGACACTCCCTTGGGCAGCCTCAGTTGAAACTTTGTTGATAAATGTAATTTTTTCTTTCTCCACACTGATCATCGCTAAAACATCTAATTTTTCATCAAACTCCAACGTGTTGATGCCTTCAAAGCATTTAATCAAATGAGGCTGTACTTTCAAAGGATCTTTAGTCTCTGATAAAATTTCTAACATCTCATCATTAGATAAAAAGAAAAAGCGCGGGAAATAAATTCTTTTCTTTTCAAGGTAATTGTTAACACCAGTTGTAATTTCTTCTAGCATTCCATTAGCCATCTGCATTGATTCCAAGAGTCCTGATTGAGGAGCGACATGAATGACTCGACTCTCCATGGCCACAACTTGCATGTAGCGTTTGTAAGTTTGATCTACTTGTACGAATAAACGACCTTCTTCAGGCATCTGCGCCACTACATATTTTGATGAGAAAATTGGGAGTAAATAAAGCCATGTGGATTGAACTTTTCCCCACTGATCGAGTGCTAACTGAATACGGGATAACTTCGCATACCAATCTTTCACTTCTTTCTCACTGGAATAAATGGATTTTGAAATTTCAAGAAAATGCTCGAAAAATAAAGAAAATACCAAGGCTTCACAAAGGCTGATCCTCGCATTGATAAAGTTTTCATGATGTGATCGTCTAGCAGAGCCTAGATTTAAATATTTTTGAAAACTGTTATTTGATCGAATAAAATAATGTAATCCTACCAGAATGTCATCCATGCTTGAAAGGATCAAGAAACCAGTGTCTTTATAAGTATTAGTTTTAAAATGAACGATATCCCATTCTTTGATCATTGCTGCCAAACTCTGCTGTAACTGTTGCTCTTTATTTGCTCCCACTGAGATGATCTCAAACTCATCCAGAATATTATCCAAACCAAAATTAATTATCTTTCTTAATGTTGTTCCAGCGTCTGGTGTGACATCGAAACCTTTGAAAAACAAATAATTGTTGTATAAGTTAGTGAGAAAGATATTGCAAAATGCATACCAGCTATTTCTGACATTTCTGAAAAGTGCCTGACACCCAAAGCAGGATTACACATGATATTTACAATAAAAACTCCCACACGAAAGTCTTTAATCGATTGAATCATCCTTGCGATGATCTTCAAAGGAGCTGGGTGTTTTTCTGTATCCGGATCTTCTATCTGGCCTTTAAATTTGCAATTTGGATTCTCTGAATGATTATCTGACTTGATCTTGTTGCGATAATATTTTTGAGACTTCTGGAATTCTTTGACAAAATCTTCTGTGGTGGTTTCAACAAATTTTGGTTCAAGGTACTCAAAACATCCATCCATCCAGACATTATAATAGCGTAACCATTTAATACACAGTTTGATGAGACCAGAAAATGGAATTACATACATTTTCATGTCGTCCAGCAAAGGAGATTGGGTTTTTGGAAACTTAAAGAGTGCTTCCTCTTTGTTGAGCCACTTAATGTAATCATCAAAAACGATGATCTCGTCGATGTACTTTTGCAAAAGTGTGTAATATTCCTTGATTGAGAAAAAACTATTTAGTTGATTTAACATAAAATATGATAGCTGTATGGTAAACTACCTGAAACTTTTCAGTCTCCGTCATATCATTGATAACTGCCAAATGCGGAGCCATTTCTTTGAGTTTCTCATCCAACTGTTTCGTAACAAATATTAACTTCTCTTCAAATTGAATCTTATATATCTCATGATTCGAAGCGTTCGAATCGAACACATTATTGATACTGTGATACAAGCTCACAGCTTCAATTTGTAGTTTCAGATGATCCGATTGCAAGTTAGGACCAAGTTCCATCAAAACACCTGTTGTTCTTAAAGTATCCCTAATTCTTTCACCTAAAAGATCTATGATGTCTTTTTTAACATTCAACATATATTCTCCATTTTCAAAAAGCTGCTCAGTCGATTTTGGTACTTCCAGAGCTTTTCTTTTAATATCTCGAAACTCTTCGCAGATCACTTCCATTTCCTTGTTTGAAATTTATAAAATGTTAAATAACATAAATTCACCATAAATTGGGATAACCACTAACCTGCCGATGCAAACTGATCATTTGCAGCGAGATTTGGTTGATTGCTCGGTCTGACATCTTCCTCAAGCTGTTTATAGCATCAGATTGACTAATGATAGCAACATTAAAATATTCCTTCTGCACCAGTCGCTTCAACTTCTCAACATAAAATGTATAGTCATCAATCTTTTGAGCATATTCCTCAAACAATTTTTGTTCATCCAAGAATTCCTCAAGATCTTCTTTTGTTTCTTTAGAATATAAACCACTAAAACAATTTTGAAAGTCCTCCAAATAATTTTCAATCGGTTGGTAAGTTAATTTAAGTGAAATATCAATCCTATCATGAGCATCTTTCAATATAATGTCGTTGAGCTGAATCTTCATGGTGCTCTTGCTGGTTGGAAATTTTACTTCATCAATCATAATCTCCAGTGGATCTAAACTCTCGCCCACTTCACTGATACTCGTGATAAAATCGTGATACATTACGTAAATCTCACTTATTGTAGGACAAAGATCCACTTGGCTATCACAAATAGCAATAATTTTCAAAAATGGGATTTTATCGTTGAGGAGAATTGTCTCGTTTAAGTGTTCGATTGTTCGAATCTTAAGCTCGTTGATTTGGCGACAAATTAGACCAGAAGCGCAATTAATTGCTCGACGCCATTGATTCTTTGTGAAGTTTAGCTTAAATTTCGTCGGGTTCATGTAGTATTTTCTAAAAATATTATAATAGGATTGATTCATGATTCAGGTAAAAATAATAAAGCATATGAAAAAATAAAGCTTTCAAAAGCTCACCTAAAAATCTTCACAATTTTTGGATACCATATTTTCTTAAGAAATGCTGTATTCTCCGCTAAATCCTTTTTTGTAAAATCCCTCAAATCGTGGATACCTTTTTCTCCCATTGATCGGTATTTCGAAAAATCATTAAAGATCTTTGGGAAATCAGTGTACGAGAAATCGATAATGCATCTTATAAAAGGATGTGGCAGCATTAAAATCCTTTTCATTTTTTCTCTATTCTTACAGTATTGTTCAAAGTTATCCGTTCTCCCCAATCGCTTAAATTTGAAGGCAAAACGCGGTGGAATATAATCTCCTGGCAACGGACGAAGCACTTTTTGTAAACTGAAAGCTTTTATGATTTTATCGTAATCATCACGGACTTCATCCATGTACTCTTCTACAATTCCTGGGTATTTGTCTCGAAGTCTTTTTGGGGATTGATTAATGATTTTGTTTTCAGTCTTTTTGAGCATTTTAGGAATTGGGACATTGCGAGTGTAAAATCGAAGTTTTTCAATAAATACATTTTCATGAACTGGAACGATAACTTCGTTTAGATCTTCACTTGGGGGTTTTCTGCATAGTTTTATTTTATCCTAAAATAGATTTAAACAGGAATATTATAGAATGAAAAGTCAATAGTAGTTATCATTACCAGAACAGCTTTATTCTGTAAGCTGCTATGTCTCCGCCCTTCCCTGATTGCACTCATCTTTAAGTTCAGCAGTGGGTTCTTCATATACGGTTCATTATCGTACTTATCTAGCTGAGCACATGGCTTATACAATTTTTTCAGACGTTCACTCATCTTTAAACATGAATTTAACTATTTAATCCAAAAAATTAGTTGAAATAAAATTTGAAATATCAAAGCTTGCTTTGTTTTATCAATGAGGAGTTGTGGCACCGGTCGTTGGGGAATTTGTTGATGTTTTTTATTGAAGCTTTTTGGAGTTTGGTTGCTCTGGTGATTTTTATAAATTGAATCAAATACCCATGCTCAACAAGTTTTAAAACGTAAACCAACCTTGGAAAATAAACTATAATAATTGTTAAAGTTTGGTGAACCTGACCTATTGATGCACCTAGAAACCAAAATAAGCCTAGAAGTAAAGGTTATTTACAACATTCTTCAATTCGTTCTGTTTCAAAATTCCAAAACATTTAAAACAAATATTTTAAATTTCATTTATTATGCATTATCATCTATCAAATCACTTGAATAATAATAAAAATAATAACAATAAAATTTAAAGAAAACTTTTTAAATAAAATTACTCTAAAATCATTCATTATTTGCGTATGTAGCAATCATAAAATCAGCCAGGTGAATTCACATCACTTTAAGGAGAACTTGTTTGCAAATTTATTGAGCATCCGACTCTGAATCTGAACCCATGAAGTCTAAAGGGAATCCACTGTTGGTATTCATCCGATGCTGCATCCTGAGACGTCTGAAGTATTGACGAGCGATGTTGCGAAAGATTCTGTCAGAACTTTGAACCTCGTCATTTAACATATCGTGGACAGCTTCTAAGTTTTTAAAGACGCATTTATCAAGACCATCAAGATTCAGGGTATTTTCGTTTGAGGGAATCCAAATTTTGATATCCTTGTCCAAACCGGAAGTTGCCAATATAGGAATATGGGGGTGGGGCTTAAAAAAAATTATTTATAGGATCTTGATTTAAGTAAAATTTACTAAATAGATAATTGATAAAGATGAAGCAAAAATACAAATACCTCGATAACATTCACTATGCCAGTCTCATCACCACGCATCCAATTGCAAATTGCTTCCGATTTTTTATCCCAAAAGAAAATGTTGCTGCAATCGCTGCCACTAACAACAAATTCAGAGCGAGGACCAAAAAAGTTCACACCTTTAATCGTGGCGCTATTTCTGTTGAGGAGAAATATATTTCATTGTTCAAACAAAAGTTTCCAATCTTAATAAAAATTTCTAATGCCATATTTTTACTCACGCGTGTCCTTGGTATTTATGTAAATAGTTTCCAGTAAGTGTATCAGCCGTATCAAACAAGAAAATACTTTCATCACTGTAGGAAGCTACAATTTCACTGCCATTATAGTTATACACAGCACTGCTTATGTAGGCTCGAGAATATTTGCGCTTAAATTAAATATTATTTAGGTTAATTATAAATGAAAGATTAAATTCCATTTCTTACCTCTACCAAATGTTTAGGACAAAACTTGCTGTGCACGTTTTTACAATTTCTGCGATCATAAACTCTCACAAAGTGATCTCTACCAGCAACACAAAAGAAATTCAAAACTGGATGAGCTGAGATGCTAAATAGTGGTATTTTACACTTGTTCTCTCTAACAGTCAGTAGTTTGGACACCACTCTATTTCTGATATCATATTCAGCAACAAGTCCATCTTCTCCAGCGGTTAAAATCGTACTTCTAGGGGTAACTGCAATTTTGTGAACAGCGTTAAAATGAGTAAAAAGATTTTTGTCTATCATCTGTCCGCCTGAAGCAGGGAGTGTAGCTAAAATGACGCCACCATCAGCACTGGCTGAAGCAATTCTAAAATGGTTGCTTTCTTCTGCGATGAATTTGACCTTAAATTTAAAAAGAATATGGTCGTTACAGTATAATAAAATGTTCAAGTTCCCACCTGAAATATATTCTTCTTATGTTTTGAATGCAAAACATTTATAGCTTCTTTGGTAGACCATTTCCAGAGTACAATACGTAAATCGTCTCCTCCTGACAACAAATATTTTCCACTTTTGCTGAAATTCAAGCAGTTGACGCAAGAATAGTGTTGTTCTAGTTTAGCCATAAGTTCCAGTCTTTGGACACAATTGAGACATCCGTAGGCGTGTTTCTCAAAGATTTTGTTGGGTAAAGTACAGCGAGCTGAACATTTTCCATGACCTGATAAACCCATCTCCCGGAACATTAACTCGCGAGGGGAACACCAGGTATGACTAAGATGAAACCAGATTTTAGATTTTAAATAAACTATAAAGAAAACAAATATTACTGTGGCAATTTCTTATTAAGGATCGAGCCTGTCAGTTGTTCAAGCTCAATTTTAGATGGTTCATTATCACTCTCAACTTCACTGCTCTCTGAAGGTGATCCAGGGAAAATCCCGTCAAGCAATGGAGAGAGAATTGAGTTCAATCGTGAAAAATTTGAAGAATTGCTAGAATAATCAAGAAAACTTCTCAACACTTCGAAAAATTACAAAATATGTTCAATTACCTGCTTCCATCACTGCTGCTACTATTTATCTCCACATCGCTGATCCCTACATTGTCATCACTTTCAACTAATTCACCCAGTGTTGGTTCTGATGCTGGTGGACTATTTTCATTTAAGATATTTTGTTCGTTGCTAGTAGTATTAGATTCAGGCTTACAGCGCTTAGCATTATTTATAAATTCAGAATCTGCAGCCAGCCCAGGTTCATCTGAAGAGCTTGAAATTGTTCGGCTTCTTCTTCTATAATTTCGTTTGGTGAACGATTTACGATCTGGTTTGTGGACACTAGATGCTGATGGACTGGCAGAAGAGTCAGATCGCAGCTCATCAAGCAATGGCACTTGATGTGAGCAGGAAGGAAGTTGTTCCATCGCAGGATCAGCTTGTGACTTTTTCTCAAGAGTCTCTTTTGGTAGTTCATCTTTATTTTCAGAGCTACGGAATAACATCAACAGTTGGTTTTTACGTTAAAAAAATAAGCAAGATCATACCTCATAACGTTAAATTATATTACTTTTCGGAATTTCCTACTTATTTCGTCTAATTTTTTTATTTCGTTTAATCAGTTCAAAATATTTTTTAGATCTGAAAATTTTGGAAATTACAAAATTATGCAACAAACGAAAATCTGAACAATATACATTGAATTGTGCTTATAATCTTTAAATAAATCTCAGGTTTGTATCTTTCTGATTAGAGCTAACTATTAATATTTTCAACCAAATTTCACAATCTAAACAAAGGCTATCCTGTCAAAACAAAAACAAAACTATTCCGCAACGCCTGGCCTCACGTCTGGGTTGAAGTTGTCAAAAACGAAAACATCTTGCCTTTACAGACACTGCTAGTTCTGACGGACTTTAAGAAAATATCGGAAATGGTGAATAAATTAGCTTAACCACATGCTTATACCCTCCTAAAGTGAATTAGAACAGCTAACAAACCTAAAAGTCCTTGTGGATAAACACTAGAGCCTTCATGAAATGAGTTTTCAATCATAAAAGTGCAACGCAAAAAGCTGAAAAAAAATCGGAAAAATGATTTCAAACGAGCTCAGTGGTATTATGACCAATTGGGATGACCTGTACAATGAAGTAAAGCTCGACAGCAGACATGCTTGTCCCTCCATCCAGCATTTAGTTCAGGCTACCATGGATATTCTATTGGACGTAAGTTGTTGTTGCAATAAATTATTCAGCTCATTAATCATCTTATTTCACAGTTCAAAATACTCTCCGACCCCGACTTGCTAGATGCCGACCATCGAAGCACTCTACAAAATATTTTTTTGTACATTTCCAACTATTCAAAAGATCCCATTTTGAAAAAAGAAGTCGCCTGTTTATACGATGTTTTTGAGAAAGGATGGAAGAACAGAAACCTATTAGATCTCTTGAACGGAAAGATGGGTAGTCAGTCTCTAGAGTCCAGGGATTATATAAGAAGTGAGTAAACTTACATTCAAATTCATTAAATTTTTTATTGTTATGTTTTTCAAATAGATCTGAATACTTTGGTCCATGAACCCCACCTCGGAATGAAAATTAGGAAAATCCAAGATATGCTTGAAGATTCAAATCATAAGCACATGTTTCAGATGGGCTACAACTTTATCGAGGCCTACAAAAAGTATTTGATCAGTAATCGAACCATACAAGATCGTTTCTCCTATGAAAGTGCTTCAAGCCTTCTTTACTGCCTTCTCATCGGCACCAGTAGCTTGAATCATCAAGAAAGGCTTCTAAGCTTAGTGAGTTTCCTTGCATAGTTCCAGGTACAGCATTTATATTATTAAATTTTAATTTTTAGATCAATATGATGCCCGAATACGAAAAACTCGAGTTTTTGAGAAAGCAATTTTACAATACATCCAAAACCAATGCAGTAAACAGAAGCTTTGTCAAGGTCGAGATTATCAAAAGTTTGCTGCGAGAAGAGTTCAAGTTGAAACGTTGCCATCAGAGTATTCAGAACTACAACCTTTACATCAGCATTTTACTTCAAAACGCAATAACAGATGAATTCATTAACTCATCCATAGAACTAGTCATCCTAAATTCCATAAATGTTTTTATTGTGAGCGAATATTACTATTTGTCTGCTGAATTGATTCGGAAAACGGTAATTCTTTCAAATCAATATTCTTTACATATAAATTATTTTTTTAAAATATCTTCCAGTTGCCAAATAAGCACAATCTCCTAGTTTTGCGCCTGTACCTGCTAGGCTTTAGTCTAGACTTGACGCACTTGGAGAAGTTAAAAAAGAACCCAACTGCCACACCGGAAGAATTTGATCACATCAAACGCAACTTGTTTAACGTTATGATTGTCTTGTCTTTCCTGCTTGATGATGGTGATCTTAAAATACATTGTGTCCAGGCAGCCATTGTTATAAACTGCAATTCTGATCTGTGTCGTGCACTTAAAAGCATGCTGGAAGATTACTCATTTCAGTTTGGCGGAAAAGCCAATTCAAAAATGGAGGATGTTTTAATGGATCTAAAAACTTTACTTACTAACTTCCAGCTAGATATTGACGCTGGCTACACATGGGACAATTTATTTGAGAAGCAATCACTACAAAGTTTTGGTAACTTGACTAGATTAGTCAGTAATGCTACAAAGAGTTTAGCGCCAATTGAATATCCAGGAATTGAGCCAGGATATGGAAAAACAAAGTACAAGGATGCAGAAAAACACAGAGAAGAGAAGGAGAAAGATAAAGATCCAAGCTATGGTTAGTTTATATCTTAATTTAGAGTAATTATTAATTCGACTATTGTTTTTTTAAAGGTTCTCGTAACGGCTACCATCGAGAAACCAGTGATGAAGATAAAAGCCCACCGAAGAAAGTTTTGAAGGAGAGCTTTGACTATACTTTGGTTCACCAAGAGCATGATCAATTTCTTGACAAGATCCGCAATATGTTCAAAAACATGACTAGTAGTATCCAAACCGAAGATGTCAAAGAAGTTGCTGAAGATCTTTTACCACCTAAACGTGAAATAACCGATCCAGTATTGGCCAAGAAGCTTTTTTGTGATGTAATTATATTTTACCCAGAGTTCACGATTCTGAATCAGGAAGTGTATTTCATGGAAGTACAGCTGAAGAAGTTAGGAGTGCTAGACTTTAAAACGCATATAAATCAAAGACGCGATGAATTGCAGCTTGTTAATGTGAATAATCTTGTTCATGATTTCACACGACAACCAGATAATCACTATACAAGTAAGATTTACAATTTAATCAACATTTACAAACTTATCGTATTCACCATTTCAGCAAATGCAACGGGTGAGCTTAATGATGCATACAACTCTGGTTTTATTCCTGTGTGGCAGTTTGCTTGTGGTCCTTATGACCTCTACGATTTGGAAAACATCCTATTTTTTTCAATCTTGAGAAAATTATCACTTGGCGCTTACACTTTCAAAGAAGAAAACATTAAAGGCGAAAACTCTGTAAAGCCAACTATCTCGTACCTAATTTTCCGAGGTCAGCCTGGCGCTTGTCATCGAAGACTTACTAAAAACCGTCTGAAAAATTTCAATAACGTTCTGGATTACAATCTCAATCATTATGATTTCATTGTTGGTGAAAATACCAAATTTAAGTGCTTCAAAAGAAAATTAGACGGCGAAGAAGATGACGTTAATGGAGATGGGAATGAGAAAAATAAGAAACCTAGGGTGACAATCAAAATAGAGCCTGGAGAAGAGGGAGTAGCTAAGTATGTTTTTGAATGATAAATCTCAATTGACAGTTATTTCATAAAGCCTTTTATTTTTTAGTACTGTTGCTGAGAACGGAGAGCCTCGAATTAAAAAAGGACGGCCTCCTGGAAGTCTTGGTAGACGCGCTCCAGGAATGCCATACATTCGGCCACCTCGCAAAAATCCTTCCGGCATTCCACGTTTGCCACGTCCACCTGGATCTGGATCTGGTTTGAGAAAACCGCGTCCACCATCAACAGGTGAAAGAAAACCACGTCCTCCTGGATCCAGCGAAAAAAAACCAAGGCCACCGGGAAGTAGTGAGAAAAGAGCTCGGCGACCATCCGGTGAAAGAAAACTTCCAGTAATTTCAAATGGATCTCGAATTATTGCGATTGGATCTCGTAATTTGGGCATGGGAGTTCTTAAACCACCAGACCCAATTGAGTTGAAGCAAAAAATTTTCGAGATTAAAGAGCTTATGAATTCTTTGGAGGTGTCGATAGAGAAAATAACGACCAAGTCACTGAAGTTTGACTGCAGTGTATTCTTCGATAACATGGTTTCTTGGCAACCTTGGCACGATGGTGATCAACCTCCAATAGTCATCTCAAAAATTGTGGTGAAGATGTTGCAGCACACAGTTAAGAAAGATGTTACTAAGCTCTTTGAGTCTACGTTTGATTGCGAATATTTCCGACCGATTGATGGACGCTTGGAAATTGAGATGGATGTGGATCACTTTATCGACTATGATGCGGAAATTAATCCGATAATTGTTACCAAGTCTGTTATGCGCAAATTCTCCGGATATTTCTTCTTCCTGGAGGGCTGGAAGACCTTTCGAGCCGATATAGTGGTGCATGGAGATGAAAAATTGGCTGGAAGTTTTCGACTAGTAAGTGGTTTGAGGCACAAACCTGGTGGTAGGCCAAAGAAGGCAGCGAACTCTGCTGATATCGATGGAGTTATTATAAAAGAGGTAAATTATTATTTGATACTAATATTTAAATTTTTTAAACAACGGTTTAAATTTCTAGGAGCTCCCCGATGATCTTTTCCAAGCATTAGATGATTTGTCCTATGATGAATGTGAACTTCCAGACTTCATGGACGTAGCTGCAGAATCTGAAATACCAAGCATCGAAGCTTTGCTTAGCTTTGAAGAAACAATAGTTTCAGTGATAAATGGAGGTACTCAAATGCTAGAGCTAAGCGAGATAAAAGTGGAAGCTACAGAAGATTGCACCAAATCTAGCGAAGCTCGCCAAACGTCTGTCATCAATTTTTCGCCAAAGAAAACTGAATTTAAGTTAAATAACATAATTGAGACTTCTCCTACCACGTCAGTTCCGACTAAAGGCCAACAAAAAGCGTTTGACGTTCCAGCTACTCACCGTGAGTATCAAAACACGTTGCTGGATGTTAAAATAGAGCCTACAGAATCTAAAGGAAATGAAGAAGATTTCAATGATGTACTGATTATTGAAAAAGAACTTCCTCAAGTCGATTTAACGGTACATTCAGAAACACCAAATACTCCAATTATATTGGCGATTCCCCCAATGTTGGTTGATCATACGGAAGCTTTGAAAATTCCTCAAATCAGCTTACAAATGAATACACCAACAATAAGTTCAGAAATACTCATAAATCCTCCTGCAAACTTTACTGGCCCAGAAATCTTGGACTACCAAATTATTCCACCATCAGCAGAAACATTGCCGCAAACACAACCAAATAGCCCAGAACCAGAAAAATCCAGAGAATCTTGTCTTGAAATTTTGGGTAACATTCAAGTCATACCACCAACTATAAGTCCATCACTTCTATCAAATTCATCAAAACCAGAAATTCTTGAAATACAAGTGATCTCACCATCATCTTCAATTCCTTTGATTGAGGATTTGTTCAGTTCTTCAAAGCAAAGCCGACAAGCATCTTCATTGTTACGATCTTCTCGTTCAGAAAACCGAAAGTCTAAAATTGAAATCACAGAAGAAATTATCATTCCTGCTCCAAAGCCGAAAAAGGTTCCTCACATGAAGTCCAAACAAAAAGAATCAGTTGAAGATGAAAAGCCCAACATCATTTCGATGGTCAAGAAAGCTAATCAAAACGCTGGAAAGCCGGATGATGAATTTTTAGACTTTGAAGATCAGTTGGACGCCAACGTAATGCAAGTTCCTGAAGGCTATACTGAGCAGATAAAGCACCGTATTGAAGAGGATAGATTGCGAAATGAACAAATCAAGTTGGAGGCTCTACGACAACAGGAACTTGAAAAGGAGATAGAAAAAGTCAGAGCTGAGCAGCAAAAAGCATCAGCACTTAAACAACAGCAAGAGTTAGAACTCAAAGAAGAAGAAAAACGTAAAGAACGACAGAGACAAGACATGGAAAAGCAGCTAGCAAAACTTTGTGGTGAAACGACAGACAAAAAAGTCAAAAAATTACCTACAGTCTTAAGTGAAATTATTACATTAGATGATTCTTCTGATGAAGCTGAGGAAGAGCCCACAATCATTGAAATCACAAGAACGCCAAAGCAAATACCTCCAGCATTAAATGTTTTAGAAGAAAATGTTGTTGAAACATTTTCGATGAAAACGTGTACGGACTTTGATATGACTCCATGCTCTGTGAAGGCAAAGGACTTGTTTACTCCTGCGACCAAAACTAAGCTGACTAATAAAAGTAAATTGGAGAAAGTTGGCATTTTTATTCAAGCGCGACTAAAAGAGCAGGTGAGCCTTATAAGCTATGATTTTATATATATATATTAAGTTCTAACAAAATTTAACATAATTTTCAGTTACTTAAAACTGGCAAGATTAAGGAGAACATCATCACTGACACAAATGACAACACCTACCAGATCCTCATCAACTACGTAAGTTGCACACCTGTTACGCCGGTAATTCATTATGGTGGCAGCATTAACAACATTTCTAAAAGCATTAACAGTAATGGTACTAACTTGGGCCTAACCAAACTAGATAATAAGAAAGTATCTGTAAATAACCTCATCCATAATTTGTGTGCAAATGGTGGTCAGCTGGTAGACTTTGATGTCACTAGCCTGGCTAAACCAAGTTACTCTGATTCCAACAAGCTTAATTTCGCCAAAAACCTAAAAAATTTGAAAAAGTTTGACAATTCGCGCCACCTGGTGGAGCAGTTGCTTTCTGATGAATGTGGAAAAAGTAGTAAAAATAGTATGGATGAGAAATTGGGAGATAAAGTAGATAAATCAATATTAGACCGAGTTCCAGGCATGACTTCTTTTGAGTATTTTGAGTTACCTGCCTCAACTACTTTGGTTGAGGTAGTGCATGTCATTAAACCTACCAAAGATTGTGGTGATGCAAATGACGAAGAACAGAGACTTTTGGACGGAAAAGACAAAAAAGAGGGTAAAATGGGGGGTTTGGCTGGTGGGGATGCGAGCACGTCAAGCTCTTTAAATAATTCTGGTGGGAGTCAATCTATTTCTGTATCAGCGCATATTCAGAAAGTTGGCCAACCTGTTACTTTGAATCATAAACTAAATAACGCCAACAAAATTGATACTACGATTCAAACGTCTTTTGGCAGCATAATCAAGAATGTTTATCCACCTGCCAGCTCACTCAGTCGAGCTCAAGTAGATATTGTGTCAAGCAACGATAAAAACGTAGTTTTGAAGTTTTTGTCAAGTCCGAGCGAGTTAAACAACGATTCGTCTGATAATCAAGTACAACAAACAGAGCCAAATAAGAATCAAACTTTGATCAATATGCTATCCTCACAACAAGTCCTTGTACCTTCAAGCAATATGAGCAATTTAAGTAATATTAATATGAGTAATCTGACACACATGAATAATCGTCATTTTTTGATGGCCACAAAGCCAACATCAACGACAACCACCACGCAAGCTCAAAGAAAGGATGTAAAATCTTCACAGCTGATTCAAATATTGAATGCTCCGTCAACTTTTCCAAAAACGAGTTATTCCACAGCTTTTGCGAGTGTTATCAATACAATGACAACAACGAGTGCTAGTATTAAGTCTTTGAGTCAACCAGCTACTTCAGTAGCATCAGTTAATATGGGGAACGATGCCAGAAATCAAGGTATGATGCAGTTTATTTGTAAAACTGATGGTAAAACTATTCACCTTACACCGATTGGAGACTCCAGAAAGAATTTCAGCAAATTGAACTGTAAAACACAGCAGATAACAATAAGGCCACCAGAAGCACAGAGAATTCTTCTCAATCATAATGTGAAAAGAATAAATGATCAAAATATACTGACAATTGTTCCAAAAAGCGAAGATGGCAATAATCAATTATTAACTTTAGCTCCCATTGAAGAACTGACGAAAACACCCGCTACTACTTCAGTTACCTCTATTATTCAACAGTTTGGAAGATCCGTTGTCCATCAGAGCAATCAAAGTTTGCCACAGTTTAATCAAGTATTTGGAAAGACTAGCTATCATACAAATTTACCAGCTACTGAAATAAGTCCAAAGACAACAACAAGCATGGCTACTATCCAAAAGACCACTACAATCACTTATGCAGATGAAAATATCAGGAGTTCAGTGGAAGATCCTAAGAAAAACGAAGAGTCTACGTCAACTGAAAAATCTCCACCAAATCAACAGCAAATCAACTTGCAGACTTTGCAGGGAGGTCTTTTGTATGCTAGACCGTATTCTATAGCTAATGGGAAAATTTTAAGCAATAATAATAATGTCCTGCTTACTACTTTGAGGAATAATCCAAACAATGTGCGAATCATTAGCACGATGACTCCAGAAGGTGGGAGGCATAATGCAGCCATGATGAATCCCATAAGGATATCAGTACCATTTATTTCAAGAACGAGTGGAGTAGATACTTTGATGCAATCCAAGCTGATTCGTCCGGTCATCCAAATTCAACCACAAATTATGACTAATGGTCAACCACAAAAGTTTCATCAGCAGTTTGTGATTGCTACTCCAAGAGTGAATTCCATGAACACAACTATGAACTCATCCAACACTCCAAATTTAAAGCTTGAAAGCTTATTATTGGCAGCTCAGCAGCAACAACAGCAAGATCAAGAAATGGAGAAAACCCGTTTGGAAGAAAAAGCAAAGTCTGATCAAAAAGAGGGTAGTTCAACAATGGAGCAGTTGAGAGAATTTGATATGGTTTTGGAGCAGATGAAAGAGCGAGCCACGCCCACCTTGATTTCACCAACTTTGATTGTTAGGCAGGAGCCTAAAAAAGAAGATCAAGAGAAAAAAGGTACAACCATGATCATAAACAACAGAAACGAGATCATTTACTCTGTGGCAAATCAAGTTCCCCTTTTACAGAAGGTCAGTATGGCATTTGCTCAAAAGCAACAACCAAAGATCACAGCTTCCACGCCCGTAGTGATATCAACTAATTATTGCGCAACTGGATTAAGTTCACCAGCTCTTAGTGTCACCTCACAAAGCAGTACCAGCTCTGTAAGCTTGAAAACAGACTCAAATACCTTCCACAAAACAATGCAAACAAAATCAATTAAAATTAAGTCGCCAGAAAATTCTCTGAGCTCACCCAGTGATGGATCCAAATCCTCACCTGCTAAACAACCTGTTGTAGTTCAAAAATCTCAAGAAGATGAGCAAACTGCGCAACGAATATACGATATACTTGCTGAATATGCCGAGCAACTTAGAAACTCACCAGATTTGAATAATAAACCTGCACCAAGAAGACGAACCAATCCACCCACAAATCCTCCAACACCATCATCATCTTCAAAACGAAAGAAATCTTCCGGTAACAAGAAAAGTGGCTCTAACTCAGACTTAAGTCCGGATAATGATCAAACTATGGGCAGTGATGAAGACAGCTCTTACAGTGGAGAAGCTTCTAGTTCTAATAATTCTCCTCGTGGTGGTTTTGATGATCAAACAGATGGATCTTTGGATCAAAATTACTTTGCAGATGCAAATCTGAAAGAACCACCTCAATTGAGCTCAACAAGTGCACAAGCTTCACAAACCAAAGCACCGTTAGCTAGACGATTGATTTTCACAGACTCAAAGCAGAGCATAGAGTTTAATCATCAACAGCCCAAAAATTTTATGATTGCTAATACATCACAAGTAAGTGGAGATGGTCAAACTGCTGTTTTGATGCCTGGAAACTATTTGCTTCCGATGAATGTTTTGAAAGGTGGTCAACAACTCACTATTTTATCATCGAATAATGGCCAAAAGATTTTGGCAATGCCAGCTAACCAACAAGTGATAAATAATGCTAATGGAGGACAAATTTTTCTACAAAGATTCTTGAACCAACAGAAATCTGGTCAAGCTGCCCAAGTAGGCCAAATAGAAAATAGACAATTTGTTTCAGGAAATCCTGCATTTAAATCCTTCAGGATCCAACAACCGAATACTTTTGCTTACGTTAACAATCGTCCAACTTTCAACGGCAACTCTAATACTCTATATATCAGTCCTATTCAAAGTGTGCCCACTCAACACGTCCCTACAGCAACAAAGACAATATTCGCCACTTCGAATTCAACGACTTTGACTTCTGCAAGTTTTGTCAATCAAGTAGACCATAAACCGGTTCCCAAGCTTGAGTTTAACTATCAGAATGTTAAATTTATAAATGCGAGCACCAATGAGGTTATGGAGATCCAGCAGCAGCCTCAGCAACAGAATTTTGTCATTAAGTTTGAGAATGATGGTTTGTTGAAGCCTAAATTGGAGATAATTGATGAGTATGAGAAGATTGAAAAAGTGGAGACCTCAGAACAGAAAAGCAAGAAACGTAAGCTTATGGATGATTTTGATGAAGATTTGATCAAATTTGATAAGTGTGAGAGCGACCAGGATTCGAGTCATATGCCTGGCTTGGTAGAATTAAGTTCCAGGTCGAATCAACCACAAGTTGATTTCCGAAAAGAATCGATCCTTGTGATGAACTCTCCACTGAACTTGAAGCAAGAAGTAATCGAAAAAATTGAACTAAATCAAAGTGACAATGCAAGAGATTCATATACTCAGCAAGATGACACTGAAGATCTCAAGGAAGATGAAAAGAAAAAGTATTCTGGAATTTTGACTAGCTACTTGAATAATAGTGGGAGGACTTCAGAAAATCGGATCATGATAAATACAAATAAAGGACATCGAGTTGATCCTTCAAATAAAATTCTAATGCAACAACTTTACAACGATCGAAAGCAAGCGGCTCTGGAAAAAGAGTTGCGTCTCCAAAAATCACTAAGTGAAGAATGTGAGGACTTGGGAGTGGACGAGCCCATGGCTAGTGATCTGTTCCCTGAAGCTGATCTCTTGTTTGATACAGCCTCACCAAGTTTTGACCAAATAATGCCGCCCGAGCACAGTTTTCAATTGAGTGGGCAAAAATTCCTAAACGGTGACAATCGAGCTCCTGCTGAAAGCGATGATAGCTCTTCTTCCATGCACAAAATGCGAACGCACAGCACATTTTTGAAAAAGTTCTCTTACGACGCGGCTGATGAAAATAGCGACGAAGGTCGCCTAGCTCCATCTACCGCGTGCCACCAGCCAATCGGGAATGTTTTTGACGTTGACTTTATTGGCGATCATGAATTAGACCAACATACAGTCACTGAAGGGGGTATTAATAATTTACATCATAGCTTTGACACGGACTCACAGGAATCGTATTTGCATGCTAATGAGGCTACTAACCCTTCCAATTTTAAAACGTTTGCATCTAATCATTTGCTTGCTTCTCATTCTAAGGCTCGATATCGTAAAGTGGTTAATAATAAAAAACCGGGTGCTAAACTGTTAAAACACTCACACACTCGCATTCTAGACAGACTAGAGGACCGAGGTGGCGGCACTAAGGGCAGTGAAACTCAATCGTCGACCGAGGGTAGTAATATTGAGGACGAATACGATGATGAGGACAAACTGCCACTCAGTAGGTATAAAGCCAAAAGGATGCCCCAGGATCATAAAAAGAGAAAAATCACCCGAACTCAAGTGGCTTCTGGTCCCAAAAAATAATGGAATAATATAAATAAGAAAATTCTCAGTTAATCAGTATTAGATAAAATTTTTAAACATTTAAAATCAATCAAATTTTGCGCGTGCTATTTTCAGTTTGTTGTTCAATCATTTTGTAGAGTAGTTTATGTTCATGCACAATTATTTTTATTTTGTAAAAAATATAAACGTTACATGTTATTAAATTTTTTTAATTTTTTTTGTTGCTATAATACTCAAAAAGATATTGTCAACCAAAAATTCCTTTGTTCATTGTAGTCCTTTTTTATTTAAATCATTATCATTAGAAATTGTCATTTTAATCGCTGCAAAACTGTTTTTTTTTATTTTGTGAACTGAATTTCAATTGTGATCTCCTTTGTTATGAAGTATAATTTTTAAATAAAAATTCATTGTAAACTTTTCTTGAAATATTTTTTTTTAATAACTTAGTAAGATATTTGAATATTTTTTTCATTTTCATTAATAAAATGAGTTTTTAAATCAAATCGGGTTAAATATCGGTTTCCAGAATATAATTTCTTAATGCACTGCTTACTTAATTTTATTCATTAAGTCCTAGTATTTCAAATCAAACATGAAAAATACATAAACATATCTTATCAAAAATCTTCGAATAGGTCCGCCCTCCAGCGGTCCCAAAAGTGAATGGAATGAATGTCGTTTAAGTGAATCTCTTCAAGCAACACACAAAAGATGGTTTTTGCTATCTCGTGTTTTAGACCATAAAACTAAATTGCAATATCTAACTTGGCTCGATAGAATTTAGCATAACTGGGTCAGCTATTGCAATTCAAGCATCTAACCTACTCATAAGATAGCACAAGATCAACGAATTAACTATTTAAACTATAATTGGCTAAATATTACGGAATTATGCAATTAGCGGTTGTGAGGCAAAACATGTAATAATAAATTGGAATAGTTTTAAAAGATTCACCTCGAATTGGTTTTAAGCTACAAAAAAATGTCTTCTAAAAAATAGCCAGAATTTAACCTAAAAAAATAAATTGGAAGTAATTAAAATTAATTAAGGGAATTAAAAGTTGAAAAAAAAAGAAAACCCAAAAACACAAGTCAATAGAATCGAAAGCAAAATTATTGGAATTTAAATTTAACTGGATTAGTTATTATAGCTAAAGTAACTAGTTGTTTGAATGCTACAAAATACATTTATTTAAAGCAGCCAAGCGACGATTGTTGCTGTTTAAATGCTAAGCTAGAGAGAATCGAACAAAAGTTGTATGTTAGAAATTAGCAGCATTTGTTTCTTTGGCCCGCGCAATATTAAATTCATTCACTACTTAAGCATGAAAAAATTAGAGCGGTAGGTTCAGAGGTGTCAAGCTTTGTATTTGTTCTATTTGTTGACATATTTGTTCAGTATGCAGTCAAACTCACTGATTGATTACTAACCCCTTTGGAAGCTTCCTCAAACTGTGTAATATTCAGTGAAATAAATTACTCCTATGCTATATATGTCCTAATGACGCAATCAGCAATGTACATTATTACGAGGTCTTAGGGAGCCTTTACTTTCGAATGATATTAATTAATATTTAATTTAAAAAAAATCGTGAGACTGAACAAATGAGGTTTAATTGAATACCTAGCTTGACTTCTCAACAGCTACCAAAACAGTATTTGTTGTTAATCATAAAATTAAATTTTCTCTCTCCAAAAAACAATTTATCTAAATAAATTAAATATAAATTTAAAGAATATTTACAAAATTAATAAATCAATGTGATATTATTACAAAATGGCAAAGTTGCAAGAGGAAAAAGTCCTAATTTACGATACTTGAAATAACTAATTGAACGTGTTTTACCCGTAAATTTATCTATTTTCTAGTCGATAGATGAAAAGTTATTAAAAAATTTAAATTAAATGTGAAAAAATTATTAGACGTAGAGTTAAAAGGTGACAGATTTAACCAAAAGTATCCAACAAAATGCTCAAATTAAGATATTTTATTCCTTCTTTACTATATTCCTCACTTCAATAGCTCGCAAAAGAAGCGGGATTGGTGACAACATAACCTTAAAATTTCCTCTGTTTAAAAATGTTCATTATATAGATAGAATGGTTAAAGGTCTCTGTAAAAATAAATAACAATGCATTTAATGGTGTTTTCACCAATTTTTCAGCTTGTCAATGAAGTTGCTTTTGTCTAATCCACTAGCAGCTAAGTTTGCAAGCATAATGTGTGTAAATAATCTATATAGCTAACAAATCGTAAAATTCAACTAAAATCTGTAAAAAAGATATTTTATTTGAGGTTATGTTCCAGGTTCCGCTTGAGAGACTAGCAGCTACTGTTTTTTCGCCCCCAGAAAATCATTAAGATCAGATGGTGAACTAATTATTGAATTATATTGACGATACTTTAATTTTAGTACAATTTACTGCGTAACAATAAAATGAACAATGATATTTGAATTACCATTTGAAAATTTGAATTGTAATATTCCAGCAAATTTTTCTTCGCCCTATGCTAGTTTTAAGCCGTTTTTTTGAAAGTTATTATCCAGGTTTGTTCAAAAAATAAATATTTGTCTGGTTTAAGTGATAATGGTTCACAAAAAAGGTCAAAAACGTAAAATAAAGTCGATACTGAAACAATTTAAAAAATATGAACTTTTAATTTTAATGTCCGACAATTTCGATGGAGTGAACTAAACCTGACTCTTCAATGGTTTTTTATTTTCAGTATATTTTGATTTATTTGATAATTTTTTAATTTAACTAATTTACATAATTTTTCAATCTTGCATAATAAAATAATCTATTTGAATATCTAATTATAATATTTGATCAAGTGGCCTCAGTGAGAGGAGTCCACGAATTGTTGTTGGTCTTTTTGTTGAACGACAAATTATTTGGGTTATTATTAGGTTCTGGAGAACGCTCTAGTGCGGAAGGTGCCTCTTGCAGTAAGAACTGATCCTGATGGTAAATTGTACTTGGTACTGTGCTGGCTACTAGGGGTTGCTTGGCCGACTCGTTGGAGCTTTGGTCATTAGGTTGGCTGTAGGGACTGAAAAAATAAAGACAAATTGTTATAATTTTTGAGGCAAATAAACGAATTAATTTGAAATTAATATTAACAGAAGGACAACCTACTTAGCTTCTCCAAGCACCGAGATGTACTCCGATGGCTGATAGTAAGGTTGAAAGTACGGTTCCCCTCCATGCCACCCAGAATATCCAAAATTAGTGAAGCTAGTTGGATTTATCACGTTGCTATAAATTTGATGGGACGGCGACAAAGCTGGTCCAGGGTAATAAAGTTGATGCGATTGTGGTACCGGTACAATTGGCGCTGGTGGAGGTTGAGATGAAGGGTACATTTGATGAGGAGAACCAGAAGTCGGCGGTTGATACTGCTCAGTGTTGTTGTTGTATTGATTAGGTGGCGTTAAATGATGATAAGTTGTTCCTGGTAAAGGCGATGAGTTATTATAATTTGGAGAGCCAGGCGATCGAGCTGGAGAAATATTGTTCACTACAGAATTGGGACTGCACGATGTTGGATGGTTAGCTGGAGGATTCGACCAGTAAGTGGAGCCAGTTGGAGATTGCCAAGCACTAGATGGAGGATATGTAGTGAATGAAGAGTTTGCTGATTCTAATTGTATGTAGTCTGAAAAATCAAAGAATTGTTTTAGTAAGAATCATTTTTACTAAAAAGCTGTAGATATTTACTTGGCGTTTGCTGCTGAGCTGGATATTGAGGTGATTGCGATGAAGGTGACGCTTTATTAACGGTTCTCATCGGAAGGTTCACTGGCTTTTGAGTTGTATACGGTGTAACTCTAGTATTGCTTCTATTAGCCATCGTATATCTTTCACTGCTTGTGTATGTTGCTGGGCTGGTTGAGTAATTATTACTCTGGAAAAACCAGCTGTATGAAGAGTTTTCTCGCCCATAAACGGA
Source organism: Parochlus steinenii (assembly GCA_038502155.1). Lineage (NCBI taxonomy): Eukaryota > Metazoa > Arthropoda > Insecta > Diptera > Chironomidae > Parochlus > Parochlus steinenii. The sequence continues at coordinate 1,720,229 of JAXCIN010000034.1, read as the reverse complement.
GTCTGGTCTCTCTTTAGCGTCCAAAAAAGCTTTGGCAAATGGGTTGTATTTGATTTTAAGTGATGTTACTTCCTCGTTCTGATAAGCTGTTACTGCAATAAATTGAGTTTCTGGGAATTGATAGGTCACCACTCTTCTCTGTTCAGTACCAACCCGCACTAAATGGACTCGGGGCTCGTATTTGTGGAGGGAGTTCAGCATGATCTTAAAGACAATCAGCAACGTTAGAATTTTCAATTTTTTATAAAATTTAAAAGTCATACCTGTCCATTCCCATTAGTTTTATTGGTAAGCTTCACTTTTGCAAAAGATATAGGCTCTTTCATCCAATGCGCGCCAAAATTTGGTGACTCCGGATGAATGTAAATAGGATTATTTGGTGGACTTTCAGCTTTTCCTCCCGGCACCTAAAATATCAGAAGAATTGAAGCGTTAACAACACAATAATTTACACCATTTTACAAATGATTCTTTAATTAACAAGTTCTGTTTTTCCGAATCGCTACTCTTTTACAGCTTTTACGTTTGTAGTAAAAACAAAAATGATCAATTAGCGAACTGATAATGAGATGCATGCAGGATTGTAGCTTTTTTCATGTTGCATTTTGCAAATATTGATGACTTGGGGTTTCGGTTTATTAATAATAGATTTGAGAAACAAAATGGCGTCTTGTTGTTCATAAATTTATATTGAATATTGATAAACTAATATAGAAAGCTCTAAATGAGATAATTTCGTTGTTATATCATGTAAATTTGCAACTTACCCATTCTCCATTTACATATTTCCATCTATGCGAATCAATTTGTACAAACTCAAGCAGCACTGTGTACATTGCCGACGGATCTAAGCCGCTTGCTGTTATTTTTACAACGGGAAACATTCTCCTAAAATACATAAAACGAATAAATGTTTAAAATGGAAAAATAATATTCATAAACAAACTACAAACCTCCCATTTTTGGTGACAATCATCTCATTAATTAAGTTTTGAAATCTACACCACAAATCCCGGTCATCTAGCACCACACTCAAATTCCTTTCTAGATCTGGACTTTTGTTCATATTTCCCAAGTTTGTAAGGTTTGTGGCTCCCATCTTCATTTTGTGGTCCTGATCTTCGTCTGTGTTCACTGACATTCCAATCAAATTTGGTTCAATAGCTGATAGTATGTAAGATGTGCTCATCTCAGGAGGGAGAACGATGTTTTCTACAATGAAATTATAAAGAGCTTTTATTAATGTGAACTTTCATACAAAGATCTTAAGGGTCAACAAATCTAGTTATGTTACTTAATTTTATTGTTTGATTGCCCAAGTTCAATCTGAGTTTTCTAAGCATTGTTGAATGAAAAGCTTATTTGGCTAAAGAACCGACAAAATTATGACCAGAAAATTTACATCTTTTATTGGTTGTTGGCATAGCAGTAGATGATAGATGGTGATAAAAACGGGTGATATAAAATGAAAGTGATAAATTTAGTATACCTATAATTTTCAGTCAATATTTAAATGATTAATTTTCACTATAATGTTCCTTATTATGCTGTGGTGTTGTGGACATTGTGAGGAAATGGATCTTATCAGTTTCTTTACTTAAAGAACTGCTACTTGGTTGACTCAAGTCATTCCACCTCAAACAAATTTCATTTTGAAATTCATCTAAATAGATAACGATAACCCCAAGAAGCAATATTTTTATCTCAAATATCAGTAAATCACTTAAAACAATTTTAAATATTATGATCTTTTAATACTTTGCATCTCATACTGTCAAGTTATCTACCGTCGGCTTTCTCAGAAAATTTCAACCGAACCGTATTGCTTCTGGTTGTTGTATAGCGGCCAACGACGTTATTCCAAGTTATACTTTTAACAAAGTCATAAAGATCTCAGGCCAATAAATGTTTATAACCGTTGGAATGTAGTATTTTCATGCTAAATTAATTATTTATTTTATTTATGATTGTGCAAACGCGTTCAACTTATATTGGGGTTTCATGCTGCGCTACATTAAAAATTATTAAAATAATATAAGATTGAAAGACCGAAAAGTGCGCGAAAATTAGCACTTAAAGCTAACTTTGAGTCGTTTATCGTTTCAATTTGCAAGATGCAACTGTTTTTCAGCATAATTATTTATTTATTTATGCGATCTTTATGGTGAATTTCGGTTTTTCACAGATTTATATTAATTAACCGTTTGAATCGAGGAATTTTGGGCGAATATGCATCAAATTTGTGAGCAGATATATGTAATAAGAGACTTCAATGACGCAGTAAGCAACGAAACTTGATTGATATAGATATTTTCATGAGCAAAACAAATTTAATGGTCTATTTAGGTGAAACATTTACTAAACAAGTTTAATTTTTAATAATTTTGATTTTGTTGAATTTACATTAACTTGATCTTCAAATAAGATCCTTGTCTTTGCTTGTTCTTTGAAAAACTCCGACGGATTTGTCTCCCCACATCTCTTAATATTAAAAATAATTAAACATTCCTGCTGTTCTCTCAGCCATTCAAATTTAATTTCATATTTTAAAATATTTAAAGATGTTTCTTGTATCATTTTTGTATTTCTTAGTTGGGCTGACAAACACCGAACGACCACATTAGCTATTTACACAAATCATGAGAAAATATTTGTTCACGTCTCTCAAACATTAAACTGAGTTTTTTCCTCAATTTCCAAGACTGTATTTCTCTGATTTCTTAAATATCTTTTGAATGTTGTGCTCTTGACTGTTTGCTTTGTAATAAAATTGATTTCTTTAACAAATCATTTTGAATTTGAATCACGGAAAATGTAACAGTAACATTGAATTTAATTTGTTGGGCAAACTTGAAAGTTTTGTTGACTTTTGTTGAATTATATATTTTCGGTGTGGACTGCAGAGTTTGCTCCAAATATTTGAGATGATTTTCTTGTAGTTAAATTCGGTTTAATAAAATAAATTATTGAAGTTGCTCTCCGCCATTTATCTGACAACATCACAAAGTATACAAAAAATTGAATTCAACTCTATCATTAAAATGTTCCATACACTTTTACTTGCACTGATGTTGTTTGCGTGATCATGGCGACACATTAAAACATTTCAAAACAAAAGCAATATATATTCTGTTTGTTGTGTTTTTTGATGTTTACGTGGAGTTCTGTCCTCCCTCTCTTTCCCATGATTCTCATAAACTTATTAATATTTGCTGTTTTGAATTTTTCCAGACTTATTCAATATTTTTAAAGCACTTAAGGTAAGAAACCTTAACTGATCTCCGCTTCATTACTTTATTTGCAAAATGGCTGGAATTTTTTACAAAATTTCAAGCTTTTGTTATTGATCTTTCATTGGTCAATTCTCGATTTTTTGGAATAAAATGTGAAGTGAGTTAAGTCATGTGTGGAAGCAATTTTTCGTATTCAATTTAATAATCAAGTCAATTTTTTGATGTTTTGTTGTTTTTTAAGCAAACTCATAACTTTTTAAACAATAAATTCACTTTAGAAACCAACAAAATGCCTAGACGATCAACTGACCTATGTGTCAAAAACCTACAGTTACAAATGTCTACGATATCTACTGATGGACAATGAACCAAAAGTCGAACCTTCATGGAAAATCATTTGAATTTGTGGACACATTCAATTGTTAAGTTAACGCATGACCAATGGTTTCAAATTTAATAGGCTCAAAATGATTTTGGCAATAAAAAGAACACATATTTAGAGAACTAATATAGGTTGTAGAATCAATTGTAAGTATCTAGAAAACCTTTATTAATATAATACTAATTCGATCCCTTGATGGACCATTCCACCAAAACATTAAAAACTTAAAATTGATAAGGAAATTGAGACTTAATCATTCTAGCATACCTCCCCAGACAACTTAAAACAGTTTTGGACAAATTTGGTGTTACTTGTGGTAGGCTCATAAAAACACACCATAATCTATCAAAACAAATTTATGTTAAATTTATAATCTCGCACTTTCAAATAAGCTGACCGTCAAATTAAACGGTTTATTGACTACATCCAAATTAGTATTCCTAATTTGCTAATTGATTACGAAATGCTTTAATGCTAGAAATAGTTAAACAGTGTAAATATTTTATTGAGTGTGTAAATATGATACTTTTGGTGCTTCATTGTTTCACTAAAAATCTGATTTTATTTGTTTCATTTTGAGACCATGGATTGGTTTGCATGGTATTCCACCATTATGTATTTTAAAATCAAATCAAATATACAATCAAAATATTTAAAAATAATAATATTCAAATCTTCTTTACATAATTTTAGTATTCTCTATATACGTTTGAGCTACACGAGCTGAAAAGTATTTTCAAAAAATATTGTTTTCCTGAAATAAATTTGTGGCTTTTATCATTTGTTGGCTTTTTCCATTAATTCGTGACTCTGATGTTTGTGAAACTCAAATTTTATATTTACTTAAATAAAAAAAATATATATTATTTTCTTAAATTGGATTTGTTCGTCTGCAGCCACAGAAATTTAAAGGTATGGTTTGACTGGATTTGGACGCAAATTGTTGACCGAATGGTTGGTAAAATGAAGGTCATTTGAGAATTATGTAGTCAAAATACTACATATAATTTATTTTGAACTATTTGAAGAGCAAAAAGCTGTATATCTATATATTATGAATGTCGAACATTATTTTGCAATCGATATCAATTACTGGCCATAATTTCTAAATAATAACCAGCTCTATTGGCTGGTAATTGATATAAAATAGATGGTTGCATTTCAAAAAGCCACCATTTCTCTTGAGTGACTTTTAAAATTACAGAATATCGAGTTCCAATAATCAACGAAAAATAATTTGTTTGGTTTAACAATATATCGATGTTCTTGGTAGAGAGCGTAATTAAATTTTCAACGTTTCTTCATTTGTCCAAAACTGAACCAGTTCCAAATAATTTGAATGAATTAAGTAATTAAGTTAAAGTTTTAATGGACTGAAATATTTTAATATCTTCCAGCAATGGTTTTAAGATGTTATAGCGTTATGGTTGATGAACACATGAGCTGTGAAGCTGTGGGCTTCGTGATTTACTTTAATTTTTAATTGATTTTCTTGGAGATTTTTTTGTCGAATTTTTAATTGCTCAAGATATTTATTTGTTCTTGTTTTCTTTGAATTTATACGTGATTCATTTCTTTTATAAACAGGGTTCCGAAATTTTTTACTGTTGATGGATTTATATATTTTCCAAGAAGGTTGGACGCGTCAATAATACTCAAATGAGAATCACTCTTTGACTTATTTTGAGGTTATAGATAAATAATGTTAAAATAGATAAGATCTAATGGTTTGTTCTGGTGATTATTAAAGTTTATTTACTCCTAGAAATCTTTTTGTTTCCAGGTTTTTTAAAAACACTGCACAAAGATCATTGTGGCAGCTCCAAACAAATTTTATTTGCTGTGGTTGGAAGCTGTTTCTCTTATCTGAAAGCTAATCTCTCATTTATAATTCGCTTCCCATTTATTTGGTAGCATTTCACGAATTTGTGTTATCTCGTGTTTGCAGTTGAAAATTTGTAAACTTGCGCTGCAAATTAATTTATGAGGCATCAAATTCACCAAAGAGCATTAATATTTTTTCAAAAAGCGTCAACATTTATTATTTGATTGGCGACATTCAAAGGTCTTGTTCGTCAAAAAATTATTTATTTTGCGCAGTCTTGTATTTAATAAAAATTATGTACAATCAAAATATAAAATGCCACAAAAAAAGTTTCATTTCAAGAGCTGATATTTAAAATTTGAATGATTGAATGACAGCGAACACAAAAAAGTTCATAACAATTTTTGTCTTCAAGAAATTATTGTCTTTTAAAATTACAATTGAACAGTTAAAAGACTTTAAAAACGCTTTAAAATGTATATTGTTTTAAAACTTTTCAGGAAAAGTATTGTGATTTGTACACAGGATTGTTCATAAGTTTTGATTCAATTTCGACTAGACAAGACTGAAGGCAAATTTGAAATCCTTTCCATTTTAGGCCGGTTTAGATCTTCAAATAATTTTTTTTAATGAAATGACTTATGCCTTTAGGGTTTCAGGTGACCAACCATACCGCAAACCAGTCTCAACTTCTGACTCACTCCATATTCACAAAACAAAATTTGAACTATTCTATTCTTTCAGTCAAAAAGCCGAATAAATGGTTTAACAAAAAACCTCTTAAGATTTGTCGGTAAAATATATAAATTGGACACAATTTAAGAAGGTATACAAGGTTTACATCGAAACCAATGAAGTAAAAAAATTGAGAGAAAAAAAACTGAGCGGCTGCAATAAAACCATAAAACTTGTATTTATTGTTCTCATTCGTTTAGGAAAGAAATAATAACAATAATGTGATAATAACAATATTGGAAGGACGATTGAATCCTTTTAAAGTTTGCTTAGTAAGAATTAGTATGGTTTGTAATTCTATGCAGTTTCAGGAGCAAATTATTATTGTTTGAAAAGAGTTGTCTAATGTTTATGTTTTTTCTTATTTTAATGATAAATAATGATTTATCACATTTTTTTTAGCTTATGACTTTGTAGCAATATAAAGATCATTGAATAAATATGAAAGACTTAACATAGTGACGAATACACTTGATATTACTCCGACTTCGCGTTGAACCTAAGCCTCAATAACAATCTAAATATCTCAATAGACACTAAAACGATTGAAAAACTTATAAATGGGCAAATAAACTTTTACTATTCTCCTATAATTGTAATTAATATGCAGAGTTTCTCTACGTTTCTTGGATTTTTGAACTAAAAAATGTTTGATTTTGGAAGTTGCTTTGATTTATCACAAATTGGGCATAATATAATTCACTAAATGTGTAAAATCAAATGAGAAAGAATATTTTGAGATTCATTGGATTAAGATTGGGAAACTATCAACACTACCTTATAATCTCGATAGAAGAGTAAGTCTGATTTTAGGTTAATTGGATTAATTGGACTGAGATGAAACAATTCAATCCAGTTAAAGTATACGTGAAATCAATTTTCATTGTTCTTTAATCGATTTATTGACATCATAACGATACGTTTCCCGCGACAAGCACTCTGAGATTGATTTGGAGGTTTGGAATCGATTTATCAGACAATTGATAAATTTTAAATGTTTCCGTCATGCAAAACGCTTTCAAAATTTTATGGCGTCATTAAACATTTTTAAAGGGAAAACTTTCAAATATTACTTACAATATTTAGTTTTACACTTTCTGATATATTTTTTGGTTTTCCCTAATTTCTTGGCAACTTTTTGGTAATTTCAGCTTTTCGAAATCCAAATGTTCACTATTTTATGAAATTTTGTTGATGATGAAACTTTTTTTTTTTTTTTTAAATTTTTCGTTATTGCTGAGATACACTACAAACACAAATATTTATTTTCATTTCCAACTAATTTATTTGCGGCAAATTTTGGTTATCAAATCACAATTCAAATATTATCACACCTTGCTCTTTTTGATTTAAATTTTTTGCACAAATATTCCTTTTAATTATTATTATTTTTTGCCACACTGTTATTGCACCATAGACAATTGTGAGCTCTACTTCTCTATATGTCGCTACACTCGACACCACAAGACTCAAGCGCGTGAAAAAATAAAATAAAAATGAACGCCATCAGCAACATCGAAACATCAACTGCACAACTAGTAAGATTCGACAGACAAGCAAGACGATGAAAGAGATTTATTTTTCTCTTAAAAATGGTAAAACTCAAGAAAAAAGCTGAAAAACCATCAATCTATATAATTGTATGGCTGTGTTTGCCAAGTATTGCAAGTATTGTGGAGTATTATGGAGTATTGCCGCGTCTTGCTTTGTGTTGTTGAGGTATTTCAGTATTTTTCTGTATCTTTGTAACGACTAACGAATCAAATATCTTTTTGAGTGAAAATCTGAGAAACTCAAGAAGAAAACCAGAGCTTAAATAAGTGTTAATGAAGGTAGAAATCATACAAAGTGAAAATATTGTTCCCAGGTTGCTTGAGCGAGAATATGATGGTGTGTTGAGGCAGGGGTGAGAAAGTTTTTTTTTTTTGAAGTTCCGTTTATCAAAACTTTATGTAAACTTTTTTTATTTTTTATAAAAGTTTTCATGATATCAGTGTCAATCTCAACTTTCAACTGAATTCTTAAGATATACCATAAATATTGAAAAGACTTTGACATTAAATTTTTATTAATAAATTAAAAAAATCATTCCAAATCCCTGCTTTTCCGACACTTTGCGCATGTAATTCATGTTGTGTAAAAAACCCAAAATTACAACAGGTATAACAACAACAATCAATCAATGAATTTGTGCTTTAAAAAAAAATTAAACAAAACTGAAAACTATAAGAAAAAACTAAAAAACCGAAGTTTAAATGATTTTTAATTTTTATGAGTTTAGTGCAATCATATATTTCTTTGAATCTCTGAATTTTCTGCCCGTTGTTGAAGCATTCAGTGGATTCTCCTCGGAACTTTTTGTGTGCGTGTGTTTTATGACATTATTATTGAGATGTTCTTTTGAAGTTTATTATATTCGGAATATGAACAAGAAACACGCTGCTTCTTTTGATGATTCAAAGTTTAGCGATTTTATGGCCTTTTAAATCTATCAGAGCTGGTTTCATGGATTTTCTTGCTGGTGGATTATGATTGTTGCTGATTATTATTAAAGGATTCAAAGAATTGGGAATGTAACTATTGATTTGTTGAATATTTAAGAAAATCTAGATTTTTTTCTTGACTGGAAACATTTTTTGATCAAAATTTGAAAGATTTAGCACTTAAAGAGTTCCACTTTTTGAATCGTTCAAAGATCTTACTGTTTTAAGTTCTTCAATTTTAAGGTAGAAAGCTCCCTTATGATTTAACTTTATTATTTAATTTTCAAAAAACCCTCAATATCAGCTACAAACTAATAACTGTAAATACCAGCTCCTGGACCTACCTTAAGTATTGCCCACATACTCATCATATAAACCGATTGATTAATACAGTCTTTTCACAACTGATTATGATTATTTTTATTTGTGAATTATAAACAATTTACATTTTTTCGTGAACCAGCAAGGCAAACACTTGGGGGATCACATCAATAAGGCACTTCAGGCGGCATTAGAACTTTTAACATTTATTTTAAGAATAATCACTTGCCTGTTTATTGTCTTAATTTGATGTGTAAAAAGTTTACACAAACTATTTTCATGATAATTTGTATTGGAGCTTGTAAAATGATTATTACATTTAGAGACAATAAGTTGTCGCAGGTTTTTGTGAATGAATTTTAGAGATTTTTAGGAATTTTATTTTTGATAATTTCTTAGGCATACAATAAATAGCTTGGGATTTATTGTTTAACAACTATTTCTCTTCGACTCCCACAACTTCGTCTATTTAATACCTAGGTGTGCAATATTTCGATCAATATGTAATAATTGTATGTCATAAATTTTATAGAGAAATCAATAATTGTAAAAATATTTAAAGGACAGTAAAGGCAGGGGTGTTAAGATGTTTTAAGTTTTAAAAGTCTTATTTCAATAGATTAATGTTAATATGTTTATGATAAAATGTCTTTATTCTTTAATATGTTCATTGGCTCAGATTATTGGAATTTTTCCTAAGTAATACGCAAACAAGCATTCCAAAAATTTCATTTTAATTCATTCATAAATATTCAATCTTACCTGATGATCGATACACCAATAAAAATCAACAACACAATAACATAGTCATCTGCCCTGCAGATCGTATTGCTTGTTGCTTGCGAATACATCACGCCCATTTTCTTACGGCTGACTGGCTACTCCCATTTTCTTGTTAATCTCATTTTATAAATAAATCTTTTTTTGTCTTGGCTGTACACATTCAATGGCTGTCTATTTTTTCAGGTCTGTTTGCTGTACAAATAAAATTAATGTGTTCGAGCACTTGTTGTTTCATAATATAACTTATACTTGTATATATGTTTAATGTTCGATATTGATATTTTGCAATTATTAATGTGGAAATGATTTCTCAGAAAAATTTATAAACTTTTTTGTGTAATTTACTAGAATTTTAGATATTTTGATGAGAGAATAGGTATTATTAAAATATAAGATAAATCAATTCATTCATAAACTGCTGTTATACACCGGAGTCATACTCTAATGATTCGAACATAATCTAACATTGATGTGTTGTATCCGGAAACAATGATAAGTGTGAATTTTCAGATGCAAAACTATATTATCTACTTGTTAAATACATGTTTCAAACTTTTTAAGTTGCGATAAATTATGATAAGAATCAAATTTGATAAGTATATGGAAGAAGTATCATGAAGAAGTTCTGAAGTGATATTGACCATGGCTCCTTCAGATTCTCTTTTGAACAAATATTTTGGAAAGCACCCAAGATCTTCAATAATCTCTACAATCTCTCTGAAGTATTTTTCCCAAGCAACAAGACAAACCTGAAACTTCTCAATACATGTTTTTATTGCACTTATTATAAACATCAAACACGCCGATGGCTTTTTTATTATCCATATCCGGTTCTATGAGTAAGTGTTCCATTCAGCCAACAGACTTGCTTCAATGCTTTTCACCTAAGAAATCATAAGCTAAAAGTTTTTTCTTACCTCTCACCAATCTGTGTGTCTGGATATCTCATAATTTTCCAGTATTTTGTTTGAGTTGCAGGTTTGAACCGTTTCTTCTTTTGTTTGAAAATCATTTAAAATATAATTATAAGCAAAAGAACAACAGCGACGAAATTGTTTTTTCCAAGTTTCTCTGCTTTTTTTGAATGACTTTAGTGAGAAAGTAAAAAATTTAAGGCATCATAAAGAAACGAGATGCATTTCAGTGCATGTAAGTTCAATTAATTTATAAAAATTTTAGAAACAATAATAAGATGCGGTCTATTGTATGATTTCAATTGATTTTTAAAAATCCCACAATCAAAGCTTTTGTTACAATTGTTCGATATAACGTATTGAGATACATCAACAACGCGGTTTGATCAAATCCTCAGAAATTTTATAGCAGCGCAATGTTCCTTTACATTCAAAGCGAAAGAACTAGTAACCGTTTGTTTAATAAAAGTCTAGAAAACTTTTGAAGATTTCTCATAATAAAAATTATTTCCGATCAAACCTCGAAAAATCGAATCAAATCCCAATAACTTTTTTAATTATTATTAATGGATCATATAAATATCTTCAATTGTATATTAATACAATTAATACAATTGCGAGAAAAACTTTTTCTGAAGATTTTATAGTTTTCTTTTGATTAATATGAAGATTTATTTTTTAAGCTTTTTAAATTTTTATTGATAAAGAAAAGAAATATTTTAAATCAAAGAATAAGAAGTCGGTTTATGGCTCAAACACCGGGAAAAAATTGGTGAAATACATGAATTCAAGTTTTCGGCACTTTTTACATCAAATCAAAAATGCTTGCTGCCAAATATTCAAGGGTGTTATAGTGAAAGGAGTGTTTTCATTCAAATGAACCGTTCTATGAATCTTGTTTTTCTTTTTGAAGCATACATCAATTTGAAATTATATGAATAATATTATATTATACCTCCTTGCATCTTACTGTACCTGGCCAACTAATCGTAAAAATGATGGATGCTGTAATACTCCCAAAACAATACCTGAAGCTCCGAATGCGCTGAAGGCTTTAGCCTGAGAAAATGGAAGAAGAAAAAACAGAAGTTATGATTTTTAAATTCTTTTATGATAGATTATATTTACAATTCCATCGGTCGGCGTCTTTGAGAAGGCAACTATCAAAAGGAAAAGCATTTTTTATTTAAAGATTCCAAGTCGAGTGAAAGATTGAATGATTTTCGGTGTAAATATAACTGCGGCTATTGGATGTATTAATGTTTCAGCGATAAACTTAAATTTCAAAGAATTGAAGAGTCTTTTGTGCAAATAAAGCTAGCTTTGAATGTTTATTATGGAAGATCATTTGGAAACCTTCCATATAATAGAAGTAGAGATAGACGTTTCATGTATTTTGTTCACATTTTTAGATGAATCAAAACTTTTGAGCTTTGGAACTTTGAGACTTGCTGAACAAAAAAAGTAGAAACATTTAATTAAAAAAAAGTTCTCTGATTCAGCCTTAATTTTCTAAAGAATACAATCAGACAATGAGTTGGGTTGTAAAAGTCAGCCAGCAATTTGTGAATAAAAATAATTAAAAATAATTATATCAATGAATTAATAAAATAATATTTCTGCGGTAATTGTTTTTGATAAATTGAACCGGTAAAAGATCTCATGAATAGATTTAAATTATTTATATATTTTTTCTTTCTTCATAAAACTGGAATTTTTTTGATACTTTGAGTTGTCTTAATCTCGATTATGATGAGGATTTGGGAGATCTTTGCGGTTGATCTTTGCCGCAATTTTTCGCCATATAAAGATGACGGGATTTTTCTTGAGCATATTAAGCATTTTAATGTATAGAAAAATTCAACAATTAAAACAGGAAAGTGTTGCTAAATAAATAATGATTTTATGTTAGAAATATCAGTATTGCATTAAAAACGGTTGCAAAAAAACTTCACCTGTTGAAATGATCTGCAAAAAAAGGTCTTAATCTTCGACACGTTTCCTAAACTTACCTCAAAATTCCAACAAACATTATTTCTTTAAATTAATTCTCGAAAAAAACTCCTCAAGCAAACACTGAATCTATCCTCAAATAAAAAGATTCACTTTGTTTGTATAATTTTTTATGTTAAGATTTCTTTAAACTAATCATTCTTGGAAATTTTTTATTTATTCATTTTTTGTGTGTTTTGGTTTCTTCATTTTTAAAAAAGTCTAATAATAATATAATATTTCGCAAAAAATTCCTCAACAAAAATCAAAAGACGATCGCAAGAATTTTATAGGAGGAGGATGAATGACATTCTAAAATTTATTTAGATAATGGTTGTCATCACATTTAATTTATTACAAACCCAAGTTTTTTGAAGATTTTTAAATTTTATGTTCATTTTAGAATTGTCGTCTCGTAAATCCTACTCCCATCTAAATCTTGACCAAAACAATATTTTACATTATTACTTTGTACAAAATAACATAAATACATAACATTCAATCATTATCCGATAAATATACAATATAAAATAAATTTATAAGTTTAAAACTAACAATGTCTTATTTCACTTCTTACTTAATGGTTTTTTCTGATGGAAATATTCACAATCTTTGTTGTATATATAAAAAAAAATCAATTAATATTTATTATCCATGTGTGGTGACTAAAAATTGTTAAATCAGTTAAATGTTGTTTTTTTTTCAAAGTGTTCAAAGAGCAGTGCTCCAACGATGGGAAATATTTACTTAAATTTTGGGGCAGTCGGAGAGTCACAAAGTCTCTAAAAAAGTCACTAACACAGTTAATATGATTCGAAAGGTGGTTTCTTAAAATGTTTAGGTCAATTTAGAGGTTTCAGACTAGCCATCAAGTGACTTGTCAACGCCAAATATCATTTTTGTTTTGGAAAAATATGAGATTTTCATGTTTTACTTACGTTTTTTGGAATTTCGACATAAAATTTAGTTCATAAAATACGGTTGTGATTTTTTTGTGACAAGGTTAAGAATAAGTGGTAGAGTTTTTCAATATAAATTCACAAAAACCTCTTGCACATTTTTATTTTTATACCTTGTTCGAGTACTTCATAAAATTTCATCAAATAAGCCGACCACTGATTTCAAACCTTATATCATATCGAAACATTCTTATTTAGACATTAATTTGAAATGTTTCTCTTTGAAACTTTTGGTTAGCCCTAACACGTGGCGATGAATTACTGTTTGCCTTCTTCTCAAACGCTGAGCCATCATTCATGTCTGAGAAGCGACTAGGCGGCACAATGTCCGTGTAGTTGGGATAATTAGATATACTAAAGGTGGTCTCTTCGTTATGGCTGGAGTATCCACTGGAGCTACGCACGTGGCGTGGCTTCATCAGATTCTGAGAGGACTTGGCTGACTTTCGTGTTGGATAAGGTTGCTTGTGTTTTCGGGAGATGTTCGATGGAGAGTTTTCTGAAGATGATGAAGTTTCTTCATGAGTGTCTGATGGATAAAAGAAAAATAAGTGTTCCAGTTGTGACTGCTTGAAATAAAACTTACCTCTTTGCGATTTATACTTCGCTTGTTTTATAGATTTAGCTGATAATTCGTTGTCAGATTCAGAACCAAGAGTATCATATTCAGTGATTGGAATGTGTAGGGTAAGTATTTTTCTAACTTCAGAGTCAGTGGAGCCTTCTAAGTTGTCGGATTCCAGAAATTGAACATCTTTAAAAATATTTCAAAATATTTAATTGCCTTGAAAGTTCTATTAGTATCGTATCATTTATTACCTTGAGAGTCAGATTCTCGTAGCCTTGAACCAGATCGTCGTACTTTCGTGTATTCTGGTTCTTTGCTCTAATATTCAAATATTGAATAAGTCAGTAAAATATAATAGCAAGATTTGAGCAATACTTACGCGATAATTGTCACCCTTATTTTCGTGATACACAAAAGAGCCTCTTACAGAATGGTAAGGTCCACTGTAAACATTTCCACTATAAGAGCTTTCGCTATAAGTTTGCTTCTGTAGTTGAAATGTTGCATATGGACAAATATCTTCGATGTATTCTGTAATTTAGTTTCATTAAAAAACTGATCTTCATTTTTTTTTTAATCTTACCATTTCCCTCCATTTTGAATTTGGCTGAGTCCACCGAACTGAAGCTTAAATTGTTGTTTTGTACTCGCACTGCCGGGTAAGTTGGTTCGGCATTTTGCTTGCTCACCATATTCGCAATTGACGGCGTTTCGGACATTGAAGAAGCCAATATGCGATTTTGTGTGCTCGTCTCTGCATAGATGGAAATAAATGTTTTAGAATAGGTTTCGGTCAGTACACTTTACACTGTTAAAAATGTTTTCATTTGGAGTATAACATATTAAATTTATCGATAAATTTGTGCAAAGTTGTTATTTAGTTTTAAGTCCTCTTCAAAAAAAATTAATTTTAAGAAAATATCTATATTTTATGATTAACTTCATATTAACAGTGCACAATAAACATACAAAATAACAAACTACTCACTCTTTTTTTTGATTAAAAATACAGTTGCAATCAAGCTCAACAGAATAAACAGCGAAAGAGAGATGGGCAAAATGATTTTGTAGTTCATGTAAAGTATGCTGTCTTCTGGTGGTTGTAACATGTTGTCTGATGTGTAAATTACTGAAATGTTTCAAGAAAAATTCATGAATTTAACAGCAAAACTTGCTTCATTAAATTCTTACGTCCTTGAGCTGTTAAGGTGGTGAAGTTATAAACAGCTATCGTTGAACCTGCATTGTTGTAGGCTGTGACTTTAAGCTGAGGAAAAGATTTGGATTAATTTTGTTAAAACAATGATTTGAAGTTCCCACTTACTTGATACTTAGAAGAAGTCAGCAGATCAGACACTGTAAAAGTCCTCTCAGTAGATGCTACATGATTAGAAATAACATTCCAATGGGAGCGACCGTACAACCTGCATTCTATAACAAAATAAGAAATTCCACAGCCACCATCACCCCAAGAATCTAACCAACATGTCACAGTTGTTGAATTATTGGTGATCATTTGTGAATGCTTCGGTTGCACAGGCACCAATCCTTTGGTTTGAGAATTAACGATATCGCAGGGAAGGCCAGTGCCCACTTTGTTGAAGGCTTAAATTAAAACGAAAGTTTATAAATATATGTTAAGAATAAGATGAGATTTTAGTTAAAAGTATACCTGTAATATAAAGCTGATATTTAGTTCCACACCATAAATTAGCCAAGACATGAGAGTTCTCTTTAGAATCAATCTGTAATTCTTCCCAGTCACCATTATCCTTCTTGTAGTTAATTACATACCCCAAAATAGACGAGCCACCATTATCTTTATCCAACCATTGTAACATCAAACTATCAGTGTAAGTTTCCAAAACAACTAAAGATGGTGGATCTGGAGGAACCCTAACTTTGATACTATATGTAATCTCATCTTTTCCCCAAGTATTCTCAACACTACAAGTGTAATTCCCTTCGTCACCTCTCTGGCAATCTCTAATATAAAGCGTTCCATTTTTCACCACAGATTTCTTGGAGCTAGTTTCTAATGGTAGATTGTCTTGATGCCACATTGTGCTTGGGAATGGATTACCGACTTTTTTGCAATGAAGAACAAGATCATCTTTCCATGGAGTAATGATCATTTTTCCAAATGAAACAATTCGAGCTGGAACTTTGTTGTTTGGTGGAACTGTGACAACATTTGTCTTTTCTCCTTCTCCAATTTTGGTGGATGCAGTTACCCAAAATTGATAGGTAGCTTGCTCTTGTAGACGCTGAGTTTCATGTTGCTCCCAATTTGGACCTAACACTCGCTTATGTGTACCTTCATCGCGTCCTCCTTCAACCACAGCCATGTAGAAAGTGTAACCAGTCTAAAAATTTTGTAAATTAGCAACGATAAAAGATTATAACGATTGAACTTACAATATCTCCATTCCTGAAGCGAGGTGGGAGCCATGAAATAATTATTTTGGTGCTTGAAGAAGGAATAGCTTTTATACTTTGAGGTGCTGATGGAACTGTAAAGATCACTATAAGAATCAGTTAATTCAATAAATCTATTTTATCTTACCATCCTCATGAGTAACACAATGAAACTGTCTTGTTTTAACTCCATCACCAATAACAGTAAACGCCAGCACATTGATACTGTAGTTTGTAAATTTTCTAACATTATTATCAATCGTGTAATACTGATTTGTTGTAGTGGATACAATTGGACTTTTCTCGTAAAGATCTTCAGCTGCCACATAAGACACTTTGTATCCTTTAATTTTGCCATTCTGGCCATCAGTGTTCGGAGGGGACCATGTCACATAAATTGACGTGGAGCTCAAAACATTGCACTTTGGGTTTTCTGGAGCAGATGATGGAACATCCTCTAAGGTGCTGACTATAAGTTCTTTGCTTGTTGGTCCACTTCCTTGGCTGGTGTAAGCTTGCACAACTATTTTATAGGCTGTATATTTGTGCAAGCCCGTTAGAATGACATCACCACCAAAATGTGATTGTACTTCGATTGTCTTGAAATTATATCCTTGAGTTGGAGTAATCTCTTTGGCTTTTGGGTTGGGTACTATTTGGTAGCCAACATAGTATCCTAACAGATTACCATTCCATAGTTCCCGCTCTGGAGCATCCCAAGAAACGAAAATTTCAGTAGAACTTTTGGTTTCCGTTTTCACGTTCATTGGTGGACCAGCAGGAACTTCTTCTAATGTAGTGACTTGGATTACCTCGGAAAATTCAGAGGATCCAAATTTATTGTCTGCTGTGACTCGCACGTGGTATGCTTTGGCTGGTCGCAGCTTGTTGATTGTTACTTGAGATTCTGTTCCTAAAACGACCACTTTTTCAGCATTTTGCCAATTTTCAATTAAAACTTTATATTGTACGATATATTCTTCAATTGGACTATTGCCAGTAAATGGAGTGTTCCATGAAATTTGGATGCTTTTGGATTGCTGTTGATTTATTCGAAGATTTTTTGGAGATTCGGGTACTTCTTGGACTACGAGTTGGATTAAAAGTTCATCCTGACCAAAAGCATTGTTAGCCATACAAACATAAATTCCAGAGTCCTGTCTGTAAGTATGAGAGATCCCCAGCTCAGATACCATACCATCATCTAGAACTTGCTCTCTTATTGAATAGCGGGAGTCGATAGACTCGTCAATATATTGCTGTGACTGCTGAATCTTCCATTTGATATCTATAGGTGTATCTCCAACAATATTACACTGTAAATGCACTTGCTTGCCCTTTGCAATATATACTTGTTTGCTTTTAGCTGTAAAATGAGCTGGTACGTTGATCTTTAAAAATATGACTTTGCTGACACCAGCGCCAATTCCATTTTTGGCCTCGCATAAAAAATGGCTTTGTGAAGTTTTCGAGATTTTCTTAAAATAAATTGAACCGTTTGCATGTAAAGAAATATTCGGCTCGAATAAAAAGTCTTTGTATTCTCCAGGCATGTTGCCGATGGCCTTTCGCCAAGTGATTGTTGGTTTGGGAAAACCGTCGGCTTGACAATTCAATGTCACATCTTGACCCGCTTGTACATTAGAATCTTTAGGCTCTACAATCCATTTTGGCGGCACATTAACTGTTAATGGAACAGTAAATCTTTCGCTTCCAGCTACGTTACTGGCTTGACACGTGTAGTTACCGCTGTGGTCTGATGCAATATGCTCGATCACCAAACTCGTTGAATATTCATCTAATCTTCTGATCACTTCGTTGCCAGTCCCTAAGATCTGTTTATCGTTGCGCTCCCATCGAAAGGAAACAGGCAGATCTCCTTCCAAAATTTGACAAGAAATTGCTGCTCGCATTCCTTCTCTTAACATATTGGTCATTGATTGTATGGGCATGATTTTTGGGGGAACCAAAACTTGAATCTCAACATTTCTTCTGGAAATTTGATTTTGTTTGTTCTGGGCGCTGCAGGTGTATGTTCCTGCATCCTCTAACCTTTGAAGTTGCTCTATGATTAAGGTTCCATTGTTATAAGCTCGTTGTCTTCTGTTTACAGGTAATGTTTGACCATCTACAATAAATATAAATATTTGAAATATGAATTAAATTGTTACATGGATTTCTTTCAACCTCTTTCCCAATGAATTTTATCAATAGGATAACCCGCTACACTGCATTTAATCACTAAGTCTGCACCAGACACTCCAGTGATTTTAGGCATTTCCCGAATAAACGGCACGCCATAAACATTCACCCTAGCACTATGCGACACTTTTCCGATGTTGTTTTGCGCGATGCATGTAAATTCTCCAGAGTCTTCCTCCTTAATGTTTGAGATGTTTACGTGACTTATGACGTCGTCATGTACGGTTACATATTGACCTACTAAAAATCTAGAACTATCTGGGATCTGCAAAAATAAATGCAAAGTATTAGATATGCAAATAATCCGCTCAACACATATAAAATATGAATTCCTACCGGAAATCCATCCAATTTCCACACAAATTGCGGTGGCGGATTTCCCGTTGCTACACATTTCAAACTGACTGTTGGACCTGGTTGCAAAGTTTGTTCAGAAAACCAATAAACAAGTTCTGGTGTTGCGTCTCCTAACTGCAATTCAGCAGTTGACTGCACTTGCTCCCACTCATTGGCCACGAAGCATTGATACATTCCCTGATCCTCCTTCTGAATCTTTTTAAGTAACAGCCTAGGAGGATCTGGAAAAATTTCAACGCGATTGTCATTCGTCAAAGGCTTCCCGTTATGCATCCAAAGCAGTTTGTCTGTTGGAAATCCAGATACAATGCACTGAAACTCAGCATTTTTGTCAACATCCACAGTTTGTACTTGGGGCTGAAGGTGAACAGTCACTGGCGAGGTGACCGTTAACGAGATCTGAATGGTTTCTTCTCCCGCACTGTTGTTTACCCAACATAGGTATTTACCACTGTCTTCTAGTTTTACCTTAGAAAACTTGAGCAAGCCATCGGAAATGACGTAAATTCGATCGTTAAACGAAAGTGGCACCAGTTGATCATCAAATTCTTTAAACCATTTATATGAGGGTGGTGGATGGCCCTGGAGATAAAAAATGTTCAGTAAATATTTGGCACTGTGTGAGATTAAAAAAATCATCTTGCCTGTGCAATACATGACAAAACAATCTGTCCGTTGACGATTGCGTGCTTAGTAGCCTGCTTCTCAACATTTATTCTAGGTTGCACAAATCCCTTCGGCTCCGTGACAATGATTCTACCAGGATATGTAGACATTTGTATTTCTCCAGTCAGCCTATGTTGTGACCGACAGGAGTATGTTGTGTAAGCGTCGCTTGGTCCAGCATTGTTAATATACAAGTCACCGTTAGCCAGCACGTTATATTTGCCTCCAATGTCTGTGTTTGGGTATAAGTGCAATCCATTGTCCTGAATCCACGCGGTGATAACCACAAAATCCGACACGTAGGATGGCACTTGGCACTTCAGCACAGCAGTGTTTCCCGATATTACGTACTCGTCGTGCACTTGCACCTGGTACTTTTGGTTGATAACTGCAATTAGAGAGCGTTTAGCAAAAGTTTCCGGCATGAATGCAATTGGAATGAGCAATTAAAGGCATAATTACCAGCTTTAACATGAACTTCTCTACTTAAAATTACTCCAACTAAATTCTTTAATTTACATCTGCAAAAAATATATAAATTCAATATTGGCAATTTGCGGTCAATTTGTTGCAGAGCGTGTAATTGAATTATGGGAAACGGGTTCGAAATTATTCATGAGTTTTTGGCCAAGGACTGAAGAGTAGTGTAGAATGAACAAAGATTAAAAGATACGTTTTTGAAAATCATAAATTCATAAGCATTTTGAATAATCTATGCAAAGTTTTAAAAATTCAGAAAAAAAAATTTTTTAAATTCCACACTCCTTGGCTACCATAAAAATACATAAAAACCAAAATTTATTAATTCAAACATTTTTAAATGAATTTTGAATAAAATTTGATTGCATAGATTTAATTGATAAAGCAGGGCAAATTTAAGTTTCAACCAGAAATACATTCAAGTATTTCAGAATTATAAAAATGCATATTCCTGGTTGGGAAAGAATAAAAACTGTACAAAATTAATATCATCAAATTTAATCAACTTAATTGAAATCTACGAAAAAAATATACCAAAAAATATGCAATAAAAATTCAGCAACGAGAGCGAACCGAAGAAGATAAATATAATGAACTAGTTACCTATAAACTGAGGCATGGATCTCATGTCTGTACTTTTCAACTGAAAATGGATGAAAAACGAGACTGCCGTTCGACAATACTTTAACTAAATCATGATTATGAACGAGCGGCGACCATTCAACCTGAAAAGTTATAAAGAATTAGAAAAAGGCTCGTTTAAAGCTTTTGTATATGTTAAAAGAGGACGATATGCGTTTTCCTGATCAGTAGATTAGTAAAAGAGATCCTGGTGTGTAGAAAAAGTTTGCAAAATAAATTTTCTCATAGCTCTGAGCTACTGATTTTCATTATCAAATAATTTTTTTTAAATTAAAAAAATGCAGACATTTTTCATTAACCAATACACTTTTTATTTTTTTCTACAAGCATAGTAAATGGATATTCCTCCCTTTCCGTATCAGCAATTAATCGAATAAAAGGAGGCAGCACCACAACTGATGCGCAACATGAGCTTTTTAAATTGAATTCAGCTGAGACTCACCTCGGGATAAGGATTTCCGTGACCGGAGCAGTCCACGAAACCGCCAGTATTGTTGCTAAACTCGATTTTATATGGAGGCTCGTTCAGGAAAATCGGTCCTTGCAAGTCTAGTTGGCTGGTGCCTGAGTCAACATATTTAAAATTGCTATTAGCATAAAATCACACAGAATACAAATAACGGGTGACAAATACTGACCTCTGATGAAATATAGTGTGAGCAGAGCCTTCAACAGGTCTAGCCGGTTTACACCCATTTTCAGACCGAATTTGAACATGCATATCATTCATATCATCCGTTTATCTGGAACATGTTAGGGGGGATCTGTGGCATAAAAATAGAAAATTTGCTTGAACGCTCTCGCATGCTTAAATTGAGTTTTTGCTGCACTCGCATAAAGTTGTCGACTTTCACAAAAAGTTTTACGAATAAAGTTTTAATTAAACCATAATTAATTAGGGGCCGGCTGGGCAATTTGTCTGCAGTTATTTTTTCTGTTTTTTTAGAGGTTTTCGCTTTATAGTACACTTTTTTTTGGAAATTTACAAATTCCGTTTAGATCTTGAACATATTCAAAAATACGGTATTAGAAAAAAATCCATCTACGATAGTTTGCCAAATAAAATCTTGTGCAAGTTCTGAAATATTTTTTTAGTTTCAGAGATTTATGAATTTTTTTAAACTAGCGCAACGAAGCGTGTTTACGAATTTTAACCCAATTTAAACAGCATAACTCACTTGAAAATTTATTTGAACAATTTTGCCGAGTTTACATTTCTAGCCAAATTAATTCTACTACACCGACAAGTGGTTCAAGTGATTCCACTGAACAAATTCATCTAATGGTAAATATTTAGAAGATCGCGTTTTCAAGTATTACGTGGTGCATTGAATGGCTAGGAAACTTTGCTAATATTTTGAGGATTACACTCGGGAAGTTGTTTAAATACGGTATAAGTTTTTGGAAAATGTAACAAGAGGAATTTGGATAGAGATCTCCGTTAAATCAAATGTGATAAAATAATTAAATGTGTTCTCTAGGTAGGTACGGAAATCTGATAATATTGCCAGTTTTCTCAGAATGGTTTAATGTATAAAATATTAATGAAAATTCGCAACAATTTTATAACTTTTCCTACCCGCAATTCATGCTCAACCCTGATGCAACAAACTTCTGCTCTTAATGCAAGGACTGTGATATTTATCCAGCCAAAAACTTTAAAGTTAAATTGAATTTAGCTTATGCAAATGATTTGAATTTTTAAGAAAATACAGAAAACTCGGAAAACACTAGAAAAGTTTCAGAAAAAAAAATACCGGACAGTTTTTATTTGCACAGCACGTTTGGCCACAATTCAGTACAGTGCACTTTATTTTAATTATGTTTATTTACAGATATAATTTTACAGATTTGTACATGGATTTGATATACATTACTCTATAATAAATTTACTCCAAACAAAATCTATAGAAACTATAATTGGAGAACTACACAACTGCATGCACTGCACGCTCGCAAAATATGCAAAATTGTATAAATGTGTGGTCCAACAGCAGCATCACAGCATACGAGAACATGAATAGAAAACTGCGCTTATCAACTCGACATACTCCAAAAAGCTCTACACGCTGCTACACGATTGATGTCGATATTTACGTTTACTATCACATACATTTATCAGTAAAATCGGAAAAAGCGTTCTCCCTGATCAATTTGCTACAAATTAACCCTGGAAGGCTACTGATCCTTTTTCTATTGGTCTTTTTGCCCTTTTGGTAACAATTGCTTCGCTTAACCAGTCTTTTTAAGTCTCAAGAGTAACTGAGAGCTTCATTGCTTTTTCTGCAAACTTTTAAATTCGATGGAATTCAATCAGAGCCAAGACGATTGGTTTGGAAGCAAAAAAGGCATCAAGAAGCTTCAAGCCAAAGAAAAAGGAAATTGAATTTGCTGCAAACTACTTGCCGGAAATTGGATCTTTTTGCAGTTATATTTGCAGTTTTGGAGTTTTGTTATGTTGGCGCAAGGCAAGGGAGTCTCCACAATGGGTTAATAGTTTTGTTAGTAAAATTTTTACTATCAAAATACGAAATTACGTTTCGGGCCAACTGGCATGCGCATCGATCCAGTGTGCTCGAGTACCAGCCACAGCACACATTTTGGAGATTTTTTTTATATTTTTAATTTTTGGGATGTTGGAGATAAAGTTTGCCCGTTTTTCCACTAAATTATAAAATATGTATTTTGAATTAACATAAATAATTTGCGAAAGATTTTCGTGGAATTCCAGGATAAAATTTTTTTAACGGAGGCGATAGAACTTTTTTGGCAAATTTTTTATGGAAAAAGTTTTGGTATACACAACAAGGATTTTGGCGAAAAAGAAGGATGAACATGTATTATAGATAGGCTCTAATTACCTTTTTCAGAATTTTAATAGTATTTTCGAGCTTTAAATGTTTGATTTTCGTTTTCAAGGAGCTCGAAAATAGGAAGGAGATTTTTTGATATTTATTAATTTTGAAGTTGTGGATTTATGGACAGGTGATAAAAAAACTTATGTTTCCGTGATACAATAGTTTTGAAAATATTTGAATTGGATCAAGGTTTGAAAAACAATTGTAATCTCAAAACATTGATTTATCATAAAATGTTCGAAATCACCATATTTCAGGCTAGATATAGTTCATCCTCTCAAATCGCTCTCAGCCTTGTCCAAATGGCTTTTTAAAGTAAAAAGTTTGTTGGCTTTTTTTTTGATGGCACGACAATTTGCTTGCTGGCTTCGATGTCATAAAAGCAGCTCTCTTAAGAGCAGCAGATGTACCAATAATAAGAGCATTACTATGTAATTACCGCGTTTTTATGCTTTATCTTGTGCCATCTTTATAGCTCCAGCACCCAAGCTTTATGTGCTGCTCATCTTAGCTGCCTTAATTTATTAAAATGTGCAAAATTTATACGTGAAAATTCTATTGGCAGTATAATAATGTTGTGCAGGTATTTTGGGGTTGTCAGCACTTCTAGAAGTTGTTCATATGGACATTTGTTGCTCTCGCTCTTCATGCCTCGCACGGAAACTTTGAAGCACTTTGGTATTTCAACAATTGATATGCAACAGACAACCCTTTATTTGATGTGAAATAAATTTATTTTTAAAACACACATATTTCTAATAAATTCCTCCAGCAAAACTGTGCGAAGTAAAAGGCATAAAAAGCATAAAGCTCAAATATAAACGAGCACAAAAAAAATGTATATCAACAGAGATGGGACAAAAAAAGGTTTTGCAAAAGAAATCCCAGTCTATAGCCAATAAGATATACGTAAAGAAATACACATAAATTGTTGATAGATTATCGATTTGATGAAATTATTCCTCAGTATTATTTATATATTCGCCTTTCGGATCGTCCTTTTCTAGGAATCTCAATTCTAAATTGCTGAATTTGCGAAAGGAGCTGAATAGATTGATTTTGAATTGTGTTCAGTGATTAATAAATAGAAGATGAATTGAAATGGAGAATCATTCGTTTTAGAGCAGATAAATTTAGACTTTTGTTTAATATGATTAATTCTTGAAGATTTCTTTGAAGATGTTTTGAAGTAAAATCATTTCTTCATGAATTTTTGATTCTCATAGCCCTATATTGAAACATGTTGTCTCCGTAGAGTGCGCAGAGCTCTTTGTAAGCTAATTGTCAATATATAATTTATATCCTTACTGAAATCTTAGGGCAACAAACTGTAAAATGTTGTAGGTATCATTCATTTTAAAAATAGGCTCCATTTAAAGCAAAAAATCAGAATTTTTAATATTTAAATCAAATTTTTTTTATTTTTTCGAATTCCTATTTTTATAAAACAGCAAATATTGAAGTATTGAAATATACCAGCAATATGGCTTCAAACAATAGAAATTCTTAAAAACTGCTGAATTTCAATCGCACTTATACGGGCTAAATCATCATCATAACAAAATTTCTCGTGTTTGATCAATCAATTTGTGAAATAACTCTGGATAAACTTTCTTCGGCAATACATAATACAATGAATCGATTATTCACACCTCACCAATCACCCTTAGAAATATCTGCAGACTTCTTTTTCCAACTCCCCAGATGACAAAACCGCTTCTCTACACTAGTTCTATTTTTTTTTTGTGGATCAGGTTGCAACAGATTATTCTTTTATGTGCTATGGTGGCGTGTTTTGCTGAAGCAAAACAAATATATATTTCATCGACGGCAAAAAAGGAATAATGTCGATACAATGGAGAGAAAAGCTCGTATATTTGAACATATATATCGGGCGAATAAACAGCAAGCTATAACAGAATTTTCAGACAATTGGCAAGCAACAAAAGGAGGCAGAGCGATGAGCTTTTATCATATTTTATTATGATTAGAAAGAAGCCTCGCAAAAGTGCCGGCAGAGAGCATAAATTTTTAATTTGAAATTTGTTTGTTTTCCACCCAAACATTATGGCAAATGGGATGATTCGTCTGGTAGTACGTGGTGGGTACTCTTTTTTGGGTAGGGTTATTGAGTTGGCTGATTAATCGATTGTTTTGTTTTTGAAGTGGAAATTTCTTTAATTTTTGTTGAATTGTTTGAGAAACTTGTTCAAAAGATAAATTTTGTGGTGTTTAGTATTTCATTATTTCAATAGTAAAAGTATGGTGCAAGCTTTTGGAAGTTTTAAGTTTTGTAATTAATCATAGAGCTATCGCTGATCAAGCAAAAATTTTAAGTCAAAAAAATGATGAAGAAACAATAAGCTGATTATGGAATATCTATGCAATACTTCTATAAATTTGAACAAAAACATAATATTGAATCTTTGAGTTTATTATTGTTTGCATTTGAGTTTTATCAATTTATCATACAAAATTCATGTATGTTATTACATTTTCCCATTTTTTCTGAACGTTGAAAACTTCACGAGCTACGAAAAACCTTAGAACTCGATTAAATTTAATGGATGGAATGGAGCAACGAATTAAATGAGAATTACGAGGAAAATTATGACAAATTCTTGTCATTTATGTAATTTCCTGTAAGACACTTTTTCATAAAAAATCTGCTATATTAAAGAAGGTAATAAATAATAGAAAAATAATGCTTTGAATATTTTAAGTGGATGATTTTACACTCCGATAAATAATAATTCCTGCTGTTGATTTTCGGATAAATTTTTATTTTACTTGTTCAAAGAAATATTTACGATAAAGCATCAATTTGTGATAAATTTACTTCACAGGTCCTTATCTATACGTATACGCACATTATCCTCACTCATGTACAGAATGTCCAAATTCAACCTGATTCTTTTCGCTAAGCAAAATAAATTGCAGCATTACCGTTTAATAAGAATTAATGAAGCATTCTGCCCTTGAATCAAATCAGATTTGCTGGATGAACTGCGTTAATCAATCACCATTCACAATTGCTAGGCCGCCATCAGCAGCCGCTCAGCCAAAAGATTGTGCTGGCAAAACATTTTTGAAAAGGGATTTCTAGGCAGAAAAATCTCGATATCATTTTAGCCCCATTCAGAATCAATCACTCGTCTCAGCGGCAGCGATAATAATGGAAGAGAACCCTTGGTACGTGAATGCTGTACGCTTTTTAGAGAAAATGAGCGCCTTTCAACTCGCATAATTAAGCCGAAATGGAAAAGTTTTTGCGGCAAACAAGCGAAAAACTTTTCCACAACATTTCCAATTTACCTAATCGTGCACCTGAAGCACGATGACAATAATTTCAGTCAGTTTTGAGAGTTGAGTTGAGCAAAACTCGACGAGCGACAAAAGTCCAAAATATTCGTTGCATGGCAAAATACGTAAACAAGAAGACTTGGATGTGCAGAAGGGAGTAATAAACATAAATAATAAATTCCTGTACATTTTTACATTTTTCTACGGTTGAAGGCAAAGGGGAGCATGTTGATGAGTTTTTCTTGGATTGATATTTATGAGCATCAACTGTTTACCCCAATAAAAGTGTCTAATGAAAGAAATTGTGTGGGAAAAGGGTAAAACTTTAACATATTTCTCGTATCAATGAGACTCTTAAGACTCTTTTTTATGACGCTAAGCCATTTTAAGTATAAAGTTGTTTTTACTTTGTAGAAAACTCTTCAAATGTCAATTAGCAAATTATATCTTCCAGTAAATACAAAAAAATATGATAAGGATCGGATTTGCTTCGGATTTAATAAAGTAACATAAATAGAGTTAGATAATACTTATTTCGCAATAATGCATCTTTATTTCTCTCCCATTTTTTTAAAAAAGATATCTATTTAAAATTATGTTTATTTATTTATATTCTTCCTTGATTAAGTTTTCAAAATCAACTTAAATCAATTCAAAGAATCTTCTCTCCCCCTCCAACTTTTTCCATCACTTTACCAGATTTTTAATTACACTCCCCTGCTTCTCGAAAACTCATTGTTGTTCTCTGTTGCGGTATGTAATACGATCCCCCACTAGAAACAACCAGGCGGGCATCTCATTGCCAAATGAAGTTTGAAATTTATTTTTTTCGTCAGCTTAATTGAAATATTTTCTGAACAATTTTACCTCCACAAGTTTTATATTATTCTCATACCTTTCGGCAACAACAGACAGCGCAATTAGCAATCTGCCACAGCGAAATGGGGAAATAAAACTTCTAAGAAAATGGATCTAGAGAAAAAAATTATTTTGCAAAATGGGTTCGATGAGTATTCGAAACATTTGGATTGTATAATTTATGTAAAGCACGAAATGTTTTAAAATTCATCTCAGACTTGTATCACATACAAGTATACAACAATAATTAAAGGCACATTTTGATGTAAGATTGTACCGCATAATGAGCTTGGTTATATGTATGCTACTATGGTATGGTTGGAGTAGGGTCTGGTATGGAATTAAGGCCATGACGGCTTTTGGACACTTTTTGATGTTTTTAATTTGTTCCAGATTTATCAGCTTTTAGGATCTATTGTGTTAACATTTTGGAATGATTTTTTATGGAAAATACAGTGGTTTAAAAAGAATATCAAACTTTAAAACAATTTTTCCATTTAATGATTTGCCTTCAGTTAAAATTCAATCAGCTTTAACATAAGGCGCTTAATTATTAAACTTGTAAGATTATATTTCCATATTTTAATTTGGAAATTCGCAGTCCCTGTGGAAAGACTAATAATACCATCCAATCAAAACCTTCTTGTTCCACACAAAACCCACATTTCAATAGATTTTAGTCAACTTTTTCGCATCACATCCTCTTACCCCCAATTAAAAAAGAATGCCCCACTTTCGCATAAACTCCAATAAACTCCACAAACTCCCTACAGCTTCACACGCATTGCGAGCTCTTCTGCTTCCTCTAGGCCTTTTGTGATTTGTCCCTGTTTTCAGTGTTTTGTAATCATTCAATATGATTTTTTATTCATTAAAAAAGTCAAACACAAATATTGGTTAGTGTTAGTGTTTGTGCCTCCAACCTCCCCAAAAATATCGTAGTTTTTGCTGGTTGCAAAGAAGAGGGTGGAGAGGCTTGTATGCAAAGTTGAACTCTGAAAAATTTTAAATTGCAAAAATTTCTGGAAAATTGCAAAAATATCGGGAGAGTCTGAATAATTTTCTTAGAAATCTCAGGAATAATTCAATTTGCCCTAGAAAATATTTGCTGTCTCTGAATAATTGAGTTTTCTTCCATTAATTTTAAATATTCCTAGCAATTATAAATAATTCTTTCTTAGATGCAAACTCTTGTAGAACTTGTAGCAAATATGCTCCTAATATTGCCGCTAATACATCAATAACAATTTATTGCCAGTGCACAAGATTGCCAAGATACAGCGGTGATAAAACACATTTATATCCCCATTAAAATCTCCAGCTATTCATCTTCAAGTACCTTTTGTATTATTTCTGCCTGCACTTTGCAATTGCTGCAATTTTGTACACTCTGTTTTGCTTTCCCTATCACAAATTCACAGAATCACACAATCCAACAAAATCACTGAAACTGTCGTGCACCGCGATAAAACTTCACGATAAATTGTCTCCTTGAACTCCTTGGCTTGTCTTCTTTTCAAGAAATTTTTTCTGGTATTTTTAGAATATTTCAGTCTTTCCGAGAAAGAACCACTAATGACTGTTAACTTGTAACTTCTCAAAATCTCATCTCAAATTTTGCTCGACAATGATTCAATGACTGTTAGATTTTTCATTCACTGTTAGCAATTACAATTAAATTCACTGTTGGCTCAGTAATTACTTGTGATGGCTCAATTTTGCCCGTCGTTGAGCCCGCCAAGCCACTCCAATCGAATTTGGCACACAGAATTTAGCAGTAGATTAAGACGAAATTATCGATTTTGATTAGTCGAGTGGATGAAAAATTGCACTGCACTTTTTTACACTCGAGAATATTTTATTTGAACAAAAAAATATTTGATGATTAATTATCTTTGCCTTTTGCTCAACAAACACTTGAAGCACTCAAAGGAGACGCGAAGGAATGTGGCCAGTAATACTCGCTATGGACCGTCGCTAGTGAGATATTTGGTGGAAATACATTTTCACACCGGTTTGCTGATCTTAAAAAAAGTTACACAATGATATCGATTCACACAGCATCCCAATGCGCAAGTACCGATCTGTAATCAGGCGAGGATTCTGATGTGTAAGCTTTTCCATTCATCGCGGGCGCCTTTTGTGAAGCTTTTGGAAATGGAGCCAGAAATTGGGGAATTGAGAGGTCTTATCTCTATTGGGGGAAAAGAAGGGTGATGATAGAATATTTATAATCGTACTTGTGTTCGTTAATCGATGGATCATTAATCGAGGGATTTTTTGGTTTTATTTTAATATGATTTTTGATCAGAATAGATAAAAACAATCTGAAGAAAATCATTCCATGAAAAATTAAAATTCGTTTAAAGATCCAAATAAAACCTCACAAAGTATCAAATAAAACTTATAATTAATACTTCACTAAAATCGATTCAAAATTTATCAAATTCGCCTTATCAAATAAAATTTCAACAAAAAAGTGCTGACTATCTTTTCTTCCGCTAAACTTACAGACTCGCCTTTTCAGTTGATAAATAAATAAAATCTTCCAAATAAAATATTCAGTTTATCCCCAAAAAAGGTCCTCCTTATCTAATTCAGCCCTGCTACATTTTTGAATGAATGTGAAAATGTGAAATAGTAGGTTCCTAGTACTCGAATGTGTGCGGTGCAGAGAAATATTTTTATCTCCCAAAAATGAGATAGCTTGAATCACACATGTGCATAAATACATAGTATTTTTTGGGGAAAAATGCATTCATGTGAGGCGAATGGAGCCAGCACATATTGGAGCAGCGAGAACCAGCATGTCAGACGTGGTTTTTGCATTATATTATATTTTTTTTCAGATTGCGTGGCAGTTTTAAACTTCAATTAAAATGTTTATCCACCGGAATAAACATATTCGCGTTTTTTTATGTTTGCTTTATTTTTGCAGGTACATTGTAGTCAACTTTCGATAGAATTGTTAATTTAAGACAAATTATTTTATGTTTCATTATTAACGTTGAAAAAGGTTAAAATGTTTTAAAATATTCCTAATATCATCATTACCTTAATTTTCATTCATTTGCATTATTTCAATAGTACAAAATCTAAATTATTTAAATGACTGGAGTTAATTCTGAAGTGTTTTTGATATTTGAGTCGTTTTCCTAAATTTTTTACAATCGCTCACTAATAGAGTTGTAATGGAATTCTTCCAAAATGAAAAGAATGTTCTATAGCTAACTTGAACTAAGCTCATTGCAAACTAATGAATCGTATAAATTCCTTAATTTGAACTGAATTTTCATTAATTGAGTAAGCTTTAGATATTCTTTTAATGAATGCGATGAAATCCTTATTTTAGTTGTATTTTCCTCGAGGTTGAATGATCAATAATGATAATTTGAGAGAATTAAGTTTTCATCAGGTTTAAATATATTATCAATTCACTTAAATTAGTGAATATTCTCATCAAGCTACCCAATAAAAATTCTTCAAAGGTTTTTCGCATAAAATTTCCCGGAAATTCCTCAAACGTAATTCATGAATGAAAATCATGAAAACGCGAACTGTTTGTAGAAACAAAAAAAAGCAACAAAAAATTTCAATCAATTTTCATTTGGCCAAAGTTAATGACCGTGCAAGGGTATATCGGGTAATTCATGTAATTACAAACGAGCACTAATTCCATGTGGAATATTTAAGCAGATTTTTTAATTTAAAAATGGCAAACTGCTCG
Organism: Parochlus steinenii; assembly: GCA_038502155.1. NCBI lineage: Eukaryota > Metazoa > Arthropoda > Insecta > Diptera > Chironomidae > Parochlus > Parochlus steinenii. The sequence goes on along the minus strand of JAXCIN010000034.1, from coordinate 1,688,523 downwards.
CAAAATGCGTCCCTTTCTACCAATTACTGCCGAAAACTGCCTAACGATACGACTAACCGTCGCTTTACACATTTACCCAGAGCATTAGACTAAATTTCTTATTGGGCCATTCAAGCTTTATGCCTAGATGTATTTAAGTATATTTTTGAATGCTCTGCAGCAAGACAAGACGTAAATTAAAAGCTTACAAAAATTAGATATTCAAATTTTGTACGTAAAATAATTGATGGGCTTTAGTTCTATGCGATTTTGAAGAAAAATCGCAGAGGAGTTGCCATGAGAATGAGTTTACGAGACTAGAGGTAGATTATTAAATTTTGTGGATCATCAACATACATTCAAGTTCGAACACTAATAACCAAATTAAAATAAGTAAATCATTTCTAAATGAAGAATTTTTAAGTTAATGAAACTTAATTTTAAAATTAAATTAAAAATAAACTTCTAAAACATCATTGAAGCAGACTGAAAGTCATTTTTAAAAAAATGTTTTCGGCTTCAAAGCGCTCCAAAACCATTCAATTGTTTGGTAGCTTCTCCGACTTGATGAAACATTTGATAGTTTGTAAAGTTTAGGAAGAAAAAAGTTTTGTTGTGCTTTTATTTGGATTACTGGAATTTGATTTGGAATGTCATTTGGATTGTTGCGCAACGATTTGAATATGGGAATGTAGATATAAAGAGAGCATCAAATTATTCAAAAAGAGATGATGATGAAGGATTCATAAAATATCTCGCATAGTAATTTTTGATGAAGTCTAAATTGATATTAATGAACATTAGTATTCAATAGGGTGGTTTAATTTCATATGGAGATGCTATAGTATCAAAATGTCGCGCTCACCGGTCAAATTTCGATTTATAATGACAAAAAGAAAATTCACAAAAAAAATCAATTTTTTTCATGGACGTTTAGAGGTCGCGCAATCCATTTGAAAATTTCGAGTTAACAAAAATGTGGGAGAATTAAGTATCTCTGGAATAACCAAATCATTTGAATTTCCTTTAAAAAAAACATTTTTACTTATTGTGGTTGTGAATTGGAGGGTATTAATAAAGCATTTTAGATATTATATGGTTTTAAATGATTTTTCATTTTTCGCACTCTTGACGTCAAACAAATTTTATTCATATAACTTCCAAGTTGTTAATTTTAATGAAGAAAAAATTTCGGGATATTTTTTTACAATAAAAAGTGTTAAAAAAACAATTAAGACTTTTTCGAAATTTACTCCGAGTTTCCGCCAAAAATTCTCAATATTTTTCGTCAAAAGCTCAAAATTTTCAAATGGATTGCGCGACCTCTAAACGTTCATCAAAAAAATTGATTTTTTTTTGTGAATTTTCTTTTTGTAATTATAAATCGAAATTTGACCGGTGAGCGCGACTTTTCAACAATGTTGCATATTGAACCACCCTAGTATTCAACCTGTTGCGAAATTAGGAGGAAATATTTATTATAGAGTTTATTCAACTTTGTACCAAGTTAATTCAAAGTTAATTCAAGTTTTATTATTTTTGCATTTGTACGTGATATTATGTTATAAAATAATTTGAATTTTTTTGCAAATCATGAAATTCATTTCGTTCTTGAAATTATGAGGCTTCTTAATCAGAATAAATTTGCAAAAAGATAAAAATGAGGATATATGAAGTTTTGAACAAAACAAATACCAAACAGCGTAGAAAAATAAACTTCAATTAAAAATTTGTAGAAAATTTAAAATGATTTGAGATTGTGCAGGCAAATGCAAATGGAAAAACTTTTGATCTACTTTTCAACTTCATCTATGTTGTTTTGAATTTTTCATGATTTGATAATTGTGAGGATTGGAAGTTTATTCAGTTTTAAATATTTCATTATAAGAGTGACACTAAGCTAACATCGGAAATTGAACTCATAAAAAGCAAACATAATATTCTATGATGATATTCTTGAAATTGACGTTTTTATTTCCTGTTCATGATTGTTTTGTATTGGTGCTTAGCACTTAATATTTCTATCACAGTTTAATATTGTAATTAAATACCTATACGTCATTTCAATTTCCACAATCCATTAAAATACACTTGAGTACTTGAAACACATTGATAAAATAACAGCAGTTGGTTTTAGAGCTTTCGGCCATGGACCTAAACTTAGTAATTCATGGATTCTTAATATTTCTAGTAAGTTTCTTTAATTAATACGGTCCTTTTTTATATATTTTGATTTTGATAAAATTTTAGAATGCTTATGAATCAAAAATTGTGTTAAATAAGCCCAAAACCACTTTCAACCGAAAGTATGTAATATTTGATTTGGTTCTTGAGCAAAATAAATCAGGGACTTATTTTTACACTGCTAACTTTGATATATTGACGGATCTTGTTTTAGGTGGAATGGTAAATCAGATTTTATTTTTTTCATTAAACTAACCTATATGGTTGGTTTAAAACCTATAATCTCATTATAAATTTCAGTTCAAAGTGAAACTGGACATTGCTGGAGAGAAAAGCGATCATTATGAACAAAAAATTACCACTGCAATTAATGTTTGTAAACAAAATTCTGGAGAATTTTTAACAAAGCTTTTTGCATTTCAAAAAAGTGATGATCATTATTTTACGAAGCAGGCAAATGCATGTCCCTATACAAAAGTTTGGAATGATACATTTTAACATTTAATTAATTATTTATGAGTTTCTTTTTACAGGGTAATATCAAAATAACAAAGTTTCCAATTGACGAGGGTATCATACCGAAAATATTCCCAAGTGTAAAATTTCATATATTTGCAAAATGGTTAGGAAAAATCACAAATATTACTAAATTGGTGCAACTTTTCACTATCGACATTTTTGGCGAATTCATTCATGAATCTGTAAATTTATTTTAAAATAAAATCTATGGTATTCAGTTTTGGTTATAACGCCACGTAATTTTTATTACAACTTATATTATGTTAGCATAAATAGCACAAATGGGATAATTCTACTGAATTACTGATCTAATTTTTGATAAGTTCTCGTAAGTTCTACAGATAATTATCGAATAAATGCTTTCATCATTTTCCGATTCAAGGATTAAAATTTTCACCGAGTTATATTCAATCAGCTAGTGGATAAATTTTCTAAATTCTCATAGTCTCAATCATGACCATAAACTATCGAGTCGTTGTTTGCCTCGTGCTTAATTTTGTACATAGCTCACTCTTTTTTGAACCCTGAATATAAAATTTTTTTTTTCAGGAAATCATCTGTTGTCGACTTTTTATTGACGAGCCTAAATACACTTTCAACAAAGAGTATGCCACAGCAGTCTTAAATGCATCCACTCAGTGTTCGGAAAAGGGCATGCCCAAAATAGTTTCAAACAAACACTGCGTTTAAAACGTTTAAAACGTCTAAAACTGTCTGAAATGTCTAAAACCTAAATTTAATTAAAAAATACACCAATTACACAAAAAATGCTTTTTTTATGTTTCAAATATTTTTGGAAAATTTGATAAATTTTTTTGAACGCCTTAAAAATTTTTTATTACTTGAACCAAATTATGTGAAAAAAAATTAAATTTTTAAATTCGTTTCAAACTTATTTTTTTTTGACTGATTACCTTTATGAGCAATGTTTGAGAATTTTATATGAATTTATTGGTTTTACATGATATAACACGCTTATAAATCCTAAAAAATAACATTTTAACTCGATTTTAACCCACCAAAAATCAAGGTTTTAAACATTGTGTCTGAAACGGTTTCAAACAGACAGTTTAAAACATGTTTAAAACGTAACGTTTAAAACGTAGATTTCAAACATTCCGAACACTGCATCCACTGATATTGAAGGAATAAATACCTACAACGTCTCTATCAGAATATTGAGGAATACAATCCTGACTATGTTTGTGAGAATCTGAAATTTTGATGGGAATTTATTCAATAGATATGTTTTTCAGTTCCATGTCAAAATTGATCTTGCCCTAAGATCTACCAACAAATATGAAGAGTATGTGAACACAGCCATTAATATTTGTAATTACGCAAATGGAGGATTTATCACAAACACTTTTAGTATGGAAAATCAAACATATTTTCAGAGCAGTGCTGATACGTGTCCTTATAAAAAGGTGTATACGTTTAATAACTCAAATACTTATTCATTTTAATCAATTATAAAATATAAATTCTAATTCCAGGGAGAAATCAAAATTACCAACTTTCCTATATCCGATGATTTTCTTCCAAAGTTCCTACCTACAGTTAAGTTCCATGTTGTTTTAAAGTGGATGGGTAAAATAGTAAACGTAAAACGGCATGCTCAATTATTCACTGTTGATGTTTATGGGAAATATGAACCGGCTGGCATGAATAATAATAGTAATAAAAATGTATCACTTAAATTTTGAATTTGCATTATGAATTAACCGGTATAATAAAATGGTTACTGTCATGATAGTGAAAATGTTAATATTTACTTGTTTGGCAAAAAAACTGATCAGTATAGCTCTGGAAGCTTTCTGAAAATGATTAAAGCTGAATCTATTTGATTTCTGGGTATTTTAATTCTAATATATCAAGATTTGATTCGAGATACTAAATGTTATGTATCTTTTTCTAAATTTTTTTTAATTGATTGAGAGCGAAGCCGCTTTTTTTTCAAGATTTTTGAAAGATTTTTTTTCAAATAAGCACGTAGCTGTAGTGCTTGGTCTACATCTAAACGATTTTTCAATAAGCGTTTTATGGAACCTAATACAAGTGTCGAAAAAGATAAAAAAAAACAGTGTAATCTACTACTACAATACATCATGGAACTTCTTGACGGATACCGTCCTCAGCATGTTGGTAAAACTTTTAACATTTTATAGAATAAGCTAAACACACTAAACTATTCATAAATTTTTGATTGAGACAAAAATGGAAATTGTTGTTACAGTAAACAACAAATATGAGCAGCTGGTGAATTCAGTAAATAATCTTTGTAAGGAAAACTTTTTTGAATTTTTACTGAAAATCATGACAAAAAAGAATGAGAAGCATTTAACTGCAAATGAATCATCTACATATCCGTGTAAAAAGGTTTGTTCACTATTTGAGCAGCCTTAAACTTAAAATGAGTTTTTAATTTTGATGGATGTTCATCGATTAAGTGCCTAATTATACATACTGGACTACAATTCGTTTGTTTTCTGCTTTCCTACTCTACGGTAGATATTTTTGAATTGCAATAACCTACTAAGTTATGCGAAAATACAAGTTGGCTGGTTATTGCAATTCAATTGTCACTACCATAGAGTAGGAAAGCAGAATACAAACGAATTGTTAATTGTCCTTACTATTTATGTGGAATATATTAGATCTGTGAATTTTCAATTCGAAATGATTACATTAAAAAGTAATTTCCACCTTGGAAATTTCATGTTAATGCAAATTTGTATGATAACAGTCAATTAAGCAACAGTCAAGTAACAAGAAGATCTAAATATTGGGTTCGATATTTATGGAGAGTACGTACAGATTCTTCAACATCATATGGGTGATTAATAACTAGATTAGGATTAAACTAAGACTTTTAATTTGTAGTTATGGAACCTTTTAGAACAATTTATTGGAACGCTGAATTTCATTGCTTTTATTTATTATATTAGTGACCAAAAGTTGTTAATAATGAATGAAATAATGCGTTGATAGTCTCCTATTGTGTTTAATGTTATGGATGTGACTTATGTTATGGGACGATGTCAATGTCAGCCAAGTTAAGTAGCAGAGTTTAACATAAAATATCGATTTGTGATGTTAAATCTGATAAAAGCCATTCATCATCCACATTCATCAACAAATATATTTAAAAATACCAAACACAACGTATTTTCCTTAATCGATTGAGAAGCGACACAGATGATAATAATAATAATCATTATACCTAAAACACACAAAAAACATTCAAAAAATATGTAATGCTTCGAACCTCATTAAACTTTATTTGATGGATAAAACTTTAATGAAAACTAATTTTTATGCTTCCCTTTTCTGGATTTTTCTAAGTTCGAGAATGGCATTCGCCAGCAAATACCTGAAATGGATTAAGATAATTTTATTGTTATTAATAACAAATATTTATGAACAAAAACGGTCAGACCCAAAAAGTGATATATAAATTCTAGAACTCACTTTAAACATTAAACTCGATTAAAGTTTGATTCAAGCTCCGCCAGTCCCTATGGCCCATAACAAGAGCAAACAAAACTAATCAAAAATAACTGATGTTTAAATTAAAATTTTAAAACCAAGCAGAATTGCTGAATATGAGAGAAGAATGTGCGACTCCCAAAACACCGGAAGCAAATTGGATTGCTGTTTGTTCAAAACTTGTTTCACATCACCCAAGTAGTTGGTCTATAGAAATTTGTTTTGTTACTAAAAGTATTTATCTTGTACAAAACTGAGATGTTAACCTAAACAAACTAATAAACTATAAACTATAAACTAAAAATTAAGCAAATTAACAAAACTCAATAAGCTGAAAAATTAGAAAACTAGTAAAACATGACTCCTGTAGCTGCCTGTAGTTTTATGCTTTGAGACTCCAATTCTGAATAAATAATTATTTATTAATTGGTCAAGCTTTTATCCAAAAACTAATCAACAAGACTTTAGACATTTTAGCCATTCCGTTAAAGCTCCAATGCACGTAGCATATCTCCCTACATAAGCAGCAAATCATGATGATGTTTTAATTATTTAATTTTAATTTTGATAAATTTGAATTTTTCGGTAATTATTGAGTTCATTGTCAATGGTTTGTGAAATTAATGAATGTTGTTAGTGTTGGTGGCTTGCATAATTTCCAGTTGAATGACTGCTCAATCGACTAGACACCGCACATCATCATTCAAAACTATAAATTTATAAAACACCCTTCAAAATTAATTATTAGTGTAAAATCTAACCCTAAGCCATTTAATCATTTGTCAGTAGTGTTTGCAGAAACCGGTCGTTTTTTGAAAACCGGGATCTCGGGATTCATTTTAAAAATCCCGGGATCCCGGTATCCCGGTTTTTATCAATAAAAAATGATTAATTTATTTACACATTAAAAGGAATTAATTTTTCATGGTTTTAATACATTTAGATAGTTATTTGTTTTGAAGTGAGATTTCAAAAAACAAAGAGCATCCAATTATTCTGTGCTGACTAGATTTTGTTGGCTCAGATCTGGTGATCACAATGTTGTGTTTTGTTTTTAGATGTGTTGATAGTCCACTGGTGGATCCACCATTACAAGCCATGACTTTTCCATGATACGAATTTCTAACCTATATATCTTTTTTTTTGTTGTTTACTTGTATATTAGTGTTGCAAGAGAAACACATGAATTGACAGTCGATAGTACGAGATAGTACCGTACTACTTTTTTAATCTAAATTGCGGAATTACTTATAAACGACTATTACAAAGAGAATCGCACTGTTCGACACATGTTTGAATTTTTTTCTCAATAAACAGTCGCACATAATAAAATACTGATGATATCACAACAAAAAAAATCAAAATATTATCAATTTTACGTGATTTAGATGTATTTCTGAAAACCGGGATCCCGAAGTCAAAATCCCGGGATACCGGTTCTTCGAAATCAGTCAAAAAACCGGGATTTCGGGATCCCGGGATCCCGGCTTGCAAACACTATTTGTCAGAATGAAAGATCAATGTCTGATATATACTATAATATAATAAGCAAGTTCTGTTTATTTATATAAAAATAACGCTAACTGAGCTCTAATAGCTCGAAATCCTTAAGACTTTTGTATAGACATCTTAGTCTTAAAAGGTTCATCCATGTCATAGAATTTGCTTTGGATAGTTTTTAGACCAGTTCCACATCCTTCCTGGTCACCAGCCAGGATCCAGCAAGACATGTTTTCAGTATATTTTACCTTACTTTTTACAATTTACTGAGAGTTTGGGTCGAGGTAGAGTTTTGGTTTTAAAGAAAAAAATGGTCAAAATGACGAGTTGACCTAGAAGGTTGAAGTAAATTCATGAGATGAACTCACCAGCAGCTGGTGGCATGACTTGGTGGCTTTGGACAACATTTTTTTTACAAAAAAACTTAGAATTTCACAATTCGTTCAGAAAACCAACAAAAACGATTTTTGCAGGAATTTCAATTTTTGCAGGAATTTCAATTTTTATCCTGTTGCCACTTTCAGAACTCGAGAATGGCTTAAGATACAGTTAAGTTTAATAGTTTCGGATGATAAGTTGAGTTTATTATTGTGTCACGGGTTGGTCCAGCCCTATTTTTTGCCATGACTTTTTTTGAGACCACTTTTGAGATATGACTTATTTTGATACCACATTCACCAAATCCTGGGATTTTTCCCGGGTAATACACTAGTATCAGTATAAAACCTTAATATATAATTTGAACTGCAGCTTAAAAAAAACAAACAAATATATTATTTTCTCCAGTGAAAATCCATTAAAACTTTGAAATGTTTATTGCTTCAAGTCTTTAAATTTTATCATCTCAACAGATCCGTAATACATTGTTCAAATCAAATATCCATCCAAAAAATATTTAAAATATTTTTCAAAATTAAATGGTCAGCTCTCATGTCGAACAATGACTCAAACAAGATCCTTATGGATATGCTAATTTATTTAGAAATATTTATTGTCAAAAATGCAACTCACTTCAACAGACAATAAAAACCATCAGGCCATAAAATACAACGATCAGCTATAATTTTGATGACCCAATCGCTTGGAGAGCAGATGTGTGGGCAGCTAGTGATTAGGTCAAGATCAACGATCAACAGTGCTGCAAGTTTTATTTAATCGATAGTTTGCTAGGTGTTTTCTCATGACGAGTCAACGTGTCTACAAAGCTATCTGCAGATGCGGATAAAATTTTTATAGTTTATAGGTGAAATATTGATAGGGAATGTGGTCATAAATTAATTAACTTTGTTATTTCTGTTTTGGCTCAGGTTTTGGTGCGTGCCTATATGATTGTTTTTTTGTTGTTTTATTCGAGTTTTATGGTTGTTTTCCGGCTCATTTAAAAACCTATTTAGGTGGTGAAGAGGAAACTATTATAATTATCACCAAAAGGTATAAATTTCAAAGGATTTCTGTTTATTTGCTGTTTCATGAAGAATTTTTTTAAATGAAAGCTTTGGTTGAAATCTTTCTGATAGAGCTTTTAACCAAATTGCTTTTAATAAATAGGAGACCCAATAATATTTAATATTTAAAAATACAAGGTGGGCAATCTTTACGGGATATCCCGTATAATTTAGATTGCTTTAAGATTAATATTACAGGTTTTTTATATTATTGGTAGAACACTCTTCAGGCATATTAATTATAACATCTTATGTTAACTAATTTATAAGTCTTGACATTATAGTAATATGGCATTATGGTCTGCTTTTAATATTCACTTTTTAGCACACGACCAGATGCTATGATATAAATTAATAATGGGAGAATTTTGCTTAATCCTTTAAATGATAACAAATGACATGAGCTTATAAGTTGAGTATCTATAAGTTAAACTATTAAATTCATTAAGTGTGTTAAATGTATAAAAGCTTTTACGGCGCGGGTAAGTTTTCATTAAATTAAAATCTTCCAAATTATTTAATAATTCTTTATTATATAAATGATCATTGTTAAAACTAGTAAACATTCAAAACCATCAAAAAAAAATTCTTTGAACATTAGCTAAACGCAATCAAATATGAGAGAATAGAATCTATTGGATGTTCATCCTTTTTAGCGACCACCTACAATTCTTTAGAAATATCCAGTTTTCTTAATGGATATTTAGCATAATATTGATTTTGCTCAAAAAATCAACGAATAAAAAATATTTTACAAATTTTCAAATAAATCAAATTTTATTATTTAATTTAAAAAAAACTTTTGTTGATAATCTCAAAAATAGACATTATTTTAAATTCAAACGAAATTAAATCTATATCGATGAATTGCATCAACGCAAATAATACGATTGTCATCACATGTACTTTAGATTTCAAGTAACCGAACCACTTGACAAAAACCGACCAAATTCCAATACAACAATAAAGTGAGATATGTTTGGATGTTGCAGTTAAATCAATAAATGAATAAAGCAAAGTATAAGAGCATAAATGTTTATATTTCAACAAGCAAAACCAATAATAATTTCAATACAAACAGTCCAATAAAGCTTTGCTAGTTTTTCAGCTCCATGTCAGCTTTGTTTCAACTATATTATGAAGTTGGATTCACTCTGATAGTCCAACGATCTTCATACTAAGTTAACCAAGAGTTAACAAATCAATATCCGCCAAACGACCACAAGCCAATTGGCAAATGAAGAATTCCAACAAGCATATTCAAATTTCTGTCTAGCTTTTGCACTGAATGATTTAGGGCCACAACAACATTCGGATGAACAAGACTCAAACTCTGAAAAGCACAACAAAACGCTGTCGACATTTTAATTTATGCACGATTAGTTTTTTTCTTCACATTTTCAAGCGGATTTTTTATTAATCACTTGAGATAACTTTTTTGTCTCATTGTCAATTTGTTTAGTCGAATGTTATACGAAAGCATGAAGATTTGGATGTAAGTATTGAATAGTAATCAGCTAGTGGTTTCAAAATGTTATATTTCATATCTAGAATGCATTTTGATACACACAAAATTCATCCAGTAGTTTCGGAATCTTTCTTTTCTTGGCTTCAAATCCATAATCGTCTTTGAAGACTAGCAAAGCAATCCTTCTTCACACATAACTTACTTCGTTTTTGGGTGAAAAACTGACCATACTAAAAAAAATGAAAAAGATTTTTTTGTTGGCTTTATCAAAAAGTATCTATTAATATTTCATCAAATTCAGTTAAGAAATTTCTTTCGTTAAGTAAAGAAGCGTTTTGAGCAGCTCGATCGAATAAAATATTTATTGGAGTTTTTTTCAGTTTAAAAAAGTTTTCATTGAAGTTCTTTGCTGGTTTAGTGCAAAATTAATTTGCCTGTGATTCAATTCTTTGAAAGTGAAGATTTATAAGATAAATTTTACTCGATTTATCAATTTTTATTGAAACATTTTTTTTGGACCGTGCAAATCATTGATTAAGCTTTTCGAACAAAAAAATTATTTATTGCACAATAAATTAAAAAAATATTTGTTTAAAAATTTACCGGAAAGCAAATAACAAATTGTGTAAGTGGAGATTAAAAAGACTTCCGACCCATCAATTATGATGATGTCTAAATTACAATGTTTTGGTAAGTGCATCATTTTCAACTTAGTGTCAGCTTAAGTGCGGCTTAAATTTAATATCATAATCGGCACAAAGTTCTTTCAAGTTTGTATTGATTTTTAATATTCTTCAATTCGATCGTCAGAATTATTTCTGTTTCAAAATGGAGAAAAATAGATTATTTATCAATTTAATGACATTTTTAAATTTTGTCGCCATATTGGGACTAAGAATATTGACCTTCAAAGACGGAACCGAAAACACTCAAATGTGAAATGTAAAATATTTCTAAAAATTGTAAAATTCCGAAATGAGTTTATTGAAATTTATGAATGTTCTGATCCCGGACTTTGACGAGAGCTTTTTCTTTTGTTCTTTTGTTCTACTAATGTGAATCTTTACAGTCTTTGAGGTTCTTCTCCACGCGTCAAATGCTTGAAAGTTCAAGGATTGATTTTTTTTTCAACTTATTTTATTTCTGATTTTGTAAGATTTCTACAAGATTTCTAGGAAATTAAATTGATAAACTTTATTTGTGAGTTTACTCTGGGCTTTTGTCACATTTTGTGATTTTTTTTGTTATTTTCTGATTAAAAGAGCATAGTTTAAATTTCTAGGAAGAGATCGTTTTATCAAGTGCGTAAATTATTTGGTCTAAAGTTCTTCAACGATTTTTCCAATTCTTGAATATAAATATCAACTTTTAAAGAAGATTTTGATAAAAATGCGGAAATTGTTTTTTGGTTTTTTGCAAGATCTGTGGTTTTTTCGGTGATTCCAATTCTAACGATTTTTTTTCACTCTTTGCGATTTATTTGTTTATGAAGCGATAATTATTCGATGGTAAGAGTCAGAGTACAAAATCCAAATTGTGTGTTGAGTGAAGTTTTTGGATTTTTAAGAAATTCAATAAGAATTTTTAATTTCATAGAAAAAATTTTCTTTGTAATAATTAATTTTTCGGATAATTAAACAAACTTGATTTTTCAATTTATTTTTTTATTCGAACAGAAAATTTTAACATAGAAAAATTTTTCGGGAATTTTATTTTTAATATTTAATAAATCAGACTCAATCAAATTTATTTTCACTCTTAAAGTTAAAATTAAATGTATAGCTGTGTTTAAATAAAAATTTATTCATACCGTGAATTTGAAATATTTAGCCAAATATCTGAAAAGGTGGGTGTTTTCTATAACTAACAAATTTTTGGTCAAAACTTCAGCTTCTTTATTACTTCTTGCCTTTATTTTAATATATTCAAGCTGATTCAAGCAAATGTTCCTATTATCATGGCGATATTATTCAATCCATTTAAAATAAAAAACAATAAAATTCTATAAAATCATTCAAAACTCATCAATAAGCAATAACAAACAATATAGATCAAAGATTTAAAGATAAAAACGTGTGATGAATCAATAAAAACTTTATTACAGAAAGATTAAGGACCAGTGTTTTTACAACGTGAAATTAAGAAGCATAGTTTTTCAAAGCTTTCAAACAGATTTTTACTCTATATATGATACGGTAATATATTGCTTTGAGCTATTAGAATAGCATAGGAGCTTAAATTTTAGCTGCCTTAATATTTGAGAATTAAATTTTTTTTAACCAACCCTAACAGGGCTTTAAAAGTAAAATTCAATAAACGGAATTTAAAAAGAGAATACTAATTTCCTGCGTTTTGTTGATTCAAAATCGGCTACTCGTTTTGCTTGTTAAAACAACAACCAGATACACGTTCCGGTGCGTTCTGACACTTCCACAGCCCAGAATCCTTGAATCATGTTTTATCAATACATTTTTGTAAATCTGTAATTTATTAAAATTTAATGAGCTTTTTTGACCTCCCAAAAATTATTAAATTCCCAGAATATTCTCGCGAAGCTCACAAATTCAAATTTAATCTCACTTGGGAAAAGCACATAAAAATTCTACACAAAAAATTGTCAAAGTTTATTTTGATACGATTTGACTTGGACTTTGTAACTGATGAGTTTAAAAATTTGGAAAAAATGTTAAAAATCGTAGAAAAATTAGTTTTAGTGAATTAGCATGAAAAATATGGGTAATGAATTAGTGATAAGATTTTTAGATCAATTAATCAATTTTGATACGATTTGACTTGGACTTTGTAACTGATGAGTTTAAAAATTTGGAAAAAATGTTAAAAATCGTAGAAAAATTAGTTTTAGTGAATTAGCATGAAAAATATGGGTAATCAATTAGTGATAAGATTTTTGAACAATAATAACCCCGACGAAAAACAAAAATGAATAATATCGCATTAATATAAAATCGTATAAAATCCTTTGAATTTCTACCAACTCTTAAAAACTCATCCCCCAAATATCTTCTAATTTATACAAAAAGTGCACTGAACCTTACGAATTCTCTAATGATTAATTGACAGTTTTTTAATACTCTCGATTTACTTTGTTCAAATAGGCTTATTGGAAATTGACACTATACATGTGAACAATTGTGACATGCAAATATGTTGTTGAAAGCATTTTAAACACAAAGAAGTTTCACTGTCCATTTATTTTGATTTAAAAAGGTTTGCTCGCGAATAAAAATTAAAATCGACACAAATTGAGTGTTTGCTTGTAATAAAACCAAAGCTGAACAGATAAAGACGATTTTTTGGGTGGCCAGAGTTTTCTTGAAGGTTTTAATTAATTAAAATTTGTTATTGATTTTATCACGGCAGTTACTTGAACATCATTTAATTAGTCAAGACTTTTAAGCATAAGAGATCTCTACTCTAGATCGTATTTGTTAAAAATATTAAATTGTTATTTTGTTCAAATAAAATAAACAAAATAACATCCGGATTAGTTCAAAAATTCTCGTAAACTACCTATAAATAGTTAAATTAGCAAATTAATATGCAAAAAAGCTCTTCACCTTTCCTTTTACCTTCTTCCAAACCAATAACTAAAATCATCCAAAATTAACCAAAAAATTCCAAAACAAACAGTAGCAAAAAACATTCAAGTTCACGAAAGAGACAAAACTAAGTCATTCGAGTCCATTTCCCTGTTTTAATTCCTCTTGAAGGATGTTTGTGGGTCAAGCCTGGTCAAAGTAATATGCAAATTATCACCAATAGTAAAACTTAATTCGAAAAATGTTTTAATTGATATTTTGCATATTAATGTGACCACAAAAATTTGCCAACATCGTCTGCAAAAATTATAAAAACATACCTTAATTCAGATGAAAAACAAGTAGATATTTTGAACCGTTAAAATTCTCCAAAAATTCCGCAAGCATCCAAAAGAAAAGCGATAAAATTCCTTCTCGATAATTTGGTATTCCATTTGATACACAAAAAAGTAAAAGTTTGCCAATAAATTATTAAATTAGAAAATTTCAAATTGGAAAACAGATTAATTGCCAGAAGCCACCTGATCATTTTAGCAGCTCGGTGTGAGAATCTTGATAAGATATTCGCTCAGCAGGGCAATTAGCAGGAGCCGGATAAATTTATCAGTTGTGCTTGATATATTTTCAGATTTAATCAACACTGAAAGAATATTTTGGTTGAGGCTTAGTGATTTGTGTCTTTGGCAAGTCTTAGAACAATATTTTTATTAATTAGTCTAGAATTAAATAAGTAGCATATTATAAATTTCTTAATTAATAATAATTACGTCAATCAAGTATTAAAGCAATACAATTAAATGCAAAATGTATTATAAGTGTTGTGGATATCACAAAACAGGTCCTTTCAAGTCTAATGAATAACAAAAAAGAGTTCTGAACAGCTTTTATTTTAATTAATTAATTCATGCCGGATACACCACCAAAATTAAACTCCGTTTTTTTACCAAGTTTTTTAGATTTTTAATTCTGTTCACGAAATTCAAAATTTCTCAGTTTGCTGAAGTGATCCAAAGTGAGTTAACTTAGAGCTAGAACGAGTTTTCTTTTGCAGAGAGAGAAAAAAAATAGATTGGAATCTTTGATAGAAAATTGATATTTTGTAATTAAAATCATTAATTATATGTGGCTTGTCTCTTTGCCAATGTTTGCGGATTTTATTGGAGCTATCAAGTGACTTAATAAAGTTTATTTTTGGCATTTGGTGAGACCAGTTTTCCTGATCTCCAGAATTCCCGAGTTCTTTGTTTTTCATTAATTGATCAACAAATAAATTGATATTTTTAAGCTAATTGGTAAAATATAAAATGTTATTTTCATCAGAACATTTTTTGTTCTGCATGCAAATCTCATCAGAAACTGCACTTAATTTGATTGCACTCCGCTCTGCGCTTGTTGCGACCAATAAAAAAGTTTACGACTGTTCTGCTTTGAAAGTTTCCAAAATCTTTTAATCATCAAAAAAAAAACATATATGCCAAGCAATAAAGATTGGGAGAAGGATCTAAATAGCTTAACACTCTCTTTTTAGGCCGACTCAGATTGACTTTTATATTGTTGCTTTTTCAGTATTTATGTAAAATGAGATTCGAGTTGGGTCTGTAGAACTTTCGTGCAGGGGTATAAGGTATGAAAGCTTTTATTAAAGCTTCTGGTGAGCATTTTTTGTTAAAATGCTGATTGAACTTTTCAGCGTTTCAGATGTGTTAATTAAACGTTGACCTTGACCCCTATTTTAATCCAAAGGTTTTGCAATGCAAAAGCTTTCAAATCAAACAAAACCACTCAAAGCCCTGCCCCTTTTGGCGGCGATATATAGTCAATTCGAATTCACGAACATCGACATAAAAATTTTAATCCATTTCATTTTAAATAAACGTTAAACGTTTCGTTTATCATTCAAAAAGTCTTAATGTTGGCATATTATCTCCAATTCAAATTCCCCAAAGCTTCAGCCAGCTTTGGCCGCGCTGAAATTCAAAAAAAAACATTATTGATTTTGCGGCTTGGTCACATTTCTCAAAAGAAATTTGAATGGCATAAATCTGACTTTGGTGAATAACTTAGTGACATAAATATTTCGCAGCCCAATCTCCTTCGGCCAATATTCTGGTATTTCTTGGTGGAGCAGCGCGAATTCTGTCAACAGTTCCGTCTTGGAGCGCGAGATGCGCGCAAACAAGTTACGGGTTTCTGCGACATTGACTTGCGCGTAGTCCTAACCGGCTAATTTATGATTAAGGTTGGCAAAATTTTGTTGTATTCATTGGAGCATTTATTAATTATTGGTTATTGATTTATTTTATGTTCGTTTTATGGAAAATTTATTGGATTCATTTAACAATTTATCAAGTTCAATGATATAAAATTTGTTGATATTTACTCCTAAATTTAAAATATCTTAAATAAAAACATTGGAAATCAATTCCTGTGTGAAAATATTCCCACTAGACTTACACTCTTCCAATCGCCTAGAATTTTATAACTGTGGCGTGTGGCAAGCTTAAAATAGCGCACAATCATATATGCCTGTCCACCTGGTGGTAGCTCCTATACCAAACTAGTTCTAGCGCGTTTTTCGGGACAATGTGATTGTTGGCTTTTAATATGCCAAATATGTTAATCAATATCCGCTTATATAATTATAATAACTTTTTTTGCAACTCTTTTAAGAAGATCTAATGATGATTATTATGCTAACATAGTTTGCGAGTTGTTTAGCATATATTTTAAACTTTTTAGAATGTTTGCACTTAAATATAATATAATCATAAAAACGACTCCAGAAAAGGTATAAGCTTACCACATTTTAATAACTTTATAGTTATTCCGATATTAAAAGCTCGCCAATATATCACCATTAAATCAGAGTGTCTGGCGCAAACTGTTTAATGTGACGGGGCTCCAGTAACTTTTCGTTAAGGATAAGAACACTTTAGTCTGGTGATTTAGTTAAGGGATAATCATTTATTATTATTGATTATTATGCGATTATTGAATATATTCTTTTGAAAGCTCCATTATTATAAAAGCTCCAAATATGGTAATTGTTGTGTAAAAAATTAATAAAATATTTGATTCTTCGATTAAGTCCATTTTAAGTGTTTCTTTAGAAGCAGTGGGTAAATCAATCAAATCTCTAAAGTATAATAGTTAATTAATTGATTTTGATAATAGTAGAATAGGAACTTCGTAAAAATAGATTCACCTCTGACATTGAAAAAAGTTTATTTTGGTTTATGCCATTTCTTAAAAGATAAAACTCCCCTAAAATAAAGCTACTTCTAAAAATTTTAAGAATTTGCGCAATTCGAATTAAAATCATAAAAATCATAGAACATTTTGATTATTTCTTCAAAGAAATCAGCCAATTAAAATTATATATGGTCGTCTACCTCAACCACTTAAAATATGCTGCTAAAACAAATAATCAGCGTCACGCAGTCACCAAACAAACCATCTTCAACGAATCTTCCAGCAATCTCACAGCTATTGATAATGAAATCCGATCTTAACGCCACAATTAAATCAACAACCTGGTCGTTCAAGTTTACACACGAGAAAAATATTTATTAATTTTATTACAAAACTCTAATATCTATAACTTAAAACACAGTAAAGTCCGAGTAAAGTTTAAAAAATCAACAAAAAACATAGTCACCAAATCACAAAATCAATTTTTATTGACGCTTTGCCTCTGCTGGACTTAATAGACTCAACACTAATTAATTGGTTGCAATAAAAACTAATAGTGCCATTCATAACGTAAGATAATGTCATCGTGGAGAAGACACTTTAGGCTGCTTTAGGGAAGTGATTTAAGTTTGAAGTTTGATTAGGAGTTTTTAAAAGGTTCTTGTTGAGTGGATGGACCAAGGGTACAATCTTTGATTTCTTTTGGTAAAAATTTATTCATGCATGAATGCTTGTAAATCTAATAATAAAATTTAAGTTTTCTAATCCAAAGTATGATTAATATCAAAATATTTTTGAGATCATTGTGCGAATAATTTATAGCTCTTTTAAGCTTGAAGATTCAATGAAATACAAGAAAAAATAAGCCCAAGTAGGGTTTATAGAGAGGTATTCAATTAATTTAGTGATGAAAAATAAATTCTTAAAAATCGCACAGAAATTATCGAAATTTTAAAAGATTCAAGACTTTATTCAAACATTTTCACCTCTTATACAATCACGTTTTATAAAATCACGATCGTTGATTTCCATACTCTTAATGCAATTTTGCCGATTTATGGTGTAACAAATTCGGCTGAAGACTGCCGCAAATATTAAATGAAATCTATAAATTTCAGATAATGTATATTTTGGTGCTTGAAAGCTTGAATTTGTCACATCGGCTCGATGGCTTATTTATTTTATTTTATTTGGATGAAATTTCCGCCATAACACCAAAAATATAAATAGCAAAACCGAGCAAATCCGTGTCTTAATCTTTTTGGCCGCACAAGGCGCCGTCAGTCAGTCAATCATCATCTGATCGTAACTAAATATTTATCTATTTTTGCAGGCTTGGGAGTTCTGATGTTGGAATTTATAGTGATGGTTTCGGGTGCTAATACTTTAATCACGCGGCCTGATAGTGAAGTGTGGCAAGCTTTTAGGGATAAACGGTATGATTTTTTCGCATTAACCGAGCATTAACCGAAAATGAATTAACGACTATTATTATCAATTCAGAGACTCAAAACTAGATCAAAGTTCTGAAAGGACATGGACAATTCGTGATGCTATCCCAGGAGAACCAGATCAAGACTACCCTATTTTTAGTGATATTCCAGATACTGACTTTTCTTGCACGGGTCGAGTTGAAGGATATTATGCAGATGTTGAAGCTAGGTACTAAAATATTGAATTTTTCCCTGGAATATTTAATAACACATTCAATTTAATAGATGCCAAGTATTTCGTGTCTGCGCCAATACTGCAAATGATACTGGAAAAGGATTTGCTTTCCTATGTCCAAACGGAACACTTTTCAATCAGGAGTTTTTTGTGTGTGATTGGTACATGAATGTTCGCTGTAAAGATAGCGAAAACTTTTATAACCTCAACGAGCTAATTGGAAAACAAATGAGTCAATCCACCTACAAAGACGTTATGAAGACAGCAAAAGAAATGATGAAATATCCTTCAAAGATTAACAACGATCAAAATAGGGCCTCTGAACTGTTCCAGAATTATCCAACACCAGTGAGAGGTGCCGTCAAAACAAATCCATCAAATCCTTTCGCAACAACTAATCCAGGACCGCTTACAAAAAGTTACACTGGAGCAGTTCCTGTTAATGGAGTTTCACCAATAGTTTACGTTAATAGCTTAGGACAACTTTCAACGGATAAAGATTCAGGATTTGATCCTTTAAAATCATTCATCTTGAGAGCTACCGACTCGGATTTTGAAACAAATGCTCCAAGTCAAACTACTCAGTATGTGAAAGGTGTTGATAATAGCTATGTTCAGGGTCAAGCCAACCAAGGTCCCCAAAGAGGAGTTAACAATCTAAGCCCTCAAATTGCAGCAGGTGAAGGAGGCTTTCGGAGGCCTAATCAAAACAGAGTTGGTGGTCAAGGAAAGTTACAAAAACCAAGCAAACAATACCTTCCAGCTCAAGCACAGCCCCGTTTAGATGGAAACTTTATGAATCATAAACAGATTTACACATATCCTTCCGAGCAAATGGAGAGAGAATTGCGTAACCAACGGTTGAATACTCAGAATCAACCACAGCCTATTACGGCTTCTCAGCAATATCAAGCTCCCAGAAACCAATCACCACCAAGAAATCAAGCACCAAGAAGTCAGGCACCAAGAAATCAAGCTCCTAGCCAAGGATCAAGAAATCTGAACCCACAATCTACTTGTCAAAATCAACAGCACAATCATCAACAGCAAAACCATGATGCACAAAATACCCATCATAATCAACCTCAAAGCTTCCAGGCTCATCATGGAAATAACAATAATAATAATCAGCCTCAAATTTCCACCCGCCAATCTCAGGGCAACATCGTTATTTTAGATATCCAAGGAATCCATACAGATAAAACGAGACTGATAGAATTAATCCAGCGCCTTGTGGTTCCTGCCAACTCCAATTCTCGCATTATACAAGCTCAAATTATTCCTTCAATAGTAGAAAACCAGTACGTGCTCCATGACCCCAATTCCCAACAAAATCACCACAATAATAACAAGCGAAGTTCAAATAGCGAAAGATCAAACAATAAATTATGGAGTTACTGATGAAATGACCTAACGCGCGCGGCTTTTGCGCGCTTGTCGCGAGTGTTGAAGTCTTTAATTTAAGGTATTTAAATTAGATTTAAAGTTATGTTAAATTAAATATGGCAATAAAATGTTTTAAACGATTAAGATATCACCAAAATATCACATGAGAGTAAATCGTCGCATTGATGCTTGAAGGGGGTCGGTCGTTTCAAAAATAATTTCAACTATAGCTAGAAGCTTTTATAAAACAAGATGAAAGGACTTTTGATAAAATTTTGTTTTATAAATAACTCGCTTATTTGATTTTATTTGAAAGTTTTGTTCCATTTCAACAAAATAACCGATATAAATTTTTAATTATTTTCAATATTTTTACATGTTACTGTATTTTACCTTTTACAAAATAAAATACATTAAAATTTTATTATTTGATTTACTCTAAAAGGCCTTAAAAACTTAACTCTCAAGACACATTCTTTTTAAGCACCAATACGACGTATTTGCCGCCTAATCAAATTTATTTTCGCTTTTAAGTTTGACTTGTTTTATTGATTTTTGGACGTAATTTATTGTAGTGGATTAATTTAATGGATGCAAAGCAGCGAAAACACACATATTTGTCGCATAATTGGCTGATATTCTCGAATAAATCTTGAAAAACAAGAAATATTCTTAAGTACCCAAATTCATTTAGTTTTTCTGCATTTTAAAATCATAGGCAAATATGAACAATATTGTTAAATTATATTTAATTAAATGAAAATAAAGTTTTATGAAATTATCAAACAATTCGACTGTTTTTGTTTTATTTTTTAATTAATTCGTCCATCTGTTGACTGCTTCTAGGAAAACAATACGAGCTAGCATATGTTGTCTGAATTCAGCGACTCAAAAGTCAGAACCAGGAATTTTATTTTTAACTTTTTAATTAAAAGCGTTTTTAATCGTCGTTTAAGTTCCATATTATTAAATTTTCGTATATTTTGACTAGAATCTCGCTAAGTATGGAAAAATATCGTTTGTCTACGCATTTATTTTTGGCGACATTTTTCTGGTATTTCTATTATTTTGAATATTAATTTTGGCTTAGAAATTTAACATAAAATATTTGATAAAGGTCTCAGATTATTGCTCTTATTTGTTATTGTTGTTGTTATTAATAATCTTCTTTGAAAAACAATTAGCAAAGGAATTTCCATATTTTACGGGTTGGCACGCTTTGTAACGGACGGTGAAGGTTGCGCAGTTTTTTGGCATTTGGCGGATATTTCCCTATACTTTATTTGTTTTATTTTGAAGTGGGTTTTTAAATAAATTCTTGAGAGTTTTAAGTGTTTTCGTTAATTCTATGATCTTTACCACTTTGGTTCATTCGATACTTGTCAGTTTTTTATGTGTTTTACTTTTTCTGCACATTTGATTTCTGGATGGTTCTTTAAAATTGGCAATTTGTATGCATTTTTTGTACAGTTCTACAGTTCGCGGTAAGTTTGTAGAACATTGATGATATTTTGGTATTATTAAGATTAAGCTTGAAGATTATTCTTGATTTTAATGAAATTCAATTGTGCTTGGGGATTTTGTGAGTATTTTCTACATATGGAATAGTTTTAGTAGGATTGGAAAAATTTTGTACTACCTTCGAAGGATTTTTTTCATAAATATATAATAAATATATAATAAATTAAATTATATAACACAAGATGTTAAAAAACAAAGAATAAAGCGACCCATTGAAAAAAAATTAACCCGTTAAAAGCTCTTCATGATGTATGCGGCTATCAATGTCCGTTTCCATTAGAAGTCGGCAGACACTATAATCAGTTTAAGTCTAGTCACCGAAGTCCAAACGCATCCTATTCTGACGCGTTAGATTCCAGCTATTCCATATCTTGAAACTAAAAACTTCTAAAACATCTTTCAAAAATAATCCAACACGACCAATTATATATTCAATATTATTTTTGAACATTTAGAAACGATTTGTTAAATGCTAATTTAAACGAATTTCACGGATAATTCTGATTTGTGGACATTTGGCACAATAACAATAAAGCACAAAAATCACAGCTTGTCACCCAAAGGTTCAAAGATCAACTGAAACGAACTGAGAGCTAATGAGATTATAAAAAGTTTAAGTGAATAACTTCATCACTTTTAAAATTTTTAATCTAAAATTATACAATTGATCATCGTAAAGTTGAAAAGTTAAAAATGCAAAGTGAAACTGCCCCTGCCAAGACTATTTGTATATTTTTACATTTTTTCCACAAAATTTGTATTTTTTATATTTTATTTATTTGTTTTGTATTTGATCAACAAAAAAACTGTTGCTCACAAAAATGTCTAAATTTGTTAAAATAAATGTTCAAAATTAGTTTTTTCTAATATTTTAATCCGTTGTTGAGGTTCCATAAATAAAATTCTATTTTTAATTCAACCAATCATCGTATTTATTCATAATGCATCACTGAAGCAGATTTTTTTTTTTGGTTTTTAAAATGATACATTAACAATGCAAAGGTTTTCTGATAAACTGATGTTCTAAGATTTTATTTTTGTTACATGATAAGATTTTTTTGGTGATTTATGAACTACCTTATTGAACCAAAACTGTTGATATTATGAAAAATTTTACTTAAAATGAAAGAATATATTGTACATTTTTACATTAAAAAAATTCGGACTAAATCATAAAATCCTTGCAAGAAGCTATTAAATTGGTTTGTTGTATTTTACGCAATATGAATTAATTTCAAATATGACATACAATTAAGCTACAATTACTTAAATGAAAAAATAACAGTTTATAAATAATTCTTCGAGTAGATGGAGTAAATGAAGCAATAGAGAGATATCCGAGTGTTTTCTTATTTCTCTTGATTCAGTGAGTTAATAAACTCCTCCAGCTTTTCTTGAATGTGACGGACGCGGACTGTAATAAAGAATAATAATAAATTAGCATGATGTTTTCCATGTAACTTAAAAAATTAAGTATCATAAAGAACATAAAAATATCCTTACTCAGCTCTTCTGCAAGAATGACGCGTTTTCCGGTGAGAAGTGTCAGCTTCTTCTCTTCATCATCACCAAACTCATCTAATACTTCTTTTATTTCTTTGTCTAGACGGCGAGCTTCCCGGTTAACAACTTGCTGGCGAAGCGCATTCGCTGTTACTTTTATTACTTGTTGTAATCGCCAGAATAGGACAACATCGCTGCAGTTTATCTGAAAATTTAAGATTTTGTGATTTTAATAAAGGTTTAAAGGAGAAAATGAATTCAATATAAAATGTAACAAATTACGCGGGTAACAAATTATAAAACGTAACAAATATGTATCAAATTTATTCATAAACTTGCCTCGTAGTTCTCATTCTGCTGTGTGTACAGATAATAAGCCTTCCTTAAGTCATGTGCCCTAGAAAGTGCATGTTTTAAGAAGTGCCTCCTATAAACTGGATACCAAGTTTCGCGAATGTAATCAGTTTCCACCTCAATATTATTTCTCTGCAGATTTTTTCGTACTGTGGTCAGTTCATCATAACTCAAAGTTGGAGGATGTTTCTTATCGCTGTGCAGAATTTTGTCCACTTCTCCTTTCACATGCTTCCTCTTGTTCTGATCGTCAGTTGAATATCTCCAGCCCACCCATTTCTGGTAACTTGATGGACCAAACATTTCGGATATTGTATGTTCGGTGTGCTGTAGCTTGTCTTTGACGGAAGTCTCGAAGAATTTCACTGCTTGATCCCATTCCTAGAATTTATTATTAATTTTAAGTTAACGGATGAAAATTATATTGTTGTGTGGTGTTTTGCTTCAGTACCTGCTTATCGTGAACACTTCTATCCTCTAGTGTGTTAAGTTGAATGACCCTTAGCATCTCCATTGCTTTATCCTCCCAAGAGTGTCGTTTGATGGCCTCGTCTATCACTGAAGATTTAAGGTTGTCGAAAATGTCATCGTGTTCGGGATTTTTCTTAGCTTTCTCCACCAAGTCGTGAAACTCTGTTCGGAGTGTTTCCCAGCCAGCCTCAACGGATTTGGCAGGAAGCACTTCTTCAGCCCATTGTCGGAGTTTAATGTCCACCATCGTATTGAAGGAGTCTGGAAGGGATTTTTTATCTTCTTCAGTGAAAAAAATTTGGATTTTCAATTAATCTCATGTTTAAGCAAGAATGTTTACCAATGGTTTTTAATGAGCCCCAGATTCACATATAATTCAAAAGAGATTGATTTTTTGCAACAAAAAAACAGTAAAATTTACAAGTAATAATTAATTTTGATTCCTTTACTTCAAATTGGAAGAACTAAAATCATCAAAATCAGTTTGTTTTGGTATAATTTTAACATTCGCGCGATCATGGATGAAATTTGACGCATATTATCAAATAAATTCAACTCACTTTGCGACCCGGATTGTGCTGCTGGCAGGTAAATATTTTCAAAGACATAATTCGACAATTTTTCCCAAAGATTTGTATTCAAAAGATCTTCCCACTTCTTTGCAGAAACTTGTGACAAATTGACTACTTCATCCAAAATCTCGCCCTTTGCCTTCTCGAATAACTCGTCTCTTCCTGATTCTCGTAATCTTGGAAAAGTGTTCTTCCATTCTGTCTCGAGGTTAAATCTAGTTGCTTTAAATGCGTCCGCTTGCTGTTCGATTGTCTCACGAACCATTTTCCAGAAGCGATCGGCGACGGCAAGACTTAGATTGCGGGTAGTTACTTGATGAGACATTGTGACGCCACTTCTACAAATAAATGGATACATTAGTTCAAGATTAACAAGAAACAGTCACTTAAAATAAAACTCACTGAAACAGCTTCGAGTTCTTGAAAAATCTCTCCTCATGATCCCTAATAGTCTCAATGGAATCATCTTTTCTCCCTCGACCAGTGACAACAGCAAAGTAACCAAGAGCCTTCATAGGGAACAATTTTCCAGACAAGATTTTTCTGATTCTATTGGGATCTGCCAAATCTTCAGCCAAATCCACTTTAGTAAGAACAAATATGGTTCGTTTGCCCAATGGATCGCATTGAGAGACTAGATCGGTGACATTACTGCGTTCAGCATCTACAGAGCCGTCCTGAATGCATAGAATGATGGCGTTTGGGTTGCTCATGTAGTCTAAAATTAATTTGAACATGAAAAATTGTTGCTTCACAAATTAAAATAGAATACATATGTTATGCCAATTTCTTGGAAAAAATCAATTTTGCTTTAAATTTCAACGAAAATAACTTACGTTGCGTCATTGTTTTAATAGAATCTTTAGTATCTGCTGCCATATCAACAGTTTGGGTAGAAATAATGCCTGGCAAATCCACCAGCACCATTCTCTGCAATCCTGGTCCTTTAACAGTCATCGAAATTACATCATTTGAAACTGTTTTTCCTCCTCTGACAGAATTCCTCATCCTTATTTCCACCTCTCGCCTTAATTCAGATAAATCTGATTCTTTAGTCAAGTCAAATTCACGGTCTGAGTCACGGAACTGTGCTACGTGGTAAGGTCCTTCAGATAAAGTGACTTTAACGGGAGCTCTAGTCATCATCTCGCCACTGCCTCGAGGAAAAATACGAGCTTGTGCGATGGATTCTAGAACTGAAGTTTTGCCGCTGCTTTGATCACCAACAACTACTACACGAGGTAAATGATCCGCTGTTGAGTAGCTGGTGTCGTAACCTGCAATATAGAATTTGAGTCAAATTATTAATGTTCTTCACACATCTTCTGAATTAAACAAATATACCTGAAAGCTGATCTAACACCTCTGAGTACATGTCAATGAGTGACTTTTTAATCTTTTTTGATCCAGTCTTTCTATTAGTTTTCATAATCAGGAACTGTTGGCGCAAATCTCTATTTTCTTTTTCAAGTTTTTCCAACTCTTTCTGATATTTGATCTGAACATTCATGATTTCAGTTTGCAGGAGATCCACTTGTTTCTGCAAATTATCATTTCTTTTTCTTCCTTCAGAACCATCAAGCTTCTGAGCAGAAACAGTACGATTTTTAACCAGTTCATCTTTAACATCTAAAATCATAAAATATTCTTTAATTTAAGCCCACCGTTCTCAGGATCATTCAGAATGATTTTAATAAAATAATTTACATTACCTTCTATAAATTTTAGAGAATTTTTTAAGTGGCGTTGTTTTCCTGAAACGTTAACAGTTTTTAGAAGAAAAATTAAAATCATTCTGAATTCCTAAGTGGTTTTTTCACATACTTTCATTTTGTGTTTGTGCATTCTGGACCTCAGCGGCTTCGATGGCATTGTCTAAGCGATTGTCAAACCAAGCTCGCCACTCAATCATCTTTTCATCACTGAGTTTCTTTAAACGAGGGTCTAAAATAGAAAGATAGTTTTTTAAAGAGGATTATGAAACAAGCAGAATTCTCCATTTTTCAATGTCCCCTTATTTCTTTCTTAAATAATGGGTGTAAACTGATGAAGCACTCATAACTATCATATAATTACCAATTACGATGGTATCTTTGAGAGATTCAGTTAGACTGATGATACCTCTAGAAAATGTACCCCATTGCTCGTTGTCAGGTAGCACTTCCTCAAGCCATTTCATGTCTGGAAGTCCATCTTTCCATTGTTCATATTTCTTGAATAAAATAACAAGATCCAGTAAAAAGATTAGAGCGGAACATTCATACTTACGCTATTTAAAGTACCTCCACCAACAACAGCTCCACCTAATAATATATATCTCAATTTTAATGCTCCTCGAAGGACTCTAAAAGATGGAAAAGTCTTATTAGGTTTATTGACTGCTGGATTACTGTTTTCTGGCTAATTACCGTGCTACAATCATTCCATAGCTTCTTTTGCCCACATTTATAATATTGTTATTTCCAAAATTCTCTTGAAAGAGCCGGTGTTTGTAAGAGCCATGCCAATGACTTCGGTAGTTCAGGCCTGAGTAGTTCACTTTAGTTATATTGAGAATCGCCGGCCTAATAGTGGACTTGAATGCTAAATTGTATCTGCAAAATAAAAAATATATCAAAATTAATAAGAAGTATTTATATAACTAGAAAACTGCTGATCAGCTGTTTAAAACTTTAGGCATTCATTACCTGGAAGTTCTCCTAAGTATCTGAGACATGCTGCTACTATTATTCTTATTTAAAAGCCCAGAAACAGAGTATTAAACAAAAATTTTCAACCTCTCATGAAAATCGATTATTTACTTTTTCTCAAGCCCTGAAATTGAACTGTCATTTTGACGTTTAATCCCAATGAATGATGGCACTGAGTTTCAGGCCTGAATCTCATATGAAAAGGGGTACTGCCATTCAGTACTGAATATCAGGTGTAAAAGGCCTGAGTTTCATATGGTGGCTTGCACCCTATTTTCAGGCATGAAAGTCAGGCCTTTTACCCCTGAAATGCAGGCATGAATATCAGGTCTTTTGCCCCTGAAAGTCAGGCATGAATATCAGGTCTATTACACCTGAAAGCCAGGCATGAAACTCAGTACCTATTTCAGGTGTATGACGTCATCAAATTTGAAATTTTTGCCGTTAAATTGAAAAATTATTATTAAAATTTTGTCGATATTTTAGTTAAAATTTTTTTTTTAAATATTTTTAGAAGCTTCAAAAAGTTTTGTTTTTGGTAGTTATTATTATTTTTGAATTTAAAAATTCAAATTTTCAAAAATTAAAAATGTCAGAATAAGAGTGCTTTAAGATTCATAATGAGTAATTTCATAAGTGTTGGTGCATGTCATTCATTAATTGATTAAATAAATTGGATTTCCTGCACTCAATATAACAAACATCACAAAGCTTTATATAGTGCAGTTTATGATTGGCGAAAAAAATTTTAAGGGCCTGAAAATAGTACTGAAACTCAGTACTGAAGTGAAGGCCTGAAACTCAGTACTCATTTCAGGCATGAAACGAGTACTGAAACTCAGTACTGAAGGAAGGCCTGAGTTTCAGTACTAATTTCAGGCCTGCAGAGGTACTGAAACTCAGGCCTTCCTTTCAGTACTGAGCTTCAGTACCTCGTCCTTATGAGCTTCAGGCCTGCAACTCACGCCTGAAGTCAGGCCGAGTATTCAGGCCTGAACACTCTTGCACTGGGATGCCAAAGCGAAAAGTCATAATAGAGCAGCGTGTCTCTAATATTTTTTTGTTAATTACGAAAAATAAATTTGAAACACTTTTACTCGAAGGAAAACCTTAACTTAGCCAAAAATGAAGTAAGAACTGATCCATTCACATTACAAACAAAGTTGTAATCAATTCATTCTTTTAGGACGGTCAAACAGTTTGACAAAAAAACTCGCTTCTTGAAAAAACGAGAAAAGCCGAAGACCAGGAAAGATTTAAGGAAAGACAAAAGAAAACAGAAGAAACTAAACAGGTTCAGCTACCACAACACTAAAAAAGTAAAGGTCAATGAAAAGGATCCTGAAAACAACAAAAACTTTAAAAATGGAAAGTCATCAGGTAAAAAATCCAAAAGCCAACAAGAAAGTGGATCAGAGATGAGCGAAGATGATGATGAAGAGATCCTTTCTGATTTTGAAGAACAGGTAGAACCTCCCAAAAAAGCTCCCAATGTGAGTAAGTTTGATCAGAGGAAAATGCGAGAAAAAGACGAGGAAACAGAATACTACAAGGGAATTAAAGAGAACAGGATTGAGCAGTAAGAAGTTTTGAGATTCCCGTAATTCAAAAAAATACTAATTGAATTTTATTTCAGATTGAAGCAAGCCAACGAAGAAGAAGACAAGATCATTAAGCGCTACGAAACTCTCCTAAAACTGAACAAAAGAAAAACGAAAGGCGGCACAAAGTCTACAAAATCTTTCAATGACGGTCTTGAATATTTGTTGGATCTGTGTACAGATGAAAATATACAGAAAATGTACTCAGCAGCTAAAGAAGTTGCCGATGATCAATCAGACGACGAGTTTGGACAAGATTTTAACCTCGCTATGGGAACAAATCCGAAAACTAAGAAGAAGAGTAAGAAATCTGAAAAAGCCGGTGAACCAGAAGCAGCTCCACAATTATCTGAAAAAGCCTTGAAGAGGATGGAAAAATTGAAGGAAGTAGAAATGAAGTATTTCGGAGATGAAAATGAACATTTAGTGGGAGATGGATTTGATAGTTGTGAGGGCAGTGATTCTGAGGAAGAGACTGGAGAGCTGGACTCAAATAATACTGAAAATTCGGATTCGGATGATGAACCTGAAAAGATTCACAAGAAAAACAAAAAGAAGAAAAATGTGAAATTTACAGATGAGCAGCCCCAAAAAAAGAAGCAGAAGTTAGAACCATTGGCCGATTCTGACGATAGTGAATTCGATATTATGGCTTCTGACGAAAACGATGACGAAAGCGATCTTAATTCAGAAGCTGAAGATCAAGATTCAGAAAATGATGTGAAGGATTCAGACAATGATGAAGTTTCCGAGTCTGAAGGGAAAGAGTCAGAAATGCGAGTCCAATCTGCTTTTTCAAGTGATGACTCGGATGTGGGAAGCGCTTTCGATGAATCAGATAATGGAGAAGAAGGTGAAAATGATTTTGGAACCGATTTAGATTCAGAAACGGATGAAAAGCCCAAGAAAAAAGTTCACACCACAGATTGGGAAGATATTTATGGACGAAAGAGAGACAAAGATGGGAATTTTATTACTGAAGCTGCCACAAAATACGTGCCACCCCATATGCGAGCAAAACTAGCTGGTGTTATCGAAGCAGAAATGGATCCTAAACGTCGAGAAAAGCTTAAGAACCTTCAAAAACAGCTTAAAGGCTTGATTAATCGATTGGCTGAAGCAAACTTGCATCGCATCTCGATTGACGTAGAGAATATTTACAGCAGTAACGCTAGACATGATGTGAATAGCACTTTAACAGATATCATCTTGAATTCACTAATTCTACCATCTTTATCTCAAGAAAGAATGATTTTGGAACATACTCTTCTCATCACAACTTTACATGGAAATATTGGCAGTGAGATTGGCGCGTACTTCTTGGAGATTGTGGTGGATCGTTTTAATCAACTTTTTATCAATATGAATGAAATCCCAGTTGAAAATAAGGAGATTGATAATGTTATCTTCATTTTGTGCCACATGTATACTTTCAAGATCTTCAAGTACACTCTGATCTATGAGCTACTCAATAAATTGTGTGAGAAGTTGAGTGAAAAAAGCGTGGAGTGCATGTTGCTCGTGCTGAGATCAATTGGTTTTATTTTGAGGAAAGATGATCCGTTGGCATTGAAGGAATTCATCGTTAACGTTCAGAAGAAAGCAAATAGTTTGAGCGAGGATGTTAAGAATAAGTGAGTTTTTTCTGATATAACAAAAAATTATAAACCAATATAATTTCTTTTTTAGTTCTCGCGTGATGTTTATGGTTGACATCCTTCTAGCCATCAAAAATAATAACATGACCAAAATTCCACAATACGATCCAAGCCTTGTAGAGCAATTCCGAAAGCTTTCCAAGCAGTTTGTTCGCAATGGAAAATATGTTACAACACTAAACATCACAATGGAGGATCTCTTAAAAGTAGATGAGCGTGGAAAATGGTGGCTTGTTGGCTCAGCTTGGGCTGGAAATGATAAAAGTGCTATAAAAGAAGATAAAACTACTGGAACGATTGAGGGAGACAAACAAAGAGAAAAGATTTTTGCTCTAGCTCGTAAGCAACACATGAACACGGATGATAAAAAGAATATCTTTTATGTGCTAATGACCGCAGAAGATTATTTAGACGCTTTTGAGAAGATTTTATCGACCGTAAAAGATGAAAGATCGATTGTCGCTGTTTTGATCCATTGCTGCCTCTCAGAAAAGGAATATAATCCTTATTACAGCGTACTAGCTCAAAAATTTTGCGACCACAACAGAAAATACCACCTCACAATCCAGTACACAGTTTGGGATAAGATTAAGGTAATCGAAGAACTTTCCATCAAACAAATCACCAATTTGGCGAGATTTTTGATTTTCTTGATCGAAAATGGGAATTTGCCAGTTTCTGTTCTCAAAGTGATTGAATTCAGCAAAATTGAAAAGTCAATGCTGAGATTCTTAAGACAAATTATGCTGGGATTGCTGTTGGGTGAAGAAGAAAAATGGAGACAAGTTTTTGAAAGAATCGCTCCAAGTTTGAAGTTGGCCAGCTTCAAGGATTCCTTAAGATTGTTCATGAAGTGCTTTATTATGAAAGATGATAATAAGAAGATGAACATTTCTGAGGAACAACTAAATTTGCTGAAAACTAGAATGAAACTTACAGAAAATTTGCTAATGAATAGGAATTTTTAAGATTTTGGCGGGAATAAATAAGAAAGATATTGAAGTACTTTTCGGAGTACACGCACTTATTTTTGTGTTTTATTATTGGTTTCTTTGACAACTTGTAAAGCAATAAGCACAATAACCTTTTGCTTATTCTTTTTTGGGAATTATAAAAAGTATTATCTATAATTAATAATTGAGGGTTTGATGTCGACAAAAAGCAGCTTTTTGAAAAAAAACGTCTTGGCAAGCAACTGAACAACTTACTGAGCAACTTATGCTTCGACAAAGACCAACGGCCATAATCAACCCCTCGGCTTGCAGTAGTGTGGAAAACTGTCAGTCACGTCAAACAATAATCGATCCATAAACACCAAACAAATCCGCGAAAGAAAAAAATTCCCCAGTGTTCATCGCTCAATTCCAAAGATGCACGCCAGTAATTAACAATATTTACGTGAAAACAAAAGCATCGACAAAATGAACAATCGAGTAGCAAAATTGGAGGCACAGGTGAGTTATTAAATTTAATAACATAGAACTTTTTGGATACTTTTCAAACGTTTTCGAATATTTTTGGAGCGACTTTGGCCTGAATTATTTATTGCCACCTTTACTTTTGGCTAAGGACATTTCAAACATTCAATATATTCAATAGGTTTATCGTGTGGACCTTGAAACGCTTTCAAAAGTCAATAAAACACCCTTTGCGTGAACTTTAACATTTGCTCCATTATTTTTGTGGTTTTCTGTGAAATTTTGCAATATTTCTTAAAAATATGTTTGTTCCTTCAGCGCCAACTGATGTCCGATCAGCTCAAAAAGAAACGACAAACAACGCAAACCATGATTCAGGCTTCAGATCTTCAAATGCGTGCTGGTTCAGGATTGAATAAAGAGATGCATGCTTACAATGGACCTATGCACTTCCTTGCGAGTTCTGATCCTGATAAAATAGAAATTGAGTCTACCGTTAACAATACCACTCACGAAGTCTACGCTTATGGTGAGTAAATATACTTATTTGTTACTGACCTGCTTAAAGCAGTATTTTATCGCAAGCTTATCTCTTTGGAGGACAGTTAAGCACTCGGGAAATGGTGATTGTTTTCGGTGGAAAATCGATTTAACAAAGTGTTTCTTGCGTTTTGAGTGTTTTTAGTGTTTCCTTGAAGGAGTTCTGAGAAATTGGGTTTTCCATGCTAAATTTGTTTTTAAATCGTGATTGTTGCCATTTCACAATATCAATTTTTGAAAGGAAATTATAGTATTTTTCGATTTTTTTTAAGATACAAACATTTTTGCTAATTTACATTATGTTAAATTTTCATTTAAATGTGTGTAATTTTTTTAAAAACCATTATCATTAAAATTTATTTTTTGTTAAAATTTCTTCAGCAGACAACAAAATCCAACGGAACCATTCCGTCAACTCATCATCACACGAAAGCCGAGATAGTGAAGACGAAGAATCAACCCCCGTCGATATAATGCCTGAGCACCTCACGAATCCAACAAAAAAGCTGGAAATTTCAAATAGCGATAGTCTACAAGATTCCGCTAGCTCCAGTGCTAGAGCAGCAAATGAAGCGGAAGGCGATGTGATTGGATCTGTAGATCATTTTGTGATGCAGCCAGGTAAACAGGGAGTGCTTTTTAAGTGCAGAATCACGAGAGACAGGAAGGGAATGGATCGAGGATTGTTCCCAATTTATTATTTGCATCTGGAGAGAGATACTGGGAAGAAAGTGTTTTTATTAGCGGGTGAGTTATTTGATGGTGAAAAATAATTTTGTAGACTCGATGATATTTCGTTAATCGACAAATTATTATAAAATTGTCTTCAACAAAATCAATTCAATTATAATGATTAAAGGTCAGGAAATCAATTAATCGTTTAAAAATTCCCACAAATCACCTTCATTGCGTAATATTTAAGTAACTTCATGAGAACTTTATGTTTGCAAACAAATTTAAAAAAAACCCATTAATTGTTTTATTTTATATAATTCAGTTCACTTTTTAATTTTCATCACCAAAACATTTCAAAAAAGAACTGGCAGCAAAATCTTAAATTAATTTTTTTCTTTCCGTCTTATACTAATTGCTAATTATTTCACAATTAACACATTTTTCTACATTTCTGACTGTTTTGTGTTTTTAATTTTTCATCAGGTCGCAAGAGAAAGAAGAGCAAAACTTCGAATTATGTAATAAGTGCGGATCCCACGGATCTTTCAAGGCAAACAGACGGTTTTGTTGGAAAATTGCGCTCGAATATATTTGGGACCACCTTCTTCATCTATGATAGTGGACTGAAAGGAAATGTGGAGAGTCCAAGACTTGATCTCGGTGTCGTTATTTATGTGAGTTTTATTTTAGATTGTTTGTTTGGAATTTAAATTAATACAAATTTTATTTTAAAATTCCAGGACACAAATATTTTGGGCTTCAAAGGTCCTCGTAACATGACAGTTTTAATTCCTGGATTAGATGAAGCGGATGAAAGAGTCAAAATCAGCTCACTGGATGATTCTCAGCAAGGAATCCTCGATAGTTTCAAATCAAAGGTAAGTAAAAATAGATGTCCAGCTGAAAATCAATAATTATACCGTCATAATCAATCAATCATCTCACTCATAAATATCTTAATAACTTTATCTTTCTTTTAGAATATGGACAATGTAGTAGAGTTGCACAATAAGACACCTGTGTGGAACGATGAAACGCAGTCATATGTCCTGAATTTTCACGGTAGAGTCACGAAGGCTTCTGTTAAGAATTTCCAGTTGGTGCACGATTCAGACGCCGATTATATTGTCATGCAATTTGGAAGGACGG
Source organism: Parochlus steinenii (assembly GCA_038502155.1). NCBI lineage: Eukaryota > Metazoa > Arthropoda > Insecta > Diptera > Chironomidae > Parochlus > Parochlus steinenii. The sequence goes on along the minus strand of JAXCIN010000034.1, from coordinate 1,653,981 downwards.
CCGATGATATCTTTACGTGTGATTTCAGGTGACCTTTACGCAAATATATTTTGGGGATTCATTAATTATTCAAGGAGTAGATACTGAAGTTTTGAGGGTTTTTACATTTGGTAATATTTTTAAGAGCGGTAATTCATTAAAAAAAATGTGATTGTCCGTTGAACTAAATTTATATTAGTGAAATGTGACTCATAACATCATCAATACTTTATTATAAAACAATCGAAACAAAACAATAAAAATTCCATTCCTTTTTAGGTATCCCCTGTGCGCACTTCAAGCCTTCGCCATTGCGTTAAGCAGCTTCGACGGCAAACTGGCCTGCGAATAATTTTAAGGTATCTCATTCATTTAGCGTTAAGAGGATGGAGAGGGCGGGAAGGGCACTGCATAGAAATTGCATAGAATTTTGAATTATTCAAAGAGTTATTCAAGGTGGTTGATGGAGGGTGATGACATTTACATAATTAATTCAACAAACATTGAAACTTTTAATGAAATATTGTGTTATGAATATTTATGAAGTGTTGGCCATATAATTCATATTTTTGTTGAATATTATATCAAGGATTTTCATAATTAGAAGGATGAACCTATTTCACCGAAAATTTAATTTTACAAATTTTAATCCTTAAGCCTTGAAAATTTGATCTCTGCACCTGAATTCACCCACCTTGAAAAACTCAAACTCATATCGGATTTTCATATCGAAATGTGTAGCGATGATGTCACGTTAGAGAATTTTAGGATTTGTCATTAGATGACGTCATAAACCTATCACTAAATCTTTTTACAAGAACAATTGGATTTTAAAGAGATATTGCGCAAAATTTACTAGAATTTTTATATTAATTGTCGCTAATTTATTAAATAATTGTGTAGCAAACGTAGAAAATTAGGTGCCTCCTCCTCGCTCCATTGTCCTTGACCGATTTTCTATTTATTTTCATAAAAATGTTCATTTTAGTAATTTCTAGTATTTAACGGTTCTTGCTGTTGCCTGCAAATTTATTTTGCGAAATTTGCATTCCTTTCTCATTTTATCCTTTGAATAATTCAAGCAGAGTGATGAGTGGGAGTTAGGTCACTCAGAATTTGATTTTTCTTGAAATTTTCCAGAAATTATTTTTTTCGGCATATTCTGAACTAGTCTAACTTTCCTGCATTACTCTACAAAGTTTAATTGAAAATATATTGTATTATTTGTAATAATTTGTATTAATTTGTATGAAAACCCTTTTTTGGATCAAAAAGAATGAAGCAAACGTTAGACATTAATTAGCGATTAATGAGTTAGTTAAGTGTTGAATTAAAATATTGTGTGACTTAATTATTCATAAATCAAAAAAGAAACAATAAAAGCACTTTGGAAAATTGAAATAAATGTTTGATGATTAATGTTTATTTTAGACATGATATATGTTCTTTCTTTGATTCAGACTGATGGTTTTAGTGCTCATTGAAACCTTTTAGTAAAACTTTTGGAGACTTAATGGCATCAAACTTGAAATTGAGAATTTGGAAGAAATTGCTGTAATAATCAAAATGATCGATTGACAATCTCCAAATCGTTGCATCTCCAATACCAACTCCCTTCTTTTTTGTCCGGATTACCAATTTACATTCAACTTTTACACAATGAATGAAAATAGTACAAATCCATTCATCTCTTTCTGTTACCATATGATTTTCAGATTTGCCTGCTTTGCGCAAGTCAAAAAGACCAAGAAATGAAAAAACAAATAAAAAGTGATAAGAGCTAGAATATTAAATAAGCCTCGTTGTCCAAATCAACTGTCTTCCAAAGTTGTAGCCTATAAGTGTTGTAATTTTTTATTTCATATACTTTCATAAAATTCATTAATTTGAGCAGTGAAGTTACCCAAAGGTTCGACCAATTGACACAAACTACCAAGAAATTGATCAAAACTAATTTACACATCAACTAAAACTACTAAATAGATAAAAAACTCTACTAGTATTGGATCTTGGAGATAGTTATCTTAAAATCAACAAAAGCAAACAATCAAAAGTGACTTCATCTGTATTTCAAGTTGATTTCAAGTGCTTTACGCTCAAATACCTTGAAGTTTAATAGCTCAGTGTCTACTATGCGCTTATACTCAAAGCACTTTCTCGGTAATTGCATAAATTACAAGACGTTAAGTGCCAAAATCAATTTAGCTCAGTTGTCGAGAAAAATGTCTCAGCAAGCGCCAGTCAACAACCGAGTTCTATCAATTCAATCGCATGTGGTTTCTGGATATTGTGGGAATAAGAGTGCAGTGTTTCCATTACAGGTACGATTGTATTAATGGTGCTATTAAAAAATCTGATAAGTATTTGCAAAATTGCAGTTGATTTTTGGAACATTAGTTTTTTCAGAAATATCATTAATGAGTCATTAGTCTGAATTTTCTCAAAAAACAAAAATATAAACTTTAAATCAATTTTTAAGGTTCTTGGCTTTGACGTTGATCCAATAAACTCTGTCCAGTTCTCAAATCACACTGGTTATCCACACATCAAAGGACAAGTCTTGAACGAGAAGGAGTTGGAAGAAATATTTGAAGGAATCACTCTGAATGGATTGCATTCTAAATATACTCATTTACTCACTGGATATGTTGGCAACGATACTTTTCTTCGACAAATCGTCAAGATTATTAAACAACTGAGAGAGGTCAATCCAAAATTGGTTTATGGTAAGATTTTATTGAAATTTATTTAAATTAAAACATTTTTTAAAGTTCAGTGTAAATAAATTAAAATATACTAGAATTTCTGTAAAATCAGGAAAAATTCAATCAATTCTTAATTAATTCTAAATTAATATGTTCTTGAATTATTTCCGAAAGTTTTCTGGTTGATTTTAGTTTTGTTAAATTTTGTGTTTCTTTGAAGTACTTTGTTTGATTTTATTTAAATGATATTTGCTGAATGTGTCGCCTCGAAGAGATAACTTTTTTCTATGGTGATGATTCGGCAATATTGTGATAAGAAATTAAATCTGAATGTTGATAATGTCTTTACTTACAGTCTGGTAGAATATAAATGATTGATTAGTCAATGCACAATATGATTTATTTTCAATGATTAATTTTTGTTTTGAAAACTGTTGTGTATCTTAATTGAAAATTTCCCTAGATTTAGAATGTAAATTTTGCATTCATATAATCATTAATGATACACTATAATTTTAGTTTGCGATCCAGTTATGGGGGATGATGATTTCATGTACGTACCAAAGGAACTGCTTCCAATCTACCGAGATGAGATTATTCCTTTAGCTGATATTGCAACGCCAAATCAATTTGAAGTTGAGCTTTTAACAGGCACTAAAATTGTTAGCGAAGCTGATGCTTGGAGTGGCATGGATTGGTTCCATAAGCAAGGAGTTAAGACAGTTGCTCTATCATCCAGTGATATTGCTGGCACAAGCACTTTGTTGGCTTTCTTGAGCCATAAGAAAGCTGATGGAACTGCTGAAAGGTATAAACTGACCATTCCAAAGCAAGGACAACATATCAGATTCACGGGGACTGGAGATTTGTTTGCTTCATTATTTTTGGCGCACAGCACGTTGACCAGCAATTTGGGATCAGCTTTTGAGTCTACTATTGCTTCGCTTCAGTCTGTGATTGAAACGACGTTGGGAAGCATGTCGCAAGGTTCGTAATACCTATTTGAAGTTACCAAAAAAACTTAAATTTATCAATTTTTGCAGACATTCTATCCGGAAAAGTCAAAGCGAAAGCTCACGAACGTGAATTGAAGTTAGTACAAAGCAAAAAGGCTTTCGAAACCCCAAACATTAAGTTGCGAGCTGTCAAATTGGAGTAAACTTTCAACTGCTGACTGGCATTCAGAGGACAATAATGAAATAAATAAGCATTAAATGCATTACATGGTTTACGTTTTAAGAGAAATTTGATGGTAATAATCAATAAGCAAAGTTTTAGAAAACGTTTTTATTAATTTTATGCAGGCATTTATTCTTTGATGCTTCTTGTTGTTTTTATTGTGCTATATTTATTATTGATGATTGATATGTAAAATAAATATAATATTGTAATAGAAAAAATTTATGAAGGAATTTTTAGGAGGAATCAAATAAAATATCTACATTTATTCAAATTATTTGGTTATCGAGTTTTACTTGGATTTTAAAACAATAAAACGCGAAATATTATTTTGACGAAATTTTCATCATTTTTATTACATTAATAATTTTTATAATGATTTTTGACAAATTTTTTAGATTAAATAAAAATTGAGAAAATATGCATATCTTATGATTGTATGATAATTATCTAGAGAATTTTCTCATTTATATATTTTTAATTTAAAATTTATATATTTTTAATCAAATTGTTCATTTTTAAATTAAGTTAAAATACTTCCAACTAAATTTAAAAAAAAATAGCCAAAAATGAACTTCAAAAATCAATTCATTGATTTTGATAGTTTTGATCCTCTCACTCTGTATGTAGATGCTGAAAACAATTTAAATACTCGATACTGTGGGAATTTTATCTCAATTCCAAAATATTTGATTTAAAAATGTTAGTAAAAACTAAAAACTGAATCGTAATCGTAATCGATTATTCTTCACATAAAAATTAAATTATTTATCAGCATCTCATTCTCTTCAAGTATTTCAAAGAAATTATTACTAAATTAAAAATTAAAAGTTCCTAATTCTAAAAATTAATTTAATTTAAAAAAATAAAATATTTTGAAAGTTTGAGCGTGAGAGCATCATTAGTTGCTGTTACTAGGTGAATCTGAACCTGATGAACCATCCTTATCCTTGGGTGATTTTTGAGATTTGGGAGACTCAGCCTCTTCCTTGTCCTTGTCTTCTTTAGCGACAAGGGCAGCTTGTATGGAGGCACCTGGTCGCTTTGCGAGTCTGGAAAGCTGAGCTATTTCCCTAAGCTGGCCTTGCATCTTTTTGTTCAGGATATCCAGCTTCAGTTCATACATTTTTTCCACGTCTTTGCCTTTGGTACGCATTTCCAGCTCAAGTTTAAAGTTGTTGGCTTTCAATAATGTCATCTAAAAGAAATACAGAATTAATTATTAACTTGTGAACAAATAAAAATCTGAAATATCTTACGTCTTTATCCTTTTGCAACAGCTGGAATTCCTTTTGCTGAACTTTTTTCTCCAAACTAGCAATCTTCTCCTTAAGCTGTGTCATTGCCACTACATGGTCCGAGCTATTCGGGTCCACAAATCCATTATTTCCTCCTTTAGCCAATTTCTCGGTAATTTCAGGCAATGGTGGTTTTCCGCTCATGTCTGGGCGTGGTTTTTTGATGTTCTGGTTGCTGCTGCTGCTTCCGTTTCCATTAGCAGAAGTGCTCTCTCTGCTAGACTTGACTGGAGTCTGGCTGTTGCTTCCAGGTTTTGAGGTGGCTTGCGACTCATCGGATGAACGTTTTTTTGCACGTCGTCTGTCATTGTCTTGCTTACGAGCTTTCGCTATCGCACGTTTATAAGAGAGGTTGCATAGCCAACAGAGCAGTTTTCCTTCAATCTGAGAAAGAAAATATTATTATTATTTATTCTAAATTACAATACAGGTAGAAAATAAAATGAAAATTAGATTGGGGCGATTTTGAGGCAAACGTTTCACTGCTCGACGAGGTTTTCAACGAACAAATCGTAACATTTTATGTATATCCAACTCTTAACATTAGTTTTGATAAATTCATAAAAGTCTAGACTGACTTATTACAATTTTTATGGCCAAAAATTATATGTAAGCTGTAAAATGTCTGATTGCTGATGCATTTTTTCAGAAATTCAGACATCAAATATTCATCAAATAAATTTTAACATACAATTTGAGGATTCATTTTTATGTTTATGATTCTAAAAAATTTCAAAGTAAATCTTAACTTAGATCTTACTTAGAAGAAATAAATTAAATTGATTTCACTTCAATTCATTTCATAGATATTTATATATATAAACGTCTTGTTTGATTCCAAATCTTAATAACTTAACAATATTGAGTCCTGACAGTTTAACTATAATTTAAAGTTTAAAGCTATCTTCAATATTCAATATTTTTTACAGCTTACATCTTAAATTCTAGAGTTTTTACAATAAATCATTTGAATAATATATTTTATAAAAAAGTGTTCTTTCTACACAATCTGTTCTTATAAGCCCACAATTAAAAAAACTCGTGTAACGACCTGATTAATTAATCAACAACTATGCTACGTGGCTCTCGGATGGCATTTCTGCATTATTAATTTATAAATTACGAAAGTAGCCAACTGGTTGATTGTGACATTATAAACATCATTCCGAGTCGCAAAATGGAAATTTCGATAAAATAGGAATTAAATTATTATGTAACAATTTTTAAATCGTATTACGTCAGAACAGATATATTTAAATGCGACGCAACAGAAAAGTTATGACGTACATATGTTTTGATTTTACACGAAAAGGATCTTGAAAGATGTTTTCGTTTATTCTTAGGTAAGCAATTCAAAATAGATACTTTTTTCTAGGAATGCTGATTTTATATATTTGGCTTATTTCCATGAAAATATTTGGAAAATTGGGCATGACTCCTAACCAAAAATGCTTAAATTACTTATCTCAAAAGTTACTATGGAACATAAAAATTTCTTTAGGCTTAAATATGGACTATTGCCCTAACATCTTTAGAAACTTGGAATAATGATTATCACTAATCAATCTGGTAGAATATCTTGAGTTCAGCAAAAAAATTAGCGATTCGAATATTAATGGAAATATAAGCCAGTTCACGGTGAGTAAAAATTTAAAGAAAGTGTAAACAAAGGGAAACAATTTGAAAAAACGTATATAAAATTGTGTCTGACGCGAAATGGCTGCAATTAAATGATTCCGATAAAATATTACGAGCTTTTTGCCTCGATTAATATTACTGTATTTCAGATCATTATTCCAAGAAATTCTTGGTTTATTTGTTTTTGAAGGTAATTCAAATCAAGTTTGTTCCAATCATCTCAAATTGATTACTGAAACTGAAAAACTGAAAAAATTTAAATCCTAAAATCTAAGTCTAAAAGCAAAATCTAAGATCGAATATCTTGTTTGCTTGTTTGGGTCTTGGCAGCTTCTACTAATGATTTCGTCTGATAATCTGTTGATTGTTCGAGTTGGATATACATTTTAGCTAAAAAAGAAATATTTTTTGTTTTGTTTTGTTCGCTGATTCATCTCGGGGTCGCACTTCTAGTGATTCTAGAGCATTTTCATCTGCTGGCTTATGTAAATATTGAGTCGAATTAATTCGAACCTTGTGGTCCGCTTTGTTCCAAGCACACATTTGCTGGCACATTTCACATGTGACTGGCTGGCCGTACTTTAGTTCGCTATTTGAGCACCTAGTTTGGAGTGAAACGTTTGCGTCTTAATCATTTGCGTTCAGGTGGGATTTGAAATTGTTGTTTTTTTTTTTCAAAAAAGTAATCAATAAAGAGAGAGTAACGCCACTGGTTGCTGGTGCTTGACATATAAGCATAGAATATAAGGTCTTCATTGGAATAGGGAAGGGATTTGCTTGGAATTGGTCAATATGTAGTATTTTGATGAATCTTGGAAAAAAGCTATTTTATTATAGCTTGAAAATTGTTTAGAAATAAATAATAAAATTTTAATTGAAATATTCAAGGAAAAAGAATACTATTTTTTCGTTCATAAAATTTTTGACACCAATGATCATCGGAAAAGTTAATTCTTTTAAAAATTGTTTTGATAATTAAAGCCATTTTTGACCTAAAATCCCAAACATCCTTTCCCCAATAACAAATTTTCCTTCATCTTCAACAAGCAATCAACAAGTGGCGCAACAAGAGCGGGGGGATATTCAAGGGAAAATCATAAAAAACATGAGAAAAAGTTATTAAAAACTTTTAAACGAACCTTTGGCACTTTGATCCGATGAATGCGGCTATTATATTACAGAGCTGGCAGGCTGATGGTTTGCCATACTGTTTCACGTTCTGGTCACATTTTCTGCAGATAGTGGAGGTATTTCCTTTGCTAAAATTAGAAGAAATTGAGGGAGCAGGTTAGAAAATTACTTTTGGTGAATTCTTGTGCCCTACGATTCAATAATGAGTCTTGTATGTCAAGGTGAAGATAACTTAGGTGGCGATCAAATTTACAAGAGATAAAATCATTTTAACTTGAATCTGAATGATAATAATATTTTGAAATCTTTTAATATCATTATCCCAAAAATATCGAAATTAAAATAAAAACCTTTAAAATGTCGCCATCTAAATTCAAAACCTTGACAAATTAAAATTTTCTGTCATCAGTACCTAGTTTGTTGGAATTCTGATCGACAATAGGTACATTTGACGATCGGATAAGCCCCTCTACATTCCTGAAGAGAGAACAAAAAAGGCCGGTTATTAGACACGCTAAAACTTTACTAAAAACTGTTGGCATTCAGGTGCTAATCGATCTCATTATGTATTTGCACAGAAAAGTTTGTTGCACGGCCGGAATAGTGGAAATCACGAGGAATTATGCAAAAAAAAAATTAAAAATTGAAACTTTGTATGCGAAAACTTATTTTCTCGAGAATCACCGTAAATATTACTGTTACGTGCCGTTGGCATTTCTTGTGCATTTTAAGAGTATTTTGTAAAATTTCAAGATTTTTATTTTTAATGGATAATTAATTTGGGCAGCGAAGCGACTTATTCTATATTTTGCAGTCTGGCAATTACTTTGGCTTGAATTTCTGAGAGTGGCGACGAAGTTCAAAAAAATTTTATTTTGTAAGAATGCACTAAACTGCAAAAGTGTTGGTTCCAAGGTTTCAAGCGACTTTGAAGTAATTCAGGAAATCGTTCAGGTAATTGCAGTCAAGTTGTGTTGCATAATTGAACGTAAAGGAACGAAGTTTTGTGATAAAATTTAAAGGATAGTTTTCTTTCAAAATAATTTTTATTTTCTAAATAAATGACTGAATTTATTTGTTGTGTTTATTATATTAATCTAAACTATCGATCTTTTTAAAGAATCTTATAGGACAAATAATTACCAAATCAAAATTAGATATGAACGTTTACGATTTTTGTTGATGCAACATGTGAGCGTATGAAAGCAAGAAAGTTTGTATTGAATACTTGTTAGTTGTTTATTTATTTGTTACGTCATTTGTTGATTATATATAAAATATGATATCGCTTCGTTTAAGTTTAGATTACGATAAATATTTTTTTTAGTTTAAATATTGAAGAATATAAGCGGATAGAAATAAACAAGAGTTCATTAAAAATACATGTATGTATTAATTATAAGAACAATATTATTGATGTTTGAAATTTCAATAACTTAACAATAAAACTTCGCATTTATAAAAAACCTAACAAAGGAAAGTTTTAAGAAAAATAGGATGCATCTGAGAAAACTTGTAAGAAGCACCAGATGCAAAAAATATCTTCTTTTTTCAATCTGTCTATCTTAAAGTGAAGCAAAAATTCACCGGAAGCTTTAAAGATCCCAAAATATATTTCAGTGCCAGCTACATGCTGTATGTGAGTCAAGCTCAACACCATTCAAATATTTTAACACATTTCTATTCACAAAGCAATTTCAGTGCAAAACTTCGAAAAACTTGTAAACAAATTTTATTGGCAACGAAAACTTTCAGACTTCATTGTTGGTTTTGGGTGTTTTGTAATTGTTTTGTGTCAACGATGACTTTTTAAATTTGAATTTAAAACTTAAGACGTAATTGAGTGGTAAATCTGCTTTAATAATAATTACTTCTGATTAGGGACAGGTGCTTATTCAGGCAATACATTTTGAGTATTTAAAATTCAATGCATTCGTTTAGATTCTATGGTTTAGATACGTCTATATATAAATTTGACTTCAAGGTCATTAACTCAAGCCAAAAAAGATTATGGGAGTAGTTGTATGAAATAACTGTAAAATGAACCAATATGTTTACTGATTTTAAGAAAATAAAAGATTGTTTTGGGGGTGGGCCATAATTTCTAACATAATGGATTTTTGACGAATTAATTTGTTGAAATAACAGTTCGGAAGGGAATACAAGATATTAATTAAATGAATATGCTTTTGAGGATCTTTCATTTGATTCTGCTTCTATATTCATTCAGTTAAGAATGATAAAAACGTTTCAATTTAAATCATCGTTCTAAGACCCAGGAAGAGATTTTTTCATAATGGTTAAAAATGCTTGGGCTCAAAGTAATAAAATAGGCTAGTTTTTGCAAAAATTTTAGCATTGAATTCAAATTTTTTGCAAATTTCGTTGATTTAACGTGGGTACTTTGATGCTCTAATTAAGAGAATACTTAAGCAGGTGATTCCTTGAGAAAGTTTTCTTATATCGCAGTTTCACTTTCTTTGTGTTCAAATTCCACTTGGCATTTTTTTGGTAACTGTTCATTTTTCTGAGAAGCGATTCGTCATAAATAATCTCGATTAGCACACAGCCTCAGTATTTTTTCCAAAATTGTCTTTTTCTGCTGTTTTATGGTAATTTCACTAAGTAAAACTATTTGAAACTGTTTACTGATTGCTTAAGATCACTTTTAGTTTATATTTTGTTGGTTTTGAACAATTTTTAGCCTTTTTCTTGAACTTTTAAGAAATTTATTTTCTTGGCTTTCTTTTTTTTGCTTTTTTCGTTTAATTACTTTGCAAAGTTGTTGGTTGCTTGATAATTCCTCAAAAGGATGACGTGTGTAGCACTTGGAGCACGCGAATAAAGCTGTTTGAGACATATTCACGTTTATTAAATGATTTGAATTTAAAGTATTGCGGAGCTAAGTAAAAAGTTTTATACTGAACTGAGTTACAAATGATGCAAGTGATATGACTTTTCTTCATTTTGTTGATACATCACTTGACTCACTTCTTGAAAATATTTTACTCGGGCTGACTTTAGTAAATAAAGGAATATTGTGAAAATTAAAAATATTCAATTAAAGATAAAAATACATGAATTTTTAAGATAAAGTTGATCCCAAACTGCTATAAGAATGAAGGTAAGTACTGAAACCTGTACAAATGAGGGGAATGAGACTTTTAAAAAGAGTTTTTCCGATTTATAATTTTCCGGTGCACCAATAGGTTTATAATAATTTTCATTATTTACAGAAAATTCCAGAGCAGAAGCTTCAAACTTTTGCAATGGGTGCCAAAAGAACATTAACTCGTAAGGAGCAAGAAGATCTTAAGAAAAAACAAGAACAGGAAGCAGCTGCTGATGTTTGTTTATTATTTTCCATTATATAGACATGAAAAACTAATCGATTCTCTTAGGCTTTTAAAGAATTTGTGGAGACGTTTCAAGAGCCAGGTGGATCTGGAAAAGTGTGGGTCAAAGCAGGAACTTTCGATGCTGGAACTAGAAGTATATTTTCATGACCTTTGAAAGAAATTTACCTAAAGTTTAATTTTCAGAGGAAGATCACAGGGAAAAAGGTAAACTTTACAAACCCACTCCAAAAATTGGTGAAGCTGCTGATAAGGCTCAAGAGTACGCTCGAATGCTAGCTGGTGAAAACAAAAAAGATGCTGCTAACAAGAAAAAAGGACAAGAGAAGAAAAAGAGTAACTTGGAACTTTTCAAAGAGGAGCTAAGACAGTAAGCTAATTTTTATATTTTTAATCCAATTTTACAATAAACTTATGTTTGTAGAATGCAAGAAGAACGCGAAGAGCGCCACAAATACAAACATATAGCTAGATCAATGCTTCCAGTGGCTTCAGATCCAGAGCCCATACTTCCACAAATAGGACACATGAAAACAGAAGCTGAATCTGGATCCTACGATAACGGAGATCCAAATACTACAAATTTGTATTTAGGTAATCTTAGCCCAAAAATATCTGAGCAGCAATTGATGGAACTTTTCGGGAAATATGGACCATTGGCTAGTGTCAAGATTATGTGGCCAAGATCTGAGGAAGAAAAGTCCAGACAAAGAAATTGTGGATTTGTGGCTTATATGAGTAGGAAAGATGCGGAGAGGGCCCTCAAAGGTCTTTCTGGCAAGGATATAATGAGTTATGAAATGAAATTGGGGTGGGGAAAATCTGTTCCAATTCTGACACATCCAATCTATATACCACCGGCACTTGTAGAGTATTCAATGCCACCTAAAAAGTCCGGATTGCCTTTCAATGCTCAGCCATTATCTGATTGTCCAAACTCTGAAGACTTAGATTTGAAGGTATTTCAATTAAAACCGCCTTGTTGATAAAATATTAACTAAGATTTATTTTAGGAATATTTCCATGATGAAGCAATGAAGGACGAAATAGATGAAGTTCTCTACAAAAGCATGGTGAAAGTGGTTGTTCCAACAGAGCGTCCAATGTTAATGTTAATACACCGTATGATTGAGTTTGTGGTTCGGGAAGGTCCAATGTTTGAAGCCGTCATAATGAACCGTGAGATTAACAACCCTGCTTATAAATTTCTCTATGAGAACGATAGTCCACCTCACATTTACTACCGATGGAAATTGTTCTCACTTTTACAAGGTGACACAGCAAACGAGTGGCAAGAGAAAATGTTTCGGATGTTCCAAGGTGGATCTGTTTGGAAGCCACCATCAGTCAGCTTTTACAGCCAGGGAATGCCAGAAGAGCTGATATCTGAGGACGAGCAGATGGAGCCAAATAAAGGACAACTTTCTAATGCTCAAAGAAATCGCTTGGAAGATTTATTGAGACATTTAACGCCAGAAAGAAGCAAAATTGCAGATGCTATGATCTTTTGCATAGAACATGCGGATGCTGCAGATGAGATTTGTGAATGCATTGCTGATTCTTTGGCAAATCCGGATACCCTTATCCACAAAAAAATTGCCAGGATTTATTTAGTGTCAGATGTTTTGCATAATTGCACTGTAAAAGTGCAAAATGCAAGTTTCTTTAGAAAATCGTGAGTATTTTTTTATTTACGAATTCCCAACATAATATCAATATTTTAGAATGGAAAAGAATCTCCTTGAAATGTTCCGAGGACTCAACGCAACTTACAAATCTCTAGAAAGTCGTCTTAAAGCTGAAGGCTTTAAAGTACGAGTGATGCAGATTTTTCGTACTTGGGAGGAATGGACAGTTTATCCGAGAGATTTTTTGATTCGCCTACAAAATACTTTTTTGGGATATGCTACGCAAGAAGATATAGAAGATGGCGCTGACGATAAGGAAGATGAAGATTTGGATGGAGTGCCGTTGGATGGAGCTGCTTTGTTGAAAGGAGCTATGTTGAGGGGAATTCCTTCGGAAACTAAATCGAATAATACCCCGAGCAGGAATGAGAGCGATTATGATGATGATATTGATGGAATTCCATGTAAGTTTTAGGTTTTCAATTATTTAAACACTTGAATCAACCACAAAAAATTAATAAACTTATATTATAATATTTCTAGTGGACGAAGATATTGACGGCGTTCCGTTGGACAATAGCAAGGGCGGTTTTATTCCATCAAAATGGGAAACAGTTGATCCAGAGCAAGTTAAGGATCAAGCCATTACAACCAGCAAATGGGATAAATTGGAACCAATTGCTCCAGAACCACCAAAAATTTCAGCTTTGTTAAACTATGAAGATAGCAGTGATAGCGAGGAGGAAGAGGAGGAAGAAAATTTAGACTCTAGGTAAGATTTTTGAATTTGTTAATTCTTTAATTTAATTCCCAACGAATTTTCTTCAAAACTAATGAAATTAATCAACATACATTGATTTTTAATAGGGACCTAAATGAAGCTCGTCGAACTTTACTACGTGAAATTGAAGTAAAAATAATGGAATATCAAGATGATTTGGAATCCGGTAAGCGTAAACTTAAAACAGGTTGGTCTTTAAACGAGCAACTAGAGCATTTCCGGCGGAAATTAATCAGAAAAGCTGAAAAACAAGAATCTGACTCTTTGTCTGAACGTTACGAATCTTCATCGTCTAAACGAGAAGCTGAGAGGAGCTTAAGCCCTGTTGAAAGAAAAGCCAGCAAAAGAACAAGAAAAACTTCTTCATCACCGGAACCTGTGGTTATCAGGCATACAAGTCGTAGAGCGAGGAGCAGGAGTATTTCTCCACCTCCGAGGATTAAGTAAGTGTTTTGAGAATCTTCTAAGATGTAAGAATTAATTAACTGAATTTCAGGGCCAAAAGAGGAAGAACTAAGAGTCCAGCGCCATCTCCAAAAAGATCGTCCAAATATGAACCCAGCCCAACTCGAAAGTATAGGTGAGAATTTTTTGAATATCACGATTTTAAAATAACAAAAACCTACATCAAACGACAATTCTTTTGCATATAAAATGTTATATTTTTATAGATCTCCATCACCTCGAAGCTCCCGATACGCTGCATCTCCAGCATCCCGCTCTAGCAAACGGGGAGTATCTCCTCCTCGCCACAGCAGCAGATCCGACAAACACTCCTCCGACCGTCACAAACACAAACGATAAATTGAGCAAATTAAAAGATTTTTTCTTCAAATTCAACATTTTTTATTGTATCCATTTTTCAATTATTAAAATGATTTAGGTTATATGTTTCCATGAAATATATAATTAAATTTAATATTTGTGTTAAATAAGTGTAAAAATATCGTCATTTACGTCAACGATAATTAAGAGAATAAATATTATGAAAAATTAAGTTTTTTTTGCAGTTTTTATTGATTTTTTTTGTCAAAAAAGGTAATTCAAACAAACAATGGGTATAGTTTACAATTTTAAAAGTATTTTACAGATATGGTGAAATTAATTTCGAGTAAGCAAACTAATAGGTAACCTGTTAAGTAAACCTCCAATTGTAATTTATTTTTATTTTTCGTTTGATTAGTTGTTTAGTTCTTTGCTAGGGAGACAACTAACTGAACATCATTCATATTTAATATTTAAAATGATTCAAAAATAAAGTAAATTTTTCAATTTGATTAAAAATTCGTTAAGCCACACAAACTAAACTGTTTTTATTATAAATTGTGCAAATGTTATAAATGTTGTAAATAAATGTGTTGCAGAAATTATTTATTTAACCACAAAAATTTATTAATAAAACTTTGATGGTAAATAAACATTTCTAGTGTTTTGTGTAAAGGTGCCGTTCATCAATTTTGCCAAATATATATTCAAGATTAGATAAGTAAATTCAAAACCCAGATTACTTTTTAATTAGAATTTGCATAAGAAAGTAATTGATGGACGGCACCCATGGGTGTAATCGTGTAGTGTAAATGTATAATGTGTATTTAATTATGTAAATCTATCTGTGCAGAGCTATAAAAACGCTGATTTAAGGCTTTAAGTAATCCAACTTTTGATTGATTAGTTAAAAAATTATTCCTTCTGTTCTTTGGTGGTTTTTGTGCAAATTTTTTTAAAACTGTATAAATTTGTTCAAATCTATAAGTTAAAATATAAGAAAAATCAATTAATTAAAGTGCTTTTTGGAGAAAATGCACCAAATTATTATTCTGACTACTTATAAAGGCTTCAGCTGATCAATCACCAATTATGACACTTAAAACAAAAATCATATCCAACCTCATTTTTTGACTTAATCCGATTTAATTCGGTTCAACTCGATGATTGGATATTTAATTAGACTTAACCTGGAACTGAGAGTTCATTTGGAACTTTTGCTCCTGTTTCACTGTTTTTGATTGAGACTGTTGCTTCTGAGTAGTGGTGGTGTATTCTTCTTCTGTTGGCTCGTAAACCTCTTTAACGGCAGTTCTGGTGGAACCATCTTCATAAACAGTGGTGGTGATTTCTTTGTATCCTCCCGGAATATTCTCAATAACAGTAGTGGAGGTTCCTTCACCAGATGGCACTAAAGATTTGCTACCCTTGGAAGTTTTTTTGGTTTTCTTCTCAATTGTGACTTGCTCTTCAACGGGATCGAAGTATTCCTTCATTGCTGTTCTGGAAGATCCATCAGGGAACACAGTGGTGGTGATCTCTCTATAACCACCTTCCATTTGCTCAGTAACCATTGTAGTGGTACCTTCATTAGCATCACGACCCATAATTTCAGCCTTTTGATCTTTGGTGATCTTCTTGACCTTTTTGGTGGAGCTGGTTTCCTCAACCATTTCAGATGAGCCTTCAGTAGTCTTTTTCTTGGTCTTCTTGATCTTTTGCTCAGACTCCTCATTCACTTCATTGTGCATCGAGTTCTGATTGGTGGTGTGAGTTTTTTGCACCATTTTGATGGAAGTTGGTTCTTTTTCGATAATCTCAGTGGTTTCAATAATCTCCTTCTCAACTGGGTAGTAAACGATCTTGGTGGTGGATTTATAGGTATTATCTGAGTAGGTGGTGGTCGTTGTGTCTTTGTGTCCATTCTCGAACTTCTCACGAGTCACGACAATGTTATTTCCGCGATCATCTTGACGCTGATCAATAATTTCGGGAGCCACCTTCTTGGACTTCTTGCCTTTTTTAGTTGTGGTCTCAGTGGATGAAGATGTTGTCAGGGAAGACTCATTGTAGGAGATACGAGTAATGTTTTTGTATGTTCCGTCGGCCTAGAAATATTCAATATTCAATATTAAGAATTCTTTTCAAGTGAAGCTTTAAGAAGTATTCATTAAAATATAACTCACAAACTTAGTTGATGTAATCTCCTTAGTTCCTTTTTCAAACTCCTCAGTATTGATTTGAGTCTCTCCAGTTTTTTTGCCTCCCTTCTTTTTCTTCTCAACGACACCAGAGTTGGCAGTCATCTGCTGATATTGTTCTTCAGTGATCTCTTCTTCCTCAGAAAACTCTTCAACTTCTTCCTCATCATCTTCAACATCATAGTACATACGAGCCAAGGTGGTAGTCTTTGGACCATTCACAACTGTGAAGATTTGCTGGTATCCATTGTCCAGACGCTTGGTGACAGTGGTAGTATTTGTGACCTCATCAAATTGAGTAACTTCGCTTTTTTCGCCCAACAAAGCAACTAGCTGTTCGTTGGTTAGCACGATAGGTGAGCACATTTGGATAGACATAATTGTTTAGTTTTGGTGTTGTTTGTGGTGGCTTTGAGTTTTTTGTATGGCTTTAGATTTTTGGAGTGTCTTCTTTTAACGAATAATAGGAAAATAGGAGGAAAAATGATAATTAAATAATCTATATTTGAAATTTCATGGAAAACAAATTTTGTTAGTTTTTAGCTAATTTAGCGCCGAATATTGATTAAATTAATGATGTCTTGATGGTCCTCAATTACTCATAAACTGTTGATGATATTCAAATCACATGCTTGTAATTTTGTACCTCTTTCCATAACTTTATTAGTTTGATTGTTTTCGAGGGCTTTGCTGATCTTTGATGGCATTCCTAGTTAATTTGTATTAGAAGCTCAAACAAACATCATTATTGGCAATCAGTCTTTTGTTGTCAGCTTCATTATTTTGTTTACATTATCTTGAATATCGGCTTGTTATTTGTTAGGTTAGGCTGGATTAGGGTTAGTTCAACGAAATCTATGACGAACTGGAACGGAAGAAAATTCAGAACTTGCTGAAAGTTTTCTATCAGTCTGAGTGCTAAAACATTGAACAGGTATAGAGAAATGATGCGTTTACATTAAAACTATGAAGTGTGTTTCAAAGTTTGAATCAATTTGCAAGCAAAAGGGGGAAATTATTGCATCAAAGGTAAGTAACTTAAATGAATCACCAGACCGAATGCATACAAATCTACCAAATATCACAAATATGTAGCAGCTATTTAAATTAGATTTAAAAGCATCGCAATATTTTAAGGATTTGATTCATTGAAGTTATCATACCTATTTTTGTTCTGCCATGATCGTGATCATGAAACACTTGTGCAAAAATTTCCAACGACATTGTAAAACATTAAAAAGCAGCTGCTCCAACGATCACATCTCTTCCAATTAAAAAAGCATTTTAAATTAATTCTCCTTTATTTTCTTCGATTTGTTTCTTCCAAAAAAAATGGCACGTGTAAATATTTTTTGTTTAATATCCTAACTAAATTTTTAAAATATGCTTATCCAAGGACCATAAATATAATTTTATAATAAATAGAATAAATCCATTCAATGTAGAAATTTGCAATTAATCTCATTGATTTTAAAAATTTTCAATCAACCGCAAAAAGCTTTGCTTGAATAAATTTTGAAGACATTTGTGCCGACTTTTCTGCTTTTTGTCAAAAATTTAATTTTTCCGTAATTTGACCAAGAAACTTTTCAAGATTAGTATATTTTTCTTACTAAAAACTAAAATTACGGTACTCTAAAAAACTAGAAAATTAAAAAAGCTAAAATCTACAAACAAACTTAAAGTTAATTAAAATGACAGAATTAATTATTTAAATAATTCTCTTTTCAGATTTATTCTGTTATTCATATTTTTAGTTATTCAGTAGTTCATTATGAAAAAACAGCGGCTATTAAATTAATTAAATATGGCATACGAAAAAGCATTTAAGATTCGTTTATTAATTGGTTCTAATTAGGCGGACAATTGTGGGGCGCTTGCAGTTTGGTTACTTGGTGGTCTGATTAACCCTTTGATGAGATTGTTATTAAAAAGAGGCAAAATTGAAAGAGTTTGTATTTAGACTCAGCTAGGTTGTTATAAATCGGGTTTTTGATCCCCATTTTTTTTTTGAGACAATTTAACTAAACTCAAGAAAACAACATCTCTTACAATTTCTGCTAAGAACGAACATTTTCTTTAAAAAATAATTCACTATGCTGAATTAGTTTTTTTGTTAAAAAGCTTTTCTGGTGAGAAGGCATAATTAATTGGATTTATTTCAATTCCCTCCCATTTTTTTTGTAAATTATGGAATATCAACAAAACAAATAAAACACCGACCACTAATAAAACATTTTACGAACTTTCAACTAGACTTTTACAATAAAAAACAAACATTTTACCCAGATTTCACCACAAAAGGTGTATAATTTATTGTGTGTTGTAAAATAGAAAAAAGTTAAGTAGCAGTGAAATTGATAACACAATGATGCCAAATGTGAGGGTTAAAGCTGAACAAAATCGAAACAGACAACAAACAGTTAAAGAACAAAAGAAAATAAAAAGAAATCATTAATTTTTGGAAACAAACTTCATACTTAATTTAAAAATTTAACTAAAAATGGATTCTGTGTTTTTATTTTTGTTAATGCTTTCGTCAATTTCAAGAAATTTGTGGTAATTGCAGTTTTAACGTTTTTCCACAAGTTCAAAGAAAAGCAAATAATTTTTCAGTGTGTCTTCAAGTTTTCATACATTTTATTATTTTCTTGATATTTTGATATTTTTGTGAATTTTGTAATATGTTTCAACTGTTTCAAGTGTTTTTATAGCTACTTTTAGTTGTTGGATGCGGTTGCCGTGAATTTCAACAAAAAAAACTTAAAATTAAATTTGTCTCAAAATAAACCAGAAAATTGAGAAAAATAATATTTAATTTGGCTGATTTTCATGAAATTTCGGAAAAACATTCAAGAACCCAATGGCTCTGAAACTTTTACATCAACCAGTCATTTTCAAACTGTGTACGATCGTCACGATCCTTATAAATCAAAGTGATCTTGATGAATTGGAAATTTTAAAATAGTTATTTTGATTGTGTTTCACACTTTTAATTTATTTCTGGGGTAAACATGAACACGAGAACAACAAAAGATTTTATATTCTTACGATTTCTTTTAACAAAAAACTGAAGAAAGTTTTTATTTAACTCTGACGCATTATTGTTTATTTTGTGTATGCATTCTTAGAAAGTAGGCGAAAACCCACACAAAGTTTGATAAATTTTTCATTAAAAGTCTTGAT
Organism: Parochlus steinenii; assembly: GCA_038502155.1. Classification (NCBI taxonomy): domain Eukaryota; kingdom Metazoa; phylum Arthropoda; class Insecta; order Diptera; family Chironomidae; genus Parochlus; species Parochlus steinenii. The sequence continues at coordinate 1,634,134 of JAXCIN010000034.1, read as the reverse complement.
AATTCTTGGAAATTTGAAAGCAAATTCAAGATTTTCACGCAATGCTTTGCATAGTTTGAAAAGGTGATGTGGAAAATTAATTATTTGGACAAATTAAACAAACAAACTGTCAAAAGTTTGATACAAGTGTAAGCAAAAATGTATCAAATGCGTATGCATGCGATCAAACCTATTTTAAGATTGTTCTTTGGTTACTTGACTGTCATTCAATTGTTGTATAATTTAGTTCAATATTTTTTATCTGAGACTGACATTTTTCGATCAAATTGAATGCATTGATGATTTTATTAAAAATAAAAATCCTATAAGAAGATTTGTCAAATGAACAGAACAAAATTTACTAATTTGATTAAAAATAAATAAAAGTAAAAATATCTAAAATCTTTTGTTATTTTACATAAATATCATAGTCAACACCCACATTATATTTAAGAGCATACATTTATTTAAACTATAATTTATTAATCCTCAAATTTCCTGAAAAAACAACTTGCTAAGCTGCTGCTTGAGAAACCCCGGTGTAAAATTAAAATTATTACTCGAAAACAAATTATCTAAAAAAATATCAAAAAAATAACAAAAATCGAGAAGCAATTAACCACCCGAAAATCATCATGAATGAAAACTAAGAAAAAGTGGAAAAACTTAATATTTCTGTAGAAAAAATCGAGAAAAACAAATTTTCTTCGAAAGAAAAAAGTGGAAACGTAATTTATGAGTGACTCGTGTTATAGTTGGTGTAGTTGGGCGCAAAACTGTCAAGTAGCGGCTTTATTACGCTCAATATGACACTCAAGCCACTCAAACTGATCGTTTGCTAGCATTTTGCAATGTTTCTTTAATAGATTGTCGTGCTGAAAGCTCGTTTATTGATCAGTTGCCTAGCGTTTGTCTTTCATGCGGTGAGATTTGTGAACGACTTTCGGTGAAGAGATTTTATTGCCTTGACCATCAAAAATCGCTCGATTGTGTAACGAGTTTAAATTTAGCTTAAATTTTATTTGATATTGCTTTCATGATTTACTACTAAACGGCTTTATTGCTTAATTGCGATTGGCTGAGGAGAGTTTTGGGAATAAAAGTAAGAAAAATAGTGCAAACATCTGGTGGGATTTGTGTTTTGAAGGTTAACAAACAAACAAATTTCAAGATTTTTAATCTTGTTTCATGCTACTTGTCAATTTATTGACAATTTATGATAAAACTTCGATATTTTTCAAAAAAATATCAAAAAGTAAATGCAAAATAAAAATTTCTCGATAAATGCAAAATTATGGAAAATTTAAACATATAACTCAAATTAAATGCTTCCAAAATCTCTGCTAACAATGGTCAAACTGCCAATGTTCCCTCAAAAAAAATTTCATTTTTTTTATTCCCAAAACTCTAACAATAATCGCCATCTCAAAACTTTTGATTAAGAACTAGATTTCAATTTATTTACCTCCTTCTTTTTTCGCCGTCTTAGTGGGCTTTTTAACCTCTTTATTGGCAGCTGGTTTCTTTTGGACTGAAGCTTCTACTTTCTGCACAACAATTGCTGGACTCGCTTCTTCACTAACAGCTGCAACGACTTTAGTAGCTGGGACTGGAGCCGCTTGAACTTGTGAAACTACTGCGGGAACTGCTACAGGCTCTTGTGGAACTGGCACCTCATCTATCGTCTCCTGGATCTTGGACCAAATGTTGCTGAACGCGTCACGTCCTAAATAGTCAATTTGTCCTGACTCCCAACTGTAACGCCTGTATTGGTTCTCTAAGGCTGTTTGATCCTCCAAAGTTCCCAGCTGCAATGTCGCTAATGCACCGGCAATTCCGCTCTACATGAGGCAAACGAAAGGTGGGAAGAGAAAGAACAAGTCAGTTAGTGGATGAAGTAATCTAGTTTTAAATAATTTTCTAGTTTTACAGTAGAATGATGATGATTATGATGAAACATATATTACTTTTGAGTCAAAGAGAATAAAGTTTTAAGGATGGTGAAGTTTTTATTTTCAAAATGTGTTCCAAAAAAATTTAAGGTTCCTTAAAACATCAAACTCCTTGGCAACAATAAACTGTAAAAGAAATATGGAAAAATGTAGGAAAAGCTGTGAAAATGTGGAAAGCAAAAAGGCAAAGCAGATAAATATGTTTTGAATCGAGAACCACCCACACTTTATTATATATTCAGTTAAAATTTAACCAGCAATATTTTAGTAGCATTTGTACATTCAAAAGGCAAGATGAGGTAAAAACTGTAAAAATGCATAATGATTTATTGTCCAAAGGATTATGATGCTTTTGCTTGAACTTCGAAATTATATTCAAATTCTTGAATTAAAAAGCAAATTTTTAAAAGTTGGAAAATGGCCAGCTGGACATGTATAATGTGATAATTTCATTAAATTACAAAATGATCCGGGAGGAGCGACGAGCATGACCAACAAAAAACAAATACATGGAAATTATCCATAAAATGCAAAAAAACACAAAACATGCACCTAAGTGAGCTATGTGAGCTGAGTGATCTCTAGAGCAACTTAATATATGAGTCTTTTAAATTTCAAATGATACAGAGATCTCTTCGAAAAATAAACAATAGTGACTGCATGCAGTTAACAAATCACCAGCTCTGCACACCAATAAATATAAAAATATTTGAAATGTATTCATTTCAGCAAATTTTACACAAGTTACAGATAACTTCGTAAAATTTTTTGTGGCAGTTAATGTAGCAGCGATGAGCATCTCTAGACTTGAAATATTTTTTCTACTAAAAAAAACATAGAACTATTAGGTCAAGAACTATTTATTTACAAAAACCAATCTTTTGAGAAAAAATTCTGTTGAGAAAAATACCTGGTTGAATAATATTATCTATAAGTTGCAATTTTTAGATCTCATAAAATATACGAAAGTATAGAAAAGATTTTCCATAATAATAAAAAAAAAGACTAGATGATTTTATAACAGTATTAGTGAAATCTTACTTTCTGGGATCTGCGCGAATCGGAGATTCCAAGAAAAAATCCTCGATTATCCTAAATTCAATGAAATAACATCCATTTAATTCAAGATTTAAAGACTGATCAAAAAGTACAGACAATTTATACACAAAGCTAAATTAATATTAATAAAGATTTGCTAATAAACCTTCGCTAATTTGTGCCGAAGTTTGATTTGCGGTTTTCTCAATTATACCAATTTTACCAATCTTACTGTTTATTGCAATAAATTAAGGAAACTATAAACAAAAGGTTTCGCGGAAGATGAAAGAAATCGTATTTTCTACATCTTATGATATTTATTATTGCCAGCTAAAGATGATTTATTGATTTTGTATGAAAAATCGAAGTTTATTGAACAAAATCAAGCAGCTTCAAATTATTAGCAAAAAATAGGAAGAAAGTTTAAATAAATAATTAAATTTAAAGTTGAATTTTAAAGTAAATAGATTTAAATTTGTGAAGCTCTAGAATTTTACTTTCAGAACAACATTCTTTAGTATTGCATTGTAAAATTGATATAAACAAATAAGTTCTCAAGCAACAATGGAACAAAATTACGATTCATTAAACTGATGCTGACTCAACAAACAATTAAAATACAACCACCAGTTCCCAAACAACAGGTCACTGAACAATCAATCAACTGGTCGTTCCCACAATTGCCTCAAATAAAGTTCGTTTATTGCACCAAAAGTATCTGATTTATCCTCAATTTGAAACTGAAATTTATTGCACATTTTGGTTGCACTCAGCGATCTCATTCGCCAACGATTATGGGGCCATCAATTACATTTACGGATTTTAAATAAATTTTATAAAAGCTTTAAGAAAACAGACCAATGAATGCAATTTTATTGCGTATTTTGCTTCTATTTCCCTCAATTTTCCACAATTTTCTTTTGAAACTATGATACAAATTATGAATGCGGATGGATTTCCTTTACATGGTGCACTCTAAAATACTAATGTAAGAAAACTTGAAGAGAATTAATCGAAATATGTGTATAAATAATCCGAACATTCCATTAACAAGTAAACAAACGAGATAAAGAGAGCTAACCTGAATAAACAAACCAGTATGAATCAGAATTCAGAACTGAAGCATTTTTAAACAATAAATTTTGCTAGAAACATTAAAAAATGTTAAATATTCGAGCGATTCAATTAAGCCAAACGACTTTCAACAACTTTTGCAGCCAATTTTTTGCAAAGTTTATTCGATCGTGCAGTACAAGGCGACGCATTAAATGCTATTTAATTCATTTCAATACAGGAGTCGCTGCGTTTGTGAGCTTATATTAATTTGTTACGATTTTAACGTGTGCTCGCGCTAAAAATATGAATAAATATGAATTCATTCTATTTTCTCCAACATTATATATTTTAAACATGTTTACAACGTTGGTCTAAAAATACGAGGCAAGTTTTCTATAGAAATTAACAATTTTCCAAAGCATCTTCTTACTTTTCTAGGTTTTCTTAATTTTGGTGAGCGGTATAAATTTGTATATTATTGAGACAGGGGTGAGAAAGTTTTTTTTTATCAATAAAAATTTACTGCATTCTACTTTCTTTTCTTCAGGCTGTAGGAGTGTGGCTATATATATTTTAACAATTGTGCAAAGCTAACCTTTTCTATCCCTGTTCTCACCAATTTTAAATAAGCAAACCAAGAAAACACATAGGTGTTCTCGCTAGACTTTTAGAGATTTTTTGTAAAATACACGAAAAATAAAAAATATGCTACATAAATGATTTAATCTGACTTTTATTTGCAAAATGTTTAACAAATGCTTAACTTTGATTTTAATTAATTTTGGTTGGAACATGTTTTCTGTTGCAAGTCGAGTCATTCTGCCGGGAAATTCGATATGCACAAAGTTTTATGAATATCAGCCACATTCCAGAATATCTCAAAAAATTTTAAGAAATTTCCACAAGCTTTGTTTCAACTCACTAATCCAACAAAAAATAATGAATTTTTTTTAAAGCTGAGAGGTTTGATTGTGACGCAAATTGTTTATTGGGAAATTTATTGAAAATCGTAAAATTTCAAATTTGTTAACCAAAAAACGTTTAATCCGTTAATTTGACTTTTTATGAGCTATCTATACATTTTTAATATTATTTTAAGCTTCTAAAAATATAATCCACCAGCCAGATAAATATTGCTAACACATTTTATTTTATTTCTTTCATTCTACTTTCTGCCAAAAAGCATTTGATATGTTTAAATTAGAGTAATAATCGCTAATCATACAATAATAATAATTAATTTCTTTAATGGACGGAACTAGCGGCTTAACTTTTATTTTCCATTTTCTAGGGGTTTACACGATTTTCTTAAGATTTTCGGGGTTTTCAACAAAATTGTTACCAAACAATTTTTTTTAAATAAAATATAATAAGTAATTTTTCCTGTGTTTGGTTTATAAAATAATTCTATAAAACTTTCTACATAAACAAAATTAATATTTTGTGTCGGTTATGAGCAAAGTGTAATTAGTGAAACTAATTAGTCCACAAATTAACCTCGAATTAGTTCTGTTTTTCGATGCGCGCATCATCCTGAAATGAATTTGTGAACTTCATAAAACTTTTAATGCGATTTTAGACCAAGACTTGTAATTTTGGTATTATGCCCACTTTACGTCTTTAACAGTAGATAAAATTATTCAATTCATGATAAAAATTTATTTTATTAAAAAAAAAAATTTAGTATCAAATTTTTTGTAGCGAATTTTAGCCACTTCAAAGTGTTATAAATTGATAAATTTCCAAACGTTGAAAAATACCAAGTTGAGCATCTTGATGGAAAAAACGATGATGGACCATAAATCTTTTTCATTACAGTTTCTTTGAGTTTGAATAATTCTTTTAAATATTTATAAAGCTTTCGTTGGACTGTGATGTGATCACTTTCTGGAACACTCAAGAGTTCAGATATTTTTAAATTTTACATTTCATTTCAAAAGATTTTTGTTTTTTCTATCATTAAAAAATAATTTTTATTTAATTAAAATTCTGTAGACATCATCACTTTTCTACAAGTTTCTTGATCTTTCCGAAATTATTTTTTTCTTAATTTTTTCCATTAAAAAACTACTGGCAACTCATGAAATAGCAAAAATAATTTTAAAATCCATCAAAACCGCCAAATATTAATTTACCTTTAGCAAAGATAAAATCCAACTCTTCACCAAAATCCACAATATTTCACAATATCACACAATTTTCACAGAACTTCACAGTTTCCAACCGATTGCGAGCACCACTTAAGTCAAACTGAAACGTCTCACTAATGGAAAAGTCCGTAAATCGGGAAAATACTGTGTGGCTGCGTTTTTTCGAAGCGACGAATACAACAACAAATCATAGAAAATTACTGAAAAACACTTTTCTTCTTTCCTTCCCTCGTATTTTAATGGACTTTTCGCTGAAATGTTCCAATACATTAACGGCAAAAAAAAGTGAAATACGCGAAATACATTAATTTTTACTTCTCCGCAAAATTCGGAGAAGTATTGTTTTCTTCCCAGCATTTTCAGGGTTTTTCAATCTTATTTGATTTTTCCTGACTTCCCTGTACACAAATCTCAAAAATATCCAGTATTTTTTTTGTCCGTATTGAGTTGAAGAAAATTCCTGTAAAAAAAATTCCGGTAACTATTGATCCCACGACCCGTGACATGCGAAACACTAAGTCCCGGGTGCCTGTTGGTTCGGTTTCGGTGGTTCGGTGGTTCGGTGGGTGTTTACTTAAACGATCGATCTGAACTCCCACCGGACCGATTCCAAATTTTTGATGCCAATCGACTTGGTATCTCTTCCCATCGTGCACCTGAAATTTTTTGGTGATGGTGACTCCACCGGTTAGGTCACCATCACCACTTCCGTGACCCAAAGTCGGGTTTTCCATACAAAAAAAAACATTTTTTTGAAAAACTAGAGCTGTGTTTTTCAGAAAATGTTTGAGATTATGAGTTGAGGCGGGAAATGTATCGATGTTTGGTCCACTACCTACTGGGAGTCATCTGGGGTCATCTGGTGGTACCAGACAACTTTTTTTTGAAAAAGGCTTAGAATCTCATGATTCGTCCAGAAAATTATAAGAATCAAGTTTTGGAGGATCAACCTGGTACCGCTTACTCTCAGCTCCAGAACTCGAGAACGATTAGAGATAAACTTCGGTCTTCTTAGAAGAAATGTTTGAAATGATGAGTTTCAAGAAATGCATCGATGTTTGGTCCACTACCTGCTGGGAGTCATCTGGGGGTCATCTGGTGGTAACAACTTTTTTTGAAAAAGTCTTAGAATCTCATGATTCGTCCAGAAAATTATAAGAATCAAGTTTTGGAGGATCAACCTGGTACCGCTTTTCTCAGCTCCAGAATGAGAGAACGCCTTCTCTTTAGGAAAAATGTTTGGATTAATAAGTTCGGTCAAGAATTACATCGATGTTTGGTCCACTACCTACTGGGAGTCATCTGGTGGTACCAGACAACTTTTTTTGAAAAAGTCTAATAATCTCATGATTCGTCCAGAAAATTTGAAAAATCAAGTTTTTGGAGGATCAACCTGGTACCGCTTACTCTCAGCTCCAGAACTAAAGAACGATTAGAGATAGCACTTCGGTCTCTTCAGAAAAATTGTTTGAAATTATAAGTTCTGTCAAGAATTGCATCGATGTTTATTCCGATTTTTATAACGACTAGAGATAGCACTTCGAAACAATTTTTAATGAAAACACCATTCCATACTAGCGGAGAAGTCCTGCTCAGCTCATAAGCTGCACAACTAGTTCTCTTTGGCCTGAAAAACGGCCGAAAATTTGCTTTATTTATTTTATTTATTTGCTCTGCACGCAAAGTTAACAAAACTTATAAATCGGAAAAAGGCAGATTGGCTAGAGTAATCGAGTTTGCTTCATTGTTGCGAAGATAAATTTAATGTATTTTCTATTGTGTTTGATCATCTGGTGTATTTATGCTGGTGATCGTCGTTTTCTAACGACGAGTTTGCTCGGAAAAGTCGCTCAAACAAATTAGTTGCATCTGCTCGGCATTGAGATTTGTAAATAATTTGAATGAATTTAAGTTTTCCAGTTTGAGAAACACTGGTGTGATATATATTTTAATATTGATAGTCGAGACACATTTTGATACGACACTATAAATGTATATTATAGTTTTCCACGATATAAGTGTTATTATTCGATACTTCAATAGTTCTATCAATGGCTTTTTTTTATTCAACATTTTAGAGCTAAAATAAATTGGACATTCTTGTTTTAATATTAAATTTTTCCCCCGACAAACAATAAACTGTTAAATCCCCAGAAATGTCTAAAACATATAATAATCATCATACAAATATTATTTTATGATTTTAACCACCACCATGACCTTAACAAATCTTAAACGTGCATCGGACGTCCAACACTCTAAAAGATAAAGACGCTTGACGAATTAGCAAATGTCATTTTTTTGCTAGTGGGTAAGCTCACCTGCTCGTCGTTCTCACTTCGGACATCCATTTCGCTTTGATTACTGTTATTTTCATTCTCAGGCAAGTTAGTGTCATTAAAATTATTATTACTGTGATTGTTCTCATTGCTTGTGTGGTTATGTTCACTAAAATTGTTAAAATTACTAGAGTGAAGCTCATTTTGCTCCAAGTGTAATACAATCTCGTCTTGGCCAAATTCTGCAGAATTGGCGACGTCATTATTTTCCCAAGGATCGTTATAAGTGAACGTTTGTGTGTCCTGATTGTACTCTATTAAGTAAGGCTCATAGGTAGGCGTTTCATGATTTTCATGTGTTTCATGAGTTTCATGAGAATAATTGTTTTGTTCCTCATCAAAACATCCGTTAAATCCAACAAATTGCCAAGACAAGTTCTGTGTGGGAAAAGGCGAGAATTTTGATGAAATGGTTTGAATTTTGAGGACCCTATTAATATAAGGGTTTAATTTATTGAGGTCAAATTGAGGAACAAATTGAATTGGAACTTTTTAGAATGAATCTTCACTCAATTTATTCTAAGGCAAAATTTTGAATTATTTAAAAAGCTTGAGTGACGAACGTTAGTTTGTACATTTAATATATATTTATTTATTTATTGACTGAAAAATACATTTGATTTCAACCCCCAGTGAGCCCAAAAGTAGTAAACTAAGCTTTTAAAGTTAACAAACTTTAATCAAACTGAATATTGTAAAGGCGATTTAATTATTTACATTTGCGCGCAGTATATCGACCAAAGACAAAACGATTGAGTTTTTAAGGAAAATTTAGGTAAATTTGAAAAAGTGATAAAATAGAAAGAAATTTTTTCAAAAGAATTCACAAACAATTACCAGATGATAAACATAAGATACAAAAGAATGAAAATAAATGAAAAATTGCAGAATATTTACAGTGTCATAAGAAAGCATAATCGACGAAAGCTAAAGTTGAGCAAATAATAAAAAGATTGAAACGGAAAGTTTAAAAGCAAATAAAAGCTTATTCTTCAACAATTCTTACCTGATCGCTAACTATTTCTTCAATGTGCTCGTGAAACTTGGAAATTAATCATCAAAGTAAAATTAGTACAAGCAAAAATTCTCACTTGGGTCAAAAAGCTGTTAAAAGTTGTTAAAAATCCCCACTTTTCGACTTTGCATCCAAACTAGCGACCTTTATAGGTCAAAGTTTTCATAACTCAATTATTTTGGACAATCAGATAAGTCACTTATTAAGGGATTTTGGGCAAACAATTAGTCTATCGAATTTACTTGAAATTTTTTTTTCAAAATTTGATTTTTAAATCTTAGTCTTGACACTCACCATCTCCGAAGAAAGGGTTGGATGCACGTTCTCTACGAATAAATTCCACCAGAATTGTAAAAACTCTTGCAAGTGATTGTAACCGATTGGACTTTCCACCGACTTGGATTTTGGGTCAAAGAACAGCGTCCATGGCTTGGTGGCTCCGATAAAGTGGATGATTTTAATGTTGACGCGGAACCTAAAATTTTAACAAATATCAATGTTAACACATTTTTATATGCTCATTATTTTTCGGTGCAGAATTTCAAAAATTTAATATTGACTCAACAATATTGTGAGTATAAAAATCTTCCACTTACTGATTAAATGCTGGCATATAACTATAAGTGGCTGTAGAAGCTGTGTTATACAAGAAAGGTAATCTCTTAGAAGAATCTGATGTAGCCCAGTCAGAAAAGAAACTGTTGAGAATTCCCTGATCACCTCCATCAAAACTTCCAGAAGCTTCTGCGAATTGAATCAACTTGCCGAAAGTCTCTGCGCTTGGCTTAAAAACAAATACGCCAGAGTTGAAACAATCCGGCCAACCCACATCTGGAGCTGCTGAGAGTTCTTCCCGCTCAAAAAGCTCGTCACAATTTTTCAGGACCTAAAAGTGGTTAAAATTGTTTTAAGGATAGTTTTTGGAAAAATTGAGATGAACTTACAAGCACATCAGCATCAAGGAACACACACTTATTAAACTGAGTCAGGTTCCAGCAGTGCAACTTGGTGAATGTGATTCCGAGCTCTGGACGCTTTAGCACAGCTAAATTTGTAGCGTCTTGTGAATCCAATACATTAACTTCTTGCACTAAGTCGAAAACACTCTGCAATTTGTTCCTAAAATTGATTTAATTATTGTAAGTTTTATTTTAGGGTAACGTGATATCCATAAATTTGTATCTAAAAAAAACTCAACAAATATACTATTAGTTTGGTCACTATTAAAAAACTATTAGAAAACTTACTTCATGGCATCTGACACTCCAGGTGTGATCAAAACCACTAACTGATGGACAGTTTCCACTTTTTTAAGTGAGTATGCCACTACTAAAGCACCCAAAGAGTAGGTGTCATTTGTGGCTAAAGTTACCCAAGCAGAGCCTGCAAAAAAATAAAAATGCATAATAAAAATTTGTAATGTGCGGTCTTTTGATTTGAAACATTTTTTCAACCTTATTAGATTATTCGGTAATTTTAATAACATTGTGCATGAAGCAAAATCAAAATCATTGTTCTCCCCCTCACAAGTCACAATACTCCAACATCTTCTGCAAATTATTTGGAACATTTCCAATACGCGATTTTGTACGACTTTCTTTAAATAGTCGCGGAAAATAAAAAGTTTTATAAATTAATTTAATTAATACCGCATCCATAAAATAAATTTTTATTCGTTTCGACTGCAAAATAATTTAATTACGTATGCGATTTCTTACAGTATAGATATTTGTACAATGTATTTGTATTACACAAAGCGATCAAAGCCGGCATTTTTAAGACAATTTGGCACGTGTCTTCTGTTTGAGCTGCAAGCGCCTTAAAATCACCAATTTACGAATTGAATCAATGAGTGTGAGCGCTGATGCAATTAATGATATTTTTTCAAATTGGTGGATGACGCCCTATGCTCATTTATAAAACTTTTTCTAACAAATTTAATATTAAAATAGACGCCATTTTTATGTATTAGTTTAATTTTGTTTAAAGGAGGTATTCATTTTATTCATCCATAAATATTTTAACTTCATTCAAAATAAATGCGCAAAATATCCGAATCGTTTAACATACAATTAATTAATATTTTCTTCATAAAGAGCTTTTGACGCCATTCTGCAAGTGTTCCGCTCAATTCAAATAAAAGAAAGAAATTCTATTCCGTTCTGTAAGAAAAAATACTTTGAAAAGATTCGAAAAATTTAAATTGATGTTCAAATTTCTCCTAGCGTTTGCAAGATTGTTTTGTTGCGACTATGTTCTAATTTACGATTAACCAACCATGCTGCGATGCTGTTGCCTTGATATTTTCTTTTCATTCAAAAACCAAATAATCTCAGAAAAACTCACAAAATCTCGTAAATAAAAACATTTTTGTGTGAATTTCTCGATCTATTCAGCAAAGCTGCAAAACAAGCAAAATTTAAAATAGTAAATAGAAATTCATTCTATTTTAAGTCGCCATAGAACTTAAATAGTTGACGAGCATGGAAAAGCGGCTTTCAACAATTCCAATTAGACATAATAAAATGTGAAAAACATCGGTTAATTGATCTGTTTTTTTTTTTTGACTAGACGTGAAGGAAAAGAATTTTTAGTTTGATTGGTAAAAAATAGGTTACCTTTGAACTACAGAGGCTTAAATATTACTATAATGAAACTACAATAATCACACAACAAAGTTAATTTATAACATACATTGCTCACGCAAGATAAACTTAAAAACTTAAAATTTTGTGTTTTTAAAGTCCCTCAATTTTTCTTAGTGTATGAACAATAAAGTTAACACCATAAGAAAATAATATCAGCAATCACAAGTTTCCTTTTTTTTCTTCCCAAGGCCAACATTTTTAGATGACATTTAGTATTTATTTAATTCAAAAAAAGGAGTGAAAGATTCATCAACACGAGTCAAAATTGACCATTTTTATGTAAGGCAGGTAAGCTCATGAAAATTAAAAACAACCATTAACTTTGATGATTTTTGATCCAAATGGAATTATTAGCAGGATAACGTTTTATTCAGCATTGCATCATATTTTCATTAAAATGTTGCTCAATTAACAACTGAAAACTATAATTCACTGATCAACTTTTAAAAAATACTTTTTGAACACCTGAACAATTTTGAAAATAAAAGCTACTGAAATCATCAATGAAGCAAAAGTCAAGATACGAACATAGGATCCAATATTTTTCCCCCCACTTATTTTATTATTTTTCTGACATTTATTTAATGTGTACTCCAAGACAGCACAAGAACTTTGAGTAGTAACAGCACTTTTCAGATTATTCCATTCCAGACTTGATAGATTGTTTGGAACTTGGCGACTGTATTTCATGTAATTTCCCATACTTGTTGAATTGAGATGATATGACATTCCGAATGTTCTTTCTTTTAAAATCTTGGAGTTTCCTTGGCAATTAAAGAAAGCCTTGATGAACATTTTCAATATCAATTCTAGTTGGTCTATCGATTTGCATGATCTTTTGTCAAATAACTTTAAACTCATTTCAAAATCCAATATTAAACGTGTCCTTTCGTTGATAGGCACGTTAGATGATTGTGATGTTTCTTCATAGAAACAGGTTTGACGATTTGAATTGCGTTGTAAAATAAACCCTGTTTGGAAAGTTATTTTATACTCCTTTTCGCTTATTTTTTGGTCTGATACATAATCCACATAAGTTATATCAAATATATTTGTATCTACTTCTAGAGATGATACAGTTGGACATATTTCTTTGCAATGTTTCAATTGTATAGCAGAAGAAAAGAGCAACAGTTTGAAAATCATTGTGTATGAGATCGAAGCAAATGGTCTATTTGAATGAAGTATACTCTTCAAAATGATTTTAAATAAAACATAATGCCTCATCGTCTCCATTTTCAATAACAATTTAAAGTACGTTAAGTAGAAAAAAAGAATATTGAGTGGTGATACGTTAGGGAATTCCCTTTCTCTAGGATGGAAAATGTTTTGATATTTTATTTGAAACTGAAATACTTATAAACTTTTATTAACCAACATGGACACAAAACTTTTAAACGATAACAATTTATAAGCAAGAAACTGAAAGCTTTGTGTAGAATTAGTGATATTTGAAAGTTATTGTCAAAAAATCAATTACTCGAAATGCAAAATCGAGCTACAATAAAATCTTTCATAACTGCTCCAAATTTAGTTTTGAATATGTTCACTTTATCGTGGGCGTTGTAAGAAAACGGGCAAACAGTTGGTTGATATTAAAATTAAAATTTCTTATACGAAATGACGAGACGAAGCTATAAAGAAAACTTGAATAAACTTAGGAAAAAAGAACAAGTTGTCGAAAAATACGTTCACCGAATGTTCTCCATTCATAAGTCTTCGATTTTGCAATATATAACTGCACAACTCAACCCGCTTGAAACAATGTCACATAGTCGCCTTACTTTTACCAACAATGCCGGCAAAAACAACAAAATGCTATGTACTGCATTCAAGTAAATATTACGTAAACTGAGATAAGGCACCAGACCATGCGTTCATCCCACCAATAAGTCGGCGTTTTAATCTCAAGCAAGATAACCCAAGACAAATATATTGACTGCCAAATTTTTCGATCGAAGACAGGGTTCTTTTTTGTGTTTTTAATAATTAAATTTCTTTATCTTTTAATTCAAGGACTATAAAATTTGTGTACAAACGCGAATTTGTATTTATCAAGCCCTATCTGAATCCCAATGAAAGTGTCAAAAAGCAATTGAAAGCCACACTTAAAAGTCATCATAAAATAATCGTTAATTTCTGGATTTCTGGGGTGATTTTGCTGAAATGCCGGCATGATAGATAATTACTGCTCAAATGAAAGCCTAATCAATGAACGAAAAGTGTTCAATTTATTGCAGTCTCCGGCAAAGCTGACTCGTTAATTCAATTTACTGAATTGGTGAATTACTGTGTTTGATAAGAATTAAGATTAACTTCAGTTTTCATTTAATTATTTAATTACAAGTTGAAAAGTTGCGGGTATAGTGAAACTTCCTGTATAAAAATAGAAACATATTGAAATTCTATTTATAAAAGCTTTCTATGAAAAATCTTGAAAGAAAATATTTTATAACACCAGAAAGCAGATGCCAAAGACATTTTCTTAAAATTTTGAGATTTTCATGCGCTGAAATTATCAATTGTTCGATAAATAGTCAGTGAATTAATGAATGTTTTGTGAACAGTGTTTTGGGAGAACAATTTAAAATGCAAATATTTGGCGAAATTGTTTATAGAAATTATTATGTTTACTTATTGATTATGAGGTTGAGTTTTGAGTTAACAAAACAAACTTGATGATATCAATTGGCCAATATTTAAATTTCCATTTGCATGCTTTAGATTGATCAAAAAATAATTTGTTTCATATTGTATGGCTCAAAATTTACTGTTCAATTTTTTTTTAATTAATGCTATCAAGTTCTAGTTTTAACCAATTTTCTTGGGTAAATTATTTGTTATGTCCAATAAATTGAATGCTAACGGTAATTTTATGCTGTTTTAGTTGAAACTTTTGTGTATGTTGTCGGTATGTTGAGTTTCTTCAAAAACCGGCTTTTTTCTCCAACCGGCGCGAACTGCAAGAATTTTTTTCTACGACTGTGCTTTGATATCAAGCGACTGTAAATTGATTTCAATAAATGCTCTCGTTACATCCTTAATTGAAATAAATGGTAAATCTATTTTGAATAACTAATTAAAATAAAAAACTGTTGCCTTCTTGAACTTGAATAAAGTATCTAGAGAAATGTAAAGAAATTGCATCAAACAAACTTTCTCGATCTCAAGTGCAGTCATATGACGAAGCTGGCAATTGATTGCAGAATATAAGAGCGTGTTCTATTTATAATAAATCTTTTTAATTTGCCGTCACCAACTCGGTCAACACAATCTCTAAAATTGTAAATTTGGATTTTAGGTTTTTTCGAGTTATTGTCGATTTTCTCGAAATTCTTCTAGAGACGATGATAAGTTTAAGAGATAAGACGTGGAGAATCTTCAAACTTTGAAAAATTTTCAAATAGCCAATCATGATATTTATAGTTTACAATCTAGCATAGTTATCTTTAAATGAATCACAAATAAAGTTTATTTATTCGAAATTAATACACATTTTGCAAATTCGTCAATTCTTTTTTGTTGTCGTTCAATTAGTTAAACTAATTGACTCCTATATGTCAATTTACCATCCCATTTTTTAATGTATTTTGCACTCTTTATCCAATTTTTGAGCTTCAAATCCAGACCGAATTCCTTATCATCGCTTAACTAATTTTTCGAATGCCCTTCAAAATCCTCTTCAATGTCAACTTTATTTTGCAACTTTGCAGTGCGGCATGTACTTACTATTCATATTGATCGCACTTAATTTAAACTTAACACGTCACTAATTGATAACAACCGAGGAACTGGTTAATTAGAGAAGGCTACCCGACGAGGACTGAGCGTAAACTAAGAGGAGAGAGTTGTGGCTCGAGCAAAAGTTTGAAACTGTTTAGGGATGCTGATTAATTAATCAGTAATCAACTAATCAAACTAATCAACGCGAATTAATCTGATTAATTGCTGATTAGTAAAATGATTGATTAATTACTAATCTGATTAGTTTTTTCAGGTCGATTAGTCACAACTAATCAATTATTATTTTAATTTTAATTTTTCATAATTTTTGCTCACAACAGTTCATTTACAACTCAAATTTTTCTTTAAATGTGATTTAAATAATAAATAACGGAATTTATATAAAACCTTTAAAGGAAATTGAAAATTGGAAAAATTTTCAGTCAATTTTGAAATTTTTTGATTTAGAAATTGAGTCTACGTCATTGATTAGTTTGATTAATCACTGATTAGTAAACTGGCCGATTAATCACTAATCTGATTAGTTTTTCCGTCGATTAATTAATCTGATTATTTGATTAGTAATTTCACTAATCAGCATCCCTAAAACTGTTTGACGTTGAACATAATCGCCATAATGATTAGTCAGAAAGCGGATTATTCCGGGATCGAAAAGACAAGTTTCATAGAAAATAATCGATATCACAAAAAAATGTTATGTTGTGAAAACGTACTAAACGTAAGATAAGGAAAAACACCGCAAAATGAATTAAATAGGTGTTAAGTGTTTTAGTATTGGGTACAACAACTACAATTGATTGTGTGAGTCTTGAAAGTGTTAAGTGAAGAATTGTGAATTAGCGAGGAAAATTGATATGGAAAATAATAATACACTGGAAAAGCAAATTGATCACTTCTTAAAAAATTTCAAGACAAGTGCTTCGAAAGCAATGAGTGATTCAGAATGGAGTACTGGCCTAATTAGGTCTAGAAGTCGATTGTCAATGGATATTACAGACAGTATGGAGCTCGCAGGTGATTATCATGCAAATTAAATTAAAAATCATGACGACTAATGACAATGAAAAATTTTATTGTGAATTTTCATGACCAAAACAATAAACAAACAAAACGATTTTTCAATTAAAAAAAGGTTTCAGCTTGAGTGGTTATCAGTGATAAATGCTGATTAAAGTGCATATTTCGAAGAGATTTAAATTTCGTTGTGAATTTATTCCCTCCTTTAAATCGATAACAAAGAAAAAACTACAAAAACAATTGATAGTAATTGAACTGCCTTCATGGTGAAATTTTATGATAATAACAAGAAAACCGGATATTCTTAAATGGATAGAAAGTGGTTAACACAACGGGTTATGAATTAAAGTAAAGTGCTGGTTTAGTTTATTGGAAAGAAAGTAAAGTTCTTTAGTGCCTGGAAAAGTTATAATGTGAACTCGAATGTGACTGAGTTTTTCTTATATCACTTTCAATATTTTTTAATTCCAACTTAAGTACCTAGATATGAAAATATGTATAAGTGCTCCAAATTAATTAAACATAAATAAACAATTTGTGGTGCAAATATTTCATTTGAAATTTGAATATATCAGTGAAAAGTCGTTAGTATATGAAATATATGAATTTAAGAATTTTTATTAAATTTTGGTTGAAATTTTCTATCATAACTATCGTGAAATATCCCCTAAATTCATCTTCACAGCATATTAAATGTATTACCACAATGAAAACTGTAGAAAATCTATGATTTTCCCACCAAGTTTTTTTTTTCATAATCCGATCCTATACTTGAAATCCGGAAGTAAAAACGTATGAAAATCGCAGTACTGATGAATCGTTTAAAACAATAACAAAAATAAAAATATTTATTGAAAAAATCAGAAAACTACTTTAAAATTGTTTAAAATGCTTTAGAACAGTTTGAAAGCAGATATAACTATAAAATAAAATAAGATCAGCGTGCTGGTACACACGATTTGCTTCAAAATTGTGTGAAAACAAAGTTAATCGACATTTTAAAAACTTGCTTAGTACAAAAATGGATTTGATATTAATTTCAACGCAAGTCAACAAAGAAGACATCAATGCACATGCCGACCAAGATTCTCAGCCCCTTTCAGAGCGAAAAGTACATAAACCTGAAAATTCACCATTTTATCGATTTTTCATAGTAATTTTTTTTAGGAGAAAAAACCAAAGCTTGAACTGAGAATTAAGCGAGAACAAAGCGAAAATATCAACTACAACCAGCCAGTTACAAAACTTGAAGACAATCCTCTGCAAGTCAAGAATCGTCTGGATAGAGGTTGTGAATGCAAAGTCAGCTGCTTCAAAGACCTTAGTCCAGAATCGGTATACAGACATCGCTTGAACATCGCAGAACTTACTAAACCAGAGCATGAGATGTATTTAATGGGAGTTACAATGGCCAGCTTAGCAAATCGTGCAGCAACATCACGTCAGAAGGAAAGAGTCCGACAAAGAGCTTCTTATGTTTATCAGGGCAAAAAAGTTTGTCTCTACGCCTTCCTGTATCTTGAAAATGTCACATTGTACCATCTCAAGAGAATCAGAAATCACGTGCTAGGTCAAGGTGTCATTCCAAGAGTGCATGGCAACACAAACCGCAAACCATTCAACACATTCTCACTTGAAACTTACCAAAAAGTTGAAAACTTCTTCAAGTCCTTCTTAAATCTTCCCAAGGATCTTGGCTCCAATAAGACTGTGATAATCAATGGCATCACAAGAATTAAAATATATAACGCTTACAAAGAGTTTGAACAGACTTCTGGTGATGAGAAGCTGCTTGGATACACGACTTTCCGGAAGTTCCTCAAAGATCAATTTCCTAATGTAAAATTCGATACCAAACCGGATGTGAAGCCAATTAATGAAAAAAATGTCCACATAATAAAATGTGGCACATCCAACAGCATGAAACAAGAACAGGACGCCCTGGACTCTGATGATGTTGAAGATCAAATGGACTCATCAGATGAAATTGAAAATTATAAAGTTGAGCCTATGGAATCTTCAGCAGTGATGGTTAACCATGAAAGCCCTCAAGTAGTTGTCTATGAAAGTGAAATTGAATCGGTGGTAGAGCTTCAGGCACACATTGGAAAAAATGGAGAACTGATCTACACGGCAACAGGCGAAGGAATGATTTATTACGATGACGGAAATCCGTAAACATTTCACGATCAATTTGCAATGTAAAACAAATTTGAATAAATAAAAATCACATTTTATGAATAAGCTTCTAGTTTTATTCTTGAGTATTCAGAGTGTTTCACTGAAATTCCATGTTGTAATATTATGATTACATTAAATTGTTTTGATTCATTGATGAATTTTTGACCTAGTCACAGTTTATTTTTACAATTTTATTTATTTTTTAAGCTTTTTAACTTTTCTCATTCATTGGACACTAATATTCCAATACAATCAGTTTTACGGATATAAATTATTTATTTATAATAATATTTTCTGAAATGGTGTCCATAAATTGATCTGAACTGCTACGCAAACAAAATCACAACATCCGAAATTTGAAAATACGAAAGAACATCAACAAAATATTGAAAATGCACAGCCGATATGAAAATTATTCTAATACGTTTAATGTGCCTTGCTTTTTGGCTCTATGCGCATCTAAATTTAGAACAAATGCGTGCAAGACGATGAAAGACCTGCAATATGCTTGTCGTCCCCCACTTAGATTTAGTACCACTCAGTCATTCACAGTGCTCGGCCGGATTATATTATGAGTTGTTTCCACGTTATTTCGAGTTGTAGAACAAGAAACATTAAAGTTCATTCACAAACAAAAAGGTGTGCAGAGAGGTGGTTACATTCGGTAATATTTTTAATGATTTTACAAACTTTTTGTAAATAATTTTTGAAGAATTAAAATTATCGAATTGAAATTTTCCGGGAATACTGGAAATCTTTTTTAGTTTTTCAATTTATAATTTAGCATAAATAATTTTTCCAAATGTAAAAAACCCATTCAAACCACAAAAATTGTTGTGCTCTCTGCTATGTTTCCATTTCTTTTGTATTTTTTATTTGGATGGAGATTAAACTATTTTTGATCTTCGTGCCAAAGTCGGTTTGGTGTGCAATAAAATAAGTAAGTTAAAGTAAGAGATGAAAGTATCATTTGTGTAATTTTCGCCTGCGTTTCGTTCTTGCTTTTTAGCCGCTGCTTAAAATATTCGAAATATGATTCAGTTTAATTCGCTTACTCAACGATTCAACGACAAGCCGGACAGCCAAATTTAAGGCATTAGTACTTTATATAAAATTGATGTTACGGTAAAAAGACAAACATTTGGTAAATCGCTCTTGACACAATTCTCAAGTTCTCGAGTTTTTCGGGGAGATTGTGCGAAGCGATTAATGGTTTGATAACGTTATCTATACGCTTTCTGCTGTTAATTCTAGTTTAATTGTTTTAATTGTGTTTTTTTGTTTGTGTTTTCAGAGAGATTGGAGCATTCCTCGGAAAGTACCTCTGCGATACCACATTATCAACACCTTTTCCAGCATCAAAACTCAAATTCCAGCTCGGCCTCCATTCAAACTGTGGTTCTCAACCAAAACTTGAATATGAATAGGCGCAATTCTAGTCAGATAATTGAGGCGCCAATTAATACGTCGGGTAGCTTGAATTCAATATTAAATGGTAGTGGCAACATTGTAAATAATGGTAGTAATGTCAGTTCAGTGATTCACCAGAAGAATTTAAGCATAGGCTCAGCAGAGGAACCACTTTGTGTGGCTGATGTCGCGGAGCTCTTGCATCCGCAATACGCTATCATCACTGGTGAGTAATCAAATTGTTTTCAGAGAGAAAATATTGGTGCCAAGAATTGTTGAGTGAAGGAATGATCTTAAATATTAATTAAATAAAGCAGCAAAAATAAGATCTATTAATTTTTTATAAAAAATCACCTCACATGTTCAAAACATATAATTTTTTTTTTCTTTCTAATGCTCTTTATTAACGAATTTCCATATTGCAATAATATGAATTAATTGAAAATTACACATTCTCCTTGAGTCATCTTCAAACCCTCAGTAGTCTCCACAAATTTCATTTGCTTCCTCTTCTGGTAGTAGAAGCTCAGATTACTGTTCCATCTTGATTCAATCCTGGTGGTGTTCACATTTCGGTCCCTTTACACAGGCTTGAGGAGATGACAGCGGCACCGACTTATTGGCTCAAAAATCTTGCATATGCATTTTCTGCAAACTCGATCAGTTTTCAGGTTAAGCTTTAATGATAGACGTTTAAAGGAGCACCCGCACTAAAAGTGTTGGCGTCTATCTTCACCCATATAACTTGATAACCAAAATTATTCAGCAGGAAAAGAAAATTTTGACGATAAATTTTGATTTTTGGAAAATTTTGTTTGAAAATTCTTTGAATATCCTCAAACTTGATGAAACTGTGTGAACTCCATCTTACACACGTTCTAGGTCCTAGGCCAACGACAATGAAGCTAGCATAGATGATGATTTGCAGCTCAAAGCTATTTTAATTGGAATTTTTTAGTGGAGTAGAAAATTTCTCAACTGACAGAAGTCATGGCTAAAACATATAAAACATATAATGATTGTGCGATTTCAAAACCAAACAATAACCAACAAAGATATTTAAAATTAAATTGAAATTATGAATATTTATCCTTTTTTAGGGGGAAGATCCAACCAAGGCTGCCCTTTAATTCAATTCCCAGATCACAATAATTTCCACTTACTATCGGACAGAGACTATCAGAGACTTGTGGCGTATTTGACGTCAGTGCCATCACTACAAGAAGTAGATCTTGGATTTCATTTGATTGTTGATCGACGAAATGATCGATGGTCCTCAGTAAAATCAGTATTATTGAAAATATCAGTGAGTTTTTCATATTTAGATAAACAAACTTGAAATTTGCATAACAATTATTTACCATTCTCAGGTATATTTTCCCGGTTTTGTGCATATTGTGTACGTGATCCGACCTTCAGGATTCTTCCAAAAAGCCATCTCTGAAGTTAGTTCAAAGTTTTTCAAAGATGAGTTTCGCTTTCGAGTTATTATCTGCGCAACCATTGATGAATTGCACGAGCATTTGCATCGATCTCAGCTGACTGTCGATCTCAACGGAGAATTATTTTACTCCCACCATGAATGGATACAACAGAGAATTGTAAGTAATAGCTATGTACTCTGCTTATCTCCCAAAATATGATAATGGGTAGGAAATATTTTAATTGTTGGTTTAGTTTGAAAATGTTATCTCTCACGATTAGATGTAGATTTATGGAATTTATGAGAATTAATTAGAGATTCTATGAAAATTGTATGCAAATGATGTAGATATGACAAGATAGTGAATATAAATTAAATACACAATTTATTTGTTTATTTTAGTCACTGGAAAAGTTCTCAGGACTTACGAGCATGGTTTCTGGAGACTTGGATACATTTATGAGACAAATACACGAAACAGAGTTTCCTAATTCGGTTGAAGCCACAAAACATCTACTGGAGGCGCAATCTTTTGAATATAATAAATTAAAAGTGAGTTCATTTTTTCAAGGTTTTAGATAAAAGTGTCAATAAGGTTTTTATCAAATTATTAAGTTTGAACTTTGGTGAGTTTTGTTTGAGATAAAAATCTTCTCGACACCTAAATTTATTACCTTACCAAAAAACCACAGGAACTACGCTTTAAGACCAAACCACTAACATTTTTAGATTGAAATTGAAAACCTTACAAGACATGGCGAGTGCCTGTTGGAAGAAATTCGCAAAAAAGCGGAAATGAGTGCAGAACGAATTGGAAATATCAGTTCGATCGAGCGGTTAGTATTTTTTTGGACGTTGCACAATGTTTGATTGAATAGCAATTTCACGAAAAACCCGTGCTTGTTGTTTGAATTCAATGTTTTCTATCTAGATACTATCTCTGTTTAATATTTACCAAGAATTGTAGAGAAGAAAGATGTGATGTAAGAGTGCTCAATTGAAAATATTCTAAAAATTGTAAAAAAACTTAACCACATAAATGACTTCACAAACTATTATTTAAATATAGTTTGATTGATATTTTGAAGTTGATTGATTTTTAAACCAAAACTAATGAGAGCACTTCTTAACCTATCCTTCTCCTCTACTATTCTTGTTTTAACAATCATAATTTCGATATTTAATTTGTAGCTCTGCACTGTTGTGTTAACTTATTTTATTGGAATATGTTTTATTTTACATACAAAGCTGTGATTCCTTTATCAAATAATGAAGTGAATCAGCAGCCAGTGGCGTAATTTAATTCTCTCACTACCAAGCTTGTAAATTTAATGTCAACTAACAAAACATAATATATAAAACATGCATTCACATTTAATCATTACGCCACTGCCTTAATTTAATTACTAATTCTTCAGTTCACAATAATGTTTCGGTTGAATGTTCGTTTTTTAGTTTTGCTGCTTCTGCAGACAATTCTATAGTTTTTCCAGTTTTCTAGTTGGCTAGTTTTTTAGAATTTTACAGACTTTGTCGTGTAGTCTTAGAAACTTATTGACATTATCAACTTGTCACATAATCATAATAATGATGTCGAGAAGGAACTCGTAAGTGGAATGTCATCATCCGCATTGACTGTATTGTGTGTAAAATATTCTGGGTGGCTTGTGCAGTTGCATTTGAAACGATTGTACACAGCTTATCGAATTAATGAGAAGCTTATTTCGAGAAAAAATTTAAATAATTTTATTCATTTTGTCAAGAAAATCCCTTAAGTTTTTTAAATTTGAACGAAAAAGTCATTGGTTGCAAAATTTCAAATGTCTAAATGTCGGTAATGTTAAATAGTTTGAGAAAGTGCAACATTAGTGATGATCATCATCCAATAGAGTAACGTGTTGAGATCTCTTGCATTTAGCCTATATTTCAAACTTTCATTTTTAGTTAAAATTGTTAAAATATTTGATTTTAATTATGATTCATTACAATTAAATCAAAGTTCATTTACAATAACATTGTTGCATTGAATCTGAATAGTTTAAAATTATTGAAAAAATTTCATGATAATACACAAAGACTTAAAAAACTACACATTTTAATTGTACAACTGAGCAAACCCTGGACTTACATGAAATAAAACATATCACATTATTCATAAAACACATTGCTCGACGCTTCTAAAATGCCAATAGTTTTCTCTAGAGTTCTATCTTTGGTTCTATCGTTTGCTTGAACTCTTATCTAAATGTTGATGTATATTGAATTTGCTTTACGCTTCCATTCCTCATCATCACCTTATACTCACAAAATATAACCACGCATCTCAATGTTTGCCACATTGATAACAATTTAACTGGCAAATAAATGCAATATAACGCAAAAACACAGTGCAGAGAATCATTTATATCGTCATTTTGATCCGATCGATGATAGTCGCAATTATGTAAGGCTCCTGGTGCAGTTGGAAGAGACGAAGAACCGGTTTGACACTCATTTCCTGGAGCACATGGACAGATTGAAGCAGAATCTAGAAGTACGATGCTTTGAACAAGATTTCAAGGATTTGCAGGTATGTAAAACATATTTTTGGCTCTGAATTTTTGATAAAATAAGGAAATCTGATTTTTGCTTGTAGGTCAAATTCAATCTTCACAATGCTGTCATCGCTGATTCATCAGAAATTGGAGAAACTGTGGTGCGAATGGATGAACTGCTTGCAGAAACAAAAAGTTTTGAAAGATCATGTCAGTTTGATATAAAAAAAGCTGGAGATATTGTTGCTCAAGGTAATAATCATTTGAAGTAAATATTATATGTCTAGAACTCATGAAAAATTACACATTTTTAGGCGAGCAACTGATTATAAAGTATACCACCTGCCCTAAAGACACTATCGAACCGAAAATAATAGAACTCCTTCGAATCCGCGATCTTTTTACCGACCGTCTTGAGCGTCGTCTAGAAACACTCTCAAAAGCTCGTGATTTAATGGAAAATGTAGAAAAAGCTAACGATTGGTGCACCAAAGGAATTGAGCTATTAGCATCTCAACAAGTAGAGAAATGTACAATTTCCTCGGAAGTGGCGGTTGCCGAACAAAATCTACAAGAACTGCAAACTTTTATCGTCTCAGCGGCAGATTTCACATTATCTAGTCCCAAAGAATTCAAAAATGTGTTTGAAGAAAGCAAGACTGTAGAGACCAAAGCAATAGTTTCGCAGGTGAGCAATTACTTTATTGTTCAAATAGAACTTACTTTTATTGCTGATTAGTGATTATTAAATATTTTTAACGGATGTTCCTGAATAAAAATTTATGGGAGACGTCAAGATAGCGTTAAGTTGCTAATTGGGTGATTACTTCCAGATTATGTTTAAATGGCTACCAATTGTGATTAAAGTATAAATAATTAATTATGCAATTCAATCAACATGGACAATTTTTTCAAGTTGACTTCACTCAATTTAATTATGTCTTAGCAATTTCAGTTTTATGAGGCAGGGGTCTCTGTTGTTGTTTTTATTTCACATAGCAGCCTTATATCTCATGGATAAAGGCTTATTACTCGCTTATTACAATATTTTTGATTTAAAATAAAGCCGCGAACTATTTCCTTAAGTAAACAATAATCCAAAATGATTTTACGTTTGAAATAAATCGTTAACACCTCTGAATCATGCCTCGTAAAAAAAATACCGAGCCAAAACATTGAGTTCACTGCACAACTAAACAAAGCTGCGAACGTCAAATCCGAGTTATGTCTACTTGAAATGCTTTGAATTGATTACGCATGTAAATACGAAGTAAATACAGCGAGGAAATGAATTATGACGTAAATTATAAATCATAAATGTAATAAAAGATTAAAAGATGTCGAATGTCACAGGAAAAAATAAAATCCATAGAAACTAATGAAAAGAAGTTGCGTTATGGAGAAAGTCGGATGAAACTCACAGTGTTAACAATTCACCAAATGCATCGCTATTGTCTCAACTTCGTGAAAATATCGATGAAAGATGAGAAATAGCCGTAAAAGAATTGGTATTCGATTAGAATCTTTCATATCCGAATTGCTATTTGAGTAACGGTGCAAGCAGCAAGTCATTCAATTGATTGACTTATCGATTCAATTGCGAGATTTGTTTTACAAATTGCTACGAAATCAGTTCAAATCTTTTTCCAATGTTCTGTTATGTTGTAGAACAAGAAGAAACGGTTGGTTTGACTGTGGGCACTTTTCGTTCAAGATCATTTGATATACAAAAATTTTCTAGACGCTTTTGTAAATTTTGTTTGTTCTGTTCTATAAAAGATTTGGTTCTTACAAATTGTGTTTCAACAAAAGCTTATTGACAAATGTCCAAGATTAAATAAATGTTCAAAATTTCAAAACTTATTTTTCTAATTGATAAAATTTCATTGTCTAAAATTGACCTCAAGTTAGTATTTATTTACCGGTTCTGACTTTGAATTTTCGAAAAAAAAAATTTGAATTTGAATATCCATATTTCACATCATTTCAAAATTGATGATCCAAATTAAAGTTTGAAATTTTAATTAAGTTAACCACCTGCTAATTTAACTGAAAATTGGCAAATAATCTTTGAACTGAATTTAATTTGATACACTTAAATTACAAATTAAAATTCTACTATATTTTCTTAAAATGTTTCATTCAACATAAAATGTTCTTTGCAGGTCCTCCAAAGAATTGATGATGTCTCGTTAATGTGTGACAAGCGAGTGGCTACATTGAAGAAACTCATCCAGAAACCAAAAAGACCCGTGCAAAGTGTTATTCCTGAGCCCGCAGTTCCTTTACAACCAAATACTGGTGCACCCAATTTGCTACTTCGTAATAGGAAGTCTTCAATTCATAGGGTGAGTTATAAGTTTTAAGAATGTTGTGGCTTCAAATGTATTTCTCTCTGATCTGTGTTTGGATTTTTATGAATCAATTTTTTTTACAATTTGAGCAAAATATTCACAAAAATGTTAAAATCGACAAACCTGACATCGTCGAACTGAATTTTGTCTGAATTTTTTAATTTACACAAGTTACTTTAAAGACGCTTTATGAAATTTTATCAAAACAAGAAATGGAAACCTTTCATTGTTTATTGCGAGATTATTCGAGATTTTGTTGCCATTTACAGTGAATATAAGCAAATTACGTCTTCATGACTACTTTTTTTCGCGGAGGAAAATTGTGATAAAGTGCATTTTCAGCATTTTTAACAGATTTAAAACAATGTTGTACGAGAAATTTTGGAATTTATGAATTCTCCCACACATTATGATATTACAGCATCTTTTTATGAAGAGTAATTTTTCTTTTCATTAACAAGAAGTTGAAGATTTTTAATATATCTTTTGGTTTTTTACTGGAATTTTGAATATCTTGATGAATTAGTGATGTGGAGTCGTAATCGTTCAAAGTTACTTATTGCTTGTAGACTTTGAAAAAATATAAGTTTAGAAAAGAATAAAAACACGAAGTTGGTACCATAAATTTAAATTGCATCGAATTCTTTGAACATCAAAACATTCATAATTCTAAACGCTACCGGCTACACGATAATTTAATTTATTTTGCACTTGAATAGTGTCCCAGCCTCAATAAATATTCGAAAACATGAAAAGACTTCAAAAAACAAACAAATGAAAAGCTGATTAAATTCCATTCATGCTTTTAAAGTAAATGAGTCAATTATGTCGCAATTAAGAGAGTTCATCTTTTGAGCGACGAAGTGCTTTAAAACACTAAAAAAATTTAAAAACACTCAAATTTACTAAAAAAAATAAATTGTTCAGATTAGTTTAAAAGTAAAAAAAAATACTCTAAAGCGAAAGAAAGTTTTTAATCCAATTTGAGGTCTCTTTGATAATAATCATTTTTTAGAAAACTTTGAAATTAATTGGAAATCACCTCAGAAATCACCGAATTTCTTAATTTTACCTTTATAATGTATTTCCCTGCATAAATGCATTTTCTCTGTAAATTCATCAATTCAATTGAATTCTATTGATAAACTCGAGATTTTCTCTTATCACATCCATTCCGACATGTTTCCAATTGTTTGCGTTTAAGTTTGGGAAAACCAAGGAAATTGTGAAGCATCCATTAAGTTGTTCAAAACTTAAGATGTGCTCCATTGTTTTCTTAGGAAAACATCTTTCGGAAGCCGCAACAGATAATAACTATACTTAACTATAGTTAAGTCTCGTTAAATAAAACATATCCATAGCAACAATAATAATGAAAACGAAAATAATGGCAAAAAAAATGTGACAAATTTTCCCTTTCATTTCGTAATAAATAAAATAAATAGACGCTGCAAGAATGGTCATACTTACAACTCAAATGTTCTGTTGTTCAAACTATTGTTGTGTGGAGTTTTGCTGTTTTCAGATGTTAAGCTGTGAAGAATGTGATTAATGTTACAGTGGGATAAGACGAGTTGTGGAAATATGGTTTGATATGGAGATTAAGCTCCTGTGAATCACAGGAAACGTTTTTATTAGTGAAGTTTTGAGAGAAAGGCATGTGTCTGTGTTTCAAGCTTCAACAGCTATTACATTAAAATCAAAAATATTTTTGATTTTATTGACATATGTGGGCGTTTAAGGAGTAAAAAACATAAACATCAAAATATTATGCTTTAAAACTTTAAAAAAGCTACAAAAAAAAATATACACAAATTTTCAATAAATAAATTATGGCTACTCAACATTATCCAAACCGAATTAAAGAAGATACCAACTTTAAAGTAGTAGATCCCCGAAATTTCCCCAAACAAACAAAAACGTCCGAAAATAAAAGTTTCGCAACTGAAGCAACGACCCGACTGTCAATTAGTTGCGCGCACAGTAATAATTATGAATTATGCTATCATTAATATTTAATTTCTGCCGTCTTAATGGGTGTCTTTTTTAGTTTTTATAGCTTTTATAGTCTTGTTCAGTTTTTTTCAAAGATTCCATAATTTTCGTCTTGTCCATTTGAATGGTCAAGAATTATGCAACAAACTCTAAAATTTCTCTGAAACACTAAAAAACACTAATAAGCTGAAAATACTGACAAAGGCATAATTATTTCATTATTTTATTTTATTCGCTGACAAAATATCTTTGAGGTATGAAGAAGTCGACAGAAATCTTCCGGAACAAAAGTGAGATAAGATTTAATGAAGAGCGGGGTTGTTGTTGCACTCTAACTTTGTTTTTTGAAGTAATATGTGTATTACATATAAGATACTGGTCTTGGTCTTACTCTCAAATATTTGCAAGAAATAGACTGATTTCAAGTCAATTTATTTTTTCGAAAGAAATTCTAATACTTCGATCTTCAAAACTTGCAAACTTGCAAATTTTTCAAAATCTTCATATTCAAAAATATATTGAAATCATTTAAAGACGTCTCAACGCAATCCTGTCGTTGCGTGCCGTGCACTGATAATTAAGAGATGTGGTCCCTCAATCTCACTCATCCAACGCAATTACTATAATGCCATCTGACTAAATCTGATTGCGGCATATCACTTGATTCGAATTTATCATTTTCTCCCAATTAAAATTTTTCTATTTCTTTGATATTTTTGGCGTGTCCAACTGTATATCAACCGATATTATCCAACCACATTGCAATTATGAAGAAAACCTAATGATATTGTACGGTGGATGGTCATCAATATTTCAATAATTTTTTTTTTGGTTTTGGTTGGTTTGGGACATTGGGGAAAGTGACCCTCAAAATAACACACCAAACTGTTTTGACTACTTGATATACTAGCTAGATATGTTGAAGAAATTATCAAATACGGTTTTGAATGAGAGCTACGTGATTATAGGGTATAGCTTGGAATTACTAGGAATTACGTTGAATAAGTACGTGACAATGATTCTTCATATATACGACGTTTCTAATGATAATTGGAAGGTTTTTAGGAATTTACAAAATTTTTATGCGTAACACTTGACATTAAAAAGTGCGTAGGTTTTAATGAAACTACAATGTAATGCAGATGTTGCCCTTTTATTTGATTTATTCATTATAAAGTGAAAGATCACGAGGAAGTTCATCTGATCACTTTCTAATCACATTATGATAAAAGTTGCAATCAGCGACATGTGAATGTCAACAAAAAAAACATAGATGAGTATGTCGTCAAAATTCGGAATTTCCCAAACTAATGTAATTTCAACGATTATTATTAATGATCAAAATAATTAAAAATGAATAAAAAACTTAAATGAATTTTCATTTTTTCAAAATTTTAAAACCTTCTTCAACAGCAAATTCTCCATAAATTCTTATTTAAACAAAACAACAAATATATGAGTAATACATTTCTTAAGTAGCAAATCATATCATCAAATCCGTCTTTGAAGATTGTATCAAAATTACTCAAAGCATGTCCAGAAGCGCAGAAAGCAAAGTCTTGTGGTGAGCAAACAAAGAACTTTACTGATTTGATTTGTCTGATAAAAAAATTGTAAATTAGAAAAATCATAAAATTACCTTAACTGTTTCCTATTCACACATTTCAAGTATTTCTTATACATTTCACACGTCTTACATTTTAATTTGATCAAATTTGAGGAAAGGAATGATAAAACATAAAACTCCAGAAAAACAGACAAATATCAAATCGAGCCAATTTCTGGATCTAGCAGTTCGAAAAACTGCACTTTTTTCACTGGCACTCTGATAAATAATGTTTTTTTCTAGTATTTTAATCTTGTAAGCATGGAAAACATTAAACAGACAGTATTCCTGAAATTTAAAAACATATATTCACAACATATTTGCAAGAGTGCTCCCAATCACAAGAGCTCTGTCTGGCCAATACCAATCAAATAATTTTATCGAAAGAAAATAGCTAAGAAATATTCTAATACTAAATTATAAACCTCAAAACATGAGTAGTTTGTAACAATTAGATTTAATATGAAACCTATTTTGATTGCTGTTTATAGGCAAATTGGTTATTTAAAATCTTAAAGTCTAAAAACAAGTAGAAAAGGTTTGTATTGGAAAACTGTTTGTTTAATTTCTAATTATTATTATAACAAAACAATATCTGTTGGTTTTTTGGATTTGGTTGAAGTTTGTTAGGTTAGTTTGATTTATTTTGGCTGTTTTTAATTGTTTTGTAGTTTATTGTGTTAAGCAGTTTTATAAGCAGTTTAGCGAGTTTAGGTCAAATCGACCAAACATAAAAAGCCGATGAAATTATGTAATAAATGTAATGGAATTTATTATGAATTAAATGTGTTTCTACTTAGTTTTTCCAGTTTTCAGTAGTTTTTTGAGTCTTTTTGAAGTTTTGTGAGTTTTTTGAGCTTTTGTTTATTTACTGAGCGAACGGTATCTATCCGTCTAAAATTTCTTTTAATTAATAAGTGATGTAATTTTTTGTTGTTTTTAATTTTCTTTGAAGTCAATTGAAGCTTTTTAATTGGCGTTTTGGTTAATTAAGATATCTACAATTCTATCTTAATTGAATTCTATTCATAAATTGGTTCTGAGTGTCTCTACTTGACCGTTCTTGACTTTTCTCGCAAGAAAATTGAAGATTCTTTTGAAACCGGCTCAGCTTTTCAGCATTTTTTAATCCAAATCACGAAACAAAGGTCCAAAGAATATTTCTTATATGCAAAGTGCTTTGGTTAAGTGCTGTGAAATAATATCCAATGGCTTTACACTTTACGCCTTTACGGTAAATTCTTCATAAATAGACTTCAATGGTGAAATGTTCTTTCTACTTTTCCCAATAATTGCGTTTCAGAATATAATTAGCAATCAAAAGTTTTTTTTTTTGTTAAAATTTTTTAAAATGGCAAATTGAATCGTCAGAGTTTCAAAATGTTGCTATTCTTCAAGTTTTCAAAGTAAATTCTTCTTTAAGTGAGATTCTTGTGAAGTTGTGAGTGAGCTCAAAGAAATTTTCAATTAGAAATGATTCGTAATCCCAAGTAATCCAATAATTTATTGGCTGCAGATGCTAGCGAATTAACAATCGAAACTGAAATCAGAAGTTTAAATGATCAACTTTGATTTGCACCATTAAAACCATAAAAAGGCATTAAGAGCATTAGGTTTTTATGAAAAATTCTTAGGATTTGTTTGGGAAAGAATTTTGGAGAAAGTTGTGTATAATTAAAGAGTTCCCAGAATGCCATGAAAGTCAATTGCTTTAAAGAGCTAGCATTAGCTGAAACTTTAAAGTTTGAGTGTAAAAACTAATAAATTTTTAAGTTTCTAAGTTCTTTCGGCTGTTTAGTACTTAGTACTTGGTTGCTATCAAGCAATTAAAAGCCAATTGCTCCGTTAAAAATAAATACCTGTAAATACGTTCAACTTTATAAGCAATAAAAAGTTCAAACAAAAGCATTGTAAAGCAAATGACCAGCACTTTTATTTGAATTGTAATCGCTATGGATTATTGTATTTTCTGGTTCATATTTATTAAATTATTGGTAGGCAGGTGTGGAGTATCAAAGGATGAATTAATTTTAATTTGTAGAGCATTAGTATAAACTGTCATTAAAGTGCTCTAATCCAAATTACAACAGATCCATAACGCTTAAATTTTTTGAGAAAACTGAAATATTCTAATTTATTTTATTCAATAATAATATGATGCACCTAACTAATTTTTCATGTGATTGCAGAGACATCCTTCAAAATCAAAATGTCTTAACGTTTATGCATGAGCCATATTTTATGCAAGTTGAAAAAACAAAAAATAATTCCTAATCTTCAATAATAAAGATATCCAACTACTTAACATAATTTACGTATTCCCTCTTTTCCACTGAAGAAGCAAACCATTTGGTTTGGGTTTGACTGACTGACATGGTTTTTACGCTTCTTGAATTTCTATCGGGTTTGTGTTTTTTGAAATAGTTAATATAGTTTGCCAAAATAACAAAAATATCTGAATACAGAAGAACCACAGAAAATAGTAATTTACTCGGTAATGCTTGAAGATTTATTGAATGCAGGGAAATTAAATAAATTTAAGTTAATTAAATGGTCTGTTTTTAGTGGAATCATTTAATACTCGATTGGTTGAGCGAACAAAATTCGCTTAAAGATTGTAGAATACATCAGAATAGGATAAAGAACTGAGCATAGCTGTTTATTTATGGCACAGAAATTGAGGAATATTTATGGTTCAATTTTTAAAAGTTTTATTGCTTGATCTTGAACCTGCAGCCAAAAAATAGTATAATATTAATTACTGTGAATTCACCACATGAAATCATTAAAATTAATATCATTAAAATCAAGAGGCATGAAGTAATGCCCAATTTATACAACTAAAGCTATAAGAATATCAAAAATTTCGTCCGCATTTGCATTTCAACGGTTTTATAGCGCAAGTTGAAATTAAACTGTAACAATTCTGTGTGCAAATGAAGATTTTCAGGGTTTGAAAAAGATTATAAACCTGTATTGACGCTTCATACAATAATAAAGTATTTTGATTTAAAAATGTTTTGGATCATCAAATCACTTTTGAAATGCTACTGAAGAAGTTCATCAAAAGAAACGACTAGTTCTTCTCCGACCCCTGTCTTATCTCAACTTGTTGGCTTTTCAATCACTTACTTGACCTTTCCTTTGAAACGCATTAATAAAATTCTCTTCTTTATTTTATCGCACAATCAACGAACAAAAAACTGTTCATCCAAATGCGTTGATGTCTTTGGTTTAATTTGACTTTTCTTTAATTAACGCATTTTACAAGAGACGTAAAAAACTCGACAAAACTACACAACTAATGTACAGTTTCTCTTGAATCTTTAAGCAATTAGAATTTCTCTTTGACCAACGTGATTTGTAATGTTTCCAATGTTTTAAATGGCTTTTAAATGTTTGAGAATATCGCCTTAAAATATTGTAACTTTTGTTTTTTTTTTGTACATTTTGTTAAGACGTAAGTAAAGTTTCTCATGTCTGATAATAAATTAGTTAGAGATAGCTCGTTTGGCATCAAGCATGGAATTTTCAATGGAATAATTTTCTTTATGGCCATAAAACTAAGCAAATAACAAATTGACGACGATCAATGAAAGATTTCTAATAGGGTATTAACAGGTAATAGTCAATGTATTTACATGTTGACTGACTATTTGTGCGAACCCTTAAATCCATAATACCGGGTATGAAAAATAAACTCTAGATGTTTTAATCGATTTACTATTATTGCAAGACGACCAGAAAAGTATTTTTTACCAAATGGTTTCTACTGTTAATCTCTGCGTCAACTCAGCCAAGAGCCAAGTGCAGCCAAGTGTTTTGAACTCGAAAAAACTTTGAATACTCCTCAAGATAATAAAATATTACACGTTACCATTAACAGTAATAGTTGCATACCATACAAGAGTTTTTTCAAATTCGATTATTAAAAGCTATTATCCCATTATCTTGCTCCGTTCAATTTTTCAAGCTTCTTGCGATATATTCTCCAATATTTAGCTAATATTCTGCATTAAATTGATTGTTCAAAAAAAACCATTCAAACACCTTTTGAGTCGAAGCAAAAACAGTTAAGAACTACAAAAGTCGAGCAAAACGCTGGAAAAGCTGTTTACTTACATTTTTTCTCGGAAACTTAAATAAATGATAGTATCAGTAACCGCGTCACCTAAAGAACCAGAGAACTATAGAACTAAAGAGCAAAAACAGGATTATCGTGGCGTGCAACGAACCTTATCTCATGAGGTGAACATGCCAAGTTGTCTTTTCAGTTTCTTCGGAGTTTCTTTGTGCCAGCATCTTGTTTGTTTTTAAAATATGTTTAATGGCAAAAGATATTGCGTATAACTGTTACAGTTTTCATGCAATATGATGCACTTTTATGGATCTATCAATTAGTGATTTTAAATACCAATAATATAATCTTACATTATATTCATTATTATTTGATGTTACAAAATAGGTAAAGACGTAATGTATCAAATATATTATGGAGATGATAGCTCAAATCAAAAAAGCGTTAAAGGAAGAAGAATGTCGAACATATTAATAAAAATGGAAAATGGAAATTGAAAACGCAAGCGGAAGATTTGAATAAATGAATAAGAGAAATTAACCTTTTTTAAAACAAAATTGTTCAAGATCAAAAGTTTCCTGGAAAAAATAACTTTAAACAATCTTCGAGCTCATCAAACAAAAAATCATTAAATAAAATGAGGAAGCGGCCTATTCACTTTTATTCTAAGGAAACTGTATCCAATTATTTATAAAATATTTAAAGATCCTTCTTCTTCATCACAATTCTTAATTGAGATATGCAAAGTTTTATTAAATATTCTATTAATCATCTAACGAACAAGCGCGCACTAGCACATATTCTTAAATAAAATTTATTGTTACTTCTTACGCTGCAAAAATGAAGATTTTAATTAAATTAGAAGCTTGCGGCAATGCATGGTTTCTAATTAAAATTATAGAATAATGAATCTGCTGGTCGAGTTTCAACAAGATTTCTGCTTCATATCTAAATCTCTCTATTAATCAAAAACATACAATTCATAATCTTGACGTAACATTTCATGGGTGATACAAGTTACGGAATATTATGAAATTGGTCACTAATGATGAAAATTTATAAGAAACTACAGAAATGGCAATAAACTGCAATATAACGCGAATATAGGTGAAGAATTTAAACTGGTTATTGGATCGCTTAGAACCTGAAATCAAAGAAATTGTGAAATTGTACATGATGCAAGCAGTTGCATAATGGTCCATAATAACTTGTTGAGCACAAAGAACAGTTTTATTCTAACATTTCTATTCTAACAGATTATTACCATGCAGATTTTCTTTTTATTCACTGCAATAATTTTTCTTCCTTGTTGGCAGACGTTTATAGGTCACCACAATAATTGCATTTCATAGAGTTATTCTTAACTGCATCAGCAATAAAAAACTGTGTGAAGGTTGGATGGGATGTTCTGGTAGAACTCGTTCTGACCAGTTCTGAGTTGAAATTGTTATTTGGGTTCTTGTAGCGTTATCATCAACTGTTCTTTGTGGAGATGCTGAGACACAAAGATGTTTCGTATAATGTGAGGTAGCGCTTGATTTAACTCAGTGTAATACATTTTATTTACATTTTGTTGTTACATTGTTACATTATTTCAGACAATTTTATATATTTATTATGTTTTAATTAAATATGGTTGTAATTTAATAGTTCTCCAGAACACTAAAAGAAATATTATAACACGGAATTTTCAATAAATTGAAACGTTTAAAGTTTTAAGTTTATGATAATGAAATATTTCAAAATTGAAGGAATTTTAGAGTATGTCTCCGCTTCATTAACTGCCCTAATTCGCCGAATACTCCCAAAACTACCAAAAAAGAAGAAAAAACTACTAAATGATCCAAATAAGTGTGAGATTGCATTTACTTCAATTTAAGTTTTGAATTGATTTGATTGATTTATTCTATTTTCCAAGCAAAAAAACAACGAACACAATAAAATTCGTAATTGTTCCAGATTCAGAGTAATTCAAATTAGTTAGGAGAAGAGCTAAATAGAAATAGGCATAAATAGACCCAAATAAAATTATTAATTTTTTTTTGAAGAAATTTTTATATTCTTCCATAACTTTTCTGAATTTCACTGTTTTAGATACTATTCGAAGCTTTTACTCTGATTTAAAGATTCATTCCAGGTTTTTGTGTATTTTGCATATATTCAACTTGAAGCATTTTTGTAGCTTCAAGTAACAGCTTGAGAAGTTGAGCTGTGAAATGTAATTCAATCGCAAACAAAAACTTCAAATTTGCTTGTTACATATTCAATACAACCAAATTCGCTCAATTTGTAACAAATAGTGAGTGCACTGATCTGCAGACAAAGTAACTAACGACTAGTTGAATAATTAAATACTCAGTCAAATACGCAAGCTCATGTAACATTTAATTATTGGTCGAGCTGGCAATCCATTTTCGGTGACGTTTATTTGTTTTAGTCTTTTGAGATTATTCATGTAACCAAAGTTTAAATTCTTTTGGTGAAACAAAAGAAAGAGGCATGAAATTGTATCGAGGTTGTTACAAACTTATATTTTCTTATTTTTAACGTACGAATGCAGCGACCCTTAGAGTCATTGAATGTCAGACGATCTTTGCATCGCTGGTCTTTTTACTTTTTTTAAGCACTCGACCAGACTTGAATGAAAATTAAAGACATAAGGCAAACAAAACATTATTCGTAGAATGGAATTAATTGATGAAAACTAACTGAACATTTCAGATTTTTGCTTAAATTTTCGATAAAATATGTTTCAAATTCAAAAATTTCACAAAAGTTCAGGGTTTTAAAATAACTGGAAGCAAATTATATTTTTTAATTCGGCAACAAAAAGTTGTGAAGTCTTGGTTTCACCCAAACTTTTTTTTTTTTTTTTTTTCTTATTTTTGCCTAAAACAAAAAAATTTTTGGTCTAGAACCCGAAATTTTGGGTCCTTGCGAAATGTCAGTCCGTGGTTTTGACTTCTGAACTTCTGTAGACGTAATCTCAGAACCCATCCGACCGATTGATCTAAAATTTTCAAAATAAGCTTTTTTTAACCATAAGCAGCGACGTACGAAGAGTTTTTGGTAATAATACAGCGCCATCTAGTACCTGTAGTGCAAACTACCATTTTGCCATACAAAATTTTTTTTTTCCTGAGAATATTTTAAAACATCTGAATATGCAAAAACGTTGTATTTGCCTCAAAATGATCAATTCCAGAAGATTTTATGGAAATATTGTACCATGACCAAGTTGTCATGCTTACAAAAATTTTGGAAAAAAAACTTCTGTTGACGTAATCTCAGAACCCATCGGACCGATTGATCTAAAATTTTCAAAATAAGCTTTTTTTAACCATAAGCAGCGACGTACGAAGAGTTTTTGATAATAATACAGCGCCATCTAGTACCTGTAGTGCAAACTACCATTTTGCCATACAAATTTTTTTTTTTCCTGAGAATATTTTAAAACATTTGAATATGCAAAAACCTTGTATTTGGCCCAAAATGATCGATTCCAGAAGATTTTATAGAAATATTGTACCATGACCAAGTTGTCATGCTTACAAAAATTTTGGAAAAAAAACTTCTGTTGACGTAATCTCAGAACCCATCGGACCGATTGATCTAAAATTTTCAAAATAAGCTTTTTTTAACCATAAGCAGCGACGTACGAAGAGTTTTTGAAAATAATACAGCGCCATCTAGTACCTGTAGTGCAAAAATTTATATTTTATATATGTTGTGTTTTTTCAAGGAATCTAAAAAACTGTTGGAAAATATATATATTTTTATTTAAATTTTATATGAAAACAAGTTTTACGTGTTTTTCGTTAAGAAACTACCAACTCAAGTCGATCAGAAAGTGGTAAGATTGAATTCAACAGAATTATCAGCAATAATGCACAATATTCCCGCTCGGCGCTCTGATCGAAAATTTATGTTTTGGTTACATATTTTTGAATTTCCTAGAATTTTATTGCTTCATTCAAATGAATTATTCTAATGAAGCATAGGTATTATGTTGCCGAAGTGCCTGCTAAAGCTTCAGCTTTTCCGATTTTTTCAAGTAGAAATTCTTAATAAAAACCAAAATTATTGCTTCCGAGCCCCTGAAAATCCAAAAGTCTACAAAATTCGTAGTGCCCAGAGAAAAACTTATTGTCCGTTAGAATCCACAGCGAAAAATATGAAAAATTTATGAATTCTTGTAGTTTTATGGTTTTGTTGCGTTAAAATTGAAAAAAAAACTTGTAATTTTCATTCGTAAAGATTGTTATTTCCGTATTGTGAGATGTAAGAGAATCATTGTGTTGAATTTTTCTGGAAAAATCTGAGAAATTCACGAATCCAAAAGAAATTCATGAAATCAGATGAAATAAAATAAATTTTTATTAGGTTATTTACTCGGTTTGGCTTTAGATACGAACAATCTTGAAATATCTACTTTATAGTTTTGATGGTTTTTGGCTTATTTGGGTGGAATTTCAATTAAAGTTTTTATGAAAAATTTTAATTTGTGTTTTTTAATTTCTAGCGGGAGATTAAATTATGGCCAATTTCTTTGATTAGGCCCACTCGGTTTCTCATGACCACTTCAGTTTAGTTTTTTGAGTTTTTATTTCATTAGTAAATTATTGGGAATGCAAGAAATATGGTTGGTTTTTGCTACTTGTTTTTTGAAATTTTGTGAAGTTTTGCTTGTTTTGTTGGGCAATGATTTGGAAAATTGCTCAGTTAGTTTTGCTTGGAAAAGAAACAACAGCCAACATTCCATAAAAGGGGCAACATCTGTTTGTTGATGATCTTTGACATTTTCTAAAGCAATATTAATGAACATTAGGATAGCTGTTACAACTCTTATTTACAAAACAAATGATCATTATATTGTACAAAGAGGGAGAGCCCCACCTCCTATTTTAAATAGGCTAATTAAGATTCAAGTGAAGAATTTATCCTTTGAAGCTACTAAATAACTTTCGGAATTTTTAATGATCCTATAATTTAAATAATTATGCACGTATCTTAATTTTTGCAATTTTGCAGTTTGTATATATTTTGGCTGTAGCAATCAATACAAAAAAGAAGAAAGCCACCAAAATGACATTTTCAGTAAAAACACTGAAAAACACTCACTTTATTTTGATCTCATGTCTGGTAAAATTTAAAATCATTAAAAAGCTTTTACATAACATCATATCAAATAATCTCAAATTATATTGTTGTTTTTTTGCATTTTACCTCAAACTTTACACGAAAAACATAAGAAACGTTAAAAAACATCCATTCATCTTTTACCTTCACTATGCTTCATCTGAACAAATCTTTGCGGAATCTAAAATAAATATCAATTTGCTAGAAAAACCACTACTAATTAACCTTTGAATCCTGCACTGAACATTCATGTAAATAACAATCTGGTAGGTTTCTTTAAACTTTACTTCCACCTGTAATTTCAATTAGCTATATGTATAGCTCATGTATAATTCAAAATATTCATTGATGCACTTTTAGTAAAATTAATTCTATTTAATTCCATAAATTCTTCAATTCCTTTAACTTGTTTGGATTGTCTGATTGAATTGCGAATAAATGCAAACAATATTTATTTATTTATGAGGTACCTAAGCATGAAAAATCATGTACAATTACAATTACATAGACAAACTGAACAAACTATTTAAAAACATGAATTATTTTCCAAATTTTCCTGGAAAAGGGTTTTGAATATTTTTGTTTAATTTCTTTATTTTCAATTAAAATCAAATGAAACTTTTGTCGCTTATATTGTCTTCTTTCATCTCCTTCAATTTTTTCGCAGTAATCAAGCAGATAAAAATTTTAATTTTTTTCCTTTCAAAAAAATTTATAAATTCATGAAATTACACAAAAATGCAAACAAAATGTGAAAAATGTGCAATGACCTCACACAAATCCGCAAGACACGAAAATTTCTGGAAGTCAAAAAGTCAAAACAAAAAAAATTATGAAATATGTTCATCAGTTGTTATGAGTATTTGAGTAAGCCGTATTTTAAAAGCTTTAAGGCATTAAATTGATTAAAGCGCATGCAGCTCGTTGATTGATGGATGAAGATGTCAAGCAGATGCCACGCATTCTCTACTCGTTATCTTTACATTCAAACTGATGCTCAGCGTTTAGTTTCGAAAATCCGTCAATTTCAAACATTTTTATCGACTTTTCTTAATTTTTCAATTATTCGCAAACGAAAGTAATTTCTTTTTCAATTGCTGAAATAATTTCGCTTTTCTTTAGAAAAGATATCGAAAATTTAAGAAAAACAATTAAAATTAGTTTTGTATTATCGGCAAGACTTTTGTGTGGATTTTCAGTGGATAGTGCGGATGGATTGAAGATTTTTTTGTGCTCAAAGCATCTAGAAAAATATGATTAATTAGTCTTTAAATAGGAAACTTAGCCGATTTCTTAATCTTTAACACGAAATCTTGCCTCAGTTGTAATTTACTGATTTCAACGCCAAAACACAGAAATGGAAATTTTATTGAGTTATTGTTTAAATGTAAAGTTGAGCTTGCAGAAATGGTTGGGATTGCAGAGGAAATATTTATGCAAAATATTGATCATTTTTGAAGTCGTTAGTAAATTGCTGGTATTTTTGGTTCAGATCAAAACTATTCGGATTTTCTGCCAATTGTATAAGCCTACACATCTGTAGAAATGAACACTGGACTAGAAGAAGATATTGTAAAATAACTACAAAATAATAAAATTAAATCTTCTAAAGATGGTGTGGCCTTGCAATTCGCAAAATAATTTGAATTCAATGCATTTTAAGTGAATTAACCTAAAAATGTGTGAAAACTTTTGTGAAGTTTTAAGTCAAGCTGTGGTCATACTGAACAAGTCGTTAGTGCCTAAAATAACAAAATTGTAAAATCATTAAACTTTAAATTTGTTTTCCAGACATTTGCTGAAATTTTTACAAATTGAAAATTAGTTTTTTGCGGTTTTTTGCGCTCGAAATGCTTTGATATTAAATATTCAGTATTAATTTTTTGTAACTTTAAATATTAACCCAAAGTTTTAATTGAAAATTGGGTTTGAAGGCTTAGGCGCCTTGGGTGGTAAACTTTTGGTTGGAGTTTTATAAATGTATATTCCAAACATGCTCATTTATCTTTAAATTAGGATTTACAATGAGTGTTCTTTGAATAAAGCTTCACCATCAAAAACGCTACAAAAAACCCTCCTTACCACACCTGCTGCTGTCGGCGATAGTCCATCGCTCTACCAAACCAAAATTCAAAGATGCGTAAATTATTTGAATTCAGCTCAGCGCGCAAAAAACCCAGGCACCAAAGCCAGTCAGCGCAAATGAATAAAAGAAATATGGATTATAATTCGCAGCCAACGATATTTCATTAGGTCAACAAATTAAACAATAAAGAAGTGCTTTCTCCGCGCTACTCGGATTTTCCTCCACAACTGGAAAACTGAAACTCCATACACCAAAACACAAAGCAAACTCTTTAGAAAATTAATCTGTAATTAATAAACAAAATTCTTACACAATGAAATGGCTGAAGAGTCAAATATTTTGTCGAGAAACTTGGTCTAGTTTTCGATTTCGTTCAATCAGCTTTTATTTTCTTGAAAAATTGCAGCTTTGAGAAGAAGCCATGGCTTAATTTTGAATGATTAAGTATTAATAATCTTCAAAGCTCTAAATTTTTCAAGTAATATATGCAATGGAAATTTTTTTGTCTGAAAAGAAGTACAACCTCTTTAGAGCTAATATTTATATTATGTTAAATATCATTGTTTTGTCTTTATCCCATAGAACATTCAAGATAATTTACCATTTATTAATTAACGTCCAAATACGACCAGTAGTGTGGTCCAAAGTTCTATGGAGAATCAAGAGCATGTTAGAAGTGCGCTCCCAAAGCAAAAGTTTGATTTAGATGACAAAATAAAAATTTGATAATTTTTTTTTTGATGCATTTTAGTTTTCATCGAGCTTTTTAGTTTTGACAACTGTTTCAAAATCAAATATCACAAATTATGTTTATAAGAACTTCAAAAAAATTTCAGCAAAAATATAAAGAAGCTCGTTATAGAAATAGTTTGAAAAGTCGATTTTATGCAAAAGCTGTCAGAGCCGTCAATGAAAATTTCAGCTCGTTTTTTTTTTACCTTTACAATTTATTTAGAACCAAATCGTGACTTTTTGATGAGTCAATAACTGAAGTTTTTCAATTGAATGTATAAATTTTTTTATTTACTCTCTCGGTGAAAAATTTCAAAATTTTTTCAAGATTTTTATAGAAAAGTATAAAAAAAAAATTATTAAAAATTTTGGTGAATTTTCCATAAAAAGGGCTTGTAAATATTCAGAAATGAATTTATTGAGGATTACA
Source organism: Parochlus steinenii (assembly GCA_038502155.1). Taxonomy (NCBI): domain Eukaryota; kingdom Metazoa; phylum Arthropoda; class Insecta; order Diptera; family Chironomidae; genus Parochlus; species Parochlus steinenii. The sequence continues at coordinate 1,591,228 of JAXCIN010000034.1, read as the reverse complement.
ACAACACAAGCGACCTAAAATCATTAGTCTACTTAAAATTCAATTTTTGCGTCATCAAAAAAGTCTTTTTGAATAAATAAACTTGCATGTAAAGGCGAGCCTGAAATTATTTGGAGGCTCACATTTTGCATAAAAATCGACAAACTATTTCTATAACTTTTACAAAAATTTTTTTGAAGTTCTTATTAATGAATTAAAATTGTTTAAAAAATTATTTCGTGAAACTAAAAAACTTTTTGAAACTGTAAAAATTTGATTCGTATTTTTTTTACTGAATTTTTATTTTGTCATCTAAATCAAACTTTTTGCTTTGGGAGCGCACTTGTGTTTATCAGTTTGATAATCCATTACTTTTATTACTTGCAACGTACTTCAAATATCACAAACATTTCGGAAGCCTCGAAAATAATTGAAGAGATCGTGCTGAGAGTCAATAACTGACAGTTTAATGAATGTATCGGCTTCTTTGCCAAACTACTAAACTATTAAGTAAAAGCTATTAAATTTTAAGTCTTTTGAATGGCTACCTGCTACATATAACACAAAAACTACAAATACTTTATTATGATATGTAACAATTATGAAACTACAAAAGTTTGATTTGTTCGTATTTTTTTTTTAATATTTTATAAAAGATTAGCGGATGTGAGCTGACTTTTGTCTGTATTGTCGCTATTTGGCATATTGAAGTTTTGCAATAGTTTAAAAGCGGCGAAAATTTGGCAATCCAATTAGTCAAAATACTCGTAATTTATTTTGAGTATGTAACTTATAGAAGCACATAATAATGCTTATAATATTAAATATTAAATTGAATTTATATGACGATTGCATTCGTTTATGAGCAATCAACCGTTGATAAATGTTTCATTAGGATGCCAAATAAATATTTTTTGGATTGCAAATAAGCACGATTTTAAAAATATGGATCAATGATTGAGCATTTTGAACCCTTTCAACTGCACTACAATGTACCTAAAAATACAGAAAAACATTAAACATAATATTTTTATAATGCCATTCAAGCATTCATCGCTTTGGAAGATTTATCCGCAAGCAAACACGAAAAACAGAAACAATTCAACAATCTGCCAGAGATAAAGAAGAAAAAAACTATTTTAAATTAATTCCGCAAAGCGAAGTTTTCTTATCGATTTGTTAACAATAAAAGTGTTGAATTTTCTCTTTACAAAAAAATTACAAGATTACATGTCTAGAGCTATGCGAGCATTATGATGTTTAATTTTATTCATACTTTTTGCGGTGAGTTTTCGGGGAACTCTCGAAGATATGCCGCGCGATATACGCAGAATTTTAAGAGATGTAAAGAAATGATGCAAAAAAAGGTTCACACAACGGCATTAATGCTCGCATTTCATAAAATAAACACCATGTTTTGATGAATGGCTTTCAATTTAGTGAATTTATTTTTTAAAGTATACAAAAATTTACTTGTCATTGAAAAACTCATTAAAGTTGCTGATTTTTTGATATATAATTTTTTGCTGCTCTACACAATTAATACCAAATGTTTCGAATTGCAATGCAATTTTTTAATGAAACACATTTTTTTGCGATTTTTATAGTTTTGGAAATTCAAATATTTCAAACTGGAGCAGTAGTTTAAAGTAAATATAGAGTTTTAAACACTTCCTCATCCATTTATAACTCGGTCAAAAGTCAAACAACAACATAATTTTTGAGAAAAATTGTGTCAACTCGTTCTGATTCTTGCCCACAAACTATCGCGTCAATGATTGTCAATTTACATTGTTGAGGCAACCGGCACTGTAAAAATACTATTTTAAGGTTTTTTCAAATATTTTTTTTTGTATTAAAATCTAGTAAAATGACAGTTTTACTTGCTAAAAATTTCTAAAAGGAAAACTTCAAAATCGAGATTAATTTTACTTAGTATTCTTGAATTTTGAGTGTTAAATCATCATCAATAAACTAATGTGAACAGTGATCATTTTGTAACTATTGTCAAAAAGATTTTATCAGTCCGTTGGACAAGCTCGTTTGCTGTTTACATAAAGTTTGGAAATTTTGAGCGTAAGTGTAACAACTCAACAATGGAACAACATTTGACTTAATTTTGAATCAATTGAAAGAGTTTTCCATTCATTGTCAACGAACTAACCAAAGCAATGGTAAAATATTGTTATAAAGAAGCCACAAACAGTCAAAAGGGAATTTCTAATGACTTTTGATGTTTATTTGATGGCAAACAAGAAAATTACTGAATTAATGCTGAATTACTATGAATCAAATTACTATGTCCAAGCACCTCCAACTAGACGCGCACTTAGAATAGATAATTAGACAGTCGCGACCGGAGAGAGTTACGTTATGTAAAAGATGATTCGTGTCTTTATCTTTTTATTGTCCATTATACTGTGTAGTCTTTTTTTCTCGGTTGCTCGAAAAAATCCGTCAATTGAAAATATAAAATAGAAATTGTAAGACTTTTTAAGTTTTAAGACATTTTTAAAAGGCTGCTAGAAATTTGCACATTTTAGGGATCAAAAAAGATGTTCGTTTTTTAAATGCTTTAACAAGACAATAATTCTGTATTTTCCCAAACTGGGTACTAAATTCAAAAACATGATATTTCCTCACCATGAAGTTTAGTGAAACTAATGTTGCACAAAGTTGTAAAACTGTTAACTTGACCATAAATTGATTGTACATCACACCATACACTGCAAAAAGTGCATAATTTCATCAATTTATCTATACATTGACGGGCCAATAAACATCTAAGCATTTAAACATTAAATCATTAAACAATAATTCGATTAAATCGAGTAAAATATGAATAATGCTTTTAATTCGATAAATTTTTAATCGGCGGTTGAGAAGTGTGTTAGAAATTGCTGAAACCATAAATTTGCATGTAAAATTCGAAGAAATTTAAACTTTGCTCGTATAATGGTGCGATGGTGAATAATAAATGCATTTTACAAATAATTTTATTTGATCGGATTTCTGATGTTTATACCTTACATGAGGGGGTGGTAAGAAAATTCTCTTGCTGCATCATTAAAACACTTATGATAATTATCTAAAACAAGAATTAGAACCTTACTGACTTAAAAAATCGCATAAACTAGCCCCTCGCATGTAATCAAGCAGCGTATATGCAAAACCATATAGCCACTCATGCTGTGTAAGTGAAGCAGATTCCAACCACAAACACCATCCACTGCCTCGCAACAATTAAAACACTGGAAACACTGGCAAACTTTTAAAACAAAAATCTCTGCATTCAATTCGAATTTCTTGCGGTTTGTTTCTTCTGCTGCTTGCCAAGTGGCGAGTGAATAGCTCTTGTACTTTTCTTTCCGCCTCCATCAGTTAGTATTGAATTTTCTTCGCGATCGGACGTATTTTGTAGTAGCGCGCAACGAATTTATGAAAAATTGGTGCAATTGTAGCGGTTCACTACCAAAAAGAATGAAATAAACATCCGAGACAATTTTTTGTTTGATTTTTGAAATTTGACGAGATTTTTCTGTAGTTTTTGGCAACCAAAGAAAAAAACTTTCTTGTATGCAAATTAAGCTTATTAATAATTTTGGAAACAGTTTATTGATTGTTTTAAATAAATATTGTGCTTTCGCGAGCAATCTGAATGCTTTAAGTGCAAATAATGAAATAAATGAATTTAATCCAATTATCGCAAGCAGCTTCAGGATACAGACTACTGCATGAATAAATTAGTGTAAAAGAAAAATACATAAGTTTGTCGGTGAAAAATTCTGCAACAAGAAAATGTGCGTAAAGTTGCAAACGCGAAAATGCAAATGAAAATCTTGAGAGAATTGAAGGCAAAAGTTTTTCACACGTTAATAATAAAATAATATAAGTGAAAATGGGAAAAAGCATATTAATTTTTCGGTGTGAAATATAATATTTCTTCGTATTATAAGCGCGCTGCCTTTTCGTTTTGATTAATTGGTCGCAGAGTTTCTTTGCAAAAAGCTTGAAGCTTTTGAAAGAAAAGTGAAAATGTAACACAAAAATGTGGCAAACAAAAGTGATATGATTTCCGATGATAAAAACAAGACACAAAAACGAGACGGCACAAGTACATCTAATTGAAGCTCATAAAACAATATCTTAATTGGATTTTGCCACACAGATTATAAGACAGCGGAACAATATGTGATTCGATCGCCAAGTTCTCTCTATTAATTAATGATGAATGGAATCATAATGAAACTGAGTCTGTAAGACAATGTGAAAAGAAAAACTGATTTCCCCTCTGAAAAACTAGTGCAATAGATTGATCAGGAAAATACATGTTAGAAAATAATTAATTGTTCAACCAAAAAATATTAATAATACATAGTTTAATAAAGTACTGGTGCGACGATTAAATGTGTAATCACTCATAAATGTGCAATAAATGTGAAATATTAATTAATAAAATAAATCCAAACAAAAGATCATGATGCTTAGCCAGACAAATAATCAGATAATGTTTAAAAGCACTTTGGGATCTAAGAAGAACCACTGTGATTTGGATTATATCGACGAGGATTACTCCGATTATATCGTTAAAAATGATATACCAGAAATGAAGCTGCTGCAGATGGATTACATCCATAAAGCATCCTCACCAACGTCTCAGATTAGCCAACATTCTCATCATTCACACAGCAATAAGGTACCTTGCAAGTGCAATGGTGGAACGAGCGTTAAATCCTCTCCTGTTATTTCCATGAATAAGGAAGCTGAAGCACAAGCTAAACAGTTAACCAGCAAATACTTGGTTTATAAAAAGAAACACTCGATCTTCGGAGCATCTTCAGATACTTCGGCTTCAGAACTGAAAAATGATAAGTTGAAGTATATTGCGGATGGCAAAAAACAAAACGATACTTCTAAAGGAAGTCAGAGTAAAAGAAAGTATTTGATCTTTGATAGTAAAAAACAAAGCAGCAGCAAATTAGACTCAATACAATATTATTTTGATAACAAAAGTTATGAAAAATATGTAGATAACAAGCTTTATGGGATTATTCAGCAGAAGCAACAACACTTCAAAGATGATAATATTCATCTCAAACCATTCGAGAATAAATCAAAAAGCTGGGAATACAGAGATAACAGTAAAACAGAATCTAAGCTCAAATTATTTGAGAGTAAGCAACCGGAACCAACAAGACCCACCAAAAGCGAGGCAAGCAGTAGTGGAGCTAGTTCTGGTGAATCGAGCGATGTTTCCCTCAAACGACGAAATTGTCGGTTAAAACAACAAATGAGATTCACAACCTCAAAGTCAATAAGTGATCTTACAGAACGCACTTCTAGTGACGTTTCAAGGATCAATCAGCTCTTTGCCAACGCTAAAACTATTCATAATCCCGCCGGAATGTTTGACAAAGAGAAGTATAAGATTCATAGAAAAGTAAATGACTATAATGTAGATGTAAAATCTATCATAGAATCTAAAGAGAAGCTACTTTCCAGCAAAGATCATGCGCGAAAGTACCATAGATCCTCAACGGAACTAAATATTAAACCCCTCGTAGTCACTTCACACATCTCTAAAACGCCACCTCCTATGACAAATTTTTCTACATCCCCCTCATCTTGCGGCTACAAAAACTGTAAATTCCCCAACTGTCCAGTCTCCACAAAATCATCCACATCTTCAGCTTTTTCCTCGTGCGGCAGCGATAAATCCAGCAAATTAGCTCAACTTTCCGGTGCAGACTCCAACACAACACACAGCCATTTCGTTAAAAGTCAGAACGGCGAAAATTTAAAAACGAACATTAGTGTGAATGGAAAAAACAGCATCATAATCAATGATACTAAGAGCAACCTGATATCGCACGAGTCAAACTTCCACCGATGCAAATCGCCTGATATCGAGTTCGGCAAGCGCAGTGACAATAAGACTACGATCAAGATTAACGACAGTTGCTTTATTGTAAATCACAATAACGACGTGAAAAGTAAGGGCGGCAAAGTGATAGAGCTTAATACAGAGAAAGCCATTGGGGCACAACTTTGGGACAAGAACATTAAAGTTAAGAATAATCCACCTGTGAAGTACGACAGTAAAGTGGCCATTAACAATAAAATCCGAAACGAGGCAAACAGCGTTAAGATTTACGTGATTGGCAACGATAGTACCACCTCAACAACTTCATCTTCATCTTCCAATGATTGTTCTGATTCTGACAAAGATTATGGATATTTTGATCAGAGCTCACAAGGGCGCTCATCATCCCCAGAGTTTGTAAAAATGGTAAAATCACTCAACGATTTCTGTAAGATGAATTCAAAGCAATTGGGATGCGATGCCACAATGTTCTGGAATAATTCTTACTTTCATGACGAGGAGGAAAATGATGCAACTTTGAGAGTTGAAAAGACTGCTATGCATGGATGCAATAAGTGTAGTGTAAAATCGTCGGAAGATATTTTGCACAATTATATTTGTATATGCAGAAATAAGGTAGAAAAAGTTCAAAGTAAAATAATGCGAATCTTATCTAGCAATAAAAGTTTTTAATTTTTAATAACCAACTTCCTGGAGTAACATTAGGTCACTGAATTTTGGTGTAACTCAATTATTTTAAATAACATTTTTACTGCTATGGTCATATCAAATAATCAATTACACTTAGTGAATAGTGACAATCACATCATTCTAAACCAAGTACCGTTTCTTTAGCAAAATGTTAATGATCCTCACGACAAATTGTAATTAGCCCACCAACGCTGTCGATCGCAATCAGTATATCTTGGAGCTAATTACTGCTCATTGACTTACTTCAGGAAAATCACTAATCGGTTGATGGTTCAATGTACTGGTCTGAAAATGATGAATCATTTAATGAAGCATGACCATAAATTGATTTATGCTGCTATCAAAATATTAAAATTATTAAACTCATAAATATCTACGTCCGATTTTATGAATTTCAGCTAATTACTGAATTATGCAATGAAAACTAATAATTTGATTTTTCCAAAAACGAAATAATAAACCTTTCTTACTTTTCGATTAACAACTCTTTCAAAAATCTTAATGTTGAACAATTTGGTGTACACGTGAAAGTTACAAGCCAGACTATGTATTTTATGTAAATTGTGAACTTTTAAGTTTTATTATCGTTAACCAGACGAGCCATTGTGCAAGCACGTCAATCAGGAAAACGATAAATGCTCCACGTTACATAAAATTTAAATAAATGGTGTGCGAAAACGACGGTAACTGATTAATTAACCATATAATCGCAAAGTTTTCATATTTGATCGATATTTCAGTGTAAAATTAAAAAATGCTAAACAACACTAAAATCATGGTAAATTTATAAATATGTTCGTATACAAGATTCAATCATGCATCGCATTTCGTCCAATTAGGATTGATTTTAATGTGTTTGGATTGATATAAAAGTTTTATCACAATTTTAACAGTTAATTCAAATTTAACATTTCTTGATAAACTTCAAGAAAACTCAAATATCTCATGTTCGCAAAAAATAACTAGTCTTAATTGATTTTGTTTAAATTACCCAAAATATCGCAAAAATACCAAAAACACAATTTTTTGGATAACACAGAAAAGAGAAAATTTACATTTTATTTTTAATTTCATTTCAAGATTTATAAGCTCAATATTAATTGTTGTCATTTTGTCTCTTTTTGGATTGCAGATTGATGGTGGGTTTGCATCTCGGCCACAATCATCCGAAGGCCCACCAGACTCGGGCATATCTCTAAATGGAGATAATATCTCTAGCCCGGACAGTGAAAATTCGTCGTTAATTGCACAAAACCAAACGGTAAGTAATTTATTTAAATGGATAATGCGAGTAATAAGATAAGGAGTAATTAATGGGATAATTATAACTTGAAAGTATAATTTTAACAGGATGCCTTACAACCCCAAAAACCTTTCTTTATTCTAATTTACCTTTCATATTTTTCATTGCATACTTCGAAGGCGTTTTAATATTTTCTTTGAAATTTCTTTTCAAGTTACTTCTTAATATTTTCTTGCAACATTTTCAATTTATTTTTGTAATGTGTTAAAAAGTAGCGGATCAAGCAATTAAATGTGCTTTGTTGATTCTTTCTTTAATTTTATTGATTCTTCAATTTATTCTATGGAGCTTTTATTAAAATTGATATGTTTAAAACTTTTAAGTAAGTGGATTCATAAAAATAACATGATTTTTTCATGAAGAATTCGTTTATGTTATAATGTTAAATTGTTTTTGTGTTCAAGTTCTACCTAAAATTTTCACATTTACAATTTACAATTAATAATCATTCCTTCAAGCAAAATTAATGGAACTGTTGAACCTTTAACAGCTCTTATCTGATTTTTAATAAATTACCTAGCCTCAAATTAGAATATAATCCTTGCACAAGTTTCCTACTTCAAGTTTCCAAAGTCTTTTTCATTCCAATTAAAATCTCTTTAAACTTTACCTTAATATTTGTTACCTTGCAAATTCATGTAAAATATGTTAAATTATTGCCAATGATAAATGCTCGTATTTTCCGAAAAATTATAAAAATTCAAGTTAGCTCCGCAAAATCCAACAATCATTGGAACTCATTTAGTTATTCCGTTAGGAACTTAAAATTACACGAAGTTCCTACAAAATAACAAAACCATACATAAAATTCACAAAATAAAAATAACATGAAATGCATCGTCAGTACAAAACTAACATGAAAAAACCAATATTTGTTATTATTAACTGATTTGTTATTATTATCATTTATTATTCCATGAGGAACCATCAATTAAAATTACATCGAAATTATGAATTCATTCAAGTTTGTTGCAAAGTTGCATGCAAAATAACAAAAAGTAAATAAAAATTGTTGTATTTAAGTTTAACCAGAAGTTGAAAAATGCGAGTGAACAATTTTCCGTTCGGCTGAATGCCAAACCACTAAAACTCATGCTGCCGTAGATACGAACAAAATATTATTTGCAGCCAAATTATCAAATTGATGCCAACGAATTTTCCACAATATTAATGCAAATGAATTTGGATTTTTCTAGGACGTGGAGGCGCGGAGACTTAAACGAGGCCATGTGTTAGCCGAGCTGCTGGAGACGGAGCGCATCTACGTGGCCGAAATGGGATCAATTCTCAAGGTGAGTTCACCGCAATTAAAATTAGATTTAATTACGTAAGATGATGTGCATATATCGGTGGAATATTTGATTGCCGTTAAATCATAACATTTTTCTTTAATTATTCAAAAATCATTCATCTGCTCGCAATACTCAATAGTATGGGCAGATAAACTGAAAAAAGTCTGTAAGACTGTAAGTATTACGTGTAGCAGTGCATCGGCCAGATTCAATATGGAAATACTTGTGAATGTTTTGAAATAATGAGGGTGATTTATTGGGAAAGAAATCGATTAAGTTTAAAAGTATTTTAAAAGCAAAATGTGGAGTTAAGAAAGACTATATTCAAATGAGCAGTAAAAAGATCTTTTGGTTAAAAAAATGAGCAACTACACAACAAAACAAGCAAAAGCGATCATCAATTTCTTCAAAATTCTAGAAAACCTTGCCAAATTGATCAAAACAAATCCACTAATATTCTATGCTCAGCCAAAATGTTTTCGGGCACTTTCACGCTTCACTTTCGTTTACTTTATATTCTTCCAAATATAATCCAATTACCCTTCTAATGATTCAAGAACCATAAATCATCCATGAAGAAGATATCTTCTTTTCAAAACTTCAAAATATTTAAAAACTGATCAATCAATGCACTCGATTCTGCAAAACCTATTAATCATGGTATCATCTCTCAACAATTTATTTTTTCTGCCAATTATTCCACATGCGCTTGCCAGAACTCATAAGACAACATACTAGTGAGTGCGCTTAAAATCCCAAAGCTCAGGCAACAATGGAAACCAATTAAAAAGTTATTGATGTAGAAAATTTAGGAAAAAGAAAATTAACAGTGCATTTCAATAAAGCGATTTGGTAGAAGTAATTAAATATTTTTTTTTATGTTTCCAACACACAAAACACTCAACAATCAGCTCAGTGCTGTTTGAAAAGTGTGCGGATCAACACATCAAATTGCTTAGCTCAATAGAAAATCGGAAAATTGGTTGGTTCACTTAGCGTGTAACATAAAAGTTGCGAAATTAGCAAAATACCCAAATCAGCAAAAAAGTTGAAAAGCTGCTGAAGAAGACTCAATTCTTGAATCCATTGTGATTGGTAGAGGATGCAGTTTATCTTGAACTCCAAAGAATTGATTGGACAATGAAAACGGATATTCAAGCAACAAATACATCTTTTGGTGCAATAAGCGATCGTGAACTCAATAAGAAGAAAAACTCTGTTCAAAAATTGTATTAGAAAATCATAAACTGACGAGAAAAGTGCCTAATTTAGATAATTCTCGGTTAATTCATTTTTGAGAGATTTGTGGTAGATCTTCTTCGAAAAAACAAAAAAAAACAGAAAAAGCTCAATAAAACTTCATTAAAGTGAAATTGGCTAAACGCTTAAACGCCTGGTTATTTGCAAAATGTTTAAAATACCATAGTGGAAATATCCAAACCATAAGATGATTAACTTAAAACAATGTAACCACACATAGCATTTAAACAGTACACACTAGAAACATTAGCTGGAGTGGTTAAAGACTTTATGAACAATTGCACCAAATTGAATCCATTAAGTCGACTCTTCCAATTAACTTGAATTAAGTTTAAGACGTCAATTAAACTTGAAAACTCAAAGAAATTCAATGAATCTCCAAAACTTAAAATGAAAAGTGATGTGCAAATTAATTGACTAATTAATTGAATTCACCCAGATTGTCGGAAAAAAAATACAAAAATGAAATTCGGCAATTATAATCTGGCGACGGAAACGGAAAAGCAAAACCGACTTTACATTTTTCGCATCAAAAAGGTTAAAAATACGGCCAACTACATTGTGGGCAAATTTAACCATAAAATAAACACTATTCGGACCCTCAAGAAAATTAATAATTACCAGAAGAATCGACGAAATTTTAACTCTGAGTCGCCTTTATCTTATAGAGCTTCTCTTTTTGATAAAGAGTCAATTTACAAGCCCATCAGGCACTTTGAAGATGAGCTCCCTAAAAAGTTGATCGTTGGTAATTCTTACGAAAAGTTTACGCCAACTGACTTTTATCACCATCACAACCAACTTTTTGCACCATCTGAGATAAGAGAGCACGATGGCCCTTGTGTTTTTGATAAAGTCAAGTTTTCAAAGATCAACAATGCCATTTCTGGGAAACGACAGCATAAGATGCTCAAGAATGTCTATTTCACCATTAAAAGTAATAAATGCTCGAACCTGCGGAATCTCTACGAGTCTACTAGATTTCAGTCGCTTAAAAGAAGCCCACTCAAGATGGAGAAACCCAATAATCAGGACACTGCAAAAAACAAGATGGATCTAAGTACACTGCTAAAGACAACAGTTTCTGATGAGAAAACAGAATACAACATCTTAAAAGATTATTTTGACTCGATGTCTTTCACAGAGATTGCTAAAGACAAAGACTTTAAAAACTACTTAAAGCAGAAAAACTACCAGGACGCAATTGATTACATATATAGTGGTAGCGTCTGGTCTTCTTTAAGAGATGGAGATAGATCATCTATTTATGAGAATATAACGAAGAGTAAACTTTATAACTCGACGGCTAGTGAGATTTTAAAGCGGTACTATGACATTGATCTTGATATAATTACAGAGTCCAATGACTGCGATTCCATCAAACATGAGAAGCAGAAATCAATCGATCGACGAAAATATTACAACAAAGAAAACTCACAGTTTTTTTGTAAAAGCAATAAGGAGTTTGATGACTATTACAAAAAGAACACACAAATTTTCTACGAAGCAAATAAAAAATTTGATGATGCCTTTTTCCAATCTCTGTCGATTGAAGCTCCGGAATACTATAGAAAGGATGACAAGTATCGGAATTGTAAGAATCTGTTTGATAATCAAGTGGACTACTATGAGGATGTAGATGTAGCCCCTGTGAATGAAACTGACATTGAAGATATCTACCAAGACAGACATCAAACTTTTATCTACTCCACAATGCCAAATCGTAAGCACACCTCTCATAAGCCTAATAATTTGAAAGACTTGGATGATCGAGCTGTAACGAAACCTTCAAAATTGTGCTTCACCTATGAAAAACCTTCAAAATTTGATAAATTTGATAAGTTTGATGAGTGTGATGATGAAGCCACAACTTTATTCAAAAAGTATCAAACTTATCCTCTCAAAAAGAAGCCCAAGAAAAACTATCAACAGATTCTTAAATATTGCGAAAAATCTTTGACTAACTACACTACGATTGACCGAAAGCTGGAAAAGTGGAAAAAATCGAGTAAAAAAGAATATTCAGAGAAAAATTACAACAAGATAATAAAATCGTTTGTCAAGCTTCGTGGTTTTGATTCTGTTGACAATTATATAACATATCATTACGGTCGTATTTTGGACAAATCATTTGACACCAAGTTGAAAAATATGTTGAAGGAGTCAATTGGTGAGCCATCAAATCCGATAAATCAACAAAATAAGCCGAGAACTGCTCTGATTATTTCGAAACCTATACTTACAAATACTACGCAGTCTTCTGCATTAGCCAACACTCGAATGGATTCTTTGCCGCCACCTTATACTAGTGGATCATATTTTGATCATTACACTAACTACTTCTACAAACGCCATCAACAACACGCCACTAATCATAAGAAGTGCTGCAAAGCGCGTGATATGGATAGTTTGGTTTACGACGATTGCTTCAAGAATTACAACTATGTAGATCATCATAATGAAGCTAGGTCCATCTCATCTTCCGTTGACGTTGTCGATAATCCCAGTAAACGAACACTTTTCAAGTTTGTTGAGGATTTACAGTGCAATGACATCAAAATTGAATACTTATTAACGGGCCGAAAAATCTACCCCAATGCTAGCGAAACAAGTAACCCCAAATCTAAAAATAAAACTGCTGAATCTCGTGTGGACGTTGTGTTAAACAAAACTAAAATTAATCGATTAAATGAAGCGCAGAGCGACGATAACGTTTACGAAAGCATTTATGTGGAAAATACCAACAACTCCAATAGAAATGCGGGCAACGAACGTTCGTCTTACAAAAAGTTGGACGAAGATGATCATCGTGCTTCAAGCACTCCGATAATTCAACAATCAATTGTATAAAAATAACATTATGTGAAAAATGCAAGTGAAAACTAATTTTCTATTTATTTTCTGTATTGTTTTTCGCAATAGGGGTACCGAGACGAGCTATTATCTGAAAAAATGGCAGGCGTTGTTCCTCCAGGGCTACAGGGCAAGGCAGATATTTTGTTTGGAAATCTACACGAGCTGTACACGTTTCACAGCGATACATTCCTCAAGGATCTGGAAAATTGCATATCCACGACCGAACTGGTGGCGCTTTGTTTTGTGCAGAGGGTAAATACAATTAATTTTCATAATGATCAATTATATTCATACATGCTTTTAGCGAGATGTCTTTTTCCGACTCTATTCCTACTATTGTCAGAATATCCCTCGCTCAGAGAGATTACGTGAGACACTTGTGGACACACATTTATTCCTGCAAGAGTGCCAGAAAAAACTGGGTCATAAGTTACCACTGGCGGCGTATCTTCTTAAACCAGTACAGAGGATCACCAAGTACCAGCTTCTTCTTAAGGATTTGTTGAAGTAAAAATTTCAAATTACATAAAATTCAGAGTGTTTCATTCTAAATAATTATCCTCTATTTCAGATTCAGCGATACTGGAACATGCACGAGGGAACTACAAAAAGCTTTAGATTGTATGTTGGTGGTACTAAAATGTGTCAACGACTCTATGCATCAGATTGCCATCACTGGTTTCCCAGTAATTTCTTTAGTTTTCTAATTGCATAATAAATTTTATTAATTCTCATGTTTTATTTTAGGCGGATTTATCGCAACAAGGTGATCTACTCCTTCAAGACTCTTTTACGCTCGTGACAGAGAGCAAAAAAGATCTAAGGTTGCGGATGAAAACTCAGCACCGACACATTTTCCTCTACCAAAAGGCCATGCTTTATTGCAAGCAAGGGTCTAAAACTGGCCATAATAAATCCACCTATCAGTTTAAGCATTGGTTAAAGGTTAGTTAATTTGATCCTATGATTTCGATTTAAGTTTCTACGTTTTTGTTGTTGTAGATGTCACAAATCGGTCTAACAGAGTCAGTACGAGGTGACCCAAGAAAATTCGAGGTATGGTTACAAGGCAGGCTAGAAGTACACACAATCCAGGCGGCAACAGTTGAGATTAAGAATAAATGGGTGTCTGAAATTAAGCGAGTTTTACTTAATCAGCTAGAAGAGCTCAAGGGCGAAAAAATCAAGCAGTATGGAGCTCACAAGTATAGAAGCAATTTTTTAGTTGCAAATCATGATAACTTATATTCGAACTTTCTTTTAGGCCACTTCGACAAACAATTTCCTTTGACGTTCCATTAAGTGCGGCAGACACACAACTTAGAGCTAACAGTATAGACCACACAAACGAAGTGAAACGTAGCCTCACCACGCCTCCTATTACTGAAGAAGCGCCCACATGGAACCCACCACGCATCAGCTCTTCTTCTTCAGAGCATGATCAAGAAACAAATAATTGGAGTTCCGATTACTCAAACAGTGAGGACGAGTACACAGTTTTGGATGAGGGCCCAGTGCCGGTGAGTTCTAATTCATAGCCCTGCAACATATTTTATGCAGAGGATAATTCTTTTTACTTTGATTCTTTGCATAAAACATTTAAAAACTAACTAAAGTTTTGTAACATCAAGAATTTTTGAAGAATAGGTTGAGTTTAATGATTTTTGTTACATTTTTTTGTTTGCAACTTTTTAAATCATTCAACAGTTTTTAGGCTTCTTATATATTTTGCACCCCAAATCTCATCATTAAACCTTCCATTCAATAATTCTTGATCCCTCTATAATTCTATCAGTATCATCATTTTTGATTAATGATTTTCAATAAATCTTTTTTATTTGTATGTTACAAAATGGTTGGTGCTTTTTTGGGTATTGGTTTGGTTCACCTATTGTACATATGCTATTATTATTTATACACATTCGTCCCGGCCCACATCAGAAGAATTTTGCCGAGATTGTGCAAACCTGCAACATGCGGCATTTGATTTTCCAACAAATCGCGTCGATAGCCGAAGATGCTATGGGCGAAGATCAAGAAGAGCGTAAAAGTATATCAAGTACAAGAAGTTCAACTAGTACTCCCACCCCTCTGTTCAATGATTGTGGTGTGCTCCCTGATTGTGGTACTTTAACAGCTCCTCTTGATATTCCGAAATTGATACAAGTTGAGCCAGAGAAAGTGGAGGAGACGTCTGACATCGAATATGGAAAATCCGTGTTTTATGTGGTGTGGGACTAACTGGTGGGAGAACCTACTAAACCTGATTATTAATGTGATTTGGCATCAAATGTCATTCTGAAATATTTTTTGAGAGATTTGCATGACGTTTTCTATTTTACACAATTTTTTGGCGATCATAGAGTAGAATATTGAAAAAATTACCAATGTTTTAAGTTCTAACATCACAAAGTGTACACAAACCGTTATAACAGAATATTCGCTATTTTTTATGCTAATTTGATTCTTATTTATCAACCACCAATACTTTTACCCCCACCACTGCGCGCACTTTTGCACCGCGAATTGACACCAACCATGTTTGAACACACAGGGCGGCAAGTTTGTCTCACTTGCTGACTATGTTGCGATGGGACACTCTGAGGTGTCTATGAAAGAAGGGGATCACGTGGAGTTGTTGAAAGTGGGATGCGCTGGTTGGTGGTTTGTCAAAGTTTTAGGTAATACTATTGCACCATCTATTTAATTTAGATTAGACTTTCTGAAACGTATAAATGGAAAATATATAGCAGGGATGTTTAGTGACTTGATGACAATTTTAAAAACTACAGATATTTTTCCAAAGTAGGATTTTTTTTAAGCACCCGAACTAGAAATTTATGTTATTTCTGTATCTATAGTGTTTTGAATCAGATTCTAACTTTCAAAACTTTTTCAGGTACACCTTTAAAAAAATCTTTATGTAATCTTGCACAAATTATGTTAAACGAACAGAACCTTTTCATAACGTATATTCGTTGAGAATAAATTAACGAATATATATGATCTAGAATTTCTTGTATTTTCAAGCACCCTCTATATATTTTCTATTTATATGCCAACTATGGCTGAATCATGACGACAAATTTTCCTCATCTCAATTATAGGGGATAATCTGGAAGGATGGTGTCCGTGTGCCTACCTCGAGCCACAAAACAAGAAACTTCCGAAATTGAAGCCACAACGCTAAAAAGTTACATTTGAGGTTAATTATCACGAATCAACAAAATAAAAATTATTAACCTAATCTAATTTTGGGATAATAAATCTTAATATAACGTTCAGAACAGTAATAGAGCAAATTTACACTTTTCTATATTCGAATATAGTTGTACCTAACAAATAAAATGTTAACGTCTTCGATAGACAAAAATTGTAGAACTTTTTCTGGTTGTATTTTATAAGCTTTAGTGTCGAAAAAAGTTTTTGCTTTGGCTTATGAGATAATACGCATATTGTTAGCTTAAACCGCTCATCCTAACATTGTACTCGATAAAAAGCGGAGAAAAAGTTCCAGATACGCGCCTACGTTATCATGAAAGTTATGAAGTACATTTTGTGTGTAAAATAGAAATGTCTATTTATTTAGCATTTTCAATAGTTATTATTTTTATTAAGTCATCGGAACATTGCAATATTTTGTTTAACTAAGTTTTAGATTGGCTTTCTTTTTGAAATTTGTAATTTATTAAATTTATTTTATTTTGTGATTCGAACCAAAAACGAAAAAATTGTTTCTTGTTGATGTTTTATCTTTACAATGGTTTTTTCAAAAATTTCTTAACAAAACAAGGTTTTTATTTAATTTATAGTTTTGTGTAGAATGCTAGAATGTAGGACTTTATTTCTTAAAAATAAAAATGAAAAGACAAATCAAAATATGTAATAAATAAATAATTGAAGAAGTTAAAAATTAATAAGTTGGTGAGTTAAATTTTGAAGCTCCAGTTAAAATTAAAATCGAAAAATTGAAGCTCAATTTTATAAAACTTTAGCTATTTGGGTATTTAAGACGTTACTTCGTCACTTTTGGCGAAACTTTGAAGAGCAATAAATTTTATGGAAATTATGATAACTAACTTATTTAGAATAAACACCAAACAAACACCAATCTGAATGAATTAAATCATAAATCTCAATTATTCTCCACAAAAAAAGAAACCAAAATTCTTGAAGTTCAAATAAAAATATAATTGCGATATTTTTGTCGATTTTTATGATCTACATTAAAAACCTTCTCTATAATCTTTCTCTATACATCCCAGCATATCAAATTGGCAAAGTATTTAATAGATTTTTCATGAATTATTCAAAATTTTAGAGTTTATTCTTCTAAATCCAAGTTTAAAGGGTTTTTATAACCCAATAAATCAAGCTTGAACCTATATCTGTTACCTTAAATAAAAACTTTTGCTATAAACTTAAACAAGCTGTTAAAATCGAGGATAAGTATAAGAATTCCTTAAGAAATATGTACATGGATCCAAAAATGTTAAATTAGTACCTTTTTATGCTAAATATAACTTCAAAAAACAAAGTACAGTAAATCTTATCGTGAATCATTGAAGTACAGTTAATCTCGAATAAAAACATGAAATATGAAAATCGAGTTTACAAATTTGCTAACTAAAATAAATAACGGAATTTCTCAACTTTAAGCGAACTTTTAGAAAAAATATATTGAATGTTAGAGTAAAATAATAAAATATACAACAGGATCATATTTAGATGCATTATAGAGTATTTAACACTCTTTAGTAAACAACTTAAAAACCCTATCAACTTTTCAACACGTAAATCAATTTCAATAATTGCATTGAATCTATTTGAGCCGCAAATTCAGATCTGGATATTTGTAAACAGATGCGTAGTTTTTATAGCATTTAGAGGCCAAATTTTTCATATGAATCGTTTCTGTATTATAATAACTGTTTTGAATTTAATCACCTCATCATAAGTCTGATTTTTTTGATGGATAAACCAATAATGTTTAGTTAAAATAGTTTAAGAAAAGTTTAAGCCGAGATTAAGTTGGTTAAGTTGCAGAAAATTATAAATTTGAGTATCGTTTAGATACAAACTGATTTTTTACTAAAAAGCTCCAAAAAAGTATTGCAAACAATAATCTGAAATCATCACAGATATACATCAAGTAAATGTGAAAATTTATTTCAAATGAGAATAATTTTACATTTTATTAATAAACCTTAATAGAGTTTAGGTAATTAAGTTATAACCTACATTTATGAAAAATTGTAAAACTATTGCATATTTATGAAAGTAAAATAAAGAACACAATGAAAATTCATCTTTTAATATGCTACCGTTTTTGATAGTACTTATCATATTTTTCAGTCAATATGAGTCCAACTGCTGGTCCAAATATGGACAGAAATGTGATCACCAGATTTTTGCTGGGCAATGGAAGACAAGAAAAGGTAAATTTTAAATTAAACCCAATGTAATAGTTAAACTCACCTGTTGGGAAATTTTTCTAAGACTTCGTGGAATTTGCATGGATGCAGTAGGAAAAATGGTTTAAAGAGAATGGGGTGTTCGGCTTGGGTAATTGTGCTTAACATTGATTCACGGGGAAGGTTTAATTCTTCATTATCTCTGAATATATCCCAGACCTGCTCCAGATCCACTAAAGAGCCGTCTGCAATAAGGTGGAAACATTAATCTCGTGGATTGAATTCTTGGTTTGGACTCTAACCGTTCAAAGCATGAAACATATAATACTTACTTGAATGATAAACATTGAAGTATAGAACTGGTACTGAATAACTTATGCTGTAGGTGAGATGGTACTCTACTGAATATATTTCACTGTTGTTTATTTGAGAAGCTGATGGATCTTCTTGATTTAATTCAGTTTTTTTGATGAGATCAACTATTTTGTTATTTTTTGTATAATACACTTTTGACTCTTTTTTATTCTTTTTCCATTGATCATTGAAAATTTCAGACAAATCGAAAAACTCTGAAGCTTGTTTGTCAAATTCTTCTTCACTCTCCATTATTAAACTGGTCAAAATTGCTTAATTTATGCTTTAATTTTAAATTTTCGATATCAATAGTTCCTGATGTTTACATTATTTGTCGATAAATTTATCGACTTATTGAAACTTCAGAAATAGCTTACCGGCCTTAGTTATTTTCACCCCTCATAAAACGTAGGCTGAAATCAGAGAACTTGTGTTGATCTCGAGTGGTGGCTCCATATAATTTAGTTTCAAGCAGAATTTGAAAGAACAAGGTTGGTTAATTCAGTTCAGCTCAAATAAGTGTTATAAATGATCTTAATACATTTTATTAACCAAGAAAGTGTTTACGTGTTTGAAGTAATAATTTTAACATAATTTCAGATGCCAGCAGCACCACAACTTAAAGCCCAGCTCGACGAGCGCACCGGAATAAATGCAATTTTACTGGGCGCTCCAGGATCCGGAAAAGGCACTCAGGTGAGTCTCACAAGACCAGGATTAAATCAAAACATTATTGCGTAACCTCGCGATTTAAAATTAATTAAAGTGTTGCTAATTTTTATCTTATCTCTGGTTTTTGAATTTTGAGGTGCTAAGCTGAAAGATTATTCGAAACATTGTGCCTAATTACATTTTTGCAATGTTTCGACCTTGAACTTTGCATCTTTGCCCAGATTTTTTAATTAATAGATCGATTTGATATCATTTTAGGCTCCACTGCTCAAGAAGAAATACTGCGTTTGCCATCTATCAACTGGTGATATGCTTCGTGCTGAAATCGCTGCAGGTTCTAAACTAGGAGCTCAACTGAAAAAGGTGATGGATGAGGGTAAATTAGTATCTGATGACCTCGTAGTGGATATGATCGATTCAAACTTAGACAAACCTGAATGCAAAAATGGATTTTTGCTCGATGGATTCCCAAGAACTGTTGTTCAAGCCGAGAAACTGGACCATCTTCTTGAGAAACGAAATACAGAGCTGGACGCCGTTATTGAGTTTGCGATTGATGACAGTTTGCTGGTTCGCCGTATAACCGGAAGAAGTATTCATCAAGCCTCTGGAAGATCTTACCATGACGAATTTCATCCACCAAAAAAACATATGATTGACGATGTCACTGGCGAACCACTTATGAGGAGAAGTGACGATAACGCAGAGGCTTTGAAAAAACGGTTAGAGGCATATCATCAACAAACTAGACCATTGGTTAACTTTTATGGACTGCGAGGAATTCATTACAAAGTTGATGCTGCGAAAAGCTCTTCTGTTGTTTTCGAAAATATTGACAGCATTTTTCTTAAAAAGCATAGAATCGGACTGTAAATCAATTTGGACATTTTAAACCATTTTTGGCGTAAATTTTGCTTTTTTGTTAGTGACCGGAAAGATTTTTTTTAATTTAATGGTTTTGAGTTAACGTTCAATTTAAAACAAACTTTCCACTAAGTAACAAAAAAGCGATTGACAAAAAGCAACGATCATGAATATTCTTATCCGCGTAGACTTTATCACCTTACATTTAAAAAACACGGGCATTTAGTTTTGATGGTACTAAAAATAAATTGAGGAAAATCTGTTTGGTTGAAGTTTACTTAGGAATTAAAATATTACTAAGTTTTAATAGAACATATTATGAGGTTGAAATCATTTAAACTTTCGATACAACCTTCCAAATTACCTAGACCTAAAAAAATTGTTCATATGAATTCTCCTCATACAATTAACAAATTATATAAAGCAATATCACGTTAGATATTTTTGGGAATGCACTTTACCTGTTCTTTATTTGGTTTATGTAAAATTTCAAATGGAGCTAGTAAAATACTAAATCTAAATAATATTTAAACTTCGAGGTTTAAATGCAGATTAAAGAAAATAAAGTGAAAAATATTTACCACATAACAGATTTTTTTTTAAATAGATATTTTATAATTTAATAATCTTTTCTTCAATTTCACATTCATCAGCTGGTTTTGCTGGTAAGAACGCCTAGGAGGCTTACAAACATTTCATTCAATAAAATTCTAATTAAAACATTCATAAAACTTTAATAATAATTTTGTAAATATTTTGTAAACTTAACAATAAATTGCATTCCATTTAAACGAGAAGAGAAATTGCTAACATAATTGCTTTTCAGTTTTCGTATATTATGCTTTAAAAAATCAATAAAATATCTGAATTCTAATAAAATAAAGGAAAAACTGGGTTTCGATAATAATAAATGCAATTGAACAAAAACATTGAGCATCTTCTTTCAAAAGAATTATCTAGTGAATGTGCATCTTCTCAGTGAAGATTGGTTTTGAGATGGATACCTTATTTAGAGAGCTTGAACTGCTTGAAGTACTGCTAGTTATTGTGCTAGTCACTGTTGGAACTCTAGAAGATCCAGGGGCCATCCATGCTTGTGATCTTGCAACTAAACTTATTCTTGGAACCTTTGTAGACTTTGAAGCAATCTTTGGTGCAGTGGACTTGGGAATGGTTCCAGTAGCAGTCGTTTTTGAAGATAGTCTTCCAACTTTTTCGATTGCAGATGATTTAACTGTTTTGGTATCACTGATGGCTGTTTTTGAATCTTTGGGAACAGTTTTTGTACCCACTTTTGAAACCATAGTGGTCGAGAAAGTGTTCTCCTTGTTAGATGCATATTGTTTTAGTTCTTTGGACATTTTTGCAATCTTGGCATCTCGGATTAGGAGTCCTTCTTGTAAAGATGATTTAATACACTCCAACTTTTCAATCTCGCTTCTGGAAATAATATATATTAATGTTTTTCAAAAATGAAATGGATTACACAGTCATGAAAATTACACATTATCGCACAGGTAGGTGTTGAGTTTTTCTATCTTCTTGTCTTTCTTGGCTATTTCACTAAGGAGGTTATTGACTAACTCTGATTGAATTTCTTTTGTTTTCAAAAAAACCTTATGAAATTTTGTCAAATCACAATGTGAGCGGCATTCAGGACAAGTAGAATGTGTACTGAATTGAGAGAAGCAAATGATGAATCCAGTAGCTAAATTAAATTATTGTAACCTACGAGAGCCAGGAACAAAGGCAAGATTTATGGTAAATATGACCACAATTCGCTGAAACAATCACCAAGTTAGACTTCAGCATGTCATCTGTACACACAGAGCACTGAAATTCCATCTTACAGCTATTTAATTGCCTTGTATATTATAATTTAATTGTTTTCTCTAAGAAGCGCGATCGGTTATTTTCAGGTTTCAAAAAATATACCAAATAGGGATTTTCTCTCGAAATGGCAAACTTGTTTTGTTGTTATTTTCCTTTTTAGGTGTTTTGATCGTTATTTAATTAACTTTTACTACAGATATAACACTTATTGTTTTGTTCTGACTTCATCATTTACTTGTATTTTTCAGTAATTCGCTATAGCTAGTTCAGTTAATTTTATAAAATTTCATTCATAAATCAGAGTTTGAAGTTTGTTATTACGAGAATCAACAGGTGGAACGCTTTTTGCTGCTTGGAAACCGAAAAAATACACAAAATCTGTTAAAGATGCCGCAATAAATCGATTTTTGGATTCTTGATAGAAAATTGTTAAGATGTTTGTCTATTTATCGAAAAAGGTGAACTAATATAAATTAATATTCAATAATTAAATGGTAATAATTTTGCTTCTAGATTGCAATACCTTCCAATACCAGACTCAATTGTTTGTCATGGAACAAAGATTACGGGTATATCGCAGTGGGTGGGGATGATGGGCTACTGAAGGTATTAAAGCTGGAGCAAGGTAAATTTTCCAGCATATTACTAGAATCATCCGATAATAACTTATTCAATATTTTAGCCACTGTCTCTGCCACTCAACCTAAAGGTCAACTCACTGCTCCCAGCAATCTCTCAATGAATCAAACTTTGGAAGGTCATAAGGCTGCTATACAAGTGGTCTGTTGGAATGAGTCACAACAGAAATTAACAACTTCTGATAGAGATGGAGTTATAATGGTATGGATGATGTACAAGGGAAGCTGGTACGAAGAGATGACAAATGATAGAAAAAAAAGCACCGTAAAGGGAATGAGTTGGTCTTCTGATGGTCAAAAAATATGCATTGTCTATGAAGATGGAGCTGTAATAGTTGGATCTGTCGATGGTAATAGAATCTGGGGAAAGGAGCTGAAGAATACTTCATTGACAGGAGTTCAGTGGAGTCCAGATAACAGATTGCTGGTATTCAGTATTCGCAATGGAGAAGTTCATCTTTACGACAGCCAAGGAATCTTTATTGTAAGTATAATGCATATTCTTTTAAGCATATACTTCTAAATTTCAACTTTGCTTATAATTTATAGCTGTTTTAAAATAATTTATGTATATTTTAGTCCAAGATCAACATACAATGCGTAAACATTGGGCCTTCCAAAAGTCTTTCCGTAGTAGGCTTATGTTGGTACAACGGACTTGTTCCAAAAAACAGGCCAAGTCTAGCAATCTGCTACGAAAACGGAAAGATGCAGATCATGAAGAATGAAAATGATGATGTGGCGCTAATTGTAGACACTGGTATTCAAGCTGTGGCTTGTATGTGGAATCACGATGGAACCATTTTGGCAGCTTGTGGGATGAAGAATACTCTGAATGAAAAAGAGTCTAATCAAGTTATGTTTTATTCAGCTTATGGAATAGTGAGTACTTTTTTTTAAATAATCCAAATTAACCATTAAAATATTTTAAGCAGCAAGTTGAACTGTAATTATATATATAATTGATCTTTGGGTTAACTTTGAAGAATTTTAGTTTCACACCTAATGGTATATCAAACTGTTATATATACATCAAAAATCAAATAAGTTACCCTCATAATCAACGTGATTCATTACGAATAATTCAAACCTCCCCAATTTTAATCGAAACCTATCACTGAAATACTTGATAAAAGAAGAAAAAGCTCTGTCATTATTCATTATAATTTATTAAAGTATGATGCCATCCAATACATTATTAATAATCCATAATTTAACGCATTCAAGTTTCCTTGAACCACTCGGAAATATTGTTGCATGAAACCATAAATGTAAGCATATGTTTGCGAGTAATATGTTATGCATTATTAATAATGTACATTTTTAGTGAATCAGTTCTTCACTTTTCATATTGGTAACACGTCATTTAAATTCGTTACCATATAAACTAGAGGTGCAAATATAAATATGTCTCAGTAAAAAAAAAATGTCAACATAACTTTTTAAGTATAAATAAATTGAGAAAAAATTAATGTAAGACATATTTTATAATATGCCCTCTAATTATTTTACTACTTCACCACCATAATTTTCTTTAATTTTACTGTACGTTGCATTATTGCAGCACCTCCGAACATTGAAGATCCCTGGTCGAGAGATCACTTCACTTACTTGGGAAGGAAAATCACTTCGAATTGCTTTAGCAGTCGACTCTTTCATCTATTTTGCAAACATTCGTTTGGACTACATGTGGTGTTACTTCAACAAAACGGTCGCTTACATAGAGACCAATCAAGCAGGAGCAATGGCAAGCAATCAAAACCGCTCTGAAAACACTGTTGTGACTTTTTGGGATACTGTGTCTAATCAGTGTTACACTAAGAATATTGATGCGGCTTTGGGGATGGTGGCTAATGGAGAACATTGTGTTTTAGCGATCGAGACACAAAAGATTGTGCCTAAAGACACTAATATTGTTGTGGAGACGACAACTAAGGAGCAAGTTTATCAATTACTTATTTGTAATTCACTCGGAACAACTGTTGATTGTAAGTAATTTTAACGATTTCACATAAAGCTTTGTTCGTAATAAGCAGCTATTAATAGATATTTTTTTGTGGAAATGTTCACAGTCATTAAAGTTATTTTAATTAACAAGTGTATCGATTTTGGGTACATTTATGCTATTTTAAAATTAATTGTATTAATTATTATTTTAGTTTTTTACATCCATTTTTTGGTAACAATTTGAATTTTCGTTTTTCAGCAAAATATGTGGATCTTCAACCTCAATTCATAACAATGAATAGTTCCCACGTTATAGTAGCTTCGAAGGATCATTTCCTGCTTTGGCAATATCACACACCTAAAGGTCTATCAACCTTACACGGTATGAAGAGTAAGAAAGACAAAAGGTTCCACATTGACGATTCTCCTTCGGGAGTAGCTGACGTTCTCCACGATCTTGATAGAGCTGGAGGTTTTGAACCACCAGTAAAAAATGCACCAACAAAGGATCCAATTTGTTTTGTTACATCTTCGGATAAGGTTTTGCTAATTGCAAGGGAATCTGGAGTGATTCAAGAATACGTTTTACCCAATATTGCAATTTGTAATCGACATTCTTTTCCTAATAGAGCATATAAGATGAGCATCAATTGTAATTCTACGTTAGTTACAACAGATTTGTTTGTATTCTTTTATTAAAATTTTTCCCATCAATATTATAGTCGAGCTGCAATTGTTGATGCCACGGGCTTGTTGACTACAATCTATCTAAATGAAGATAATGGAAAATCTTCTGAGAATCAGTTTGGAAGGATTGAAAGAAAAGATGTCTGGTCAAGTTGTTGGGCAAAAGACAATCCCCAACTTCTTGCAATCATGGAAAAGACAAGAATGTATATTTTCCGAGGATCTGATCCTGAAGAGCCGATCTCATGCTCAGGATATATTTGTAACTTTGAGGTGAATATTTCACTAATCTATCAATAACCTTGTCTTTAGTTTTGATTTTGAATTATTGAAATTTTTATAGGATCTGGAAATAACGGCAGTTTTGCTTGATGACATTGTAAACGGCGTAACAACACCAAATGGTGCTGATCACTTGCTCCACCTGCGAGTAAAATCGTTGCGTGATACTGAAGATCTTCTAGAGCATGTTGGTCTAAGCGAAGCAAAACAGTTTATAGAAGATAACTCTCATCCCCGACTGTGGCGCCTTTTGGGTGAATCCTCTTTGAAAAAACTTGACCTGGAAACAGCTGAATCTGCTTTTGTGCGCTGCACCAACTACACTGGCATTCAGCTCATTAAAAGACTCAAATCTATGCAGAATGTTACTTTGCAGAAAGCTGAAGTATCTGCTTTCTTTGGTGATTTTGATGATGCTGAAAAGCTTTACATTGACGCAGATCGACGAGATTTGGCGATAACTTTAAGGCAAACTCTGTGTGATTGGTTTCGAGTCGTGCAACTTTATAGGATGGCTTCTGGAATCTCTGACCAGCAGATGGAGCACGCTTATAAAGAAATTGGCAATCATTTTGCTAGCTTGAGGTCTTGGGAGAGCGCAAAGGAGTATTATGAGAAAGCGCATCACATTGAGGGGTTGATGGATACTTTCTATCATTTAGAACAGTATGATGAGTTAGAAAATCTAATAACCAGGTAATTAATTAAGAAATATTTTAATCCTTAACTGTTATCTACTAATCATCTACTAATCTTTAATTTATAGACTTCCAGAAAAAAGTCCTCTCTTGAGCAAACTAGGCCAAATGCTTGCTACTGTTGGAATGTGTGATCAAGCTGTAATTGCATACAAAAAGTTTGGAGACGTGAAATCTGCCGTCAATACTTGCGTAAATCTTCGACAATGGGGCCAAGCCGTTGAACTGGCTCAGAAATATAAAATGCCTCAAGTGAATGCTTTACTTAGCAAGCATGCTCAACATCTTCTGCAAGAAGGAAAATTGCCGGAAGCTGTGGAGCTACAGAAAAAAGCTGGAAGGTTTTTAGATGCATCGAGATTATTAATAAAGCTTGCTGAAAGGGAAATCGAGAAAAAGTCACCATACATCAGGATCAAGCAGTTATATATTCTTGCTGGCTTGTTGGTCGAAGATCACCTGCAAACTCAAGGAACTGTTAGTGGAGGGACAAGAACGACAGTTTTGGCGCAATTATCAACAGAAGATTCGATATTAATAGAACAAATTTGGCATTTTGCTGAAGCATACCACTTTGTTCTCCTGGCGCAAAGACAACTAAGATCTGGACAAATGCACAGTGCTGTACTGAGCTCGTTAAGATTACGAGAATATGAAGATGTTTTGGAAGTGGAAAAAATTTATTCTCTTATTGCTTTGGCAAGTTGTGCAGATCGTTCTTTTGGAAGCTGCTCGAAAGCTTTTATTAAGTTAGAGTCTTTGGAAAGTATCTCTGAGGCAAGGAGACAAGAATATGAAGAGTTAGCAGTTAATATTCTGTCAAGATATGAGCCCAAGGATACACGGAATGAACAGATGCTTTGTTTTGCTTGCGAGACTTTGGTTTCAGATTGGTTAGTTATATCTAAATTTTATTCACCTTTAAACTCTTTACAAGATTTCAATAATTTTCTTAATATTTTAGGCAAACTTCTTGCAATAACTGTGGATCTCACTTTCCTGCTTGCATCGCTTCTGGGCAATCCATCAAAAATCCACAAGAAGCTTGGCAGTGTTCTAAGTGCCAACATTTGGCCAAGAAAATGGATATTTCATCCAGAAAATCTTGCCCGCTTTGTCACACTTTAGTGGTAATTCAACAAATTTAATTTAGGTTTTAAGTTCACTTACGAGATTATTTTAATTTTAGAACATTGCACAAAAATGACAAGAAAATTGGAACTTTTTAATAGAATTGTTTAGTATATTTTTCCACACAAATTGATCTCAAGAAAATTGCTCAAAAATTATCAAAAAGCTTTTAAATTTTTTTTATAACTTACAACGTTGCTACGTTTTTAAGGATCATTCATATTTCATATACATTTTTAATACAATTTTTGATCCTGAAAAAAGTGAATTTACTACCATCTAGAAAAAATAGGCAAACAAATTCCGTCCTTTAAATACAATTTTTATTTTTAAATTAATGTTTTTTGAATTTTTAGAAGTTGAATAAAAATGTTATCCTTACAAAAAAATTGATTTAGACTTAACAAATCAACAAATGGTGTAGTGTTGACTCCTACATTTAATCCATTTTAAATTTACTTTGTGGTGCCATTCAATCGTTCGATATACAACCTAAAAAAGAAGAGATGTTATGTTAGAAATTAATTGACCATTTATTGAACTTTTCACAATTGCATAACATCGCTTAAGAACTCACTTTCTGATTTGTCCGGATTTGAATTTTTAGTTAGTGTATCGCTTGGTGATTGGCGGGCTAGTAGAAAGTTTGTTCTGAGCCTGCACTGAAGAAATGTTGTTTATATTCTCTTGCACCAACGACAAGTTATCCTTCCAGGCGAGCAGTAAATCGCTCAACTGAAGCCACTGAGCGCGTCCGAATGTTCTGTGCATAGTACTAGAGATGTGGACTTTTCGGGAACTCTGATCAATTCTTGCACGAACCAATTTAGTTTTCAAAACTTCAATAATGAATGACTCTACCTCGCTTTCCTCAATCTGTAGTTCATCTTTCAGCTGTGCAAATGACATCTCTGCGTTGCTCTCTGCCAATTGCATAAAGGATAGCAAGCGCATCTTTTTCATGTTTTGTTCGTGGTTTAATCCTTGAGATGTGACAAACTCCTTGTGGTCCTGGTAGAATTTCATGTAGGCTTGCAATTTCTCAGAGACAAAGATGGAGAGTAAATCGTGGATGAGCTCACCTTCCAAGAACCTGACGGGTTTCAGAGACAACAGAGGATCGAGCAAAAAAGTGTTGGGATCGGCAAGTGCAGTGACAATGCACTTCATTGCATCATCTCTGGCATGAGAAGCATTTTCATCTGTATATGTTCCCAAAAGTTCAATCATCACCTTGGAAGCCAATTCACATTGGTTATCTTTCAAAACGTCATGAAGCAAACGATATAGTTTCTGCATTTGCTCCTTGGATGGAGGACACTGAGCAAATTGAGATTTCAACTCATCGAGTCCTGAAAATACTTCGCGTACCTGACCAGATTGCTTGGCCACTTGCACTAGGGCATAGTAGACATGATAACGCAATGGAGATGATTGCTCCAAATTGCTAAAAAGTCGCCAGAGAGACTGCAAACAAATTCTTGCAAGTTCAGTGGAAGGAGCTTTCGTAAGCTTCTCGCAAAAAGCAAGAATTAGGTTCTCACCGCGATCTAGAGCGATAGACACCATGATGGAGACTATGCTGTTCAAGATAGCATCAATTTCGCTCTCAGCTCCATCCTTGAGGCAAACATCACATACACCAATAATTTTATGCAGATCGTCCTCAATTCCCTTCGGCGACTTTTCCTCCGTTATTTCAGCGCCCAGACTTCTCAAGTACTTGCGCAGCTCTTGGGCTTGGTCTTCCAACGTCAAGTCTATAAACACCGCTTGTCCTTGCATCTTTATTTTAGTTGTTTTTCGCGAAAAGGTTTAAAAAACGAAACGCGTGGCTACAAGAATTTTTCAGAAATTTGCAATGAACTTCGTATAATACTTAATTTTGACAGTTTGATATATCTATCAAACGAGGGGAGAGTGATAAATACTGTTTTTGATTGGTTGAAAAGTAAATAATAACCGAGAAATAAACAACAAAAAATGCACGTTTCAAATCAAATGACTCGATCTATCCTAATGATTGAATATTCATGTTCACAAAAGAAGAATGCATCCGAAAGAATTACCAGAAAGGGTTTCATCAGACGACATTTACCAGAAAGGGTTCCAACAGTCATTGAACAAATTGAATAAAACAAAAACAAAATTTTAATTTTTAATGAGTATTGCTTTAATGATTCTTGGCTTAAGATGTGGTGGTTCCTCTATTATATGAGCTGCAATTTCAATCATTTTTGATTCTACTTCTTCAGTTTCAACAATTTCATTGTTTACAAAGGTTTCAAATACTTTCAAATTGATAGTGAGAGCTTGAATGATTCTTGCCTTTAATTTTGAAGGCTCATCATCAATAATTCTATCGGGAACACCATCATCATCATATCTGATGTGAAAATTTTCTGGCTGAGTAATCTTAGCGAGCTTGCGGCGCTTGTATGGTCGTTCTCTAGGGATAGGTACCTCCGGAGACTTAGTTTTTCGCTTCCTCTTTCGCTTTCTTTTACGTTTTGGGATGACAACCTCTCCTTCATTTACCGGCGAATTGGTACTTTTTTCTAAAATCCCATCGTCCTCATAATCTGAGGTGCTGCAATCAGATTTCTCCGTAGTGGATACTGGCTCAGGTTTATCTTGTCTCTGCCAGATTGAAGTGATCGGTAATATTTCTTTGGAAATGTCTTCCAAATTAAAACGAATTCCAGGTGAAATTAAATCAGTAGCCACTGCTTCAACTTGTTGAGTCTCCTGCTCTGCTGTCTCCAGTTTTGGTGTATCCGTAGACATTGGGAGGATTTAAATAAGACTGATATTATTTTAGATATCTATCTAGCTAATATTTTCAAATTTAGAGTGATCTTCGAATAATGTGTTTTTAAATCACACAATCCAGAAAGAGAAAGATAACATTCCACTCCAACAAAAAATTAATATTTGGCGGGAAAAAATAATTTAACCAATTGAGCTTTTAATGTTATATATGAAATGAATTAAGCTCAATTATTCTTAGATAGACAACTTTTTATAGCTTCTTAATTTCAGTATAAATTAATGTATATGTATCAACGTGGAATACGAGTATTGTTTTGTATATCGCGCTATACGAGTTAGAGGGAGAAATCAAAAGTCAAAACTTCATCGAAACTAAAAGTACATTAAGATTCGTACCGGCTTAGAAATTAATAATTCGAGCAAAATGACGGTATGTAAGCTGTGTTTCAAGGAAGAAAGTACTATATCAGCATCTTGGGATAATGTGGAGGTAGTTGTAAAGATCCACTTTCCATTAATTTATCAGGTAAGTTCATTTTTATTGGAGTTGGTATTTCATATTGATGAAGCTTTTATTTTACTTTAAGAAAATTATTGGTGAAGTTAGTGAAACAGATCCATTGATATGTGGCCAGTGTTGGAAGACTCTAAAAGACTTCAATGCATTTCATAAAGTGGTCGAGAAGATTTATTCCGGGCTCTGTGAAGCTCCTATGGACGAATTCCCGGAGAATACAGTAACATCGTGGGACACAATAAATAGTGAACAAACAGTTCAGGTTTTCAAACTAGAAGAGATTGAGGTGAAACAAAAAAAACCTAAAGTAACATTGGAATCAGTTGCATCTATAAGAGAAAGGCGACCCAGGAAGGCTAGAGGAGATGCCACTCAAGAAATTGTGTTTGCTGAGCCCTCTGAACACGACGAAGAAGATAAAAAATCGGGTGATTCGGAAGAAGGAGGTGAAGAAGATAATATACCATCCGCTTATGATCGAGACAAAGACTGGGAGTTTGATGAGGAAATTGATCTGAATACAATTCCAACAATAACTCGAGGAAATCGACCACGAAGATCTAAACCAGGGAGTGATATTCTTCACGAATTTGAATTTCAGGAATTAAAGTATAACCAAATTCCGAAAATCTATGATCCTGAACGAGGCGAACATGATAAAATAATTACTGACTTCCTAAAAATTACTTGTCAGAGATGCCCAGAATCTAATTTTAAAAATTTCACTGAATTAACTTATCACTACTGGACGACTCATACAAACCAGACTCATCATCTGTTCGCTCGTTCAAAAAATATTTTCGTTATGTGTTGTAACAGAAAATTTTACGCAAAGACTAGACTGGCGGAGCACATTAAACTGCATTTGAATCCAAATGCTTATCAGTGTTCAATTTGTAAGGCAAACTATACATCATATGTAGCATTGAAGAAACATGTTGATGCTCATAATAACCCACCTGTTGAGAGAGAATTTCGTCCAACATACAAGGTGAAAAAGTACAAGTGCACAACTTGCCTCAAAACATACAAAACTAGCTCTAGTTTGGCATTTCACAAGATTCAACATATGTCTTCTTCACAATTAAAATATAATTGTGATCTTTGCGATAAACGGTGAGTAAATTTTTTTAAATATTCAATTTTTAAGTCAATTTTTGAAACTATGAAACTATTTTTTTAGCTTTCCAACTTTAATTTTGATGACTAAACACCTAAGAGACCACCGCTCACCAACAGACCAACACATTTGTGATTATTGTGGTATGATCTTGAAAAATTCCAGTAATCTTAAAAATCATCGTTTGAAGCACGAAGATCCTGAAGCATATCACGCTAAAGTTCAGTGTGAATTGTGCAGTAAATTGGTGAAGAATGGTTCTCATTACCGAAAACACATGAGAGATCACAGAGATGAGCACAAACTCAAAAAATGTCCACATTGTCCCAAAATTTCACCAAATGAATCTGCTCGGCAAAATCACATCAGGAGAGTGCATATTTTGAAAAAAACGCATAAATGTCGATTCTGTGAAAAAGCTTTCAAGTTACCAAAAGAGTTGGAGGTAATAATTTTAATTTAAACTTTAAGAAGTTTTTCAAATAATTCATCTCTTAGGATCACGAATCAACACATACTGGAAATTCAAAATACCATTGCTCAATCTGCTTCAAGAAATTCAACTGTAAATCCAATATTTACGGTCACAAGAGACGAATGCATCCGGAAGAGTCCAAGAAAAAGCAGGAAACGACAGAATTACCAGATAGTGAGGAAACAAATACTGTCTTGAAACAACAGATTGAATAATAGGAAAAATTTTAGTATGAGTATCTTTCATACTTCTTGTCTTTAGGCTTGAATTCTTCATCGTTGCAAAATACTACACATAACAAAATCCACAAAAAAAAATAAAATAAAGATTTATGAAATACTTTGATACGAATTTAGTCCAATGAACTTCATTTGATAGCTATTCACATAAAATTTAAACAATCAAATTAGTGATTTTAATTTGGTAGCAATTTCATTTGTTTATTTACAAGACCATCTTAATTATTAAGCCACCCTCCCCTCTCTTGACAGATCATATCAAACTGTCAAAATTAAGTACTATACGTAGTTTATTGCAAATTTCAAGAAAATAAATTGAACGTGTAACTTTCTTAATTACTAATTGATAGTAAGCATTCGTTTATATCTTCTTTTTCTTTTGACACATAACAATTGATTAATTGACTTCATCTTGGTATTTTAGATCAGAATACGTGATTTGAAACATCAAAATGTCAGGAAATGATGGCTTGAAGGATCTCCCTGAGAATGTTTGTATCGTATGCTATAAGAAAATGGACTTCTTCTCCATTGGAGAATGCAACCATCCAGTCTGTTATGAGTGTTCCACCAGGATGAGAGTGCTGTGTGAGCAAAATGAATGCCCCATTTGTAGACAAGATCTACCAAAGGTAATAAATTTTGAATTAGCAGCTGATATTCGTATTTTATCTCTAAATCAACATTACTTTAGGTCATATTTACTCGAGAAGTTTTACCCTATATCACTTTGGACAAGCAGATCCGCACCGGTCTCTACGAGAAAAAGTACCGTATTTGTTTTGCTGATATTGACATTCAGGATTCGTTCTACCATCTTCTAGAAAATCGTTGCCCAAAGTACTTTAACATTCCTTAAATAACAGGATTTTTTCTAATACAAATTACATTGTAGATGCAAAACTAAACCATTTAACACGTTCAACTTGTTGAAAGAGCATGTTAGGAAAGCTCACGAGTTGTTTTACTGTGAATTATGTTCTGAGAATTTGAAGGTGAGTTAGTTTTTTTTGTATTAGATAGAAAATAGACAGAACTAACATAAAATTGTTTAATTCAAGATATTCTGCTCTGAAAGACGCTGCTATACTCGTATTGATTTGGCTACACATCGCAGAAAAGGAGATACTGATAACAAATCCCATAGAGGACGTTAGTATTCTTGAATTCTTTTCTATTTTTAAATCTTGACAAACATTCTTTTTTTTTTATTTATTTAAATCAGATCCGCTTTGCGAATACTGTGAGCGCCGCTATTTGGATAAAGATGAACTTTTCCGGCATCTTCGGAGGGATCATTATTATTGTCATTTTTGTGATACAGATGGTGTAAACTATTTTTACGCGTATGTTTTGATTTTGATTCAATATGATCCTGTTGATTATTTTATATATGTTATTTTCTAGGAATTATGAAGCTCTTCGTGACCATTTTAAATCTGAACATTTTCTCTGCGAAGAAGATGAATGTGTTGATGAACAATTTACAGCTGTTTTCAGATCCGAAATTGATTTAAAAGGTGAGTTTCTTATTTTGTAGGCCAGAACTTTTAAACATGCAACGTTCTTTCTTTTTAGCTCATCGTGCCAGTACGCATTCTAAAAACTTGTCCAAAGCAGCAGCTCGACAAGCTCGCACTCTAGAATTGGAATTTTCTTATGCTCCTCGTAGAAATGCTTACGGTGAAAATGCACAACGAACTAACAACAATCCTCGCTCTCGTAATCATGACACGCAAATGGAATTTGAGGCTCCAAATGTACCTGAACCAACTATAACACCAATGCAGCCCAAGAAAATCGATGCTAGAAATGAAGAAGAGTTTCCCTCACTCAGTGGGGCTGGGGGCTCATCAATGTCAAATTCTATGGTACGTCATGTAACCTATGGTCAAGCTGGTCTAGCTCGAACGAAAGAAAATTTTCCTGCTTTAGGAGGGCAAGCGCTTTTAGGTGGTCCAGGCCCCAGTATTCAATACTCCAATCAACCAAAGTTGTCTTCAAATTTCCAAACTAAACCAGCTGTTTCTAACGCCTCAAATTCAAACAAGTCTAAGCCTAATAAAAAGCAAACAGCCGCTAGCATGATGAATAGTTTCCCAACGCTACCACAAACTAAACCAATGGCACAGCCAGCTCCCGTCCACATCCCAACTCGTCCAGCAACTTCCAAGAAGGCAACTTTCCAGCAAGTTCAATCTCCAATAAGAAAAGATTTTCCCACATTGAGCAACGAATCAAAAAAGAGTAAAATGGCCAAGCAATTGCAAATGATGGAGGATCTTCCACAGCCAGCTAAAAACGAAAATGTCAATTATGTTGCGGCAAAGCATCGCGTTCTAGTGAATGAGTACGTATCGTTGGCTTCTGCTGTGTCTTCAAAAGTTTCCACTGTAACTAAAAAAGAAGAGGTTGTGAATGCAGATCCCAAGCAGTTTGTACCTAAATTGAACTCGGCTAATATGTTCCCGTCATTAGGGGCTGGTGGATCAAATGAAAATGGAGCACCTCAGTGGATATCTGGACCCAGACCCAGTTTTGCGACTCAGCCGGTGAAGAAGGTTGAAGAAGTTAAAAAGGCGCCTAAAAATTCTTTCGTCAATTTAAATACGTTGAACACTAAGAGCAAGGGTAAATACGTAAATCAAGTTGAAGAGTGGAAACCGGAGATTCAGAACGAGGAGAAAAAAAATGGTAAAAAAGTGGAAATACGAGAGGTGAAGAATTCTTGTTAAAAAATGAAATAATTGTTCTTAAATATTATTCTTGACCATTTTAGGTGAACAACAACAAAGAGAACTTGAATGCAAAGAGTGATTTATCGAAAAACTTCCAGCGCCTGACAACTCAAACATCGACAACTACGAATCCACCTCCAGGTTTCGACAAGAGTGAGGAGAAAAAAAATCCTCCACCAGGTTTCACTAATAATAATATTGTGATCAACTCCAATATTGATAATTTTCCTAATTTATCACATAATGGTTACTCGTTTCTTGCACCGCCTAATGCAACCAAAAGAAATCAGGTACCTTAACCTTATAATCTTTTGAATTTTTTTTTGCATTGAAAGTTTTGATGTCAACTTAATATTCAAAAATTGTGAACGTTTCAGGCGCTAGTTATCCAGTTTCAAAAGACTTTGACCACTGTTGAGGCCATGGAAGAGTTTCGGACACTATCAAATTTGTTCCGAGCTGGAGATTATTTCCCTCAGAAATACTACGAGAGTTGTGAAACTGTGCTAAGCAACAAGTTTGATGAGATTTTCCCAGAGCTGCTGGCTTTATTGCCAGATATATCAAAGCAACAAGTAATTAAAAACAAAATACTTGTATTGTAGTTAATAACATAAAATATTTCAACTTTCCCAGGAACTATACTCGATCTACGCAAGAGACGCTCGGCATGATTCTACCAAGTCCAAGAAAAAACAGAATAAGCTCAAAAACCTTACCGTCTGCGAAATGTGTAAGCAAGTGCTGCTAGTTGACGACCTCACTTCTCATTACCAGTCTCATTCGTTGGAAAACCACTTTCCAAATTTGAAGGACCAGGTCAGCCAAATCAAGTCAGTGTGGAAGCAATAAGCCTTATCACCCACAGTTACGATAGTTCGTTAAATTTTTTTTATCGTCAATTTAGAAATTCTTCAATTCATTTTGAAATAGATATGCTATATTTTCAAACATTTTTAATGTTTTCAACTAGACTTTTATGATTTGTATGAAAAATGTGGGAAATTTATTATTTAAAAACTAATTTAACTAATTCTAAATAATCTTAAAAGTTGCAAATATAAGAAACTGGAAAAATATATATGGAATTATTCAAAAGACACGTTTTGTGAAAATATATTGATGATTTTATTTTTTGAACTTTTCATAGCCGGGGCAAATTAGATTATTTACAGTAAATTGCGGGCAGTGTAGAAAACTTCAAGGATCTATACGATTATTAATAAGAACATAATCATCCCCAACGTCATTTTCTGACGTTTCTCCATAAATTTCTACTTCATAGACTTGCTCCACATCCTCATCTTTCAGGAATACGGTAGATTTCAATGTTTTGCCTAAATCATGTTTGGTCTTGCGGTGAGAAAAGTAGTTAGAGCTAGATTTAAAAGATTTTGGGCAGACTGGACATTGATAGAGAGCTTTTCCTGAGTGTCTAGCTAGATGTTCCTAGAGAGATATTTTACCTTAATAATTTTTTTACAAAAATATATATAATTTTACCACAAGCTCCACTTTTTTCCTGAACTGCTTATCACACAGATCACAACTAAAATGTGCAATTTTTAAATGCACATATCTAACATGAGACTGCAGTGAACTCTTTGTGGTACATCGTTTATCACAATATTCGCAAACATGATCCTGCTCCTGCTCTTTATGTTGACGAAGATGAGCTCGCAAAGTGTCGTTATTCTTATAAAAGTTCGAGCATATAAAACATTGAACTCTGGTTTCTGGACCATCGTTGTGATTAGCACGATGAGCCATTAAATTCGGTTTCGTAGAGAAAGACTTGGCACAAATATCGCAATAGAAGTTTCGATTGTCTTTTCGGTGAGTTAGTTTATGTTTTTCCAATACAAAGTTTAAGGCAAATCTAAAAAAAGAGGATGTTTAATTCAGTTAACCAACGAAAAAATATGTATTTTTCAATTACGCTTTAAGACAAATATCGCAAACGAATTTTTTCTCTGCCTCCTTCAGATGAGAGGCGACATGGTTAGTGAGTTGAGACTTTAGAACAAATTTATGTTCACAATGCTTGCATTGAAATTGCCTTTGATCTTTTGGTAAATGCTGCTTCATGTGAATTCTTAGTAAAACTTTATTTTTACTCACTTGTCCGCACGTAGGACATCTGAAAAATAATCGTTAGAATCAAGTAACGAAAAATACTCGAAATTAAAAAATTATTACTTGAACGCTTTTGGATTAACATGATTAGTGATATGATCCAGCAACCGATCTTTCCGAAATATTTTTTTCTCACAACAAACAACGAACCCCTTAGTATTGTGATCATTTTTGTAGTGATCCATTAAATTCTTGTAAGAATCATATTGTTGCAATTTCTCACAGATTGTGCATTCTAAAATCATAAACTCTTTGATTAGCTCGTCGCTCTTTGATTTGGTCATTCTTGTATTAAGAGAAGGTGGTATGTCCGTTGTAGTTTTGGTCGCTCTGAGTGATTTTGTTAGGTTCTTATGTCCTTTCGATTCAATAATCGTTATTATAAAATTGGTTCCATTATCATCTTCAACTTTCAGAGTTTCAGATTGTGCTATGACGTTTTTCTTTGATTGTTCCAATTGTTCCAGAAGTTTAGTTTGATTCATAGATACACCATCTCTAAAGCTGTAAAAATCATTTATAACTGATATACAACTTATGCAGATCTGCTGAGGAAGCTCGTTGTTCAATTCCAACTAAAATTATTTAAACTCATTAAAATTATGTAAGAAGTACCATGTTTAATAGACTACCTGTATGCCGAAAAGCTCATATACTCTTTCAGATATTTCATCGGCTTCTGGTTCAACCAAAGTGTTATTATCTTTATCAGAGAGACACAATCTACAGGTTTTCGAATACATTTCGCTTCTATATTCTCAATTAAACACCAGTATATTAGTATAAATCTTGATATGGTCCAGATTATCCATTATTGGATGTTAAAACATGATACCTTTTTAATGTTATTAAGATAATTAAGAAACAGTGAGTTGTTTATTATTTATTTTTTTTTTGAATCTGTCAAATATCTGTCAAACCAAAAAAATTCCCTTCGCTATGCAACACTATGCTAAATAGTATTACCAGTGTGTTTATAGGTGTGACAAGGAGGAAAGTTTTCAGTTTGAATTTGTAATTATTTTGTGACTCAATAAGTTAAAAAAGCTCCGCGAAAATGGTTCGTTTTAGTTTGTGTTTGATTTTTAGTGTCTTGTTCCCAATCTTGTGCCATGGCCAAAGAACGCCTTCCATCTCGTACATAACACAAGAACAAATAAAAGATATTGGAGGAACAGTTGAGCTAGATTGCTCTGTTCAGTACGCCCGAGAATATTCCGTTGTTTGGATTAAAACGGGGAAAGATCGCTCAGATTATGTGTTCTTGTCCACTGGGTCCAGTTTAGTGATTAAAGATTCAAGATTTGCTCTGCGTTATGATGGATCTTCATCCACTTACACGCTTCAGGTCAAGGATATCCAAGAAACTGATGCTGGAATTTATCAGTGCCAAGTAATTCTTTCTGTGAACAATAAGATTTCAGCTGAGGTTGAGTTATCTGTTAGAAGACCCCCAATCATTTCTGACAACTCCACGCAATCCTTAGTGGCTTCCGAAGGACAAGCGGTCCAGATGGATTGTTACGCCGCTGGGTATCCAACTCCGTCCATAACATGGCGTCGTGAGAATAATGCTTTGCTGCCAACAGGTTTGTTTTATTTACTTAAGCTTATTCGTCATTTCTCTTTCTTCTATTTTATTCTAACCGCGACCAACCAAAACCAGAAATGAATGTAACTTTTAAGGCACTGTTGTAAATTAATTATTTAATTCAATTATTTTAAAAGATAAATTCGTTTAGGATATACAATATCTATCCTATTAATTCTTCTTTGATTGAATGGCATTTTATAAAATAAAAATTTATATTTGTTAGGTTGTTTTAATAATTATCACAAAATCTAACAAAACATATCCAACAGTGATAACCATTTAAATTTCAAAATTCTTATTCAAATCTAATTTAGAATTTAAATATTTTTAATCCACAAAAGAATTTGGATTTTCTTTCGTTTAGGATCTCTCCATCATTTTCACGGTTTAAAATAAAAAAATTTAAGTAAATTAAATTATAAACCTGAATAGGTGGTTCAAGCACCTGCCATAAAACTAACGCCCTTATTAGACAGAAATAGTGTGAGACCTATCCCTTGTATATAGAGCATATGTGTATTATGCTTTTTATGTTGCATTATATTACACCATTGCAGCGCAACTAATTGCTCACTCGAGTGAACGATCTAAATAGGTTAGATTATTCTAATTGATTCAAAATTAATTTATTGAGGGTATTTCGTTTGAGCATGTTTTTGAACGCATTAAGGGTAGACTAAAATATGGGATTTACATGCATTAGTTTTTGTTCGTATAAAGAGTCATTTGGAATGTTAGGGGAGTTTAATACTGTTAAATACTTTTAAATGGTGATAAATAATTGTATTAGCATAAAAACACACTCCAAACTAATTAAATGACTGTTTGAAGCAGAAATACCTGATTCTATTAATTTAATCAAGATTTTATGAAAATTTTATTGGAATTTTAGATAATTTAAATAATTCATCAAGCCAGTGATGTGTGTGCTAAAAAATTGTTGAACATTCCTCGCAAACTCTTGTTGTGTTCTGTTCCGTACTGGAAATAATTGATCAATTAATATATTCGTAAAGTGATTCATTCGCGATAATTTATGACAAGAATTTCAAACGATCTAAGTTTTCTTCTTTTTTTGCTGTTAATTTTCTGGGACTCGGTCGGTTATGATGTCAGGAGGTATTTTATAAGAATTTTTAAAGTTTTAATGTTTTGTTTTTGGTTGTTTTTTGTTTTTGTTTTTGATGTTTACACTAAATTACATAGACACTAGAACTATGTTG
Organism: Parochlus steinenii; assembly: GCA_038502155.1. Lineage (NCBI taxonomy): Eukaryota > Metazoa > Arthropoda > Insecta > Diptera > Chironomidae > Parochlus > Parochlus steinenii. The sequence continues at coordinate 1,550,630 of JAXCIN010000034.1, read as the reverse complement.
TATCACCTTTTTTTTTAATTTCCTGAAATATTTCTAATTATTTAACAATTAAATGCACTTCATCATTAACTATACTGTCCGTTTGATGACCAAAAATAATGGTTATTTAATATGTTTTATTACTTTTTGCTTATCTGTTCATTAACCAGCATATCTGTTTCATCCATATTTAGAACTTTATGAGACTTCTTGAATAATACAGAATGTTTAATTAAAAAGAAACAAAAAATAATAAAGTTACGAATAATCTTAATAATTCTCGCGAAAAACTCTGAAATTTTCAGCTTTAAGAAGTTATCTGCAATTTTTTGCTATAATAAACAAAACCATCGAATAATCGAATGTTTTTCAGCAAGTTCATCCATAAAATGACTGCAATTATTCTTATCAGTGTTATTCGGGTTATCAAAATTTGCTTTATTAACAGAAGTCTTTTTTTTGAAGAAATTTAAAAGAAATTATTGTTAAAATTCTAATTGCAATTTTGATCTAATTAGCATTTAGCATACTCAGTACATAAAAAAAAATCCAACACCAAAAGCTTATATATTTTTAACACCTTTATTTTCAAAGTTTTGTAATTAAAATTACAGTTCTGCGGATTTAGTAAATGTTAACAAATTGAACATTTAAAGAATATTATGCACAACTATGATTTCACTGATTTACATGTTATTATAGAAAAAGTGCTATCGGCTCAGTTTACTTTGAAATCTCCTTAAGGTTATTTAAATTAAAAACTTCTAAGTATGTTCTCATATATGATTTTGTGGTGAATGGTCAAGTCGGACTTAACAATATGCTATAATTTGATTACTTGTTCTATTACTTTACATGTTGTTCATTTATAAGGTAACATATTTTATCGGTTTTGCTACTTTGACTTCTATGAGACATTTCAGTACATCCCCTCATTTTTTTATAATAATGATTATGATTTTTCCCGTTTTTTTAATACTCATCATAATTTACTTCAATTTACACACCCAAAATAGATCACAATAAATGCCATCCAATTCTACAAATTTGATTAAAGACCATTAAACCTATGAAATTTTCATTCACCCTGATTGTAACCTAAATGAAATGAACATGTAAAAACCTACCAAACATGCAAACTCGCTATTTCATACATCTTCATTGAATTATCCAAAATCACATGCAATCTTTAGTAATCAATTTTGTTTTGAGGGACTTTTCACATTTGGGAATATTTTATACATTTTTCTACTGTTTATTTGATAAGAACGCATTAAAAGCAAAGCAAAATTCAAAATTTGAACATATTCTAAAAAAAAAAAGTTCCCAAGTGTAATTGGTTATCACAATAGCTTGAAAATTATAATAAATATACAAAAAACTAATTGTAATACATTTTTAGGTGGAAGTACGTACAGCGGTAACATTCTGAAGATAAACTCTGTACAAAAGGAGGATCGTGGTACATACTACTGCGTAGCTGATAATGGTGTGAGCAAAGGAGATCGTCGTAACATCAATTTGGAGGTGGAGTTTGCTCCAGTTATCACTGTCCCTCGTCCTCGTTTAGGTCAAGCTTTGCAGTACGATATGGATTTGGAATGCCACATTGAAGCTTATCCGCCACCAGCTATTGTCTGGGTGAAGGATGAGATTATGTTGTCAAACAATCAACATTACAGTATCTCCCATTTTGCCACTGCTGATGAGTTCACAGATTCCACTTTGCGTGTGATTACCATTGAAAAAAGACAGTATGGAGATTATATTTGCAGAGCTACCAACAAATTAGGCTACGATGAGGCTAAAGTTAACTTGTTCGAGACAGTTATCCCCGTGTGTCCACCAGCTTGTGGACAAGCCCATTATGGAGGAGCCGAGATCGTTAGTGTGTCCACTATTGTGGTTTTATTTGCAGCTTTAGTTGCTTTTTTCAGCAAATAAATGAAAAATTATAGATTTTATCAAACTTGTAAGCAGAAAACAAAAAGACGTGATTGTGTAAGATCATACAATATCAGAGATTATAGATCTTCATAGTGCCTTAACTTAAGTGAAAAAATTTTAATACTCTTGCTTCTCGAGGGTGACTTTTAAAAATATTACGAAATCATGAAAAATACAAAATTTGACAAACTTTTTTTAAACAGAAATTTATAGTAACGAATATAACGGTGTAGTCTTGTTCTAATTTTTTTTTTCAAAACTTGTCTAGTTTCGCATAAATGTATATTTTTGAAATTATTTTAATAGTTTTTCATCTAAATTGACAAAAGATATTAGAAAAATTTATACAATTTCTTTTAAAAATTTTATTTAATAGAGAATTAAAATTGCCGAGCATAGTTTCTGAAAATATTATGATGAAACTATGTACACTCTTTGAGTACAATTATAGATTAGGGATTTAAAAAGTTGACATGAGTGAATTACTCAATTTTTTAGTATATCATCATTCCGTGCAAAAAAATACATAAAAATCTTTCCGTCCAATACGAAGACTTTATGACTTAGAATTAGAAATCATATTTTTATTCAGTAAGATCTATAGAAAAAGATTACTGAGGTAATGCAACAGGAATCTCAAATCAAAAGTTGTAATATTACATGTTTTAACCCGTTTTACAAAATTTGTAACAAAATCGATCGAATAAATATATTTTTTAAAACGACTCATTTGTTTTTATTTCATTGATTTTTTTCTGGTATAATTCAGTAGAAATATGAATTAGTGGTCATATTTTTTCTCCTGTGAATGAGTAGGTACTTTATGTGATTGAGAATAAAATTTCGTAATTCCCGCAAAAAAAATAGTACTGCCAGATGTATAAAAAATTCTCAATGATGTTGTTTTTGTACTTTTAATACAATAACAAAGAAGCTTTTTCAATATTTTCCTGCTAATTATTCAAAATTCTTGTTAAATTGCCCTTAAATTGTAAGTAATTTATGATGGAAATGTAAAAGACGTTCAAGTAGTACATTTGAACTAATAGCAAAAGAAATTTAAAGTAGAGGAATTAGAATGGCTCATCGAAAAGTAAATCAGACAACAATAGCAGATCAACTGCTTGTGGACGATTCGGATGATGAAAGTATTATTCCTGTAACTATTTAGGTCTGACTTATCCATAAAATTACTAATAGTGAATTCTTTAGAGCTCCACACAAACACAAGGTGAGCACACTCTTCCTAATCCCATATTCAATTCACAATTCCGAGCAGAGCGCCCCAAATCAAAATATGAGGTAATTATTATAAAACTATTGAGATAATCAGATAGTGCTGCAACTAGCTAAAATACATTCATGTTATCACAGAGCTTAGACTACGATGTGTGCGAGAACGTATTATGGGAGACGGAGCAAAAAATGCTGAAACCAAGGTTCTCAGTAAAGAAAGATTTTCAAAGATGGATCATCAGTCTGCAAATTGGCATCTTGACTGCTCTTGTTGGATGTTGCATAGCCATCGCCATCGAAGAGATCAGTTACTACAAGTACACTTATCTAACCAAAGGTAACAAATCCCTTATTATTTAGAAAATGATTTCATTTAACATATAATAAACCTGTAGTCCAGAGTTCCATTTTTCATGCTAAATGATTAAATGCATATTCGAGTGAATCACCCACAAAAAGAGTTTATTAGCAGATTAACTGCTATCACATTAATGCATTAATTCAGCTGCTTTTTATTTTATTGATGCGATAAGACACAAATCTAACGTTTGTAAAGCAATTCATAATTCATTAAAATTATTCTTCATGGGTCACTGATTATTGTTCGTTTAATGATTTAAAAACAACAATTAGTGGAGCATTATGATGAGTTGCTCCTTAGTTAATAAAATTTCATGACTAGACTTACTAATTTAATCCTATATTTATTTTTATATTTCTTCCAGCTGTGAAACAAAACATTGTGTCTGGGGATCTGGTGTTTCCCTACTTATTTTATGTCTTGACGAATATCATTCCAGTTATGATTGGTGCATCTTTAGTGACTTTTGTTGAGGTACAATTTTCATTTTCTTAAAATATTATTCAATGAGTCAGCAGATAATAATAACGTATTTAATTATTATTTTTAGCCAGTGGCTGCTGGCTCCGGCATCCCATTAGTAAAATGCTACTTAAATGGCATAAAGATCCCTAAAATTGTGCGCCTTAAAACTTTAATGGTAAAAGCTGTGGGAGTTGTAACATCAGTTGTAGGTGGCTTAGCTGGAGGAAAAGAAGGTCCGATGGTTCACTGTGGCGCTGTTATTGCTGCTGGAATTTCTCAAGGCAAAAGTACTTCTTTCAACAAAGACTTTAGCATTTTCCGTTACTTTCGAGATGACCACGAGAAAAGAGACTTTGTCGTTTGTGGAGCGGCTGCTGGAGTTTCAGCTGCTTTTGGTGCACCAATTGGAGGATTGTTATTCTCTTTGGAAGAAGCTGCCAGTTTCTGGAACCAAAGCTTGATATGGCGAACTTTGTTTGCGTCCATCGTGAGCTCGTTCACATTGAATTTAGTATTATCAGCTTATCATGGATTGAAGACGTTCACGTATCATGGTGAAATAATTTTACAATTAAAAAAGTTATAAATGACTACTAATTATATTTACTTTATTTAAGGTCTGTTCAATTTGGGAACGTTTGAGGCGCTTCCTTTCGAGTATTATGAGCTACCAATCTTTATTCTGATGGGCATTCTGGGTGGTTTGCTAGGTGCTTTATGGATCTCGATGAATATGAAGCTTAATCGATTCAGGGATATGTAAGTTATTTGATATTTTGATTACGAAAAAATACTAATTTGAGTTTATTTTAAGGTTTATCAAGAACAAAATTAATCGAGTCTTTGAAGCTGTTTTAGTTGCCGCGCTCAGTGCTACTTGTGCCTGTGTTATGATGTATCTAATAAATGATTGTCGACCTTTAGGGAATGACCCAACATTATCTCCTGTTCAGATGTGTACGTAAATCTTTTACAAAATCTTTATTTAATTTGTAACATGATTTAAATTTTTAGTCTGTGAGGACAACGAATATAATGCTGTCGCTTCGATTTGGTTCCAGACTCCTGAATCTAGTGTTAAGTCTTTGTTCCACGACCCTCCAGGCTCCCACAAAATTCTAACGTTGTCTGTATTCGTCCCAATCTACTTTATGCTCTCTTGTATTACTTATGGATTAAATGTGAGCTTAGGTATTTTCATACCATGCTTGCTGGTGGGTGCGGCATGGGGTCGTTTGTTGGCTTCTTTCTTGGCCCTCGGATTTCCTTTGGCTGTTAGTATCATTTTATTAATAAACATATGACTTTCTAATAAATCCTTTATTGCTTTTAGACCTTCATTACACCTGGAAAGTATGCATTAATTGGAGCTGCAGCGCAACTCGGAGGAACTGTGAGAATGACCATAAGTTTGGCCGTTATATTAGTTGAAACTACAGGAAATATTTGGTTTGCACTTCCCATCATTCTTACTCTAACTGCGGCCAAGTGGATGGGCGATTACTTCAATGAGGGAATTTATGACACTCAAATTAAACACAATAAAGTGCCGATGCTACCATGGCATCCATCTCCAAAGCATCTTAATCTTAAAGCATGCACAATCATGAACTCTCCTGTGGTTTGTGTTCGAGTTAAAGAAAATGTCTCATATATTATTGATATCCTGCAAAAGACTAATTACAATGGATTCCCCGTAGTTGATGAAGTTGATGGCGTAAGTTTCTTTTAATTTATTTTCAAATTATATAATATGAATTGAGTTTTTTTCTAACAGAGTAATCGCGAGAACGGCAGATTACGCGGACTAATTTTGAGGTCTCAATTAATTGTGATTATCAAGAAATCTTTGTATGAACAAACGATGCGCTTTTGGGAAACTACTATTTCCATTGAAACCTTCAGAAATGAATATCCTCGTTATCCAAACATCAATGTAAGTTTTAATTGAAAAAAAAAACTACGAAAGAAACTAACAATTTATTGAATATTTTAGGATGTCCATGTGAGTCCTGAAAAGATGAATCAAAATTTGACAATAAATATGGAGATTTTTATGAATCCTTCGCCATACAACATTAATGAGGTATATAAAATTTATAAATTGATTTTTGATAGTATTCTCAGAATTTATTTTTCAAAGGGAACGTCTGTGCCACGAATCTTTCAATTATTCCGCGCCTTGGGATTGCGCCATTTGGTTGTTACAGACTCTGATAACCACGTTAAAGGAATCATTACAAGGAAAGATTTCTTAAAGTAAAAAGTGCCTAAAATGGAATTATTAATATATTGTCGCTTGGCTGATTCAGCAGTAAATCGATGAACGCAATAAGGTAACAATCTCATACAAATTTAAGTGAAACGTCAGTTATTTTTTATTTTCTGAATATTTTTGAATTTCTAATTTTTTATTTAAAAAAAACTCGACTGTTTTCAAATAAGACAATATCAATTAATTATTATTTTTATTTCATTAACTTAAATCATTTTCAACAAATTTTCCTAATTCGATAAAGATGGTCGTTAAATTGAAAAGCATCAATTTGTTTAATGTTTGCCAAAAATTATTATCTTACAATATAATGTTTATCTTTTAGTCCAAGTGCTGTTAAAAAATGTAAATTGATATGTGAAAGATAGATACTCGAATATTTTGAAATTGACGAGTAAACAATTATTTTTATAATATATTGATGTCAAGCAAAGAATTCTATTGTTTTAATTTGTACGGTAACTCAATGATTATGAATCGGTGCACAATTTAAAACTACCATAAATAATTACTAACATTGGTTTGACATATAAGCTTTATGATATGTGATTATATAATTTATTTGTGACTGAAAAACTCATTATTTGAATATTTTTAAATCCTGACATGATTAAACTTCTTGTACAACAATTCAATGATTAAAATAACCAAGGAGAAGATCACTCCCCAAAAAAATAAGTTTATAGCTGGTTGAATGTCAATGATTCCGACTGAAACAAATTGAGCACTACCAGCTGAACATTTAGGTTTTTTGGTGTAAAGCTTAAGATTCTCTCGGGATTGGATGCCATGTTCGTGTAATCTTAATAGTCTAAGTATGGAGAATTTAAATACGTATTTTAACACGATCAAGAAAAACTTACCCAACTTTAATATTTTCTCTGAAAGAAGAGTTCTTTTTGATAGCATAGTAAGGATCAATCACATCAATATACCCAGCAATCTCCTGAAGTCCACACTTCTCACTTTCAGTAAATATTTCACCAATTATTTTGTAAGCAGCTCCAGTTTCAGCATTGAAAGCGAAAAGCTCCTATTGTAAAGTATCTAATAGACTTTTCAACAAAACCAAAAATTCAAAAAATGAAAATTAAAAATTCAGTTTACGTTTTTGACTCGACGAATTCCATTTTCCATGCTGACAAAATTTGAAGTTCCATCTTTTTTCAAGACTTTGTCTTTATAAATTGCTCGTTTGATAGGCTCCATTGTTGTCTTTAAAAATAAGATAAGTGTAAGTATTTATAGGAAAAAAATTAACAAAATGCTAACTGTAAAATGATAACGATTGTATGCTATGTTTTCTGCTCCCATTTGAAGTCTAGAATGATACAAATCTTCCAAAGTTTTTATTTTATTCGAAGGAGATTGAAGAAGTGACACAATATTAGCTGAAAAACTAAAATAATTTGTAAGTTTTCATTATTTAGACACTTCTTACGTTGAATATCAACCTTGCATAAAGAAACATCAAGAATAAAAAACTGATGAACAGAATAATTCTTGTTGGATTCCCCAAAGAAATTGTTGAAAGTCCTTGTTGACAACTTGCCGAAAAAATGGAAAATAAACTTTCAATGAATGTTGGTTTAGACATTGGCTCAGTTCGTTGAAATCGCCATTCAAACCGTTTTGCTATGAAAAGAGCAATAGCTGACACAAAAATGAGTGCGAGTAACGAATACCAGACCATCTTAAATTACATATTTAAAATTTAAACAAACTATTAAAAATTCAAAATACTTTGTGAAATGACAACAAAAATAAATTTTCAGTATAACTGAGCTTTGGAGATCGAAAAATAAATTTAACACTGGTTGGTGAGGTCATTGATAAATAATCAATTATTGCTACTCGATCTAGTGTGATAAACAGTGAGGTTGCTGCAAAATTTTAATTGAAAGTTACTTGCAAAAATTAATATGTTAAGTCCTTGTGTCTTACCACCAATCTCTGCTCGATCACTCACAAGATCGCCGATCATTCCACTCCACTCATGAGTCTGTTTGTTAAAATAGCCCCAGGAGTCCACAATTGTGAAATTTACAGTAGCGTTGAGAAAAGCTATCATGTTTTTGGTAATGTGATAATTGACTTTGGTTATGGTGTCAATTTGTTTATTTCTAGAATAAGGAGAAAGTTTATTTTTAATCTAATTGTATTTTGAAATGTAACAAACTCGTAATCTTCAAGGTGATTGATTGAGTCTGGGTTAGTGATAACTATTGAAGCGTTTAGTGTCGTTCCATTTAGATTTTGTCTTCTTCTAGAGGTTATCGTAGTGGATCGTAAGTCAATTAATGAATTATTGTGAGCGCTCCAACTCCCATAAATCTCCTCGATCAAAGGTTGTTTTAAGTCGATCCTGTAGACTAAATTTTAAATGTTCGTTTGGAGGTTAGTAAATCTTTTTTTATTATAACAAATTGAACCTTGCTTGATTAGATATCGCTCTACATCTTCAAAAAAATAGAATATTTCTGAACTTGAAAAAACTGGAAGATTTTTTAATACATCTGCTATTTTTTGGTCTGTGGTGGCTCCAATCTTTAGAAAATATTACTGAGTAAGCATATATGACTTTTATAAGATTACAGAAATACCTCACTTGCACGAGAATCGATGATTATCCATCTGTTACGCAAATACAGACCTTTACCCACCTAAATCGTTTGTTAAACTTTAATTTAGTTCAATATTTTCTGAACAAGATTTTATACCCCTTTCAACAACTCAGCAGTCGCTTTACAGTTCAAATCAACAATGATCACATTTTGATGTTCATTATCTTGTGGAAATTCATCGAAGCTTGGCTCTGTGATTCTAGCAAAATAACCAAAACCACTAAATTTCATCATTAGCTGATGTGCTATCACTAATTAATAGATTGAGTCATTAATTTGAAATTAATATGAATTACTCCAACTAACCAGAATCCCAACAAACCATTACCGATATTCTGCTTGGTCTATTCATGTGAATCAAAGTTTGATCCAGAATATTTGTAAATGCAGTTGGATTGAAAGCTGCACTAAAATTCAAGCTGGCTAGCAAAATAAAACCAAAAAGTTTCATTGCAACGAACTACTTTATTTTAGCTCAAACTTTATTCCACTATTGAATATTTCTCGTGCCTAGCATTTCTTTTTATATTTTCTTCCATCGTTACATTTTGGATTTTCAAAGACAACAAATCTTAAATTCAATGGCTCTATTATTATTTTAAGTGCTAGATATAATATTTTTAAAGTACAATGTATGGCTGAGCCATCTGATAACTTGTGAAGACGCATGCATTCAGACTGCGCCTAAAAAAATATGTGTTTTTATTTCGAAAAAGCTTTCTGAAGGAATATAATAGCATATTTAGAATTTTTGGATTCCGTTAGCATAATTGTGCATCATGAAATAATGTCATTGTATTAGAAGCACTCATTGTAACTCTAACTAATTTTTTGAATTTCTTAAAAAGCTTACTTAACTATAGGTTATTATTGCAAGCCGTTCTCTATAATATTTATACGTTAATGCAGGGTTGTAGAAGTGGGTAGGCGCAGATAGGCGCGACCCCCTTGTTAAAATTTGGTTTAGTGCAACTTTTTAAAATTGTTTGCAAAAACCATGCAAAAACTCATCAGCGCCTACCTTGTTAAATTACTTCTTCTACACCACTGCGTTAATGAATTATTCTTTTAGTGACCGCACTTGATTATTAGTTTGTTTAAAATGCTGAATCCTTTCAATCCGTTTGTTGCCATTTTTTCTTTGATACTTTTTTCCCATGTAATGTTGCTGAAATCGAACAATTGACCATTCCAACATAAAAATGCAAATCGATATTCCGAATCCCCACGCGATTAAATATAGAGCTGGTTCAATGTCAATTATTCCAACGGAAACGAACTGAGCGCCACTTCCAGCTGAACATCTCGGCTTTTTGGTGTAAAGAAGTGAATTTTCACGATCTTGTAGACCATGTTCGTGCATTCTTAGTAAACTTTAGTTTGAAATAAATTATTTGTTATATGAATTTTACATTAAATTTATTTTCTTAATACAAACCCAATCTTGAAAAGTTCCCTGTAAGTCGAGTTCTTCTGAATTGCATAAAAAGGATCTATAACTTGAAGAAACTGAATCTCTTGCAGTCCACACTTTTCATGCTCCATAAATGTTTCACCCACAACTTTGTACCCAACACCTAGTTCCATGTGGAAAGCAAACAGTCCTTCTCTGATTTTTTGAACTCCTTCCGATAAATTCATAAAGCTTTCTGATCCATCCTTCTGACGAACTTTGTTCTCATATATCACCTTTCTGGTCCTTTCTGTTGCGTGCTTTAGGAAAATTAATTATTTGAAATATTTTACATGATTGTTGAAATAGACTCACAGAGAAATAAAAATGATTAAAAACGGTATCATCCACGCCGAACTTCAACCTAGAGTTATACAAATCCTCCAAAGTCTTGATCTTATTAGAAGGAGATTGTAATAAAGCCACAATATTTGCCGAGTAGCTGCTATACAGGAACATGAGAGCGACAAAACTGAGTAATGCAATAATCCTTGCCTGGAAAGATTTAGGGATAACAGCGCTGCCTTGTTGAGTGGCTGCACAATAAATTAGAAAAAAGGTGTCGTAAAATGATGGTTGGAGCAGAGATGCGTCTTTTTTGTCCTACAAGATTGAGAATTGCAAATAACTATAAGTTAAGAGGCTTCAAACAATTACGTTTTTCGTTATCCGAGTTTTCCATTCAGCCACAGAGGCAACGAAAAGGATCAATGCTGCAATCACCATTAAGCTCATCAAGCACCACCACACAAACTAGAATGTAAATCATTCATTGGAGAGTTTAACTATACAATATTTTTGACTTTACCTTATCAAAAGGCAGCAAGAAAACATTTTCTGTAAAAGAAAGTTTTGGTGATCGAAAAACAAATTTTGATCTTGTAGCAGATGTCATAGCAATGTAATCAATTATAGCAAGTCGATCTTCCGTGAAAAAAAGTGGAGAAGCGCCTAGGTCAGCTTTTTTGGTCACGAGCTCTCCTTTAATTATAAATTTGAAAAGAAAATAATGTGATCATAATAATTGAGCCCACCGATCATTCCACTCCATTCCCCAGTTTCGTTGTCTTTGTATCCCCAAGTGCTAACCACCGAATAGCTTATTGTTGCATTTAGATAGTTTATCAAATGGTTCGTGAGAATATAATTTATTTTAGTGATGGTATCAATTTCTTTGTATCTTTTAAAAAATTAATTTTAATAAAATATTATAAAATTCAAATTAGATATGTCACTTGTGATCCTCCAGATGAATCAAAGAGTCATTATTGGTGATGACCATTGATGCCTTAAGATTTGCTCCTTGCAAATTCTGTCTTCTTCGAGATGTAACTTTTACTTTCCGTAAATCAACAATAGAGTCGTTAATTTTAAACCATTTACCAAAAGATTCCTCAATTAGGTCATAAAAAATCGAAGGTCTATAAACTATGGAGAAAAAAATTAATAAATATTATCCAACTTTATTAAATTAGGTTGACTATCCGTCTGAATCAATAGTTTGCGATATTTTGTGATGACCATAAAATCTGAATAAATTCGAACTTTTATTTAATTTAATACAAAATGTCAAAATATGTTTCCATCCTACGGAAAGTCAACCTTTGTAATTATATTTATAAAGATATACTTTATTACTTTGCTTTATCAAAAATTCATCCTCATTCTCAGGCTCGAAGTAAAATATTTCAGAGCTCGGCAAAATAGGTAAATCCATCATTAAAACTTTAATTTCATCAGAACTCTTCAAAAAATAATTTATTATATTTTTAAATTATTAAATAAATATTTTATAAAATCTCCCTACATTGAACTCTGTATTTAAAATAATCCATTTATTCCTTAAATACAGCAATTGTCCCGCCTGAAAGCAAAAAATATCAAAAAATTCTAAAACACATTGAGAAGTAACGAAAAGCAACAAGAGGCAAAAAAGAACAAAACTCATTGAAAACGCTCTTGTCGGCAATGTGTCCATGGCCTAGGTGGCTAACGCTTCGCATTTTCTAAGTATGTTTATACTGTGTTATTTTGTTGCTTGAACATCACTTCACAGTATTTTAACGATGCAACTTATCAGTCAGTTTTCCCAAATTGATCCCTTTTTGAAGGAAAATCTTCGACTGTTGCTAGATTAATAAGATCAGTTACTCTTCCAATCCACAAATGATTGTGGAATTGGAATCATACTGCTTACAATTTTATTTTGTTTAATTTTTTGGCATAATTTTCTATAAAACTATTTACTATAGAACCAAACTTGATGTGAAAAAAACACAAAATATATCAAATTAATTGAAATAATTATAGTTAACTTACCTCGCTCAGCAACTGTCTCGTATTTTCACACGATAAATCAATGATAATGAAATTTTGATGCTCATTCGAGTTTCTCGGGAAATTTGAAAGAAGCGGTTGTTTCAGATTGATCATATAACCTTTACGATATTCATCGAAGAGATTCAGTGATTTCATGAATTGAAATGAATCGGCTATGAGTTTTAAGTTCAATGTTAGAAATACATTCAATTGTTAAGAAACTTAGATTTTCACATCCAATTTTGTTTTAATTACTTACCGGTGTTCCAACAAACTAAGGCTGTAAGTACAGCGGGCTCATTTAAAAGCTCTAATAAACTTTTTATTATAAAAGTTGCACTGGCATCAGGACTTGCTTCGATTGTACCGTTTACAATTAAAAAGGCACTGAGGAATATTAAAAACCACTTAAACAACATTTTAGAGTAATTTGTCAAATTAGAATGATGAAAATCGCTCAATTGCACTCAATTTAATGCTTGAAAAACCTCACCATAGATTACAAATAGATAGCGTGTCTCAAAAACAATTCAAATAGTCCAGTGTGCAAGCAAATCAAAGAAAATTGGTATTTGTTCATTAAATATAATTATTTAGGTAAATGTGCTTTGTGAATTGTGCATCGACAAAAAAAATGGTACAAAAAATGATTGGACTTCTTGTAGCTAAGGAAATTCATAAAATTCAATACATTCTTAAGGAATTTAATTTGCTTCATGGATATTGTTGGTGATTGTTACGATACCGCATGCTAAGCTTTTGCCGACTGCATCCTCTTCTGTTTGGAAAGACACGCCATTTGTGATGAATTGTGATTCAGGTGAGAACAGATCTGGATATCTGGTGTATTCTGAAGGTTTCTCATGAATCACAATGGAACGACCCAAAATTCCAGATAGACCAAATAAATTCATTCCTAAACTTTCAAATTCAACTTCAGTACCATCAGCTTTTGATTCAATGTTTCCGATCTGTTTCGATGATAAAAACGATGAACCACTTTCATTTAATTTTGGACATTTTTAAAGAAAAACTTACAACACTGCTCCTAAAATGTGGACCAGTTGACTTGCATCCTTCAGTGACATCACCGAACGCATGAACATGAACTGAATGTTTTCCAGTAGGTAGACCAGTTACATTGATATTCACCAAAATAGGTTGGTTTAAATTCCATTGCTTGAATGTGATCTCTCCAGATATTCCACTATCTGCGTCATCTCCTGTTAAAGTTGTTGAAGCTTTCCATGATGGTTCAGGGCGGTCCTTTTTGTATGAATTTTGTTAAATTTAAAATTATTTATTAAGAAAAGATTCACGATTAAAGAATAAATAAATACTAACTTGAGATGGAATTTCAACCAATCGATAAAAGTTTCTTGCATTTTTTAAGTTTCTATTGTAATTCTCGTTGAAAACCTCTACATCTTCCATGGCCTTGGCGCCAATTGTTAAGCTCACTAGCATCAGTAAAAAGTATTCACGGATGTAACCCATTTTGCAATTAATTTATTATTATTGTGAGGTTTCTTAAAACGTTAGCAAACTCTTCGTTCGATTCTAGATTTGCAACTGAAACTTTGATCAACTTGATTGCATGCTTTTATACATTTTTATGCAAAATATATTTACAATTCATTCTAATCTCGCATGTTCATCAAATTTAATTACTCTTCTAGTCTTTAGAACTTTAGCTTATTTTCTCACTTTTATTACGTTTGTGTGCTTTTTGAGAGCACGATGAAAAATGTACGAAGAAATACGAACTTTAAAAACTTTAAATTCATTTAAGCTTTTGAGAATCAGAGAAAACTTCTAAAATGTGTTGGCAACGACTTAATACGATTTTATTCAAGCGGCAACAGTTTGATTTCGTAAGCAAATGCTTATGCACATGATTGAGGTTTCGTGGCAGCCACCAATTTGAGTGCATGCCGTCACTAATTGACTGTTTATGTAGAATCATAAATAGTAGGATATATTTAGAGCAAATGGTTGTCGTTGAACAGAGTCAATGTCACTTTATTACAAGAAATATTTAAGCATAAATTAAAAATAAACATATGATATGTTTAATGTTTTCAAGTTAAACATAGGGTACGATATTAAAAATTATTGATTGACAAAAATTGCAGCTTTATTGATGATTTAGAAATGCAAATCTTGAAGTACATGAAAAAAGGATTGAGGGTTTCAGAAAACCTATTAAAAGTTTGCTGGCGGAAGGGCTGGTCTCCAGTTAGGGGGAAATTGACTAGGAACCGGTGGCGGTAATGGAGGAGGGGGAATACCACTTGGAAATCCAGTATTCTGTAAGGAATAAAAATAAACTTGAACATTTTTGAAAACATTAGGATGATAATATATCTTACCATAGAAAAGCTAGGAGGAGGTGGTGGAAAGTTCGCGGGTGGTGGTGGAGGCATCAAATTCGGCATAGGTGGGAAATTTTGGTTCATTTGTGGCGGCATAATAGACATCTGAGGTACAGGAGCGTCAGCAAAAAGCTGATGAGGTCGGTCGGCATGAGACAAAGGATTCTGAGCAGCCAGCAATCTTTCAGCAGCTGATCCATGTCTCTCTCCTTTAGAATCTTTCTTGAAAGCATAAGATACTGAGATTGGTCTATTACACAGATATTGACCATTCATGGCGTCCATTGCCGCATCAGATGCTTCAAAGCTAGCAAAATTGATGAAAGCGAATCCTTTGGAGTTTCCAGTTTCAGGATCTCTCATAATCTGCAAGGAATAAAATTAAAATTTGGAGATCGTAAAATTTATTCAATGAAAATACCTTAGGAGTCTGTAAAATAACACCAAAAGCTGAAAAGGTGTCGTAGAGTAACTTTTCATCCACTTCCGGATCCAGATTTCCGATGAAGATATTGGCACCAACATCCAAATTCTTTTGGTGAGCTGATGCTTTGTTTACTCTTATCGGTTTTCCATACAGTTTGATCATGTTCATAATTTTTATTGCATAGTCAGCATCTTCTTCGCCCAGGAATTCCACAAATCCATATCCTTGGTGCATTTGGGTTACTCGATCTTTAGGCATATGCACATTTACTAAAAAAAAGACAGTGTTTGTTTAAATAAGGTGCTTGAAACACGTATACTGAGAAAAGACTTACCAACAGGACCAGCTTGAACAAAAAGTTCCCATAAAAGAGTCTCTGTAACTTTGTCGTCTAGTCCACCAACGTAAATCGTGGCATCTAAAAGGAATTAAAAAGATGTATTTATTCTTGAATCTAACAATAGACCAGAAAGTAGAGATAATCTTAAAAATTAACCAAACTTCTGATTGTTTACCTTGATTTCTTTCTGCTACGGGTCCAGCAGCCATTATTAAATTATATTCTGCACCTTAACTTCAATGATTAGTATTCTCCGTATTACTTTAAATGCT
This sequence comes from Parochlus steinenii, assembly GCA_038502155.1. Taxonomy (NCBI): domain Eukaryota; kingdom Metazoa; phylum Arthropoda; class Insecta; order Diptera; family Chironomidae; genus Parochlus; species Parochlus steinenii. The sequence continues at coordinate 1,534,557 of JAXCIN010000034.1, read as the reverse complement.
CAATTAAGCTTTTCCAATTTAAAATTTAGGTGAAACAATAATTATCAACGCCGGGAAACGTTTTCATCAAGCAACACTATTTGAGGCAACTGAAAACCAATTGGGCATCTCAAAATATTTTCGATTTGTTTTGATTTTGTAACCAAGTGTTTTGTATGCTGTAGTTTTTCAATAATTGAGCAATTAATCGTGCCTTAATCAATCATTCAATAGATCAAGAATGAATAATACAACCAGCAAACATCTAGAGAGTGAATTCCTGAGCTTATCGACCAAGTTTTTATTCGTTAATTGCAATGAACCGAATACCGAGGAGCTAAACATGCTACTTAATGAATTAAATGGTCTAGACTATAAGAATCAACAGATTGCGGATTCCAAGGTGTGTTGACTTGTAGAGAAACTAATTATTTAGTAACAACATTACTTGTTTTTCAGGCTATTTGCAGATTAATAGAATCGTTTAACCACATTGACACAAATGAAGACACTTTAATTGTCAAGTCGTGTTGCCTAATTAAGACACTAATTGCTAAGCAAAAGGTGCAGCTACCAGAAATTGTCTCTAGCAAATTAGTCGATTGGATTTTACGAAGTATTGATAAATGTTTTTATTCGGTACTTTGCGAGTCTCTTGGTGTTTTGGATATAATATTTAAAGGAAATGCTAGTGCAGCTCAATTAGTAAAATTTGTTTAATTATTATTGACATTATCCACTAAATATATAAATTTTTCTAGTATTTTGTAAAAATGTTAGGACCAGCAGGTCTTCTGGTGAATCTTTTATTGGATTCTGGCTACAGAAGAAAAGATGCGAATTTTGAAGGTATCAACACTGAAGAAATCTACTTTTGCACTATCAGTTGCACGGAGTCAATACTTTCTCATCTTAACGAGTTGGATTCATTATTTGAACTATCTGAAGAACAACTTGAAGTAGTTGGAAAGTCTATTATTCATTTGATGTACAAATTAAAACGAAAAGATTTCAAGGAGACTCAGTTCTACAAAATTACTACCTCGTCCATCAACTGCTTAAGACTTATTGCTAGAGAGTCACCAGAGTGGACTTCAGAAAATGTTGGAGAGCTACTTGGAATCACAAAATCTTTCATGATGATCGAACTTCCAGATGTTCCTTTCATTCCTCCCCAGAAAATCAAAACTTCACAACAAACTGTTTTTGAACCCCAAGCGATTGCGTCTAACAAATCTAATGGAATGGTTCATAAAGCGAGAAAGTTGAAGACTAACAAGCATCGTCGAGCTGATTGGAAGAACAAAAGCAAGCAAACAAACGAAGATCCAATGCGACAACCTTATTCAGAGAACTCGGTAAAGTTGGAAGACTTAGTACCTTTTTATTCAGTGGCTTACAGGACAAGTGATTCAGATTTTTCGGACAATGAGAGAAATCGGGGTAATGTTGATAGGCAGAAGCAGAGTAAATTGCGGCAATCGGCACTTTTTCTGCTCTCCACCTTAGCACAGGTTTGTTTGACAATGAACAATAAAGATTCAATAATTAATTCTTAATTTATAGATAGTCGAGAAAAAGATAATGTTTGGTTACTGGCACAGCTTATTTCCGACCGATACACAAACCACCTCAACAATTTCCTTGCTTAACTGTGTCCTTCGAGATTCTTCCTCAAGATGCAGAATTGTTGCTTTACAAGCAACGACTTTCCTACTCCATAAATCGAAACCGTTTCTAATTCAGGCTGAGATAAGAGATAAGAACCCTACCACCTTTACTCCATTTTCAGTAGCACTTGGTAATATGATAACATCAATGTATGACTCGTTGACTCAAGCGCTTATCAAAGAAGGAGATCTTACTGTTTTGACTCAGATCTTGAAATGTTTAAGTGTATTTATTCAGGTTGGTATTACTTACTGGAAAATAGTACAAGAATTCTAATGATTTATTTACATATTTCTAGGCCACGCCCTTCAACCGTCTCCGACCAGGAATTGTCACCAACTTTATGAAATATGTCAAGCAACTAGTTCGTCATAAAGATCCAACCGTGATTGTAGCCAGCTTGATGGTGTTGGGTAATTTAATTTCTATCAGCGACATGACAGCTGAAATTTACGAGCTCGTTGAAATCCCAAAATCCAACTTAAAGTTCGATCAAAAGACAATCGATAAAAGTCTGGGGGCAAATATAACAATGGATAGCGACGAAGAGATTGATCTAGAAGAGTACGAGGAATCCCTACTACATCAAAATGTTTCTGAAGCCACATGTGCTGAAAAAATGTCCTGGCTCCTAGAAATTGTGTTAGAATACTTAGGAGTTTTCAAGTCGAATTCATCAATAGCTACTTCTGTTAGAACGGAGAGTTTGCAAATTCTTTCGGCAATGACAGCTCACTATCTCCTTCTGAAATCGAATTTAGAGCTGGTTGGAAAAGCTCTCAATAATGCGTTCAAAGATACTGTGCCAGAAGTTAGGATGTATGCCAGTCGAGTGCTAGACTTTCTTGGTCATGCCATAAACTCGTATTTGTCAGCACAAGGTTTGTTGATGATTTAAATAAAATAGCGATAACAATTAACATAATCTTTTAGAAAATACTAGTTCATCTGATTTGGAAGCCTCAGCTGGTTTCTGGTTGCAAGTGCTACCTCAAGTTATCGAGCTAATTCAGAACGTTCAGCAAACACCTCAACTTCGTGCTTCTTGTGGTGACGCTTTAGCTAACATTGGAGTTCATGTATTTGAAAAGTTGCAACACGAAAAGCAAATACTTCTCATATCAATATTGTCAGGATGTGGGTGTGATGAAGAATCCTTGGTAAAAGCAGCTTCTATTCGAGCTTTGGCTGTGTATGCTGTTTTTCCATCTTTAAGAGAGGATTTATGTTTTATCGATGACACTACAGAAGCAGTTCTGAGGATTATTAAGGACAAAAATCTATTGATTAGGATAAAAGCTTCATGGTCCCTTGGAAATGTTGTTGATGCTCTGTTGATGACCAGGTAGTAATTCAATGGAATTTAAATTTTCGTATTTAAATATTGATTCTTTTCATATTTTAGTGACAACGACGAGTTTGGTAGCATAAGTGATGCTTTGTTCCAACAAATCTTAAGCGTAAGTCTCGAAGCTTCTACCGACAATGATAAAGTAAAATGCAATGCAGTCCGAACCATCGGAAACATCTTAAAACTCTTAAAAAAATCGCACTTCGATAATCCAGCCTGGATCAGTTTATTTGAAAAATCTGTGAAAGTTCTTCAACAAAGTCTTCTTACTGGGAATAATGTAAAGGTAAAATGGAATGTTTGCTATGCCTTTGGCTGCATGATGAAGAACTCAATAATTTATGATGACCATTTAAAACCAAAATGGCAAGAAACAGTTTTTCCGGCTCTTTGCACGATCATCAAAACTTCCACCAACTTTAAAGTGAGAATCAATGCAGCGATTTCTGTTACAACTCCAGCCGAAAGATCAAACTATGGACAATATTTCATGGATGTTTGGAGTCTACTACTAGCAGCCTTAGAACAATCCAATCATCTAGTCGATTTTAACGAATATAAGCATCGCGATAACCTTCAAGAACAGCTCTGCTTCTCAATTGCTCATTTTATAAACTTGATGCTGATTGAAGATGCTCCAGCTATGAAAAATGAACTTTTTCCGCTTATTGACATCACAAAGCAAAACTGGGAAAGGGTTTTGAATCGCTTGTTGCCAGAAAAATCTGCATCTTTGCTGTCTGCTACTGGGAAATTGAAGGAATGGCTTGAAAGCAAACCAAAAAGTGCTGAGCAGAAGAATGCCCTTCAAATTATGTTTTCCTGCTTTCATCCAGTGGAGACTAATTATAATTATTGAGTTATTAAATAACAACATTTATTATTTTGTAAAAACTTATATTTTGATCATTAACGGTACAATAGATCCATTACTAAAATCACAAATATTGCACTGAAACTGTGGATCAGCTCGGTAATTTCCCTTTAATAAAAAATTAAGTTTTATAATATAATTGATAAATCTTTTAATTTAAACTCACCGCTAAGCAATAATAGCAGAAAACGTGAGAGCATCCCAAAGTATGGGGTAAAGTTGGTCGTTCGTTACAGAAGGAGCATTTGGTTAAGACATTAAACGGAATGGACGCTGGCCCTTGATCCTTTAAAAACTTCTCAGACGTCAATTTATGTCTGAAAGTGTTCTTCAGTTTTCTCTTCATTGAATGGAAGTTTATTAAAGGTATGCTAACTGCCAACAATTCCTAAAATAATTTAAAAATCAATTACACAGTTAAAAACGAGACTTGCATTTCACAAACCATAAAACCTCCCCAAATCAACTCCCTAGTCATAAAAGCATAACCAACATTACGACTCTTATTCCCATGTTCCGAGACATGAGATAAATTTAAGAAAAAGTCCACTACAGTAGGATTTTGACCAGATTTCAAGAACCGAAAGAAGTTTAGAAGATGAAGAACCCTTGAGGTAAAATCAATCCAAGAAATAGTTTTTTGTAAACTGGTGTTGGTTGTGAATCTGATAGCTGAAACATCTTTAGCGTATTTGCTGACAATTTGCAGAATATAATGCAGTACTAATTTGTTTTTTGTTAATTGTTCGCCATACTTAATAGACAAAAGTTGTTGTCCAAAAGTTGCATTGAATTTCACTACAGAGCTGAACCAAACAGCACTTCGTAGTAAACAGTCTATTTCGGGTTGGAATGAGCTGAAGATACCAGGCTAAAATAAATTGAAAAATTGATGAAAAATTAATTTTAATATGGTATTTACAATGAAAACTTACAGGTAGATTATTATAACAAATATTGAGTTGCTCTTCTATTATTCGACCAATCTCACTGTCTAATTGTATTGCATCTAGTTGGTTTACTCGTGGAACGTATTTTGAAGCCATTCCTTAATTTTCTTAAATAATTCAAAGTCCAAATTCTCTTATTGATATCATTTTTTAAACTTTTAAAGAGTAAAGAGATTCCCCACAACAAGATTTTAATCTCACTTGATTCACAAGCCTCATTTGAAGATTTATTATGCATCTGGCAAGGACAAATCAAATCAGGGATATGAACGTAGAAAACGGTTCTATTTAAAAAGTACCTGTAAATTTTAATAGAAAATTGATTATCCCAAACCCTGTAATAAAAAGGAAGCTTGTTGTGGTCGAAACTGAAAACTGTGCTTAAACTTTTAAAAATCAATTAAAAACCAACTTAAAAGTATTTTCAAAGCAAGATGACCAACGAAGAAGATGATGATATCATTGTTATTCCAGTGGAAGAGTTCCAAACACTCGATTTACAGTGTTTTGAGGAACCGGTTAGTTTGTGAAATATGATTGTATTGTTTTCCTTTTTCAGGTGTTCTCAGAGCACAAAAGTAGTTTACAGATCCTAATTTTCATTCAGTGAACAGTTTTAAAGATACGAAATCAATAATTGGTTTTGAATTTAATTGCAGCTCTCCGATGCTCAACGGATGTACTTCGATAAGGCAATGGCCGAACATAATGACGTGAAAGCCAAATTGAAGGATCTTTTAGGTGCGACTGATGGTAAAAGTATCTTCACTGGTGAGCTTTTCTCAGCCTACGAGATATGTGGTCCAGCTCCAGGAATAGAAGAAATATCCAAGCCAATCACTGCTTACAACAAAAAACAGCCCAAGAGAGAATTTTCAAGCAGGAAACGTGAGCTGATTGAGTCGGATGACGATGAAGATCTGGTACCACTCTCTAAGCGCAAGATTAAAGAAAAGAAGAGAGAGCATAAACCTGAGAAGAAGGCCAAATGTAAGAATCTAAGAGTATAACAGGAATTTGATACTGATAATTTAAATATTTTTTAGTCTCAGCTACTGACAAGGCTCCAAGTATCACCAGTGTCAGCAATGTGCGACCAACTGAATCAAGTTCTGTTGGAGGTCTAACTGTTGGTACTGATGCTGCCAAGAAAAAGAATCCTCCAATTGTGGATCTTACAAAAGACGATAACAGTGATGCCACTGAGGTTTCCTTCAATAAATTGCAGGTATGTTAATTAGCTAGTTTTCTGGACAAAGGTTATACTGATAATTATAACTCTTTTTAGGGCAAAACATTCCCATCTTTGGTAGTCGTTGCTAGACCCTCGCTAAAGGTCAAGGAAAATTTCAAGAATGATCGTTCCACTCTCGATTGTAAGGTGAAGAGCGTACTCATGCACCAAGCTGTTAAATTCACAGAATGGTTGATTCAACAAGGACTCGTTAAATCTGAGCAAACTTGTCAAGTTCATACAACTCGCGCTTTGAAGCTGGGAATGTATTCGGATGCAGCAAAATTCCCTTATTCTGGGGGATATGTTTGGATAAGTCAATGCTGTCCAACTCGATTCGTGTCCGTTTTCAACCGATCAATCTTTGAAGGTGCTTCTTATGCTCCAACTGTTTTGTTGAAGCTGATTTATCATTGGACTTGCCAGACGAATGTTTCAAACGTTGTGCAGTGGGTAAAAGTGGATAATTTGTATTTGAAAAACTTCTATAGCTGGTTAAGATCAGTCTGCACTTTGGGCTTGCAACAGCACATGGGGAAAATGGGAGGATCTGGGAGGAAGATTGAGATTGGTGTTATTTCTCTCGGGACTACTACTCAAGTAAGTTTCTTTAAACTCTTACAATGAATCTTTTAAAACACATTCGATTGATTTTAGGACGGCAAGCAGCGCCAAGTTAAAGTTGAAGTACTTGGAATACTTGACACTGAGCAAAAAGTTGTCCGTTTGCGTGCAGTAGAACCATTAGCTGATGGCGAGCACAATCACAAGAAACGTTTCGCCAAGATCTTGGAGCCTTTGGCCGATTGGGTTCACAAAGAGAGCACAATATTAACTGATTTGACCGTTGATAAGAATGTTCTCCACGTGATGGGATTCAAGTCTATCGTGCAAGTGTCTCCACAAGATTCTAATCGCAATGCAAACAGTAATGCTAACATTATGGATTATTTGCGTCGAATTGTACCAAGAATGTTCCAAAACACTTTGTCGCTGCTTTCTAGACAAATCATTCAGCAGTTCTTGGATGAGTTGGTTTGGCGCGAACAGTATGGAACAAGTCCTGGTCAAGCTTTTGATAACATCGTTCAACATATCTCGGAGCAAACTAAAGCAGAAACTAAGGATTCGTTTGCACAGAGATTGACAAAAGTTGCTGCTAATCCGTACAAAACTTGGATCACTCAGCCTAAAAGCAAGAAGAAGTAAAAAATGGAAACGGGAAACTGGAAATTTTCTTTCAAACTATCTTATTACGTAATACTTATTATATTTCTCATAAATTCATTGCCAACTTAAATTTAAAAGAATTATCCACAGAATAAAGACGATTTTTGAAATGCAACATATAATATTTTCATATCATTGAAAAATAAATATTAAATGCCCCTCCAGATTTTCCCTTGAATTATTATGATCATCTGGTAACACTATCGATATAAAAGTCAAAATCAAAATAATAATAATAAAGTATAAATAATAACCAACCGCGTTCAAAAGCTTTTCACCAACTAAACAACCCAAAAGTTGGGCTCAATCAAGCATGGAGCATACTCTGCTAACCAAGGAAGTGATAACCTCTCCGCAAACTTGCAGGTAACTTTAATTCATAAAACTCAAAATGTAGAATAGATTTGACTCATAAAATTGATTAAATTGGGACTTGATACAAAGAGCTCACAAACCCTACAAATCTGTGATCAGAAATGATCTTACTCATCCTTAACCTTATTCCATATTTCTTAATTTAGTAATTTTTATTTTTCAGAATTTGCCTTTGTTATTCAACAAACGACCTAAAAAGCATCTTAAGTAGCTTTAATGGAGACATTGAGTATCTTGAAATGTTCAACTTTTGTTCTGGTCTAATGATATCTACAGATTTTGATGTTTCAACAAATATTTGCACGGAATGCAGCGTAAAATTGATCAAAAGTTTTGATTTTAAGAAGCAAATTATTCAATCAGAAGAGATTCTTATAGCTTACCAAAATGAATGCAGACTTAATATGAGCCAAGTTAAATTTGAGACATGTGAAATTGACGATAACCACCACAATAATCTAAGTACTATCTTGGAAGATCTTCAAAAAGTTGAGAAGCTTGAAGATGAAGAAAAAGAATTGTTCACTGTGATTCATGATGAAGAACATTTGCTTCAAGATGAAGAAGAAAGCTCCTTAGTAATTGAAAAGCTCTTAGATTCTAATGCTGAAGACTCGAATGAGTCTGGCAATGAGTTTGTAGAAGAATTTCACGTTACAAAAGATGAAGAAGAATCTGAAATTTCCATGGGTTTTACATGCGAACATTGTTCTAAGGTATACAAAAAAAAGAGCTCGTTGAAGCAACACTTGTCTAAAAACCACACTGAAAATCTGGAAGAAGAATATTTAGAAGAAACTGACCAACTGGATCGAAAAGCGCTATTAAAACTAAGGAAAAATATGCTCAACAAAAGAAGATATCTGTGCCCTACTTGTGGAAAACTTTCGCTTAGTTCACACATTAAGCTTTGTGTACCTGTCGATGGAGTTGTAGACTCTAAGCCGTTCGCTTGCGATCAATGCGGTTTAAAATATAAATCAATCAATTCTCTTACTAAACACAAACGTAAACATACAGATGATCGTCGGTACCAGTGCTCTTACTGCAAGGAATGCTTTTTACATTGGTAAATTTTAGTTTTTTAACAACGTTTCAGTAAAATAACGTGGTTCAAAATTAATTTTAGGGCCAGCAGACGTAATCATGTATACCTCAAGCACACTGGAGAAAGACGTTATGCCTGCTCTTATTGTTCCGAGACATTTTATCAAAGAGGAAAATATAATGTTCATTTAAGACGTCATACTGGAAATCTACCTTTCTCCTGCGATGTTTGTGAAAAAAGGTTCATCACAAATGTTGCGCTTAAAGGACACATGATTTGTCGTAAGTTTAAGACATATTGTGTCTAAGAGATTGATTGAAAACTAATATATAATAACCATTTAGATACAAATGAGAAGAACTTTGTGTGTGAAATTTGTTCAAAGCCTTTTGGAAGAAAAAAAAGTCTCCTCACCCATCTAAAAATTCATACTGGCGAAAAAAATTACGTTTGTCCAGGTACGTGTCCAAATAAAATTATTTCTGGAATCATCTTGAAATATTTAAAATATTTAAACGGAATTCGAATTTATTATACATAGTCTCAAAATAAAATATCTTGCAAATCATTTCCAGATGTGAATAAAAATGCCATAAATTTTGAACTCGTTGCTAATTTTTAATTTTCTTTTTCATTCACAGTTTGTAGTAAAGCTTTCATTCAGGTAAATTTTCATGTTCTTAAAAATGCTAACAAATTCTAATCAAAGTGCTTGATTTATTTCACAGAATCACGTTCTAAGATCCCACATGAAGTCGCACCCTGGAGCAAGTCTGCCACCTCCGGGAACTGTGGTATCCCAAAAAGTATTAAACAATAAGGATCATTTTTCTTATCCTTCAAACATGTTTTTCCCTCATTACAATTCTTAATTTCGTAATCAGACTGTGTTATCAAGATAAACCAAACAATGTCTACAAAAACAGAACAATAAGACCTATGTTATAGTTAGGCTGAAAACTTTATTTAATGTTAAATAAATGAAAAACAACAAAAAATAATTTTTTTTTTTAAATTTAAATTTTCCGCCTTTTCCAGTGAAAATACTTTATTCTCATTTCTAGTTAATTTTCATCTCATTTTCCTAAAAGAGCGGATACTGTGGAAAAACTATGCATGTTTTTATGCTGTGAAAATCTGCGCATGCTCCAACATACAAGAGCTGAAGTTGAAATAAACTGATGAGAGCCATCCAATGCATAAGTGTAAAAATAAAATAGGGTTCAGTTATTGATTTTTGTATCCGCCGCGAGACGTGCTTAAGCAAAGGAGCCGCATAAAGTGCTTATCATTAGATTCGAATAGCATGGCTACACGATGCTAATTAGAAATAAGTTGTAGTGCAATTAGACGCGAGTTCCGGCCACTTTCACTAGATCAGGATTTGCAAAGTTGTAAATTTAAAAATAAGAATTTAAGCAAAAGTCTGTGATTTGTGTGATTTTGTGTGATTTTTGTGAATTCTGTGAATTTGTGTGAATTACGTAGAAAAATTTAAAATTTCTGTGCAAAAATGGCAAACCCCACTTCGGTTGTGCTCAAGTCCCTGTCTATTCTACTGGGCGTCTTCTTTGTGTTCATGGGAGTGATGAAGATTTCTCCAATGGTCAGCAAAGAGCTCCACAGAGACCTGGTAAGATGGCCTAATAGAGCAGTTATTTTAATCTCTCGAACAAATTAAAGTCAAATCATCACGCCACGGTTTTCCTAAGCACATTATTTGTATCTCAATTCAATCACCTCTTTGATACATTTTCTGAATTCTTCGAATATTTGAGAATTTTCCGCAATTTCTTCGGAATTTCCATTAAATTTTGAGCGAGCTGTGATCGTTCTCCCATTTTATTTACTTTCTTCATTTTCCCTGAAGTATTCCCGGAAAATGGTTATGCTTTTTGCATAATTTATTACATAAATAAATACTAGACAATTTAAAAGATTGTCCACACACACCAAGAAGATGTTGTACACGTTCCATATTTAATACATTTATTATTCAAAAGAAATTTGTATATTAAGAGGAAAATAACATTTTCACTATATTCACTTTTTCACAGCAAGTCACAATGTAAATAGTATGTTCAAAAGATTCGGTCATGAAATAAAATTGGTTGAGATTTTTAGTTTGGGAGAAAATGTAGTAATTCTCAGCAATAACAGCCATTCAGACAAAATAAATAGATAAATTTTCTCTAAATTGCGCAAACCAGAAGCTTCAAATATATTTCGGTTTTAAAGTCTTTCGACATTCAAAAATTGCTTGAGTCACCTGGTACATTTAAAATTTTTAAGAGTGCTGGTGGGATGTTGGATCGTTGTTTTATTTAACAATCAAATCTTGTATGGTTCATCAATAATTGAAGCGGTCTTTCTGATTGAGTAAACATTGCATTAAAAAAAATACTTTTCCAACAATCCACCTCCATCAAATCGATAAAAGCCGCTAATGAATTTTTTTTTGCCTGATTGTTTATGTTTTATCAGAATTAACATGATAAAATGTAGCATGATTTAGCTACTCACTTTACTCTATTACTAGAATCAATTTGTGACACGCAATGCATTAGTGGGAGTTACACAACATTAATTTTTACTGTATGTTGAAATCAGGGTACGTGTCCTTTTAATTGTATTTGTTGTAAGACTAAAAAACCCCACTAGTCAGCATCTCTCTAAATAATTTCAATTGCAATTTGCTGCAAATTCACTTTCAAGTTTTCAAGAACGCTACAGATGATAATCATCTTTTTGGGCCAATTTCAAAAAGTGAATTTTATAATTTGTTTTAAAAATAAACAGAATATTTGTGATTGAGCCACGTACATGAATGAGCTGTGTTCCTATGTACAGATACTACAGATCCACGCAAGATCCGAAAATAACTAAAAACGGCTTGTAGCAGTCTAAATGCAAACAAATGTTTCAAAGTTGTGATTTAGGAACACAATGAACGCCGCCAGTTTTTCATGAGCCATTCCGACTTAATATTAACTGTTCAAACCACACAGCTACTCCATAATTATGTCGGAATTAAATGAGATTGAATCTAATGTTATTCCAAGTTTAGTGTAAATATTTTGGTTTGGCGGTACGTAGGATTAAATAATTTACAACTTAAAAGAGAAAGAGAATCGGAAATGAGTTATTTTTAATTCGATTTAAATACATTTAAATTAAATTAATTGGCGAGCAACACCTGTTTGATCTGTTTATGTTTTGATTTTCAATTTCAATTTTGTTCGCAGAGAAAACATTATGTGAAATACGCGAAGGTGTTTCCTCTTTCCACGATGTTCGACATTAAGATACCATCTAAGTGGTACCGACGAGGAATTGGCAGCGTGGAGATTGCGTGTGGAGCTCTGATGGCTGTTATTCCTAATTGTGAGTATACTGTACCTTAATCTTTATCAATTTTTAATCAAAATTCTAATTAAATTTTCAGACAAAGTCAAGAATATTGCAAACGTAACCCTTTTGCTGACGATGCTTTTAGCAATTTATTCACACTACATGGTAAATAATAAATGTTATATGAGATAGATCTAGCAACTAAAACATAATTTATATATCTTATTTGCAGGTCAGTGATCCTTTTGAACGCGTTGGACCATCTTTAGTTTTTTCTTTCATGTTAATTGGGCGACTGGTAATTTGGTTCCAGGTAAATTGCTTAAACATTATAATTGAAATATTAATTCAATCTATCACTTTTCGTTTTAGATTGATAGAAAAGAGAAACAATTAGCAGAAGCTGCTCAGGCGAATGGTGTTAAACAAGACTAAAATTTAAATCACAACTGCACCAATAAAATGTGTATCCTCAAAATATAAATTAAATTAACGAATTTCCCATATTTCTGTATTGTATAAATTACAAACATTGAACGATTTCAGTTCTCAAGCTGCTCAATTGCAACAAAAAAGTTTAATTTTGAACTTAAATGTATTAAATTAAGCACGTAATGTAAATTTAGAGATGGATGGTTTTTCATGAGCAAATTTTTAAAGCATATTTTATACGCACAATTAGAATGTTTGTGGTTATTACGAAATTTTTAATACCATACTGTAAACAATATTTTAGAGGAATAAATAAACGAAACCCGCAATTTTAATAAAAGTAAACATTTCTTGTAAATTTATGTGTTTATTTTTGTTATTTAGAATTTTATTTAGGCGTTTAAACTGTTTTCAAATATTAAAATTTAGAAGTTCTGCATTGCTACCAACTTTTACGATTGAAATAAGTATTAACCCCGCATACAACTCCCAGTCAGCAGTTTCTACCTTCGAGTTTATTTTTATAGAGAAACGTAAATATTGAATCATTACTAAAAAATATGATTTTTTGCTCTTTAATTAATTTTACCAGTAAAATGAGCAACGAGTTGTCTATTGTGCGAAAAAAGTTGACAAATCTAGTGTGCAGTTTGTAGATTAGTTTGTGATAAATTGAAGATATTCGAGAGTGAAAATTTAGAGAAATGTCTCACAAGGTCGACGCAAATAATGTAAATAATGTGAAATTGCTACATCGGTTTTGCTTTTAATGGAGCACTTTTCTTTGCTGAGGCTATTTTTAGAACATTTCTCACCCAATTTTGTTATTAATTCTTATGTGTATAAACTTAATTTCATCACTTTTTTAAAATCCAACTTTTCCATAATGTAGTAAAAATTTGATGAACATATTTTTTGGAATACAATCTGAAGAACATGACAGTGAAATAACCACAACAATAAAATGGTTATTGATCTCATACACTATTTCAGCCGGTAAAATATTTTACCTGATAAGTTGAATATGTTTTTGAAGTATTGCTTTGAAATGAAATATTTACTACAAATATATCTAATATCATAATAAATCGTTCTGAGTGGCTTATGAACAGCCTCTTAAAGCATGTTCTCTACATAAAAAGTCTTTTTTAGCATAGAATCTGCTCTATGAGAAAAAAAAATCTCGAACACAGTATATTATAAATGGAATATGTGAAGGTCAATTCGCGTTGTTCTATTAAAAATTAACAACTTGCTTAAGATTTCTTAAGATTGACCAAACTTGACAACATACAGTCACACAACTTATTTTTCTACTTCCTTGTACATCGTGCAAATCCAGTTTTAATCACGAAAACTGAGTGTTTTTTTTTTACCTGGGTGATTTTGCCGAATGATTATTTCTAGTGGTTTGGATTTTCAAATCATTTAAATGATTTTATTGAGCTGCAAATAATCAACAACAAAAATACTTTCACATTGGTTGACTGGCCTGCATGCATCATAGCAGAAAGCGAATGTTACTTTTTTCACTTTTGAATTTCTAAAATATCCCAGCGAGTATTGCACTTTTTTGATGCAATTATTTCTGCAAACTATTTCTTCCGCCTTCAGTTAAGAAATAAATCATTACTTAAGGTTTTTAGTTAAGTAAAATGCAATGCATCAACTAAAGGAAACCTCTTTGGTTGATTTATTTTAAATAACTAGCTTGACTTTTGAGTTTTTTATTGTTGTCACAGAAAATCTTTATTTAATTTAATAATTTGCTACTATATAAAATTAAAGTATTTGCGACATTCTTTAAAATCAATTCCTTATCAGTCTTCACAAGGCATTCTCCTCTCAAACGGGAATACCATGTAAAGTGCTTATGTGCTTTTATGTACGTATTCTTTTTTGATGCTGCGGTGTTGAGACGCTTCAAAAAATGATTTAATGATAAAAAGCAAATTTGTGATCATTGAACCAGTTTCTAAAAGAACAAAACTGCACGCAAGCAAGAGAAAAGAACCGGCTACGTGAGGATCGACTGATAAAAGGCTTCTATTAATTTTTTTATGTTGTGTAAAACAAAAAATGTGTTCATTAGAAAAACAAGTTTTGCTCTATGTTTGTTTTAATGAAAAAGTATGGAAATACCAGGGATTGGAAATTTTAAAATTTTTGTTATGAATGACTTGAATACGATTTGTGTTGATACAACTAACTGAAGTTCACATTTATATCAATTAAAATAATTGAATAATTAAATTTATGCAATTTTAATCAAAAATCATAGAAGCTTTAAGTCTAAAACAAAATATGCTAAAAGTAACTTTCTTACATTAAAAATAATTGAATAATTGTGTATGAACCGTAATATGAATCAGACCCCTGCCCTAAATGCAAGAAAAAATTTTTGTAACGTGAAAACTACAAACTATACATACAATACAAGTCCGTTGAAAGATTGGCCCACATTAAGAACTTAAACCAGACTCTTTGCCCTCCATACGCGCATGTATATCTCAAAAGCATTCGATTTCTATAAAAATATGTAATTTATACGAAATTGAAGCATTCGTGCAGAATCAAATTAACGAAACTCTGTAAACTTATTAATAAAGCGATATAGGAATATATATCAATGAGCTCACAACTTAGCAGATACTGGCGATATTGCCGCAGCTCCAGGTGAGAGTTGTTGTTGTTCGATCGCGCCACTGTATAATGTTACTAGTTCGCGAGAGCCAGCGAGAAAATCAACTTTTCAGTTTTCGTGCAAATGTTGTGTGGAGTAGATCGTCCAGCCAAGTGCTCTTGCTATAGTAGATATTTTTCAAAAATTCACGAAATTAAATTTCAATAGTTTTTGTTAAAGGTTTTTCCAATTGTCGAGTGAAGTGATTAATAAATTTAAGTGCAATAAAAAAGTCACTAGTTTTGGAGAATTTTGTTAATGTCCCGGTTTTGAGTTCATTCGCAAAACAACTTTTAAACTTATTAAATAAAAATTTGTAAACTGATGCATTTTGTTTGTGGTGAGAGAAATGTTCTAAAAATTGCTCAAGAGCATAAATTATTGTGATAATTTAAGTCAAGTGCTAATTAAACAGGCAAATTGATATTCTGTTTAGTTTTTAATTTGAAAATAAAACCAATTTTAATTATATTTTTAGAAAAGTGAAAAAAATAATAAATCGATTTGCAGTAAAATCTTTGCGATTTTTGGATGAACTGTGAAAAGTTCAACAATAAATTTTTAGTGATTTGAGTGATTTGAAGCAGATCGTAACAGAAAAGTGAAATTACAAGAAAGCCAATTTTTGAGTTTCATTCGCGACTTTTTGCCAACAATTTTGTCAACATGAATGTGATAAATTCAGTGGTGTTGTCGGCCAACTCTCTGGCCAGTTTTCTGCCGATGGCCGCTATTGTCATATGTGTTGGCGCCGTGCTGATGCTGTTGCTTAAGTGAGTATTTAATTGAATTTATTCAAAGAGATAGTGAATATGTTGTAGGGTTTGCCTTAAGTCTTAAGTAGGGCATCATTTGCAAAAAATGTAAGTGACTCATGATGAATCGAAAGTTTATTGTACTTTTCACCATTATTTTAATTACGAAAAAAACATATGGGATATTGACAGCTTCTAATTAAATTATAAAGCTTAAAACAGAGTTTTTCAGAGATAAAAGTCGTGTCGCAGCTTAAATAAATTAAACAAGTGTTTTGTAAAATAATACCTTAATGATTTGGATAATTTATAAATTGTTGCGGGTTGATTCTTGTTAACTCGTAAAATAAAGATAAACTTTATTGTTCAAGATTTTTTAGTTCATCCAAAAAAATTTCTCCATATTGATTACATATTTTTCAATTATAAATTCAAATAAATGATAAAATTTAAATGAATAAATCATAAAATAGAGCTTGTGTCAATATTACAGTAAATACAAGCAACACTAACCTTGCTTCACACGCTATAACACACTTTTATTATGTAAACATTAGTTGAGTATTGACTCGCCATTCCTGAAGAAAACAATTAAAGTATTCATTAAGTGCCCCACTAAAATGAATTTTATGATAAAAAAGAAAACAGCTTCATTCAATTTAACATACACCTCGATGAATTCACGTATAAACAACGTGTTTGGAAATACTGAGTTTCTGATAAGAAAAACAATGCACAACTAGGGATTGTCTAATTTTTGTGTTTCTCGAAGAAGGCATTTTTTTTTATTTATCAACTGTTTACACAGTTTGCGGCGCCCGTTTCGAATTTTTCAAATTACGAAGCGGTGAATTCTATCAGGTTTTTTGAGAATTTGTTTTCTTCAACTTACTTGGACTGCAACTTACTAAAAACTTAATTAGGTTTTTTTTTGCTTTTTACTATACAGTATATGAATAACTTGGAGTTGTGTGTTTTTTAATTCAATTATACGGTTGCGGGGAAAATATTACTGTAAATTTTCATAAATCAAAATTTCACTGCATTTTATTATTGATTGCAAAAACCTCTAAATCGGAAATAAATATTCAAATATTCTGTGGTTGAAGCTATTTGAATTATAAATGTTGTTTCCCTACATTTTTTGTGGTTTCTAAAAGTTTCATAAAAATAGGAGTTGTATTTTAAGAAACTTAAAGTTTTCTACCGCATCACGTACTTATATAAATTAATTAATTTCAATTCGTTAGTTTGAATATTTCAATCATACAGTAGTTTCAGAACTAAAAATTTAAAGAAAAAAATCTTTACAAAGTTCCGATCGAATACCAAAAACCAAAAAAATTGACTTAAATATTAACTTGAATTGTTTTTGCAAGTATTCTACAAAGCCATTTCAATTGTTCATTTTGACCACCATGAAGTGTTTTTACAAATTATTTACAAAACAAAGGTGTAGAAAAACTTAAATACTTTGTCACCAGTTTTTTGTTAATGAAATAATTCTGAACTCATTGTTAAATTGTATACATATTAATAAAGTGTTTATTCGATAATTCGAGTTGTTTATATTTTTCACATTATTTACTCATTAAGTGAGTAGTGACTCATCTCTAAAGGACTGTCTCAGAATTAAAATTTAAAAAGAACTTTTGAGAATTAAATCTAATAAATCGCAGTTTTTGATTCGCGGCTGCTGAAAAACCTCATTTAAAAATGTTTTTAGCCTGACATCTAGCGAAACGTTTGCTTCTTGATCACGATGTTAATAGAATCGATAAACTATATCAACTGATAAAAATACTGTTAAAAATATGCCAAAGTTTCGTTCAACTTACCTACAATGCGCTGAATAAAAGAAGAATTAAACTTTATGGTACCACTTAGCGATAGTTAAAAAAATCTTAATAACTCAGAATGTGGAGGTAACACATTCTTTGGCTCATTAACGCTTCAATTGTCTGAGACATTCTAATTAAATTTGCTCTGCAAATATTTTTCTTGCTTTATTTATCAACAATAATGAGGTGACAAATTCTTGAGATTATTTAAAAGTGCAAAACTTGGTTTTTGTATATTTTACTTGTTTCTTTAAGTCAATATTACTGAACAATACTTTTTATTGTATTTTTTCTGTTTTTGTTTTGTGTTTTTAAGCGATGAGTCAGATGCTTTAGTTGAGGTACACTGATGGATTTCCGCCAAATTACGATTGTTTTTTTTTAGAACATTGTTAAAAAGAACTAATGGAATTTTTGTTCTTTCCACTTGTGTGGTCTCCGTCAAATTCATTTGAGTGAGTGATTTGTTTAAAATGATCAATTATTATATACTCGTGTCGTCAATTATTTATCTTAATAATAATGGAGATTATTCAAAAGCATGTAATTATCTATAAGATGTTAAAACTTAAAACAGGAGCTAGAAAAACTTCAAAATCAGTTTCTCAATGAGCATTTTCATAGAAGCACCTGCATTACATTGAATAATTAACAATCGTCACCTATTCTAAATATTATTTATAAGTTTAGAAATATGGACTTCTTTTAGAATTTATCATTTAAAAAAATCAGTTTATGGTCAATTACATTTTACACTTCAAAGTATACAATATAAACATTTTAAATACGAGTTATCGCTCAAAATTATACACTTTAATTATCATAAGTTAGATTATGAACGTATACACTGAGATTAAATCACAGAAACAAGATCAAATCTGCTTACTTATAAATTTTGTAAACCATATCTATACATTAATCTTTCAATCTTTGAACCGATTTATTAAATAAGTTCAATTTTATGTCAATATTCGAAGCCACATTTACACTTTAGTTTAAAACTTCAAAGTGATTTTCATTTAACCGTTTAAGACTTGAGCAGACTTGGAGTAAACCTTATGGAGGTCATATATTCGCGTAAATTATGAATTATTCGTATCCAATTTGCATGCTAAATCGGTTAATTGGCAAACGGTGAATGGATGTATTTATTTATTATACTGGTGTTACTCTCAGTTCTTCAACTATGGACGAAGTGAGATTTAATAGAATATGTATTATTATTTGAACATACTTTGTAGCACTCATGTTTTTCGTTTCAATTGGCATGTAGAAAGGTCAGCAAATGGAATTTGTTTAAGCTTAAAAATTTTATTGAACTTGAAAGATCGCCTAGCGATTTCCATGACCTTTATTTTCTTGTGTTTATGAATTTCACAAATAAATTGGTAGGATCGCTGTCTTCCCAGGGGTTATGCTTGCATGGCGTTTTCAAGGAAGTTTGCTCAGAAGTATCTATTGGTAAAAGAAACGATCATGCAGAGTTCAAGGACTGATATGTTTTTGCGGCTCAATAGATTGAAAAAATATTAATAATTTAGCCTATACAACTATTTTAATTTATTACTAAGATGTTGAATAATTCTCTCAGGTACCTTAAAAAATAAATGTATGGAAAAATGCCTCTGATTCAAATGTATTTACAAACACAAAAGTAATCACCGGCAAAAAGTACTCTAGTTGGAGTTTATTAAGGTCCGGACAACCCAAATGGTTATAATAATGTACCAACTTATGTATGTAGCATGTCAGCTCTTTAAGTTAAAATATTTTAGATATTTGCTTCGATCAAAGAATCGTCCAAAGTACCTCTATGATTGAAAAGACATAACACCATAGAAAACCACAAAGCAAAAAAATTCTGTGAACTTGAGTAATGAATATTTATAAATAATACTTTTGCTAGTGCGTGAATTGGTAATTATATAGCTCAATAGATTCAAACATTAAGATAAAGCATGTCTCGCATCCATAACAAGCTGTTTAGTTGATTTGTGAATTTTAATGAAAAATTTGAAATTATTTTAATTTGAAATATACAGAGAATAAAACAGATAAATTATTTAATCAAGGAAACTGAATTAATATTTAATATTGAAAACCTATTCTAGAAAATGAGAGTTTATTATTGATCGATGTTTTGACGTTTTGTACAATATTTTTGATGTCTGTACATTTCTGTGCATGTGATCGGTTAAAATATTAAAAGATATCTAATAATTGCAAGCTCAAATGATCCTTGAACGAACAAATTTAAAAGCAAATATGTGCGGCTTGATCAAATATTAACAGCGGTATTACATTGAGGTGAAGCAAAAAACCCAAAGAAATAATTGGAGTATCTTAAGTAAAACAGCAAATTGGAAAAATTCTATCTTTTAACAAGGCATCTAACATGGACATATTTGAATTCCACTATCATAATTAATATATACAGAGAACAAAGTTTTCAAAGCTTCAAAATAATATTTCAAACTCCTAAAAATTATCTTTAAAACTAAAACCTGAATGACGTCAACATATTTTACGCAATCATGCATTAAACGTCTTTTCCAAGTATTACGACACTTCCTGTCAAAGCCCTGCCTCTCACCAATATTTATTTTCTCTATAAGTTTCAATTTCAAAACGCTCACTGTTTAATGAAATTTCAACAAACAAATCAATTCAGCCAAAATATCAATGAATTAGCGGTTTCTGGACGTCTAAAGTGCTAATGAGCCAATCCAACTGGATAAACATTGGGAAAGATGAGAATGAAATTTGGCGCCAAGCAAAAAACTAATGAACTCGCGGAGCTCTTAAATTAAGTTTTATAATTTCAAAAGGTTTCATGAATAAGTCATTATGATTCTTTGTCATCATCATAAATTTTTTAATAAATCAAGAAGACGTTTCTCAAATAATAT
Organism: Parochlus steinenii; assembly: GCA_038502155.1. Classification (NCBI taxonomy): domain Eukaryota; kingdom Metazoa; phylum Arthropoda; class Insecta; order Diptera; family Chironomidae; genus Parochlus; species Parochlus steinenii. The sequence continues at coordinate 1,513,874 of JAXCIN010000034.1, read as the reverse complement.
CTATAGTCAATGAATTTTGTTTTGGCTTTGCAAATTGCATGGTTTGGCTTAGTTTCTCAGTTTCTTCAGTTTCTCTTGGTTGGTTGGGTATAAGAGGTGAATGAACAAGACACGCAAACTAACCAAAAACAAAAGACTGGTTGCATTTTTTGCAGTTCACCGGCGTTTACGAGTAGAAAGTAGTTTCAACTATTAAACTGGTTTCTTGACGTATTGTTGCTGTGTACAAACTATTATAGAAACATTTAGCTTTGTGGGAAGTGATTTGTTTGTTGTTTTAGAGTTTTAATATTGTTGAGATTTCTATAATTTTCGTCTACTATTTATTATATAATGTTTTATCAATTGCATACTGAAAATTTATAGAAAGTGTTCATATTGCCAGTTTTCGTAATACCGTCTTACAATTTGCAATTGCGTGATTTAGTCGATCGATTTCGCAATAAAATAGAACATGTTTTTATAGATTATGTAATAAGCAAACTCAAGTAATTATGTAAGTATTCTACGTATGAGTGCTTTACTAAAACCGCTCCTTTAAAAAAGCTATCATATTTATATGAGCTAAAGTCATATAGAATCTAACCTTGCCATTGCATAAGAATCTTGAAAACATTTTTTTATACTCTGACTTAATATTTCCTCTACAAAAATGTCGATTACATCGCACTTTCTAACCTGATTCATTGGTAAACAGTGGTCTTCGTGCCATTTTTAGTCATATATCGAGTTAATGCATCGCAAGGACATCATCTTAAACAGATTTAGGAGATTTTCTTGCATAAAATTTTTTGTTGCAACTTTCAGATAATAAAGTTTCATAACTATTTATTGTGTTACTTATATTGAAAAATATGTGTCAGGGCTAGTGCATTTTTTCAAGTTCACTGAGAGTAAAATATTCTGTGATTTCGATTTGATTTGTTCTCTGACTTGTAAAATAATATTCTATGATAATATGCTAACTAAAATAAAACTAACAATTTATATTTCTTGTCTTTTTACAGAATAGTGCAAGGAGAAGAAGTGATGCGACACAATACAATGGCTAATATAAATGCAACTGTACAGGTTCCTCGTCTCAAAATGACACGAGTCTATATACCTTTCACATTTAGACTCCTAGAGACGGGGAACAATTCCTACGATGGTAAGTACCCATAAACTCATATTCGAATAATTTTCATTCCATAATGGAACTTGTTTGGCAGTCTTCATAGTTTCCTGTAACATAAAACGACGCTTAATGATTTTAAAACCAGAGTATATATTTTATTGGTTGATTTGGCTGGTTTTTAATCCTTACAGATTTAACCAGAAGAATAAAATAAACGATAGTCTGCATTAATTAATCAAAATCTAACTTTTTTAGCCGTTGATCAGAGAAATCAAAATAAATCAGTTGTATATTCTAATCAAATTTTATTTCGATAGAATTCGCAAATTATTTTTTTGCCATGCTTGGCGAATATTTTTCTTCCGCATATTTTTGACGCGTAACATTAAAATGTGGTTATAATGAATATACGAGTTATGTAAATGTTTCAATGCGAATCTCAATCATCATTATTCTGCCATCAAAACTTACCGGCAAAAAAAGCAATTCCTACTTAAAAACATGACTGATTCTACATAATGTCCAAAATATCAAGTAAACTGCAAACTGTTAAAAAAAGTAAATTTCATGTAAGCACTCTAAAATTATTTTAATAGCTAGCCGAAGCTACTGAATTTATCAAAATTGCTGACACAAGGAATTAACGTGGAAGAATACATCAAACAATTAGCTTTAATGGTAGAATAGTTTGAAAAATAATTGTTTTGGCAACTTTATGGATTCTATCGATTTGCAATTTGCATAAAACTATAATTGAGTATAAACTTAAAAAGAACATTAATATTCGTTTGCTTAATTTTTTTTTAAATATTTAAGTTGTGTGGTGTCTCAATTATATTCAATTTTTGTTCCAACTCTATTAAAATTGTTTTTTCAAAAAAGTAAATTTGTTTCACTCTGAACAGAATATTAAATCCTAAAACTGCCTAGTGCGTATATACTGTGATTGCCGTATACCTCCAGAAATAAAAATCTAGAAAAATCTGAATTCAAACGTTTTAGAAAGGCTTTATATGCCAATTGTCGAATCCAAGGATTTTCATTACGCCACCATTAACTGTAGATTAAAGTGCTGACAATTTGTTATTAAAAGTAATTTAACAAACCGTGTTGGCTCTGCAAGTTGCTGCAAGCAGTTAGTATTTGATCTTTAATTTATCCATCACCTAATAGTAAAGCCAAACTAACGAAAAATGCAAGAATAAACACAAAAAAATATCGAAATGATTAAGTATCTAAATTCACACTTCCATGATTTGTTATTTCAACTGTTGGAAAATATAAAATTTGTAGATTTTTAGATTAAAATTGCGTTTTTTGGAAAAAAGTTTTAAGTTCAACCGATTTTAAAACTGAATAACAGAAAATTGAGAAATTATTGTTTAATTTTCCTTTTTCATTGTTTACGGTAAAATGTTGGGGTACAGTTAACAATACCGAAATTTTACAAGAAAAAAAATATTTCTGTAATTGTTTTTTAAAGAATTTATGATCAGTCTTAATTAAACTTTGCTAAAATTTCACTGAATTTGCTGGAATGATTGTTTCGGTTTATTTTATGGACACTATAAAATTTTGCGAGCACTTAAACGAGCAATACATTAATTCCACAAGATTTTGCTGATTAATGTCCAGAGAAAATCGTGGAAAATGATTGTTTTGACCCAAATCACGGGTACGTGACTGGAAACGAATATACAAACACTATATACATAAAAGATAAAGCGTGAAAACAAAAAATATAATGTATCAAAATATCAGCGAGAAAAAAATATATCAGCGCGGCAATAAAATTATTATTAAACATTTTCAGACAGATGAATTCATAATTTTTGAATAATTATTATTGGCGTTGATTCTGTATTTGTTGTTTTCGCGTGTTTTTCATCACGTATATGAACGAGTCTAGATTAGTTTAATTCTGCTACTGATGCTTTTTTCTCACGTTCTCATATGTTATATATTTTATAAAGAATTAAAATTTGCCGGCAATTTATGAATGAGCATGTTAATATATAACATCAAATGTTTGATTCATGAATCGTCAGACTAATCGACCAATTGATTGATTCTCGATCAAATATATATTTTATTGGTTATAATTTTGGATTGTTGCTCTTTTATGTTCTTGGCAAATACGCAAAAAAAAATTGCGCTTTTTATGTTAATATAATAGCAAAAATTTTAATTTGATTGAACTATATGGCATCAATAACTCATAAAGTGTTTTTCGCAGCTTTTTGCAAAGTTTAGAAAAAAAACCAAAAAAAAAACTAAGAATGTTTTTGAAGCATTGCTATATATTTATTATTTCAATCAATTCGAACAATTTTTTCGATGAAATATAATGATTTCGAGCTATGTTCCCATATTGAAGTCTGATATTTATCGATCTTATTAGAGATAATATTGAACAGTCTAAATTGTTAATCAAGACGTAAATCTGTGATTGGATAAACTTTGCGGAAATATTTGATCTATATTTGAATTTTAAGAGATTATGTTCAAAAACTTAATAAGTTAATTAAAAATTAATAATCTTGTATTTAATTATGTATAAAATATTGCTTTCCTGGACAACAAGTTTCGTTATATTATATGTAGAATATATAATTTAAACAAAATCCACTAATGCAAATCTTAACATTTCCAAGAATAAATTTTAAACATTTAATTTTCAGAAAGAGCAACTATTGTTCTTTTTTTTTCAAGCGTGCAAAATTTACCATAAGAACCATATTTCTAAGTCAAAAAAGTGATTAAACTCGATCTTATGATTTTTCCACCAATTTCTTGTTTTACTAATTCATTGGTTTCTCAAAGCGATAAATTCTTGTATGTTATCTAATATAAAGCTGAATCCACCAGATATCATATCATACATCTCAAAGTCTACACAAGAGTTCATCTTCACCAAACTGTCGATTTAATTTGAATCTTAATTTTATTGGATTTTATTGCATATCAAAATTCAAAACACATAAAATCATATATTATGCTGTATATGAAAAAATTTCTATTAAAGAGTATTTGCATAAATAAGCCACAGATATTTGTTGACACATTTTTTATTTGAATATTGTTTCTTGTAATGATGTTGTTCAAATTAAAGGTTTATTGAACCGGCCGCTCAATATTAACTCTATGAAAAAATAAATATTGCATTTTAAATCAAAATAAATGAATTCACTGATGTATTCGATAAAACAAAGTTCCCAGCCAAAACCACATAATTTTCCGAAAACTTACTTAAATACAAACGCAAAAGCAAATCGATTGTAAATCTGTCATTATGAAAACAATTTAGTAGGTAGATAAACAATCTGTTGACTATTGACCAGCAGCCCAAACGAGTTTATCTTTAAAATGTTTTTTGGATGGTTTTTGGGCTATAACGAATCTAGCTTATACTTGGTTTCATTTAATGTGTCTGTTACTTGGTCAAACGAGACTAGCTTGTATTTTTTTCGGAAATTTGTCGCCCGACTCGTTTGGTTGAATTTTATCAGGTATATGATGAGTAATTATTTGCGGGATAGAGCATTTAAGTTGCTTTAGGATAAGTTCAAGAAGTTAATTTTTATTTTTAGCGGAAACTTCTCGTCTATGTATGCTTTGGGGTTCTTTATTATTCAAGAATAATTCTGTAATTTATTTATTCTAACATTCAAAAGTACCTTGAGTTTAATAAATACTTATTTTTAACGCGACTCAAGATGAATTTTAAAATTGTGAATGTGAATTACAGAAACCATGCCGAAAGGTTAATTAATTGATGAATTGAATGCAAGTTCATTTTAAAGTCATATTTATATTAATTCAGCAGTTTTGCTCTTACAAATGTTAATAATTATAATTACTAAATTAGTACCATCAAAGCAGTTGAAATCGAAAGTTTTGAGGGTTGCATGTTATAGTTTATTGCGAAGGGTTTAAATTGCTTTTGTAAGATAATTGATTTTAAATAGTTCATTTGCATTTAAACCTAAAATATACTCATCAATTCAATAAAAACTTACGTATAAATATGTTTAGAAAATCCTTGGTTTTCTTATGTATTTCGATAAATCCATAAGGAATTTATCAATCAGTTGTTTTTCTCATTTCAATGAAACAAAACATAAAATCTAAGTACACTTAACGAAATTGAGCAATTTTGCAATTGACATAATTATGTTCTTCAAATATCTATAATATCTTTTCAGTGTTTGAAGTTGTGTAATAAATACTTCACGGTAAAATCTTCAAGTAAAATTGTTTGCTCTTGAATAAATTCACCAACTTGCTAATTTTCAAAATGCAAAAATAACACATTAGCAATATTCATGCATTTATTATTAGTGACAAAATAAATAACAGTTTACCATTTTCTATCCTTACAGAGATTCGCCTCGCAGTATCCAGTCAAATCAAATACAGTTTACAAGCATTCTGGGCAGTGTCCATTCGAGAGCTCCACATGTCGCTCTGGCGTCCTTGGTCAGAACTCAGTGATGTAGCAAAGCTCCCAGAGAGCACAATCGTGGATCCAGCTCATTGTCAGCATTTGGCAATCGATTTGAGGTGAGCTGGTATGCATGTATGCAAGTTTTTATAAATGATTATTAAAACTAGGCTCATTTTTTAATGAGTGGTTGCCATTTTTGGTACTTTCTCTTGTTATCTGGTCAAATTAGGGTTCGTTGACGTTTGACATAAAATTAAAAATTTTCATTAAGATGTTTTGTTTTTCCAACGATTTCCATGGTTAGATAAATAGTTATTTATATTCCCTCAAAACTAACACATTCTCTAAAATTTTCCAGGAATCAACAACCCCACGTAGAAAATATAATCACATTAAGGTCGCCCAAGCCACCACTCCATTTGGGTGCCCCTCCTCGTCTTGCATATCCTCTGGTAGTTTTCCTCATTAAGGAAACGGAGAAAGACGAAATATCTCATCCGGACGAAACTGTAAGTAATATTGAGACATTAAGTGATCTTGTCACGCCAATCTGTAATTATCTGCTTGAATGTCTTGAATGGATCGATTGAATTGTTTGAATGACTTGACAAGTGCTTAAATAAAATGCTTGAAATTACAGGAAAAAGAAATTTCGAAATAAATTAAAGATGTATATTTGTATGGAAAAAATTTCAATAAAAGAGCTTGGCTTTAACTCGGCTCGGTTTGACTTTGCAAGGTCAAAACTGAAAACCGATCAATATTTTAAAAGTTACATAAAAATGAAAATTGCCTATAGTTATTTTCTACTTAAAAAAATTTCAAAATTGTAATGTGCAAATTAAATTAATTTAAATATCATATTGTATCATTGCCACTTATTGTATTGAGAAAAATACAAAAATTCTTCCGCAAAAATGTAGATCATTAGAACGACAATAACATACGCAATTCAAAGAGAAAATTTCATATATAAAATATTTATTTAACACTATACTCTCAATTAAAGACTTTTGCCTCATACTTTTGTTGAATCCAAGAATACGTGAGGCTAACGTACTCTTTTAATACGTTTGTTAAATTGGAAACGATTTTTATATGTTTGTGATTATTGCGAAAAAATTTTTTCGAGTTTTTGATTATTTTTTTTTATAATATTGTTTTAAATTGCTTAAATGTTTTGATATTGAAAAACGTAAAAATAAGAAAGTTGAAGAGTTGGAACATTTTTTAATGATGTTTCTGGATCTGAATAATCAAAGTCTTGAGTTATATTTGGAATAAGTAATTCGAGTGGATATAAACAATGTCACAAACTTGCCGATTGAATTTTAAATTCAAAGTCAAATTGGAAGTCGTAGATTTATTACATTATGTTGCATTTTGAGGCGCATTTGAATGAGTAAAGATTTTATCAATAATATTTATTTTGGTTCATTTCCGAAATTTGACTTGAAACATATTTGTTCTTTATCTATAAAGGCCATAATATACCTAGGTTCAACCGCAAAGTTTCTTCCGGAAGATGTTTTGGAAAATTTGGTTTTTTCCAGATTAGCGATATTTTAAATACTATTTCTGAATTATAATATGTTTATGCCATCTAATTGAACCTTTTTGAGTAGTTTCCCAACCAATAAGTCACTTTCTGGAGGAATTATGAACTTATTCCGGTTCGAAGTGAAAAATCTTCCGGAAGATATTCAACTCGAGCAGGAATAAGCTATTAATTCTTCCAGAAAGTGACTTAGTGGTTGGCAAACTACTCAAAAAGATTCAATTGGATGGCATAAACATATTATAATTCAGAAATCTTACTTAAAACATCGCTGATCTGGAAAAAACCAAATTTTCCAAAACATCTTCCGGAAGAAACTTTGCGGTTGAACCTAGGTATATTATGGCCTTAACATTTCCTTAAATTACACGTAAATAAACTTGAAAAAATATTGTATGTGAGTTTCCAAATTCGGCTCCAAATCATAAACAATAATATTTCCATGGAGCGTTGATATTTTCATCAGATATCTCTTTGATTAATTACAGCTCAATAACAAAATAATCCGTAAACAATAATAAGTTGACCCCATAATCCTCTACGTTCGATCCACTGGTACGATCTTATACCAAATTTTAATGATCGCTCAGTGAAAGTAGTCACACAATATAATCGAGATATTCTTCAATTTCATTTATTGTATGATACTCATAGGTATTTTCAATTAATTTAATCAAATTACATTTTTTGTTGTTGTTTGAACCAAAAAATAATTTCTATTTATAATATCAAACAAACTCTACCGAATTATTCGGACAATACCGGCCTTTGTATTTTATCGCCAAATTTTCTTCTTTACGTTATTATGACTAGCTAGGTTTTTGATAGGAGGGTGTGAATAGGTGGAATATTAATCCATATAATAGGTTATAATATAAATGGGAAATATTTTACTTTATGAAATATAATTCATTCTAAAACTAAATACTATTATTTAATCACAATATTGAAAAAACAAGAAACTTGACTTAAAGATGAGATGACATCTGTGTGTATTCTTTTGGCTTTTTTTTGGCGACTCCGTACTTTTTTCTCGGGAGAGGTCTATCGCAAAAAAAAACTCTCATTATTGGGTAATGTTTTGTTTTTTTTTGTCGACAAGTCTCAGCTGGGCAATTGTCTGAAGAATTATCCAATTTAATTTCACTTTTTGAATGAGATTTTTTTGCCGTTTCAGTCATTTCGCTTTCTTTCTAGTTATTCCAGCCACTTGATGTAATCATCGTTTTTTGTGGTTATTGTCCATGGAATTCTCATGAGCATAAATCACAGCGCCACCGCGGGTTATTTTTAATGGATTTTTGTTTGTTGGACAAGTTGCTAATTTGTGCCTTTAACTTATAAAAGATGCAAACACTTGAATTTAAGCTCAGTTAGCTTGCAGTTAAAAAATTCAATGAAACTAATGGATTTTGTTTGTTAAGTATATTTTACATTAAGCTACAGTAAGTCATTACCTACGTACATGACCATAAAACCAGAAATTAGCTTCTTTCCACAATTGCTCTACACAATCGATTGAGAGTAACCTTGAGCAAATCTAAAAATAGCCGCTAGCTGCTGGCTTTGACGCGTTTCTCGCTATTAATTGTGGCGGTTAAAGCTCCGCAATGCTGTGTACTTGCAAAATTTGTTACAGCAAAAAGCTTTCAATTGAACTTGTAAAATTGATTTCTATTGTAATTTTGTGATTTTTATTTCGTGTTGTACGACTGCTGACCAGAAGTAAGTGGACCAAGATCAATTTGATTGATGGGTTTGCGGAATTGTTTGGTTTTAGCGTTCATTCGGCTTCAATCACGGTTTAATGGTTGTAATGGCTAATTTTAATAATTGTATTGTTAAAAAAATGTGGTAGTACAGCAAACAGTTTTATTGCACCGGTACTAACAGCTCTTAGCAAAATATTATTAATTGTCCAATATGTTGTTCAATGTGGTTAAATGTTGTTAAATGTTGTCTTATTAAAAATTGCCTTAGTAAAAAAGTTTCTTAATTCTTTCAAGTTTATATAGTTAATTTTGTAGTAGTTTTAAGTTCAACTTTTTAGTAACTTATTTCGAGAATTCAAGTTTTTTGTTTTGCGGGTGTTCAGGTCTTTTGAAATTATTTCATTTAACATATTTTTACTTCTCCGCAAAATTCAGAGAAGTATTGTTTTCGTCCCAGCATTTTCAGGGTTTTTTGACCTTATCTGATTTTTCCTGACTTCCCTGTACACAAATCTCAAAAATATCTCATATTTTTTTTGTCCGTATTGAGTTGGAAAAAATTCATGTTAAAAAAAATCTGGAAAATATTGAACGCCCGTGAAATGCGAAAAATTAAGGGCCGTGTGCCTGGTGGTTCGGTGGTTCGGTGGGTGTGTTACTGTAAACGATCGATCTGACCTCCCACCGAACCGATTTCAAATCTTTTGATGCCAATCGACTTGGTATCTATTCCCATCGTGCACCTGATATTTTTGGTGATGATGACTCCACCGGTTGGGTCACCAAAACCACTTCCGTGACGCAAAGTCGGGGTTTTCATACAAAAAAATTTTTAATTTTGAAAAACTAGAGATACAGCTGTGGTCTCTTCTGAAAAATTGCTGGAGATGATAAATTAAGTCAGGAAGTGCATCGATTTTTGGTCCACAACATGCTGAGAGTCATCTGGGGGTCATCTGGTGGTACCAGACAACTTTTTTTCGAAAAAGTCTTAGAATCTCATGATTCGTCCAGAAAATAATCATGTTTTTGGAGGATCAGTCTGGTAGCGCTTACTCTTAGCTCCAGAACTCGAGAACGACTAGAGATTCAACATTGGTTTCTTCAGAAAAAATGTTTGAAATTATAAGTTCTGTCAAGAATTGCATCGATTTTGTTCCACTACCTGCTGGAATTCATCTGGGGGTCATCAGACGATTTTTAAAACGACTAGAGATAACACTTCGAAACAATTTTTAATGAAAACACCATTCTATTCCTATTTCCATTCCTATTTCTAAAACAAAATTAAGCTACAAAATACCCGTTAAAATCCGGCCTTAAAAAAAATTATGTGCGGGGAGCTCCAATTTTGCTCCCTCTTCCTAAAACCTAAAATCCCCCCATAAACAAAAAGAAGAGCCCCCCTCCCAATTTTGCTATATTCCTCTTCCTAAAACCTAACAAATTAAATAAATACAAAATACTTTGGATAAGCCCACTAAAATTCAACTCCCAAAAAAAAAAAGGTGAGCGGGAGCCCCCATTTTGCTCTCTTCTTCTTCCTAAAACCTGAAAACCCCACCTAAAAAACAAAATTGGTGAGCCCCCCTCCCAATTTTGCTCCAACACCTAATCCTCAAACCTATAAAACAAACAATATTAAAAATTGTTTGTGTGGACCCACCAAGATCCCCCCTAAAAAAAATGGTGAGCGGAGGGCTCCCATTTTGCTTCATTCCTATTCCTTAAACCTAAATTTGCAACCTAAAAAACAGCCACCTTCCTCCCCTTCAAAAAAAAAATGGAGAGCCCCCCTCCCTATTCTGCTTCTATCCTCCTCCTAAAACCTAAATCTACTACATATTAAAAAATACTTTGGAAAAACCCATCAAAATCCCCCCTAAAAAAATTGGTGAGCCCCCCTCTGCTTCTTTCCTCTTCCTAAAACCTAAATCTACTACAAATGACAAAATACTTAGGAAAAACCCATCAAAATCCCCCCTTAAAAAAAATTGGTGAGCCCCCCTTCCAATTTTGCTCCATTCTTCTTCCTAAAACCTAAATCTACTACAAATTACAAAATACTTTAGAAAAACCCATCAAATTCCCCCCTTAAAAAAAAAATTGGTGAGCCCCCTCCCAATTTTGCTCCATTCTTCTTCCTAAAACCTAAATCTACTACATATTACAAAATACTTTATAAAAACCCATCAAAATCCCCCCCCAAAAAAAAATTGGTGAGCCCCCTCCCAATTTTGCTCCATTCTTCTTCCTAAAACCTAAATCTACTACATATTACAAAATACTTTAGAAAAACCCATCAAATTCCCCCCTTAAAAAAAAAATTGGTGAGCCCCCTCCCAATTTTGCTCCATTCTTCTTCCTAAAACCTAAATCTACTATATATTACAAAATACTTTATAAAAACCCATCAAAATCCCCCCTAAAAAAAAATTGGTGAGCCCCCTCCCAATTATGCTCCATTCTCCTCCTGAAACCTAAATCTACTACAAATAACAAAATACTTTAGAAAAACCCATCAAAATCCCTCCTAAAAAAATTGGTGAGCCCCCCTCCCAATTTTGCTCCATTCTCCTTCCTAAAACCTAAAAGAAAATAATTAACTAAAACATATTATAAAAACTCTACTGTAGGGAACAATCAAACATAGCACAATACTCTTAATTAAATCCGCCAATTCATCAAAAGTATTCGCAATATATCTGATTTTTCCCCAAATTTTTATTTTTCAAAATCTCAATCCCTAACTTAATAATTTAAATTAATATTAAAACTGCTCCAATCCTCTTCCTGAAACCAAAATATATTAATCTCTAAATCTATCTTATTATTCCCCCAAATATTGATCTACTCAAAATCTCAATCTCAAACTAAAAATTTTAATTTTATCTGAAATGAAACAAAAAAAAATATTTAATATTTAAAATAAATCAACTCTCTCCATTCCCCAATTCTTCTCATCCCCATCACAATTTAATACAATCATATACTTCCCTGCCGGATAGAATGGAATAGCTTCCACATTCCACTCAAAAAGCTGTTCCACTTCTTCTTCAACTTCCTCTTCGATGTCTGACAGCTCCTTCAAACAGTAAAACCTAGAAGACAAATCAGTAATATAGTAATCTTTAACAGTTTCCCATAAAATTAAATTTTCATGATACTCAGCCATTTCTTCATCTTGCTCTTCATCCTCTTCTTCATCTTCCTCTTCGATGTCTGACAGCTCCTTCAAACAGTAAAACCTAGAAGACAAATCAGTTATATAGTAATCTTTAACAGTTTCCCATAAAATTAAATTTTCATGATACTCAGCCATTTCTTGATCTTGCTCTTCATCCTCTTCTTCATCTTCCTCCTCGATATCAGACAGCTCTCTTAAACAATAAAACCTAGGAGAATGATCATTAACATAGTGTTCCTTAACTTTTTCGTATAAATCCAAAAGTCTTCGACACTCCGACTTTATTCCATTGCCCAAAAATCCTTTAGGGTATTTATTAATGCGACCCATCTGAAAAAAACATAAAATTAATTTTCAGTACTAACACCAATTATTCAAAAAAAAATTCACGAAATTCCAAAAATTTCTCAAAAAAAAACTCAAAACCCTCTAATTTCTACTCAAACACATTTTAACTACCACAACTAAGCTTTTCCGACACTTTTTACCCCATCAATCCCGATACTCTACTCAATAACTAACTTTTAAAATTTTCCATAAACGTCAAATTTAAAAAATTTCTTAAAAACCACCCAAAACCCTCTAATTTCTACTCAAACACATTTTAACTACCACAACTAAGCTTTTCCGACACTTTTTACCCCATCAATCCCGATACTCTACTCAATAACTACATTTTAAAAATTTTCATAAACGTCAAATTTTAAAAATTTCTTAAAAACCACCTAAAACCCCAAAATTTCTACTCAAACACATTTAAACTACCACAACTAAGCTTTTCCGACACTTTTTACCCCATCAACCCCGATACTCTACTCAATAACTACATTTTAAAAATTTTCATAAACGTCAAATTTAATAATTTAAATATATTCTCACCTTTATATTCTTAAGATCTGCCTCCAATTGTATCTCTGCTCGTGTTCTTTATAATCAGTTTGCACTAGTTTTGGTAATGCTCCGCTCGCTTTTCGATTTTTAAATTGATTATTTCGATTTTGCGACTGCTCTCAAGAACTCTCAAGCTTTTAATGATCCTCATACAAAGTTCACATATATATAATTTTCCGAGATTTCCCGAAAATTTTTCTCGGTGTAAATTTTCCGAATTTTTTTTTTGGTGCAAGCTTTGGAATTTTAGTTTTGTTGACGTTATGGAATTTTGTTGCGAATAATTGTTTGTTTCAGAGTAGTATCGGTCAGAATAAGTGTAATTGGAGATAAAAAAGTGTTTTATTATGAAAATTTAGTTGTTTTGAGCAAAATAAATCAGGAAATCAATGAATATATAGCTGTTAAAAATTGTAATTGAATTAATCTATAGGGACTTCTCTAGCGAATTGAATACCGCCTAAACTCGATTGAAAATCGCAAAAATCTTTACTTGGCAAAATCCAAATCCTTTCCACACTAGCGGAGAAGTCTTGCTCAGCTTACAAGCTTTACAACTAGTTTTACTTGCGATTTTTCTATCTTCTACATTGTTTTAATTGAACTAGATTTTATGCAAAATTTTTAATTAAATTAATTTGTTAAGTCTGTTTAGGTTTTGAGCATATTCTTGCAAAATGTTTGTGAGGAAAGTTGAGACAGATAATACTTGAAATGTAATTTCATGTAAAATTTTTTATGTAAATATTGTTCAATTGTTGGTTTGAATTAATGAGGATTGTTTACAATCTCAATTCCTTGCGTCGAATTTCCAGTAACATTGAACCAGATTAAACTTGTAAAAATTACTCATTGAGCGTAATTGACACAATTGCATGCTTATTAAAAAATATTGCGTAACGTATATTCATAAATTTTGTCTTTTTTTGCAGGTGGTGCTCATAAATGTAGTGCATCTTAGAGATCCAGTGTGTCCCCTTCCCACCTCAGTACTAGCTCAGTATTTGAAACAAGCAAGCGGCCAATTGTCATGTTTAAAGGTGAGTCATATGCAATAAATAAACAAAAAATACTACAGAAAAAACAAAAATCTAATTAAACTCGCAAAATAAAATAAAAACCTTGTAAAGGTTGTAAATCTAAATTACCTCGACAATCTAACGGCTACAAATCTAAAAACTGCAAATAAATCTGCTCAAAAGCCAGAAAAACAGAGCTTTTCGTCTCCAGAAGTGAATGGAGGAAACGATAAGCTTTAATTAAAATAATGTGAAATTTTCCCATCAACGTTTATATTTATGTAGATCTACGTTGCTCAGATCTTGCAATGTTCAAAGAAATATGTGCAACAAACAAAAGGCATAATGGCACTTAAAAAACATTGGCAATTTACAGTTCTTACAGAATTTATTGCATGTACTGTTACAAAAGCGAAGTTTTACTGCACTTACGTACGTACTTGGCTGACCCGAAAGTATTCTTGCCTTATTGAGCATACATTTTCATAATATTTTGAGTAAAATGCAACCGATGTGATAGCATGTTCAATGAATTCCATAATGTATGTCGTTTGCTCGCGGGTTTCGGCAAAACCAGTTTGGCTATTGTCGTAATTTTCTTCACAGTTAAGCAATAATTGTTTCAAGATTTATGCAAATATTAATATATATATATATATATATATATTTTGAAAACATTGGTATTGCCTAAAATAAGCTAATATTTTAAATTATGCAGGGTTAGCTATAAAGATTGATCTATCGTAAATGTAGTTAGCTATGTTTTCTTCAAAGTATTTAATAATATTGATTGATTCATATAGATACACATTTTTAGAGCAATATGTTACATTTTTATGAATCAATCAGGTGTTATTTCTCGTGTAAAGAATAAACTGTAAAAAATATTTTGGGTTCTAATTGCTCTAAGTCCACATCAAAATACCGTAATCGCGTTAATGATAAATATCCCAAGAAATGACAAAGCCGCCTCCACCGCCGAGTCTCCATTGTGCTTTATCACACTTTACCATAAAAAGTACTCCATCTAGGTCAGATCAATCTCATGCATTCCTTTGCTGAATTTCTGCATTAAAATTGGAAACTATATTATTGTCTCGGAAACTTGTCTTAAATTTAATTAAAGTCTCCTATAAAGTACCATAAAGCTTTAAGTCGCTTAAATTTTTTTTTTTTCAAGTTTGAGCCAATATTTTTTTTTAATGTCACAGTTTCACATTAAAACTTGATAACAAACTCTGAGCGATCTAACCTAAATTTTCTCATTTTTTTGCAGCAACTATACTTGGCCACTGGCGATACGTTGTCATCTGATGAAACCACTACCAATCCTCAAAATGGATCACTGTCGCTAGCCGAGCCGGTGGCTTGCGCTGGCTCTAGTGGTCCACTTCTTTGTTCCGATTCCATATTAAAGGACGGTCAACAGCAGTCGGAACAGCTGTGTGTCGTGTGCCACTATTTTCCTCTGTCCAGAGCGTTGTTGCCATGTCGACATACGTGTATTTGTGCGGTGTGTTTCTGTAAGTTTTAACACAGCTTTGGATTATTCTATTTCTTGAAAGATTTATTGAAATTTGAAAAGTTTTCGTTGAGTAATTGCTTAAAATAATGGCACCGTATAAAAATATTTAAATAAATAATTAAAATTGAATCAACTAAAAAAAGTAAGGGGTATTGAGAGATTATTAGTTCGAAAGATCGCTTGAAATCACGCAGAGCGTGAAATCTAAAAATGAAATCTCTATAAAAACTAAAAAGGGTGGGCTCATCCATCATGAACTGACATCGAATAGTATTCTAAGCACAACCTGGAACGTCGTTCATTTATGTCTACAATCATATAATTTAAAATTCTAGACAGTGCAAACGATTCGTCTTCAAAACTCCATAAAATCTTTTATTCGCATCATTGTTTTGTTTTTTATGTTTTTTATTGTACAAGAACAGCAAGCATAAAACAGCGAAAAACATTTTGTTTTTTAATTTATGATGTCAAATCTGTATTTCCTATACATTTTTGATTTGGATAGTATGTGGTGAATCTTCTTCATGTAAGCTGTTTTGTATTGTTATTTGAATGTTCCCAACAATCATTGTATTATTTTAATTAGCAAAAGATTTTATCAAAACCGGACTCTTGGGTTTTAATTTTCCCTATAGAAACAACCAACCACATGAAGCAAGTGACATTTTCGAAGAATTTTGATATTTCAATGTGCGACCGAAAATTTGACAATTTTCCAGCTACCACTTAATTTATGCGTCTTGGATGGTTTAAATTATTTAATTCAAGTTTAGTTTGAATTATTTTAAACTAAGTCGAGATAATTTAGTTAAATATAACAAATGTTCGCGAATTTTTCGACAACAGAATTTCCTTGAAAGTAATTTATTTGTGATGAGAGATTGCAATTTGAATTTTTAATATTTTTTGACGAGCAGTTTTTAGCTGTTTTCTTGATATCAAATATAAGTAAACACTGCAAAGGAACAATTAATCAATTTTTTCACTCGAACGTTACATGAAAGATATGAATCGACACCAAAAGCTCATATAGAAAATTCATTACCAAATGAAATTACACGGACAGACGGACAATATGTAATCTTGTACAACAAGTTAAAGAGAAGAAAACGCCTAAAATTAACATGAAATTTTTTCAGTTTTCAACGTTATGGCAAAACATTTTTCGCATATTTTTCCGTTTTATCGGTCGTTAAATATAAACGAGCAAATTTTTAACTTTATTGTTTATTCTATATCAGCTTTTGCGATGAATTTTTCAAAATCTTTGGTTAGTTTGCTAAATCTACTCAGGTTATTAAATACAGACTGATATTATTAGTTCTTTCAAGCTGCAATAAAAATTGTCAACAACAAAAAAAGTCTAGATTAAGAAGTTGACATAAGTATAAAGCGCGGAGTCAAGGAACTTTGTCTTCGAGATCTTGATAATTTTGATTCAAGCATAACAATTATTATTAATGATGCTTAAAAAGTAATTAAATTTTATATTAAGAATTCATTGGAATATTTAAACAATTTAAGTATAAACTGAGTATAAACGGTATTAAGATTAATTTAGTTGATTAAAAATCTTAATTAAACGTTGTTTGAAACTCAGCGCATTATCAAGTTAGTGAAATTGATTGCAACTGTAGAATTATTACTTCACTGAAAAGTTTATTTGAATCTGAAGACTCAATAAATCTTTTTAAAATCTTTAACATATTATAATATGATTTTGGTATCTTTCAGCTAAACTAGACCGCTGTCCAATGTGTCGGGCGCCCATCAATAGCTATTTCTGCATACGTTCAGAAGAGTATGTTCCCGCCAATACCACCGAAACAAAAAGCCCTAAGTCAAAAGGTCCGGGCACCAACTGGATAGACGCACTGAACGATAGACTAACCGACTTTTTAGGCTTTCGATAGAATTGTGCCTGGCGTGGGCAGACATAATTGTAAATTGAGGTGAGTTCATGATCAAAACTAAGTTATAAAGTTACTCATTTTGAAGGTGAATTGAAAAGCACACATGATATTGCAACATTATTATCGAGTAACCAAGCAATCAACACTATGCGTAGCTGTTTCATTGCTTTAGTATTTAGCTTGTTGGCTTAATGTCAAGCGCACAAGTCATTATATATTGGTATATTTTATAGTTTATAGTTGTGTTAACTTGTAGAGAAATGAACATATTGCACATATTGCAAGTGTTCAAAGTGTTTGATTACCAACTAACCGACTCGTTAAGTTTATTGACACACTCAATACTTTAACAATTGACAGTCAAGAATATATCAATTAAACCGTATTTAAGTGTATTTTAAACATTATAAAGTCAAGTTAGTTTACAAAAAAAGTCTAGTTCAGTGATTTAAATTGGGACAATATTTTTTTTATTTATTTTTTTAAATCATAAAATGTTAATACAAATGTTTCATTTTCAGAAAACATTTTTAAAATCATGTTTTTACTTTTATTCAATAAAGTATGTTATTTAAAATTAAACGGTTGTTTAGCGGATGAGCTAATCTTTGATTCGTTTGGGGTCATAGCTGTGCCTTTACTTTAAAAAACACAATTTAGGTGCACTTTTATCATTGACACTTTAAAAGCGTTATATTAAAATTTAAATAGCAATAAGTTTACTGCTCTATTCTTTGGTCTGACAATCAATCTCAATCTCTCAACAGTGTTCTGATATTATACAAAAATATTGAAAACAACCTGAAGATTGCAAAAATTGTATGCCCTTTTAAAGTTTTCTCTCCAAAATTTCACAACTTCCAAAAATTCAAAATTAGCCCACTGCCCTTAAAATGCATTAAACTTAAAATGTACCTGCAATGACGCCGCTAAATAAATTGACCAATTTAATCAATATAAGGCAACACTTGTGCAAAAGCAAATTGCTTTGCCATTTAAATAATTGATCTCATTTTCACTACATAAATTATAATTGTTAAGCTTCAAGTGATAATTCACGATTGCAACACATGAAAAATGTACAATTTACAAAAGTTCACAAGAAATCGAATAAAACACAAAATAAATATGATTCAGTCATGTTGAGCTTTAATTTCGTTTAAATTATTGTCGGGAGGGCAAATATCATGAGTTAATGTGAATCGATACGCAGAAAGTGCAGGGCAATAATTTCTGAATTTCACTAAAATTTTTGAATTGCATCATACAAGAGTAAGTAGTAAGAAGAAATTAAACACAAGGTTACTTGCTGCATTGATCTTTTAACCTATTTAACAGATCAATGGTTGACTTGAAGATTTGTGTGTGTTTAAAAAATTTGAAGGAGGAAAGATTTGAATGATAGGCTGATGGAGTTTATATTTGATCCTGTTTATTAATAACTCAACAAAACCAGTTTCTGTTATTTTATTTTTGAAGAGTTATTGTTTCTAGCAAGCTTCACATTTTTCTTACGATTTTTTATTGAAGAAAATAATAGTAAGCTTTGTCTCAATTAATTTTGGGCTACTGTATCAATGTATCATGCAGCTTAATTAGCTCGTTCATACATCTCAGGATTACTCGTTTTAAGTTAAATGTGTTTTATTGTCTTCAAAGATCGTATACTACACACATGTTCATGAACTTAATTCAAATTTGGGTTATAGGATTGTAAATTGCACAAATTGACAGTTTTGAGGTTATATTTTGATCTTTATGGCATTTACAAGTGTGATTTTTAAAATATTGATGCATAGTGTTTAATCAGACAGTCATTCAATTGTTCAACTTTTAAGTGACATGGAAGAGTGTTTCTTAATTCCATGACCAATAACAGTTTGCATAAGATTGAAAAAATAGTCCTACAAACTCATTATACAGTTATTATTTCCAGAAATTAAATCAGATGCTAAAGGTCGATCTACTCGTATTTATATTGCCCATAAAAAGGTTCTTTTTGGTATTTTTTCGATTGTTAAGTTTGCACTTTATTGTTTTTGATGTTTTAACAATAATAATATGAACTTTGAATTTTAAGTTAATTCTGTTAATTGAAAGATTGTTGAAATATCGTGATAAACAAGCCTTAAAATGTTCAATTTATTTTGCGTCCATCTTACGATATGTTGGTTATGTCTTACTTTTAAACTTGCAGACGCTTGTTCAATGTTTAATACTTTATTACCTCCAGTTCTTGTATCTTAATAATAATTTAAAATATTTAAAGATTTTTCTGTTTTTATTTACATTAAACATTTTAAAGTATTTTTAGCTTCAAAGATAATTTACTGGCTTGTTGAAAGATGTTATTTTGTTCAATTGCTCATTTACTGTAGCATATTGTGTAACGTCATTAAAAGACTATTTTTAATATTATTTTAAATATTGTAGCATTAAAATTCTTGCATGCTCTGTTGCTTAAACTTGGCTTATTAACTGCACTTGTACTTTGGCATTTCAGATTTCAATAAGTTATTTGATTGAGCATAATGGCGCATTATTGTTTCTTGCCGGCTGACTTTAGTGGGTTTTTTTCGGATTCGTTGTTAAAGTATCGATGAAGAATTGAATACTTGAAAAATTATTGGTACTTAAAAATAATGTTGAGATATTTATTTAATGATATAATCGTCTACGTTTTCATTGCAAATGTCAAAATAATGTTTACAAAAAATACAATCCAGGAATAGTACATTGAGCATTTAGAATAGATTAAATCAGAATTTTTTGGGGATACCATAGACATCTTACCCGAACGGTCAAAAGCTTTGCTGTATGTATGTAAAGCAAAATCTAACGAATCCTTTTCCATAATTCAAATTCCGAATGACGCACAAAGTTCAACTTCTCCAATAGTTAAATTAAAATTGTTTTAAAAAGTTACTCAACAGTTTCATGACATCCAAGGTGCTTCAATCTCTATAGGTGGTGCGGACGGGAGCTTTCATTTTACGTGTTTACACAAAATGAGCTTTTACAACAAAAATGCAAAAATCCGTGACGTCGAATATGGGCAAAATTTATTTATTTTTCATGCGAAATGTTCGGTTTTTGTCTTTTTATACCCAATTATTTTTTATGTGTTGATGAAATGATCTGAATTTTTTACCAAATAATAATACATCTTTTCCGCGTCTTTTGATATACTTTGCTCCCAGATTGAGCCACTAGAACTACTGTAATTAAATAAAATGCAAAATTTTTCCACCTGAAATTTTTTTTTCCCATTTTCATAAATGTTAAGTCTTAAATCATGAATTAACGTTTGCTACACTGTTACTAAGTATGGTAAGAGTACTTTAAAAAAGATCCAGGCAGTCAAAACAACTTATTTGACAAAAACTAAAAAAATGTTTGTTTACTTTTATCAAATCTCAGATTTTCGCTATAATACCGTCTGAAACATGAAAAAAACCTTTACTTGAGTCATAGCAAGTGTATTTGAACACAACTGCATCAAAAAGTTGGGGTAAATGAGTGAATTTGAAAAATTTTCAAGATCCAGGAGCAGAAACTGATAATTCATAATAATCACTCCCTGTGCTACGGGAAGTTACTTATCTAGTTGAAATGTGTTCAAGAGTGGATTATTAATGCAAATTGAATGTTTAAAACCCTTAAAACCCCCAAAATCTGCATTTTTGCAACAACATGTATCGAAAATCCCCTACCTCAAAATTTGCGGTTAAAACGCATTTCTTCGAATAGTTTCTGCGTAATTTTAATTTCTAGCTTAACTAATGAATTCATTGAATGTAAATCCTTAAAATTATTAAACTTTCTCAACAAAAAAATATCTTCATGTGTTGGAGACTCCTCTTCCACGTAATTTTTTGCACATTCCCATGGATTTTTTGTAATTTACATCAAACATCATTTTTAAAATATTGATTACATGTAATATATAAGTTTTTCAGGTAAAAATGTCATTCCGGGGGACTTTGAATACCAATTTGCTTTCCATAATCATTCCTCTTGCTGCAATTTTAATCTTTATATGCTTCCCGAGACAATCAATGTATTTTGATTAAATTGTTTTTTGCTTTTAAATACTTTTATGGTTTCATATAGCTTTAAATATGCTGAATTAAAGTGTTGAATTCTAATGATTGCTTGTATGGTTTTTGAGATGCTGTACATTTTATGCAAAAAGATCGTTATTTCATACATTTTCCAGCACTTCATTCATAATTTGCTTAATTTATCTCATGAAATTGTTACCTTGATGACTAACAAGTACGTAAAAATTGATAAATGTGAAATTGAACCATCAACTGCAGTTGGTGATGGATGCATCTCTGAAGTTTTATTGTTTTTTGAAAAATGTTATTAAATAATTACTTCCTGAATTGCGATGGATCTGAAAATTTACAAAAACTCGTAAAAATAAGTAAACTTTCAAAATAAAATGTATGGTTACCAAGAATCTTGGACTTTCTTCCAGAATTCTGATCTTTTGAGAAATCTTAAAATTTCGATGATTCTTGATTTTTCATAAAATATTTTTTAATGACACTAAGACTGAAAATGACCAAATTATACGGAAAAATTTTTATGTGGTGAAACCAACTCCAGGATGGCTTTATCTTGGTACCAGAAGTGATATTTTTTGGAAGAACCACGAATTTTTGCACTTTGACATTTTTTAAAATTCCAATTTTTTCTGAGAATGCAGAGAATCTATCAGTCTTCATGAAATAAATTTGTGGTGACCAAAGATCTTGATTCTACTTCCTGCTTTTTGATCTTTTTAAAAACTCTATGTTTCTGTTACTTCGGGTTTATGTAAAAATTCAAAAATCCTGGAATCCTCTTAAAATAAGCCCAATTGAATATTTAAAGTGTCATCTCATTCCCGGAAGGTCAGGGATGAAATTTTTTTTCTGCTAATGAAGCCACTAAAAATTATTTCACAAAAAATACTTCTAGTAATCAGAAAATTCTGAAATTTTGTTTCCTAGCTTAAAAGTGTCTCAATGTTAAGGAAATGACGTCACCGGAACCGGATATCAGCTAATTTCCGGTTTGGTAAGGAGTAAATTAAAACTGCTGTATAAAATCAACCCGTTTTTGAATCTTTCCAAAAATTCATATCCTTAATGTTTATTAGATTTTCTTTTTGAAAAAAATTTAAAAATTCGAAAATTCAAGATGGCCGACAAATTAACGGTCAAAATAATTTTTAACCTAAAATTTTTCAAACTTCAAATTTTTTTTAGAAAAATTTAAAAATATTTTTAAAAAGGCTCAAGTGTCAGCTTTCCAGGAAAAAAAAGTTTTAAAAAAAATATTAAGTAGAAAGGGAGATATCAGCTGAAATGCAAGGTAAGAATAAAATTGATGTACAAGATGAAGGAAATTTTTCAGGTCAATTTTTTTTTAATTTTCTTAAATATGAGTATAACAGAAAGTTTATGACAAGTTTTCAGCATAATCGATCGATTCCTTCATCTTGTACATCAATTTTATTCTTACCTTGCTTTTTAGCTGATATCTCCCTTTCTACTTTATATTTTTCAAAAAACTTTTTTTTCCTGAAAAGCTGACACTTGAGGCTTTGTAAAAACATTTTTAAAATTTTATAAAAAAAATTTAAAACTTAAAAAATTTTAGGCTAAAAAATATTTTGACCGTTAATTTGTCGGCCATCTTGAATTTTCGAATTTTTAAATTTTTTTCAAAAAGAAAATCTAATAAACATTAAGGATATGAATTTTTGGAAAGATCCAAAAACGGGTTGATTTTATACAGCAGTTTTAATTCACCCCTTTCCAAACCGGAAATTAGCTGATATCCGGTTCCGGTGACGTCATTTCCTTAACATTTGGACACTTTTAGGCTAGGAAACAAAATTTCAGAATTTTCTGAATACTAGAAGTATTTTTTGTGAAATAATTTTTAGTGGCTTCATTAGCAGAGAAAAATTTCATCCCTGACCTTCCGGGAATGAGATGACACTTTTAATATTCAATTGGGCTTATTTTAAGAGGATTCCAGGATTTTTGAATTTTTACATAAACCCGAAGTAACAGAAACATAGAGTTTTTCAAAAGATCAAAAAGCAGGAAGTAGAACCAAGATCTTTGGTCAGCACATATTTATTTCATGAAGACTGATAGATTTTATGCATTCTCAGAAAAAATTGGAATTTTTAAAAATGTCAAAGTGCAAAAATTCGTGGTTCTTCCAAAAAATATCACTTCTGGTACCAAAATGAAGCCATCCTGGAGTTGGTTTCACCAAATAAAAATTTTCCCGTATAATTTGATCACTTTAGGTCTTAGTGTCATTAAAAAATATTTTATGAAAAATCAAGAATCATCGAAATTTTGAGATTTCTCAAAAGATCAGAATTCTGGAAGAAGGTCCAAGATTCTTGGTAATCATACATTTTATTTTGAAAGATTACTTATTTTTACGAGTTTTTGTAAATTTTCAGATCCATCGCATTTCAGGAAGTAATTATTTAATAGCATTTTTTGAAAAACAATAAAACTTTAGAGATGCATCCATCACCAACTGCAGTTGATAGGTCAATTTCACATTTATTGATTTTAACGTACTTGTTAGTCATCAAGGTAACAATTTGAAGCGAAAAATTAAGCAAATTATGAATCAAGTGCTGGAAAATGTATGAAATAACAATCTTTTTGCATAAAATGTATAGCATCTCGAAAACCATGCAAGCAATCATCAGAATTGAATACTTTAAATCGGTATATTTAAAGCTGTATGAATCCATAAAAGTATTTAAAAGCAAAAACAATTCCATCAAAATACATTGATTGTAAAAGAAAAAAAAAAAAAGATTAAAAGATTAAAAGATTGCATATAAAGATTAAAATTGCAGCAAGAGGAATGATTGTGGAAAGCAAATTGGTATTCAAAGTCACCCGGACTGACATTTTCACCTGAAAAACTTATAAATTCTATGTATTCAATGTATTAATTATAGTAGAGAACATGCATGTTTGATGTAAATCACAAAAATGTATGGGAATGTGCAAAAAATTACGTGAAAGAGTAGTCTCCAACACATGAAGATATTATTTTGATGAAAAGGTTTAATAATTTTAAGGATTTACATTCAATGAATTCAATAGTTGAGCTAGAAATTAAAATTACGCAGAAACTATTTGAAGAAATGCATTTTAACCGCACATTTTGACGTAGAGGATTTTCGATACCTGTTGTTGCAAAAATGCAGATTTTGAGGGATTTAAGGGTTTTAAACATTCAATTTGCATTAATAATCCACTCTTGAACACATTTCAACTAGATAAGTAACTTCCCGTAGCACAGAGAGTGATTATTATGAATCGTCACTTCTTGCTCCTGGATCTTGAAAATTTTTCAAATTCACTCATTTACCCCAACTTTTTGATGCAGTTGTGTTCAAATACACTTGTTATGACTCAAGTAAAGGTTTTTTTCATGTTTCAGACGGTATTATAGCGAAAATCTGTGATTTGATAAAAGTAAACAAACATTTTTTTAAATTTTTTCAAATAAGTTGTTTTGACTGCCTGGATCTTTTTGAAAGTACTCTCACCATACTTAGTAACAGTGTAGCAAACGTTAATTTATGAATTAAGACTTAACATTCATGAAATTGGGATAAAAAAATTTTAGGTGGAAAAATTTTGCATTTTATTTAATTACAGTAGTTCTAGTGGCTCATTCTGGGAGCAAAGTATATCAAAAGACGCGGAAAAGATGTATTATTATTTGGTAAAAAATTCAGATCATTTCATCAACACATAAAAAATAATTGGGTATAAAAAGACAAAAACCGAACATTTCGCATGAAAAATAAATAAATTTTGCCCATATTCGACGTCACGGATTTTTGCATTTTTGTTGTAAAAGCTTAAAATGATAAAGTGTGAGTGCTCATTCTTGATAATGTTCGCATCCGTTTCACCTATAGAGACATTGAAACACCTTGATGACATCAATAAATAGAAAAATCGGAAAAGCTGAAGCTTTAGCATGCACTTCGGCAACATAATACCTATGTTTCATTAGAATAATAAATTTGAATGAAACAATAAAATTCTAGGAAATTCAAAAATATGTAATCAAAATATAAATATTCGATTAGAGCGCCGAGCGGGAATATTGTGCATTATTGCTGATAATTCTGTTGAATCAAATTTTACCACTTTCTGATCGACTTGAGTTGGTAGTTTCTTAACTAAAAACACGTAAAACTTGTTTTCATATAAAATTCCAAAAAAAAAAATGTATTTTTTCCAACAATTTTTTAGATTTTTGCAAAAACACAAAACATATCAAATTTGTTTTTTTAAAGCATGACAACTTGGTCATGGAACAAAATTTTCAAAAAATCTTCTGGAATTGATCATTTTGAGGCAATCACAACGTTTTTGCATATTCAGATGTTTTAAAATATTCTCAGGAAAAAAAAAATTTTGTATGGCAAAATGGTAGTTTGTACTACAGGTACTAGATGGCGCTGTAATATTATCAAAAACTCTTCGTACGTCGCTGCTTATGGTTAAAAAAAGCTTATTTTGAAAATTTTAGATCAATCGGTCCGATGGGTTCTGAGATTACGAAAACATAAGTTTTTTTTTCCAAAATTTTTGTAAGCATGACAACTTGGTCATGGTACAATATTTCCATAAAATCTTCTGGAATTGATCATTTTGAGGCAAATACAAGGTTTTTGCATATTCAGATATTTTAAAATATTCTCAGGAAAAAAAAAAATTTGTATGGCAAAATTGTACTTTGCACTACAGGTACTAGATGGCGCTGTATTATTATCAAAAACTCTTCGTACGTCGCTGCTTATGGTTTAAAAAAGCTTATTTTGAAAATTTTAGATCAATCGGTCCGATGGGTTCTGAGATTACGAAAACATAAGTTTTTTTTTCCAAAATTTTTGTAAGCATGACAACTTGGTCATGGTACAATATTTCCATAAAATCTTCTGGAATCGATCATTTTGGGCCAAAAACAAGGTTTTTGCATATTCGGATGTTTCAATATAATCTCAGGAAAAAAAAAATTTTGTATGGTAAAATGGTATTTTGCACTACAGGTACTAGATGGCGCTGTAGGATTTTCTTGAATTAGCAAACGCGACCGTCTCATGGTTAAAAAAAGCTTATTCTGAAATTTTGAGACTAATCGGTCGGATGGGTTCAAAGATTACGAATACAGAAGTTTTTTTTCCAAAATTTTTGTAAGCATGACAACTTGGTCATGGTACAATATTTCCATAAAATCTTCTGGAATTGATCATTTTGAGGCAAATACAACGTTTTTGCATATTCAGATGTTTTAAAATATTCTCAGGAAAAAAAAAATTTTGTATGGCAAAATGGTAGTTTGCACTACAGGTACTAGATGGCGCTGTATTATTATCAAAAACTCTTCATACGTCGCTGCTTATGGTTAAAAAAAGCGTATTTTGAAAATTTTAGATCAATCGGTCCGATGGGTTCTGAGATTACGAACACAGAAGTTCAGAAGTCAAAACCACGGACAGACATTTCGCAAGAACCCAAAATTTCGGGTTCTAGACCAAAAATTTTTTTGTTTTAGGCAAAAATAAGAAAAAAAAAAAAAAAAAAAGTTTGGATGAAACCAAGACTTCACAACTTTTTGTTGCCGAAGTAAAAATTGAATTTTCCCAAGAATTGCCACATCTTCTGCAATTTTACATTTCTCAAGTCTTTCACAAACTTGAACATTTCTAGGCTCGGTATATTACACTTTGCAAAGTATTTCAAGAACTGCTAACAGACAAAGATTATTGCAAAATTTTGCAAGCAAGAGATTGCATGCAGTAGTAGCTGATTGAGGGCATTGCTTCCAATTATGTAAATATTTTGCAAGCAAGACAAACATGCATGCTTGAATAATGGAATATTATCTCAAATATTTAATCTGCATACTTGGTTATTATACTTTTTATGCAAAATTGTAAAGAATTATGAAATTTTTGAGATGCAAGAGTCAAATGCAGTTTTTGATTTCAAATGGTAGGGATTTTGCTTTTTTGTCATTTTATTCAAAACTTTAGTAATTGAAAATAATTATTTTAATTATAAGTTATATGTGTCAAGTAAAACTAAAATGACAGAATCACGTATATTTACATCAAATTCATTAATCATGGAGCATAAGTCATTGTACGTGAGCTAAGATGATTGTCCATGGCTTCACATGAGACTAATATTCAATCAATTCAACCTTCGTCATCTCTAAACAAAAATATGATGATGAGCATGAGACAAAAATATAAAATTTCTATAAAGAATGTAGGTTTGAGGTTTCCATGAGCTCTCTAAGCTCATAAAATGCAATTATCTGACGATATAAAAATATTTTTTCAAAAATGCAGTAGAATTTACTAAAAAGTCATATGAATCAATAAACTCATCAAATATTTAAATTGCAGTTTGTTGTTAATTATATCGCAAAATGCAACCTGTGAATTATTATAGTAAACATCAAATGCAGATAATAAAGCAACAAAAGGGCTTCAATGTCAATCCTATTTTAATAATAGTTTCCTGGTTGATTAGTGATTACCATTTAGAACATTTGACTCTTAAAATACCAGATAACAATTAGATTAATTGTGATTAAATTTCTTAAATAAATATCGAGGCGTATTAAATCAATTAAGTTTCAATAAAGATTAACTTAAGATTGTGTTTCTGTTGTTGCAGTTATTTATAGAGGGCATTGTAATTTTGTATAATTATATCGTAAACTCAGATTTAAACAGACTAAAGGCAGCTGAAACGGCGCTTATTGTATGATCACCTTTTTTGCTGTTTGTATTGAATTAATTATCTTTAAAAAAATTAAGAATTGTTCTTTGGAAACTTTTTGGTGACTCTGACGTTTTTATTCACTTTGAAGATTAATGGAGTGTAATTGATATCGTTTGAAGTTTTTGTGGACTAATCGACGATTATGACTACAAACTTGAATGGATTGGAGGAATAATGAAGTAAGATATTTTTATATCTTTAACTTCAAGCAATTTTATAATATGTTGCAAAAATTATTGCTTCAATATCAATGGACTTAATTCATTAATAATCCAACCCACTCAATAATAATGATTCATTCACAGATTTTTGACAAGTTAACAATAAAATTGGTTTAAAGTTTGAACTTTTGCTTAAACCAACGTAAACTGATGATAATTTTGTGATAATTCGAAAATTGCTTGAGTAATCCCAGACTTCAAGAATGAAATATAATGACTCATAATTATTAGCAAAAAACGTTCATAAAAATACAACTTTTTGCTATCAATAATTTAAAAAGATTACTCTGACGTAAAGTCGGCAAATCTACATAATAAGTTGTAATAGTTGTTACAACTTCTTGACTGTAAAACATCATTACCATATTACTATTATTCAACCGGCTACTTTATATTAACACAAAAAATTCTGTAAGATGTTCATTAATTATTATCTTCAAGTACAATCAAATTACTCACTCTATGTAAAGTCTGTGTTTTGCACCAATTCGGGTGTTTTCAGAGTTCATTAATGAAGCATGGATGATTCTTCAAAATATTGTTAAATAATCGCTGAAAAAACCAGTAGCGTACTTTTTTCTCGATTGACTTTTATAATCCAATTTCCTTCACTAAGATCGAATTTGTTATGACCGTCGTCATTGCATGACTTTGAAAATAAAAAATTAAATATGTTAAACATTGATTGAAATCGATTATAACAGATTTAAGATTCCGTAAACGAACTCTATTATCTACAATTAAGATGTAAATAGATAGATAGATCAATGAATAATTCGTAATAATTAAAAAAATGATTTATTTCTTTCATCAGATGTTTTGAAAATTAGAAACAATTAGTAGTTCGCTAGAGATGTTGAAAAGATTTTAAATTTATACTAGATCGTATGAATTCATATCACAATTTTTTAAGATATCCGTTTGTAGATTATTTTATTGCAATTTAGTGCGCTATAGTCATATTGTATTTAATAAATTAAAAATCTATGCTTGAAATGTATTAACCTTAAAATCGTTACATTTCTAATCATTGTGTTTACCTTTCTTTCAGGCATCACATCTCCTGCAGTTAAAAACTGAAATCGAAAAAGTTTGTATAGATTTGTGGAAAACCTATTAGATTCTAGTGTTTTGGAACCAGTGATCTTCGTATATCTCATTGAAAAATAAAAACGTCACTGGTTAAACCAAATTATTTGTTCTTTGTATGAAAAAATATGATACATTTTGATAAAATTCAACAAAAATATTTAAATGTTAATGTAAGCAAATTAATAAAAACATTTAGGCCATCGAACATCCAGTTTTATAAATAAATTAGAATTTTAGATTTTGTGATCAGAATTATTATGAATGTTTAATTAGAATTTCGATATTTATTTCTTTTTGCAAAATTGCTAACTAAATGTATAGAGTAGTAGAAAAAAAGTGAGCCATCAAAATTCTTTCAATATAATTTTGATAAAATCCTTAATAGACTCCAAAATTTGATAACTTTTAATTTCATTAGTTAAGTAGAATTTTTAAAAAGAAGTCATTTGCCGATGCACAACAACGCTATTCATGAAAATTACCATGAAACTCGACTCTATAATCCTATATTAAAAACATACATAGCTGGATAAAAAATCTCTGAAATATTCCGTCTAAAATTTTCTTCATCGGTCCACAATGGAACAAGGAATGTTGTAACTTTGTAATTTACGTTTCTTATTATATTAATCTGTAAAGGTTATAATTTATGAAATTGTAAAGTGTTTTTTGTTCGGCATCTGAATTTATTAAGTTGTTATAGTTTTATTTGAGAATTCGTGCTTTTGAAAGGACTATTTAGATTAGGTAATATTATTTGAAATCATTTTGGTTCTGAGTAAAAATCGTCCGTGAAAAAGCTTGAAAAACATTATATTCGACTTTTCCAAAACTATTCCTCGATCTAAATAGCCGGTTCAACAGTTTAAATCAACAGTTAGAGATTTCATGAATGAAGCAATTGAAGCAACGAAAAAAGGTAGAAGGAAGGCAAAAAACCGATTTATTTTGTGACTAGTAATTTTAAGTTTATTATTATTAAAGACTATTAAACTGTTTTGATGATTAATAATTTGGTTTGTAAATCATTTAAATAAGATATAAGTATGAGGCTTTTCTTCTTATTATGATTATGATTATTATGTTAAGTTAAATTACTTAAAAGCGTTCTAGGAAGAGCAACACATTGCGAATCGATGTAAAATGAATGAATTTGTGAATTTGATGTGTGAAGCACTTTAAAAATATTAAAAAGAGTGTGTCATTTATTCACCGATAGAGCTTTTTGTATTTAACTAATATATTTGTATCAACTGTTGCATCGGAGCTATAAGGATGTAAAAATTATATAAAATGATTAAATGATATAATTTAGTCTGTGATAACAGTGTAGATAAGCGAACAGTATGAATAAAAAAGTAAAAAAAAAATATTTGCGATTTTATTAAAAAAAATTTATTGACTATATTTGTCTTTCAGGTAATCTTCCAGAATTTTAAATCCTTACAGGTAATTATTAGGAGAACTGTTCAGCTCTCTTTTAGCAAATTCTCAAATTTTAACTAAATATAAAACAATTTAGTTTTTGTGGAAAAATAAAAGAATGGCGTTTCACGTCAACAGAGTAGTTCTAAAATTTGCTCTTAATTAGAATTGAACCTTTGAGAAATAACACCCCCATGATATTTAAGACTCATCAACTTCTTCGCCATAGTTTTCTGTCTTCATATCATTTAAACCGAGCTCCTCATTCTGATCATAACTTCTGTGATATCTAAAAACCCTCATCTTTGGATCTGGCGTACCGTCTTCGGTCATTGACTGCACATAACTGTTCCCACTAGGATCATCTAGAACAACAGTGATTGGCCTTTTTCCTTCCAGAACCTCATTAAATTTTTGCATAAACACCGATAAACGGCCAGCTTGTTCAAGATCAGCAGAATCGCCAAACATGCAACTGTTTTCCGACAGCTGGTCCTTCATAGCCGTGAGTAGTCCTTCGATTGTTGTGAAGCGACCACCTAGCGCAGATGGACCTACTTCTACTTCAAGCTCCCGTAATTCCATGTGGCAAGCGTCAGACTGAAATTTTTAGTGTTAATTTAATTGAATTTATTCAATTTAATTTTATAAAAAATTAAATCACGCACCTTTAAAACATCTCTAGAAAAATCCTCTCTAGAATCCACCTTGATCTCAATTTTTACTCCTTTTTCCTCAATCCCGCTTCCAGACTTAACCTCGTTCGTTCGGTATCCACAATGATCACAAACAGTTGCCATTATCACAACCTCTTTAAAATGAGGAATAGTAGTCATCTTCATGTTGGTCTGGCAATCTGCTCCACATTTATGGCAGTTGGTTGGGAAAGTCAAGACTTCACCTTGCAATTCTTCGAGCGTCCAAGCTCCATCATTGATGGGCTTAAGTAGCTCATTGCCTTCACCCATTTCTGGTTCTTTTTCAACAGCTGCTGGATCTTCAGCTTCTTGTTCATACATTCCTAAAAGTTCATCTTGCTCTTTTGTTCTTTTAAAGTGAGTTACTGTGCAAAAAGTATCAGTTTTTGGAGCCACTGGATTTTCAACGTGAGCATTTCCAGAAATATCTTCAAGGATTAATGTAAAGGGCTTCTCCATTAGCTTCAAATCATTAAGTTTGCACACAAAACTATCAATCTGATCAGCAGCATCTTTGTGGTCTATCCTTCGTTGAGCCTGATCCTGTTCTAGTCCAGTTATGCATCTCATAATAATTCCTTCAACAGTAGTCACTTCTCCTTTTTGAGATTGAGCCGGTATTTCAAAATCTAATTCTTCAATACGTACAGAGCAAAAGTCAGACTTGACCACCCGCCGATTTAAATCCTTGATAGTTACTACTTCCAACTTAATTTTTACTCCCTTAGCCTCAATTTCAGCTCCCGACTGTATCTCATTGTTTTGGTACCCACAATGATCACAAGCAAACGACATCAATACTACTTCCTTGTAAAATGGAATCATGGTTAAAAGTAAACGAGTGTTGCCCTGAAATAAAGAATTTAATAAGTTTATAAGACATAATTTGTAAAAAAATTGCATTCTTTACGTTCTCGTGGCAATTCATACACATCGACTCAATTTCAGTGACGACTTGGTCAGGATCATCAGCAGACAGTTCTCCAAACAAAGTTTTATCAACAGTTGATGCCATTGCCGTAATAAATTATTTTAATCGAAATCTACCAAATGAATTTCACGCGACTTGTTTTGGTGCACAATTAATTTCCCCCCGTTCACGTTTTTATAGTGTATTCAACTGATTATTACTTTTAAAAATCTGCTGATTGATGAAATAAATGTAAACAAACGAAAAATAATCTTAATAAAGGTTTTTACTTAAAATTAAGAGCAGCTGAGCATAAAATTTGATTGCAAATAACAGAAAAAGTTTAAAAGTTAAAGTGAAAGTCTAGGGAGGATTAAGAAAAGCTGGAAAAGTGAGTTCACAATGGAATTACAGGAAGTAAACAAACCATTTAGTCCTTGCAACAACTAAATTAAATATCTTACAAAAACTGTTAATCTAATCAGAAATTGTATTTTGTTTTGAAGCTAGATACCTATTGACTCAAGATTCATACTACACATCATTTTAATTTAATTTATAATTTTTAGGTTTTTTGAACCAGTGCTCCTTAAACTGTTTTCTACTTTGGCGCCAAAACATGGAACTGCAAGAGATGACTTCAATAACCTTTATGGAGGAAGTTTTGATGCCATTCTGTCTGCAACGAAA
Organism: Parochlus steinenii; assembly: GCA_038502155.1. Lineage (NCBI taxonomy): Eukaryota > Metazoa > Arthropoda > Insecta > Diptera > Chironomidae > Parochlus > Parochlus steinenii. Next base: position 1,480,607 of record JAXCIN010000034.1, on the reverse strand, counting down.
CGATGACTACCTATGTATAACGACTAAAGACAATAGTTATATTCTAATAGACGAATATTCTCATATCAATCACATTAACTATTTCAATGCCATCAGAACCAAAGTTTCGTGTCCAAAAAATATCCCAACTAAGGAGGTCGCGTCCAACACAATTACTCTATTCGATAAAGGATCGCTGAATGAAAAGCAAGCGTTATTGCTTGATCAAACTCTTCTGCCTGGCAATTCGGTACCACACATACAATCCATGAAATCTTTGATATCACCTTATGATGTTAAAAATCCCGTGTTGCTTGCTTACCTCTCAACTTTTGGTGGACTAGAGATCTCAGTTCGAAAGAACAAAACAGAATGGAAGCAAATAGCTGACATTTCCAAGCTGAGGATTGTTGATAAGGTAGATTGTTCTATTTTTGCAAATTTTCGGGACAGCGTTAGTGAAATTTTGATGGAGTCCCTCGAATGGTGCTACAAAATTTTTCACAACACAAGATACCTACTAATTAAAACAAAATCCGACCAATTTTTGATCTACTCTTTTGAAGCCAATGAACAAAAAGAAGTTGAAATTAAGCTCTGCTATTCTCAAAAAATCAATGGAATGCGACTTTTGAAATGGGTCAGCACCATCAACCAGGATTTTCTCTTTCTAACTGATGAATTTGGTAACATGAACAGTTACAAGATAAAAATGGAAGGAGATGATATTGCCGAATTGAACCATTTTGAGGAAGTTCCAGCCAAATTAAAGCTTCCAGCTAGTTTTATGGCAGTTGTGATAACTAATAAGCATATTCTAATAGTGTGCTGTAAATCACATTCACTGGAAGCTTACTGTTTTGATGAAACTGGGAAATTCCTGTCAAGCGTTGTTCAATATGTCGGATTGAGTATTACAGGTTTGTTTTAAAGTGGTATTCTTGAGTTGTATAAATTAATTTTATTTTATTTTAGGAATAGAAAAAATAGGCTCTTCAATGAATTTCCTGGCCGTGACAGTTGATGGCAAAGTGTTTTGCATCCGCTTCAAGATCCAAGCTAAACTGATTACAGTTACAGAAAAGTCGGTCATACCAACTTCAATACATCATGATCGTTTCGCTGCCTACGGCATTGCATCATCTAAGAATCAAGTACTCTTCTACCTGGCACTCTACCCGAAAAAGAACTTTGATCATTTAGTTCTACGTCAACCTTTGGCACTGCAATTGAATCGTTTTATGGAGAATTCGCCACATGAAATTCTTATCAACAATTCGAGCTTAAAGTTGACTGATTATTATGATTGCTTGGAGTTGGTTTGGTTCATGGGAGCTAAGGATAACGCAACTTTGGAACAACTGGAGAACATTCCGTTTGAGATTAAAATTAATGAGAAGTTCGCTTACTACTTGAAGCTTCAGTTGATTGTGTTGAGCGCGAAATTTACTTTTTTTAGGTATTTAAATATATACCTTTAAATAAAACTATTTATTACATTTAGTTTTTAATTTTAGATGCCGCAGTGACCTTGCCGTTCAAGAACTTAATGAACAAATCTTATTTCTCACCACTTTAATTGAAGCTATCTCTTGTGTTCCACTCCTCAACTCTATTCACAGTAGATTTGAGCAAAAAAAAACTGTACCAGTTGCTCCAATAGCCATAAAAGCTGCACGTTGCCTCAGGCTATTCCTTCGCTCGTTTCTCGACACGGCAAAGATCCCAACAACCTTCATCAGCATTTTCGGAGATATTGAAATTTCGTTCAACACAGTCCTTAATCGCACCAAAAGCTTGAAAAATGCAGCTCTTGATCCTTGCTCTATATGCCAAGAAAATATCAAAGTTGGACAAATCTGTTGCTCAGCAGGCCATCAGACTTTGAGATGCATTGTGACTAAATTGCCGTTGCCTCTATTCACCAAGAATATTTGCAAACATTGTCATAAAGCTCACTTAGACTTGGAAACCTTGAAAATTGTTACTTTTAACCAAGAAGATTGCTTGATGTGCCCGCTGTGCGATGTTTTGTTTGATTAGGTTATGGCAAACATGAAGTATTACGGTACTAACAAATCAAATAAAATAATTCACCTTCTCTGTGAAAAATATTTAACGTGACATCAGTAAGTCACTACTTTGACCATAACATTTTTGAAATTAAAACTGAATTTTCATCACACAAGAATTTTAAAATAGCTTAACGAAATAAATATTGAAATGAAAGCTTCCAATGAAATATTTATATCTTTGATAACTTTTATTTTGCTACATTTTTATTTCCAACAATTTCATCCAATAATTCTGAATCGATGAGCAATTTAGTTCTTAAAAGATTGCTGGTACTTTCTCGTAGATCTTTACCCAAGGCACCGATTAACTCTTCATATTTCCATGGCTCTTGATAAGTCAACGTTTTGGCTAGCACTTCGATGTAATTCTTTGCCAATATAAGAGTCTCAATTTTGGGAAGCTTCAGGTAGTCTGCTGATTTAGAGGAACTCGATGAGTTAGAAGAACCTGATGAAGTGATACTATAATCTTTCAAATTATAGGGAAGCGGAATAAGTTTACGTAGTTTATCCAGCGATTGATTCAAAAGATGCATCCTCTTTTTTTCTCTATCATTCGCATTAGATCTTCTTTTAGTGTAGTTACTCTCTTTAAACTTCATTTCAAATTAGTTGTTCAGTTTAGATTCGATAGCGTATTGCAGAACATTTTTACTTTATCACACATGAGCAAGTATTATGCAAATTAAGTATCAGAGCTTAATCTAATTAATCAATAATTTATAAAATTGCCTTATCTTTATTATTTATTCGATTTGTATGATAACATTTTATCAGAAAGTTATGGTATAGACATTATACTAAATAAATCAAACATCCAGTAAAGTGCCTCTAGCTTTTTTCGCAGTACTTGGTCCTGCTTCATCTTTCTTCTTTTCTGGCTCGGGTAATCTAGCGCCCTTTCTTTCCAGCTGTTTCTCAATGATTCTGGCGTTTTTGGCATAGGACTCTTCTACCTCACGATCCTCAATTTCATCTTCCTCTTCATCGACGGTTGATACAGTAACTGAGCTAAACTTGCCCATATTTTTAGTAGATTTTTTAATCATTGTTTTGTTTTGATTCAAAAGTTGTTGCGTTTTGTAAATATCCATTTGACCTTCTGTCTTTGACTTAATAAGAGCTCTGTTCAGGATGAAAGTGACTGAGGGATCTGCTGAATGACGATAAAATAGAGGCAAAGCACATCTTTTACATTTAAATCGATTTTGTTTCTCGATTCCTTTATCTTCTCGACGGATTAGAATTGTTTCTCCTGGATCGCAGGTAATTTTGTGGGCATGTCGAGATACGTCAATGACTCGTGCTCCATCTGTTTGTCGTAGAGGTAATACATCAAGTAGGCAATCTAGGATGAGACTCATCTTGCCACCTAAAACAATAAGTTAAATAGAATATATAAGAAAAACATTTATAAACGATTGGAAATTATTTAACTTACAAAGACAATAATAGATGTTTAATGGCTTTGATTCGCTGTACTCTTCCTGGTTTTCCTGGGAATCTGAGCAGACGATTGACTTTGATACGATTTTGGGCATTTTACGACCTAATTCACTTTTAAATTAATAAGTTTCTGAAATTATGATTTGAATCCAGTTTGTTTTGAATTTGTTGTTATTGAATACATGTATTCTCATAAAGTATGGGGGAAAACAATACAACAAAAAAATAAGTTTTCGGCGAGGATTTGTTTACATTTAGAATATATTTATTCAAAGGATGAATCAGTATAATAAAGCTTTGGAAGAGGTACCTAATTCATCTTTATTCAATGCAAACTTAAAATAAAATAATTTCACAGGCTCTAGAGCGAAATTCCGAAGATACTAAAAGATGGGAAAAATATCAAGAAGAGTTAAACCAAACAGCGACTTCACTCAAGGAATTCATCAAATCAGTTGATGTTAGTATCATGGTTCCATTAGGAAAGAAAGCCTTAGTCCGAGGCAAGCTTATTCACACAAATGAAGTTACTGTAAGCCATGGAAGCTCAATGTTCACCGATTGCTCTCAAAATCAGGCTTTAGAAATTGTCCAGCATCGTTTGAAGTTATCATCAGAAAAATTGAAAGCTCTTAAAACTGAGAAGACTCTTTTCAGGTAACTCACTGATAATAATTTATTGGTTTCTAATAATAATAATCTATTGTAATAACCTATATTTTAGAGGAAAACTGGAGCTTCCAATAACAGAAAATTTGTTTTCCATGAATGATCCAAATTGTCAGGAAATTATTGAAGATTATGTAGAAGAAGAAGAGCTAAAATGGCGCAAGAAACATCAAGAAAGTGTGAAAAAGCAGAAGCTAGAGGAGTCCGAGAAATGGAAAAAAGCAACCTGCAATAAAGATAAATCCCACGAAGATGTCATCAAGCTACTCGAAGATTTAGAATTAATGGAAGAACTAGATGCTGAACTCGATACATTAGAGGTTCATGACGATGAGTCATTGAGAAAATTGATGGATGGAAATGTAGTTCCTGACTCAAAGAAGAGAATATCTTTTTTGGAAGCTGTGAATGTAAACGGAGAATCAGAGAATGCAGTTATTGAACCAACTTTGACCTCATCTGGGACTACAGAAAATAACGAGATTGTTAGCTTGCTCAAAGGATATCGAAGCCGTATTGATGAATTGTTAAAGAATGTGGAAAAGAATGATGAATTGCTAGATCTTTTCCTAGATCTTTCAAATCTGAAAGAAGAATTAGATGATGACATCGATCAATTGATTCCTGAAGAAGACGAAGAAAATGTTTCTGAGGATAGTGAAGATTATAGCGAGCAAACTTCCAATAAAACTGCTTCAATTGTCAAAATTTTGGATCCAAAAGTGCCAGCAGCCAAGAATGTTAAATTCTCTGATTCTTTTGATGTGAAATTGATTGAATTCAAAGATCAAAAAATGGTGCAAGACGGTAACAAGCAAGAAAATACGCTTAATATAAAAATAAAACATTCCAAGAATGTTTTTAAACCAGATACAGAATCAACAAGCATAGTAGCACATCCAGCAGACATATATAAAAAATTCCAGCATTGCTTCAACGCCACCACTACTAAAAAATCTATTCTTAAGAGAAGAGATTCAACGGGTCAAGATAATGATGTTGTGAAAATTGAGGCAGTCAAAAATCAACAGGTGGAAGTACCAGTTGTTAAGATCTACGATGGGGATGTAAGTATTGTTTAATATTTCTTTTAATTTGATCTATAATTTAAAAAAACCACTATTCAAGGTTCTGGGAGATATTGTTGAAAAGAAGAATCCGAAGTTGAGTTTCGAGGAAAATATTGTTCATATTCAATCCAAATCAGAAGTTAAGAAAGTCAGCAAGTTTAAGCAAATGCGTCAAAAATGTTAGTAGACTTAAGTATCAAGTATAATTTCAATAAAAGATCATATGAGAAATTGAATACCTAGATATTTTTATTCAAGATGAAATTTTTAATTGAATTTATCCACCCCAAAGCAATTCTCCCTTAAAAATCTACGCCACTGACCGGCATAAAATTTCAGTATAAACAAATTGTTTTTAAAAATTGCTGACCTTTTACTCTCAATTTCAGTAATTAAATATATTTTCCAGCTGATAAGCTTTACTCATCGGTTTGATTCAGTTGGCCAGTGATTCAGTGCATATTTAGTTAAAAAGGTGGAACAATCTACGAGCTCCAAAAGATGAATAAATCGCTTTTGAGCATAGCTGTATTGCTTACTTTCTGCTTCAGCGATGTTTTCGGGATTAGAAAATTCTGGCATGGTAGAAAGTTTGATAGAAATGAAGATAGTAACCTACAGAGTGTTGCTTCTGAAGACTTGTGGTTTGAACAGAAACTAGACCATTTTGATCCAACTAATAATGCTAGCTGGAACCAGGTAAAACCTTTCAGGCTCGTTAAGTACGATATATTAATCATTGTTCACTATAATTTAGCGCTACTTTGTGAACACTGAGTTTTACAAAGCCGGTGGACCAGTTTTTCTGATGATTGGTGGTGAGGGAGAGGCAACGGCTAAATGGATGCATCAAGGAGCATGGATTCAATATGCAAAAAAATTCAACGCACTTTGTTTTCAACTTGAGCACCGTTTCTATGGAAAAAGTCATCCAACAGACGATCTCTCTACAAAAAATCTAGTTTATTTGACCTCGGAGCAAGCTTTAGCTGATCTCGCATATTTCATCAACAGCATGAATAAAAAATACAGTTTGACCTCAGATACCAAACTGATTGCTTTTGGTGGAAGTTATCCAGGAAGCTTGTCCGCATGGTTACGTGAAAAATATCCTCACCTTGTGCATGGATCTATCTCTTCTTCAGGACCTCTGCTTGCAAAGATTGATTTCATTGAATACTATCAAGTTGTTCAAGCTTCTTTAGCGACCTACAAAAAAGATGATTGTGTTGCATATGTCCAAAAAGGAATCGAGCAGGTGGATGTATTGCTTAGACATATGATTGGACAAAGAAGTTTGACTGAAAAGTTTCAACTGTGCGATCCTGTAGAAAAGTCAGTTGACAATATTCTAGACATTTCCAGTTTCTTTGAAGCTTTGGCCAGTAATTTTGCAGGAGTTGTGCAGTACAATAAAGATAACAGAGGTAAACATGTCACTACAATTGATGATGTTTGTGATATAATGTCTGATAAAACCATCGGAGCACCTGTAATGCGTTTAGCTGCCGTTAATAAATTGTTGTTGCATGAGGGCAACCAAACTTGTCTAGATTACAAATACGACAAGATGGTGCAACAGATGAAAAATATTTCTTGGGATTCTGATGTTGCTAGTGGACGTGAGTTGTCTTTTCTTCGAACCATTATCATAATTTATTTTGCTATATCTTAATCATTATTTTAGAACGACAATGGACATACCAGACTTGTACCGAATTTGGATTCTATCAAACATCAGGAGATTCCACATTCATATTTGGAGATAAATTTCCCGCAAATTTCTTTGTGAAGCAGTGTGAAGATTTCTTTGGGCCGAGGTAAGGTTTTTTGATAGCGTAAATAAATTTTTGATTGATTTAATTTATTTTTTAGATTCAACGACAATTCCTTGATAAACGCTGTTGAACGTACAAACATCATCTACGGTGCTTTGAACCCGTCAACTACAAACGTTTTATATGTTCATGGCTCCATAGATCCTTGGCATGCTTTAGGATTGACCAAAACAGATTCTGCTCAAATGTTACCAACAATTTTTATCGAAGGAACTGCTCATTGCGCCAACATGTATGAGCCAAGCGATAACGATTTCCCACAATTAAAAGCAGCAAGGGTTAAAATTGTTGCCTATTTGGAAGAATTATTAAAGTAGTAGGAATAGTTTGATCTGGGAATCTCCAAAAACTTTATTAAGATCAATTTCATATTAAAGAAAAGTGTTTACATCAATAAAAGCTATTAAAAAATTAGTAGAAAAAATTTTAGTTGTCATGAAAAATTATAAAAATATTTCAATCTTTTATGTGCTTGTCTAATCATTTCCTGCTTTGTGAGGATCTTCTTGATGCCGCATTGCTGCAGCAATGTGGATTACTAGCCTTCTCGTTCATCATATTTGCATCAATATTCGCATCGACCATTGGCTGTTTTTTAGTATCGACAGCTGGACATTCTTTAACATGAGATCCAGTTGATCTTGATGATCGTCTTGAACAAATTTGATTAATTTGCTCAGCTTGACGCAAGTGCATGTTTGAGTTTGTCTTTTTCAGCAATGGTTTTTCATTGATTTTGTCCTTTTGCTCTTCTCGGAAGTGGAATTCCTAAAATAATTATATTTTGCATGCGATCGAGTAATATCAAACAAAAAATTACCTTGGGAATACTCCAGATGAAAATAGCACCATCAGCTCCCCCAGTGACCAAAAATCTGCCGTTTGGACTGTATTTTGCAGCTGCAACATAAAACAATTCACGAAAAATCCTTGAGCAGTTCTACAAAACATACCGGTTACAACACCTGCATGGCCAATTCCTGTAGCTACAATTTCTCCATTTTGATAGTTCCAAAGTTTGACTACCATATCAGTACCCGAAGACACAAAATAGTCTCCAGTCTGGTTAATATCAAGACAATTAACCGGTCCATCTCTTGAACCTTCAATCTCTCTAACCAAGCTGCCATCATAAGTCTCCCAATAACTCAAACTACGATCTGTACCTGAAGTTAGAATCTGGACACCAGTTGGAAAGTATCTAGCAGATGTGAACTGAGTGTTGGCAAATAGTACATGGACTCTACTTAACCTTAAAATATCCCAAATGATACATGTGCCGTCTGAAGACGCACTGATCACTTGAGCGTCGAACTTATTGATCTCAACGCTTGTGATGGGGCCATAATGCTCCTTTAGCACACCCACCAGGCTTTGTTTCTCCGGCAATATTTTCCATACACGAACTTGACCTTCAATTCCTCCACTGACTAAAGTTTTTCCGTTCGAAGTGATTGCCACTGAGCTGCACCCTTTATTATGTGCATTCGGTATCGCGTAGATCAATTTTCCACTTAATGGTGTGAAAGCTCTGATTACTCCGTCGTTCCATGCTGATATTACACTCTTTCCATCTCTAGAAAAGATCACAGAGTTTGATGTGAAATTTGGCACGACGATTCTCAAAATTTCTTGCATCTTTGTAGTTGACCAAATTCTTATAGACTCAAAGCTTGCAGTAGCAAAACAGGAATGGAAATTGTGAGGAAAAGCGATCGAATTGATCGTGCTGGTGTGACAAGTTTTCAAAAGTTTGAGACTGTTTTCAAATGCTTTTAAGCTGATCGTGTAGATTTCACAGCCTTCTGTTCCAATCAAGAGCAGTTCATTGTTCAAGATTTGCAATGATGAAATCGTTGCACCTTCTATTTTGGCACGCTTTACCTGAAATGATCGATCAAAGTATAAATTTTTAGCTCAATGAAACCAATAGGATATAAACACAATAAAATTCTTACAACTTGAAAAACTGGCCACGTTGGATTTGGATAGTTTTTAAAATCTTTGTACTTTACATCGCGTTCTTCAACAATTTCAACGGATCCATCTCCAGCACCAATAATAAGTTGTCCACATGACAAAATAATCAGATCTCTCACTCCATTCTCGAACTTCTCACAATCTTTTCCGTACTTCTTTTTTGGATTATGACGGCCAAAGCATCCCAACAAGATTGGTGTCTTATCTCTATCAAGAAGATTAGGATCACTTGGGCAATTCAAATGAATCTTAACAACATCGCCACTTTTAGAGCCAACATACATGATATCATCTCGTGCATTGATTTTCAGACAAGTATATTCTCTCCTTAACTTGCCAACAGCAACATCTTGAGCTTGAATTCGTCGTGTTATTAAATCGATATTCCACAAGCGTAAATTTTGGTCTCCACCTGAGATAAAAGCACGACCTTTGTTGTGTAAAGCACAGAGTTTTAAGGCATCTCCAGTAGTTTCTTTAGTTGCTGCATGACCACACATTGCAATGCTAAAAAGACCGATATATACCCGAGAATAATTTTATCGTTTTTTATCCGAAACTTACTTTTTCTTAATGTTCCAGACAATTATCATTTTGCAATCTCTGCCACCAAGACTAATAATATGCTCTTCGTCAGAGGTGAAACATAAGTTCTCAACTCTTACTTTGTGCAGCTCATGCCGCAATATCTCTTCACGTTTTTCCCAATTCCAAACAATTACATGAGCTCGAAACCCCATATGGTTTATCTGGCCAGAAGCGATCAACCTTTGAAGATCATCCAGAAGGTTTATTTATTTTGTTTTTAAATTTGTGTTTAATAATAAAGTACTCACTTTCCACTAGGAGAAATCTCAAGAGCGCTTATATTATTTGTATGGCCACATAAAAATTCTTGTTTGTTGCTCTGCAAATTTAATATTGAAACTTTACATCCTAATGCAAATATCAAGTGTTGCTGATCTGGATGAACTCGTAAACCAGCAGCTATGTGTCCTAAAAAATAGATACAGTTGTTATCAAATTAATTTGTGTTCAAACTCACAAACCATCAAATCCAAATATTTGAGATATTCCCAAACTTCTTATATTAGGGCCATCTTCTTCTGAAGCCATTTTTTCTTAAACTTTTCTTAGATTAATGAAGTAGAAAATAAACTATGTTCACTATACAGGAGCTTCTAGAATATAATGGAAGAAGCATCAAAATTAATATTAGAAATTTAAAACAAAGTTTGCATTTGTTTGTAAATAAAGTCGTTGTCATGGATGCACTTCTTCAATATCCTTTAGGTTTCGCGGGTCGCACTTTTGGGGTTTTGGGTCCCAACATTCATAAATAAAATTTTCGATGTAATGCTTTTCATGAACAACGAAAAATAATATTATCCATGAACCTAGGTTCATGAATAGCGATACTTCGAAAATTTAATTTATGAATGTTTGGACCAAAAACCAAAAATGCGACCCACGAAACCTAATTTTTTGAGAATTTTTAGTCAAAAAATAAAAAGTCTAAAAAATAATATTATCCATGAACCTAGGTTCATGAAAAGCAATACTTGGAAAATTTAATTTATGAATGTTAGGACCCAAAAACCAAAAATTCGACCCACGAAATCTAATTTTTTGAGAATTTTCAGTCAAAAAACGAAAGTTCAAAACAAAAATATTATCCATGAACCTAGGTTCATGAAAAGCTATACTTCGAAAATTCGACCCACGAAACCTAATTTTTTGAGAATTTTTAGTCAAAAAACGAAAGTTCAAAAAATATATTATCCATGAACCTAGGTTCATGAATAGCGATACTTCGAAAATTTATTTTATGAATGTTGGGACCCAAAAACCTAAAATTCGACCCACGAAACCTAATTCCTTATATCATGAATGATCTAGGTTGGTTTATTTTTAAATCATTTATAATGCATTTATATTGCTACAACACATTTTTTTTGCTTTCGATACATTAAATCGATCCATGAATATTTAATCTATTCATAAACCACCTGTTGAATTGCGGCTTTAATATTTTCACCAATAAATATAAAGAAAAGCACTTCTAATGCAATAATCATGTAACAGAAAATTTTTATAGGATGTCAAAGGTTCTTCCCACAATTGAATGTTATTAAAGTTTATTAAAAAATCAATTCGATTTCGTTATTGCTTTTTAATTCTTTTTCAGGATTTAATTAAAAGTGAAGTGTATCGTATGCAGTTTGAATAATAATTAATGCCAGTTTTTCGCAGTTTATGAAAAATCTGATTTATATGAAAAAAAAGAAAGAATATGAATTGCATAAATTTACAGTATTGCAGTCACAATACTGAAAAGGTTCACCTTGGGCACAGTTTTTATCAAAACTAGTACCATCTAGTACATTGATTTTAGGGTTAATTTGAGGTTAATTTACACCTTTGAGAAACTGATGATCTCAATTCTTTTTCTTTAGAATTTTTTACAGGATTAAATAAAAATGTTTAAAATATTAGCAAAATCTGAAAATATTTATATCTCATAAAATAATATTTTGAACATGACAGTCTACAATCTGTGCTATTGAATTGAATGTCCACAAAATTTACAAATAAAATAACATAAATAAATAAAATTATTGGATTCGAAAAGAATGTAATGAATTCTGAAAACTGAAAGTAAAACATTATTAAAACAATTCAAAAATTTATGGAATAAAATGACCGCAATAAAAAAACTGAATATTTTATGTTGCAGCCAGAACTGGAATGAGCCAATCATTCATAATGAGGAGATCTTGATACTGTTTCGATTTCATCTTAATATTATTTATAAAATTGTAAACATAAACGATTCAATTTAAATCATACTTATCTCAGCATCACTCTGGTTTAATTGTCCTGTTTGTCTCATATTTGAACTCACAAGTTTCTGTCTCTAAGTGTTCTTAGGTGGTTTATAAATAAAATTATAAAAAAAATAAATATCTCACTTATCTCAGGGTTAGATGTTGCGTGATTTCAAAACTATGTTCAGTGTTGTCGTTCGACCTGTACGTTAATTAAAAAACATCAGTCAATTTTTATTATTGTTCGGCTCTGTACTTCTTTTTTGATCAATTATTTACAATAACGATTATCTCTTGTTTGAGATCAGTTAAAATATATTAGTGCGATGGATTAAAAAAATATTTGAATACAGAACTTTGACCATAATTTTTTTAGGTTTTTGATTTAAAAGTAGACAAGCTATACTAAATGACTCAAACTCTTTTTGATGTCGGAGATAAAAGATATTCTTAATCTTTATTCAATTTCCAATATCGTCTTCGAAAATCTCTGGGACAGTGCAACAATAAGTTCCCCAAAAATATTGCTGAAAGCCAAAACAATCAAAACCTCTTGAATTTACAAACAAAGGATAATTATGAATTAAGATAAATCGTTACTTTGTAATTATATACTCTTCAAGTTTCATCACAATATATCAGCAGATTGAAGTAATAAGTTAAATAAGCTGTAAAACTGTTAATGTCTTCAAAAAGTAAAATCAACATAATTTGCGATCATTTATTGAATAATAATTCAATACAATTCAATAAGTTTCAGTATTTCAATAATTCATGGCATCGACAAAAAATTGGTGGGAAAAAACTTTTAAAATTGGAAACAACAGTCCAACAAGCTACAATACAGAAACATATACATTCGGGATAATGAGTGGTCAAATAACGATCGTAAATCAAACAGCAAATTAAAAATTATAAAATATGTACAAAACACACTTGAATTAAAAATGCGGGAAAAGTCTAAAGCCGTCGAATATAAGAAATGGATAAAAATGGTGATTCCGGTTTTTTGCAATAAGTTGATTAAAAGCTTGCAGACGATGTTCCCAGTATCGGTTTATTAATGAACGTGAATTTTTGTTAAATTGTTGATATGCTCGTGAAATGCTTGAGCGGTATGAAAAACCAGTCCAGTCTCGGTTACATATAGTGTCGCTGCTTTTGGGCAATATAAGTTTAATGCTGTAAATTATATCACCTTTCGATATGAATGGGAAAAACTCGTTATGGTTCATTAAAACTTTAAATAATCGAGAGTGAAGTTTGAAATTCATCCATAAATGTTTATTTTCTTGAAATATGGAGATGAGAGGATGTTTTGGTTTATTACAATTAAATTATTTTACCTATGCTTGCTATAAAATCATCTTGAATCGAAAAAAACTCAATAACCAAACACATTCCCCTCACAGCTCGAATGTAAACTGTCTGCAAGAAGTTGAATTTTAAGCAAAGAACATACTTTATAACAATATTTACCATGTTTTATACATTCATTATAAGCAAGAAAAAGTTAATTTGTGTACACAAGTACACAATGCTCGACAATACATTAGCCGCTGAACGCGACTCAATACATTATTAATATTTTCGAGATTTTTAGTGGTTCGGGTTGTCATCTCGTTAAATTTTAACGAATATTGAATGATCCAGTAGAGCTTTTTAATAAAAGGCAAGACTTATACCAAATCTAGCTAGTATCATGTGCATTTTGCACCATGTATTAAAAATAATGTATCTACGATCGTAAAGCTGTTCAATATATATAATTTCAATGATTCAATACTATTAAAAACACAAAATTAATATGCTAAAAAATCTAAAATTAAATTTGATGCCGGGAGAAGGTTTATGCTGGTTTGATTTATGCTAATTCCTGATTTGAAAATTACAAAAAAAAAATCACAAAATATTATTTATTGGAAAACCAAAATAGAATTAAATAGGGACTTCAACTGCCTCAAGTAAAAACAAAAAAAAAATGCTTTAGTAGAGGTAAGAAATGTAAATTCCCGAGAAAAATCCAACTCATATGCTTTTGCTGTTTGCATCGAATCTCTGGCGGTGCTCAGCAGTGTATAGTTTATTTTCGTTGAACTCGGACGCGGTACTTAGCAGTTACAAACTCGGATATTTTTCGTCGATTTTTCTTCGATATTTTTGCTAGCAAGCAACATTGTAAGATTGCATAAAATAATATATAAATCGTATAAATTAAATGAATTTATGATTTAATTTAGATAATCTGGAATTAGAGCAGAATTTAAATTTTTACGATTTTTAATTTGAATTGTGATAAATTTTTTCAACTTTTTAAAACTTCAAAGCGAAATCAGAAAAGCGTGATCTTGGCTAATTAAAATTTCGAGGTGTATGGTGCGGATAAGATCAACAGATAAAATAGTGACTATATCTTTAAAGCAGTTAATTTAAACCTGAAAGTACAGAATCCAAGAAAATAAGTACAAAAAAGTTAATTAAAGCTCAGGAATAGTTAAAGTGAATGACAAATTAATCAAAACTTCAAATAAATTTTTTAAAACAATAAATTTAGAAACTGCACTGGTGACTGGACAAACGAGATTGATCTTTAAACAGTGAAAGTTTTTAAAAAACAGTTTTTTGATTGAAAATTGATTGAATAATAATTAATTGAAAGCAAGATGCGGGAAGAAGATTTAATGATGGCTCGATCAATCGTTGCTGAAATGGACAGCACACCAGGAAACTCCCCCGGTTAGTCCAGCATTAAAATCTTTAGTTTTAATTTTTTTGAATTTTCGCCAAATTTTTATTATCTATTTTATTCTTACAGGACCTTTAAGAAAAACCTTCGTTGGTTTGCTGCAAGACAAGCAAAAAGAATTCAGGTATGTTTTAGATCAATCGAAAAATCGTACGGATGCAAAGAATCTCACAATATAAACAAACAATTAATGAGAAGATCTAAATAAGTGCGAACAAAATCTGAAAGTATTTTTCGACTTTTTAAAAATAGATTATTGAAGAATAGAGTAATAAGCATTCGCTTTAAGAGTATTTTGTGTTTTTTTTGCGCTCATAAACATATGAATGAATCACTTTTTGTTGTTGTCGAGCTGCTGATGTTGTAAAATTTTCAATGTTAAATATTTGTGGAATTATTGAATGAACATTAGTTTCATTGAGCGATTTTTTTTTAAATATCGTAAAAAATCATGTCGGTAATGTGTGGTGATTAAAATATTTAAGAAAAATTTGATGTGTCATTCTTTATTTATTTGAGTGGATAATTGAGGCTAATTGGATAATTAGTAGAAGTAATTATTTAACATAAAAAATCTAGCAAAAACTCAATCAAAGCTAATGAGAAAAAGGCGCCAAATAACAGGCTGCCAACTTGAGGCAAAATACTATTGCGAGTTATGTGCGAGCGAGCTACAGATAACATTTTAAAATTTATTTGTTTTGATATTTGCGAAGTTTAACTTTTTGTGTGTTCCTGGGCTCAGAAATATTAATCAAGCAAATAAGAGCTATCAATATTACCTCAAAGTTTATGTCAAACAATCAGTGGAACCCTAGCACGAGATAACTTGTGCATAAACTGAAAAGCAAGGATTGTTAGATTTTTCAGGCTGCTTAAATATTTCAAATAGTAAAAAAGCTTCGATAACAAAACCTCACAGTTTTAATTGTATTATTCAATCAAATTCTATGTCAGTGCTCCTACTATTTAAGTGAATCTCCCTGAAGGATTCCCGGAAATTACGTGATAGCTGATAACCTTAAAAAGTGAAAATGTCAAAAATTAACGGAAATGAGACACCTAAAGCTGCGGCTGGTAGCAGACCAATTAATGGTGATCCTAGCATAGATAAAAATAGTGATGCCCTGTGGGAATGGTAAGCAACTATGAAGATTGAAACAAAATACACAACAATTAATTACATTGCATACGTCACTCATTCCGATATAAATTGTTTGTAAAATACTCATCAGCTGATTCATTGGAATTTGCTCTTTTGTTTTCTAATGGTTTTAAAAAAACGCACTAACAAGAACTACGAGGTCGATCAATTAGCAAGTAAAAATATGTAGCCAAAAGAGTAACAACAAAGGATTAAATATCTTACCGCGAATATTTTGAAAAAAAAATTCAATAAAGTTTTTATTTGTTGTGCTCAACCAAATAAGACGAGCTTTTTTTGAATTTGTAATTTTTCCTGTATTTTTTACTTTTAAATTTTTTAAAATTGTTTTAAACATTCAAACAAAGGTATTTTTAATTGGCAGTTTGTTAATTAATATGTGCAAGTTAACACATAATGACTTGTATAATATATTTAATGCCTTCTCATTATGTGTTTCAATTAGGTTTTGTTAGTTGAGGGTAAGGTTATAGATAATTTAATTTTCCTAGAAATTTCTATAAGATATTAACCTAATATTTGAGAAATGCCATAAACTAAAAAGTCATAATTAATCCTTAATATCCATAATTTAGCCAGGCTACATAGTATAAAGTGACCAAAAAAAGAAATTGTCTCAATAACGTAAACAAGTTACATCAGTGCCCAAACAATAGTTGTAAAAAATTGGACATTGAAAATATAAGCTAATGAATTCTCTTTCGAATTAACACCCAAAAGACCTGCCACACGCGAATAGTCAATACATTTATTACAACACTGACTACAATTCGTGCATGATCCACATTCACTCTTTAATTTATAAGTATTATAGCTGTTATGACCGAATGAGTCTCAAGGTTCCTTCGCCACCCTGTCGGACCAATTAAATGCGATTTCATATTATTGGATTAGTTTGATTTAACCCATTTCGGTAAATGAATGCTTTAATAAATTCGAAATGAATGTTTTTATGTACGGTAATATTGGACTATGTCATGCGTTGTCATGTGGCCTTTTATCGCATGTTTTAAGTAATTTATGTATGTATTTATTTGCAAGTGAAAACATTGTAACATGCATTTGGCCAAATCGTTCAGTACTATTGGAGTTATGAAAGAGGGGTTAACAAAATGACTTAAATTATGGTTTCTTGATGAGCTTTGAAAGTACTTTAAAATTCCAAAAGTGTTTAAAAGAATGTAGTAATTCAATTATATTGATACTAATTAAAACACAGAAAATTATAACCTTAGAAAAATATACACTTGAGCTTACAGCACAAATGGCATAGTATGACAAGTAAATTGTCCAATTGTCCACCCTACCGTCAATCAAACAGTCACCCATCAAATTAAACGTAATGATAAAGTAAATTGTTCATGTACACCACTGAATTAGTGTGCATGCTATAAATACATATATTCGGTGTCTTTTCGGTTTGTTTGATTTGGTATTTAAATGTTTTTGTAAAACTGTTTTGGTCTTTATCAGACGTGGTTTCGTTTTATTTAAATACTTTTATACTTTGTAGACAGTTTACTTGATTGCTACTTAAATTTTACTCAATTGCATTACACTGAACGTACGCGCCGAAGAAAACTCTGAATGAATTTTTGTTTTCGTTGGCAACAACAATAACAGCAAAAACTGTACATAAATGTACATAAATTGAGCGAGGCTGAAATTCAGCAGTAACGCCGATTAACACCAATAAAAAATGCTGTGTATGTTTTCCAAATGTTAAGCAGCCAGTGATCGCGCGACTCTCCGACCGAACAGACTTTGCTAAACCTCCTGTGTTTTGGTTTGAGTTTCGGAAAATTTCCGCGGAAAACCTTTGATATTTACGAGTTTCAGTGCAAATTATGGTGATTTCTATGAAGTTTGTGCAACATTCCAATTATATCTGATTGATTTAAACAAAAAAATTATCTAAAAAGTTCCTAAATCTTTGTACAGTTAATGAAAATTGTTCAAAACAAAATATTTGCTGTAATGTAGTGTGGTTTCTATTGAGATCAATGGAATTTCACTTTCTATATTGAAATGGAAATTGATTTTATTCTCAGCAGTTTTCTTACTGCTTACGATTCTGCCTCAGCCAAATGGCAATGTTGTTAAGTTTTTCTAAGACTGTGGGAATTTGATTGTGGTGTCGTCGAGTTAGGTGTTTTTTGGTCTGAGTGGTTGGATTTGTTGTGGTTTTCATTGCACCTGTTATAACTGTTAGTCAAGTTTTTGTTTTCTAGAAATGTATGATTTCTTCTAGTTTCACGTTTTATTGGGCAAATTATAAAATTTCTTAAAACAATCAGTATCAACCAAAAAGCACTAAACAGACAATCTTCGTGATTTGGTTTGCGTCAAATCCAAAAATCACGTCACCTTTGTCTGCAAGTTATCAAGTTATCATTGAAAATGCGACAATGTTGTTGTTTCGTGTATATTTCTGAGAGATTTGTCTCAGATATATTTCTGGAAGTATGACGAGGAGACAAAAAGTCAAGAGTTTTCAACTAGTTTCAGCAAAAAGCTCAAAATATTCAACAGAATAATAAAAGTGGAATTTAGACAGATTTATGATTATCGTGAACTTTGCCAAAGCGTCGATGAGTTCGATCAGATGGTCTTATTGTTTCACTGAGGATTTTATTGGCTTGGCTGCTTGGCCGTCTGGAAAATTTAAAACGGATAGTGTTTTGTGTTTGGCGTTCTAAAAAACTAAATCATAAACAATAAAATAAAATACACATAAATATGTTTAAACTCCATAGTAATTTACTTTTTTATAGTTTTGGTCTATTTTTAGTTCTGCCGAGACTTTTTTGGCCAAAAATATATCAAACTATTAAATCAGCTGTTTCGTAATATCGTAATGTTTGGACAATACGTTTGTTCGGCTGTTTTTATTATGTTTTTTGAGCTTCGTTGCTTTTATTGCAATCATTCACGTTATTTTATACTATTGTTTTCTGCTGTTGGCGGAAGTAGCTGGCAAAAACTGCAAACTTAACACAATTTTCATGCAACAAAAAGAACAGAAAATTTGTTGGTTGAATTGCTGACATCTTTTTATATCAGTGAAAATGTGAAGAGCATGGGAAAAAGGTTTTGCTCAATTTATTGCAAATTTTGGAAAATCGGATATGTGAGTCTCAAATAAATAGCTTACTTTTGATAATGTCATCGAACTCGAATTAATCTCAAAATATTTCGCTAGTTTTGGGTAATGACTAAATATCTTGAGTATCTAAATGTTGGAAACTTTGCATGTCAATTAATTTCAAGTAAATTCTCTTGACCGTTTTTTAATTTATCAATAAAAAATAATAATTCGAAAGCCATTTCCATTTGACCTGGAAAAGTGGTAAAAAATGAAACATTGAAAAACTGTCGCGATACCAATCAATAATGTCAATAAATTCAGAAAAATAAAAAAAATAAACAAAGTCAATAATGTCAACGAAAGTATTTTTTGTCGGTGTTAATTTTCTGAACTTGCTGAATTTCTGAAGAATAATTGATTGCCTTTAATGGATAAATGGAGAATGTGGTGATTTGCTCATTTTTAATCAATTTTAATAGATCTATTGGGAAATGTCGCCATAAAGTTTATTGCAGGAAACCAATGTTGATTTTGGAATCATTGCTAATTTGTTTTAGTTGAATATACTATAAGAAATTTTTCTTTGTTTGATCGCGTCAATTTATTTTTGAGGGAAATCCTTCTCGAAATACAAAGAAATAGGTGTTCACTAGAAAATCTGATTTAGCTTGAGTTTTTAATGTTCTTTGTTGAAAAATACATTTTAAATGCATTCAAAAGTATTGTTTAACACAATGTATAGTTTTTTTGCACTCCAAGCAGTGCTTGCTTAATTAATTATCATGTATGCTACGAAAACTCAAATTTATTTTTCACTAACATAAGAATTCCAAGAAATCTACTTGCGTTTGACAAGAATGTAACGCACTCTGACTGCAAATTACATTTATTACGGACTTTAAAGTTGTGCACCATGAGATCAAGCTTCAAATATTTCCAAACACCTTCGCACCTTTTTTGTTAAAAATAAATTGTCAATACAAAATCTTTACGCATTTTTGCCGCCAAACTCCATAAAAAATTCGAAAAAACAAAACATGTAAAGAGTTACGATTAACATTTTTCTCTCACAATAAATTATTGCAAAATCGTTTGTTTTCATGTATTTAATTTAGTGAAAGTTTTTTTTTTGCTAGCTGTTCCTTTTATAAATCACAATTTACTTGCTGCTTTTTGCGTTGCCTTCTTATAAATGCCTTCCATGGTGTACTGAAGTACTTTAGGTGAATTCGCAAAAATCCACTCAGAAAAGAATGTTAGAAATGAAAGAAATTCCATAAGCACAAATTAAACAGACCAACAGTTGAATGGACTACACCGTTCTGAAAATAAAAACATAAAGCCCATAGCAATGAAATGCCCAAAAAAATCTTGATTGATGTGCTCGTTATTATAGATTAGCATCACTTTTATTAATGTAAATTTACCAGATCGTATAGCAATTCTACGGTTTACAGCAAATTCATGTAAAAATGTTCAAAAGTGAACCCGGTTAATTAATGTTTTGACACACAAAATTTGTTGTTTTTCAGTTATGCACTTACTCGCAGTTGTAAATTTGTTTTGGTCAGTTTTTCCGATAGTTTTTTTTATTGAAATATGATTGTAAATACTAATTCATTTACCAGTTGTAACTTGTATTAAAGCACTGCACTATCACGTTTCAAGCACATTAACTTACGATTAAGAAATGCGATTGATCGTAAAGCTATTTAATAATTTAATATAATGTTTACTAAATCCTGAGATACTTTTGATATTTTTGTTGTAATTGTATATTGAATATTTAAAAATCCATTTCTCCTCCATAAAGCTCTTTATTATAGAAATGAGATCCCTACCATTAACAGCAAATATAGTTCAATTTACTCTCATAGTCCATATTTAACACTTTTGAGGCCTTCTAAAGCTATATCTTAAATACAACACATTTTAGCTGACTTAATTGAACTTTGCTTCTGCTTTCTGCTTTGCTTTTCAATAACATAGATAAGGCACTGATAACCGAATAATTTGTTATTGAATTTTTTGTTAATATCACTCGCATTTGCCGTCTTTGGATTCAAAATATGCAATACCGCATACTCTCAGCTGTTGGCTTAGCTCTTAGTAGAAGTTAAAGATTATTATGAAAGTCGAGTGCAGTTAAATTTAATTCAATGATATGGTCTTGGAATTTTAAGTTTCATTATTAAAATTTGCTTGAAAATTAAATGAGTTGTTTTAAAATTAAAACTTTAAAGAATTTGAAACAAAATTGTTTCAAAGTAATAAACCGTTACTAGAAAATGCTTTGAATGATTTTATATACTGGGCATTGAAGTTCAAGTTTAACTTAATAATCAACTTGATGAAATTATAATAGAAAATGTTTTTGGCAAAATTCTAAAGCTTTTAAAACTGTATCCACGCTATAAAATTATCTTTCTAGTAAATTTTTTTCAAATATTTCAAGATCTATGAAACTTTTGAAAACTCTTATTAGAAGAAATTTTCTAACTAAAACCAAAATCAAATCGATCGATCGATTATTCTATTCAAAAAACTTCTAAATGATTCAAAACTCCTCTCATACCACAAAAACTTCATACGTCTTACACACAACATATGATTCCAGTACTGAAGTATTCATTTAAAACTTTAGAAAATTCATTAAAAGATTTTTGCGGCAAGCAACTGACTCAGTAATTTCTGAGCCTCGTTAGCGTGCTGTTGTAAATTTTCAACATCATTTGTTCGATTCGTTGATATTTCATATTTTCTGTGATAATTGTGATCATTCATATTTTTCACAAAATTTACAACAAATGTTTCTTTTTCCAAGTTTTTACTTGAAAAAGTAAAAAAGTTGCGAAAAAAACTGAAAATCTAATGAATTTCGCATTGAGATTAATTTGAGCTGTGAATTCCGACAATTTAGTTAATAGCTCTTCACTTTTTGAATAGTTCTTGAACAGTTGAAGCTGATTTAGTTCCATTGAACTCTTTTTGAAGAATCTTTATTCACTGAGTTGGGTGCTAATTGGCGGAAAAAGTGCCTTGAAATACAAAATCACAAAAACTAATAAAAATGGGAGCAAATTAATCAAAAGTTCGAACTACAAACGAGTGTGCTAGAAACGACACTAGAGCTACACTACTGAGGCAACAAGAGGCGACTAATGATGGCCTATTTATCAGACATTGATCTTGCAACTTTGCACAAGAAGCGGTTGGATGAGAAGAATCAGTACAAGCTTTCCTGGTGGACCAGCAGATTTTACGATGAAGACGATCATCCACAAAAAACGGAGTATCATAGTTGTGAGGTCAAGAAGGTTAAGGCCAAAACTAACAAATCAAAGACAAAGACTAGCAAGACATGCAAAGTAAATGACAAGCCACCGGCGTCAGAAGCTAAAAGGGAGAATGATGGGAATAATAATAATATGATCAATCCTAGAACAATAAGTAGACATTCAAGAAATGTTGACATAAATGGCAACAAGTGCAGGAATCAAGAAGGATATTACGATGAAGGATATTGCTCATCACCCACAGCGAGGAGGAGATCAGGAACTTGGCCGTAAGTTATTTAATATTACCTAATGTTTCAATGAAATCACTCAAAATGGTAATTTAAGATGAAATGGCCTATTATTTAACTTCAATATTCTCCCCTCAAAAATTGCAATATTGCATATCATGATATCATTTTAATAATGCATTGTGCTTACAATTGTGCCGTACATGTAATTAAACTAATTAAATGTGCATTTTAAATGTTATTACTTTACTTTTGTAAAGTTTCTAAAGAAACACCAGAAAATGTTTAATTAATGAATGTTTGCAGTTATTGGAGGTGCAAGTTAGCTAGACATGTAATAAGGGTTAGAAAAATCTTTGAACAAAGTTGAAATGGAGTTTGAGTTCTATGACTTAAATTTAGTCTTAGCTTCTAATATATGTTATTCATTTTAATTATTCATTAACTTTTAGAGTAAAACATTCTATTTGCTTCTCTCTTCTATATTACTTATATTAGTAAGCCATGACTTCTGTCAGTTGAGAAATTTTCTACTCCACTAAGAAATTCCAATTAAAATAGCTTTGAGCTGCAAATCATCATCTATGCTAGCTTCATTGTCGTTGTTGAACTCCACAGTAATTTGATATTTTCCAAAAATCAAAATTTAACGCCAACGTTTATGGGTTAGACGCCAACACTTTTAGTGCGGGTGCTCCTTTAAACGTCTATCATTAAAGCTGATCGGTTTGCTGCATATGGAACAAAAACTCAATTCAAGCCTTCTGGGACCGAAATTTTCATATATTTTACCAGAAGAGGAAGCAAATGAATTTTAATTTTGAAGATGACAAAACATTTTCAATTTGCTTCATATTTTTCGTTAATAAAGAGCATTAGAAAGAAAAAAAAAAATATTACTTCCACCTCCCTGTCGGTTGAACTCCATAATATATAAGCCAACGTTTGCTGCGGCTACAGGAACAAAAACTCAATTCACTTCTGGATTTATATATTTCCTAATTTTAATTATCAAAATATTGTACAAAGTGGTTTTGTCGGTTTATTGGGTGGTTAATTGCCCTGTCGTTCGGATCGAGAATTAATTAACCGGCATTAGTTCGGTATTAACCGAGAATTAACCAAATTGATTCTGAACGGACGGACAAGTGGCAAAATAAAATACGGATAGTCAGTTTGAGCTTGACATTGAGTCGGTTGCCGCCTTATTGAGGTGTTGAGCGATTCTTGCAGGCAATTTATTTGAATTTCAGTTGTGAGTGAGGAAGTTTAGTTGGGGTTTGGTGGTGAAAGGAGAATGATGTGAATTATCAAATTAGTAGAAGAAGTGAAATATTTAGGGTAAGAAGTGTGTAAAAGATCTATCAATCTCAAAATTTTAATAATACTCTGAGTTTTGTTCAAAGCTGTTTAATCTGAAAAACCCAAAATATATATTTGTTCAATTGTACTTTACTTATTACTTAAAAGCTTTGTATAATAAAGTAAATATTCTTTATCAATTTAAAAGCTTAGGAAGATCTTTGCATTTACGATAATAATATTATCACCGTACAAACAACGCCGTATTGTCTGTTCGCTTATTTAACTGAGGTCTGAATATTGGAAAGTTTGTTAACACAAGACTTCTGGATAAATTGCCGCTAATTGATTTGATCAGATCTTTTTCAAGATTCTGATGAAGTGTGGTAAAAATTATCACTTAATCGTGGTAGAAATTTCCCAAGCTTTTTGAGCTTTTGTTCGAATTTTAATAATGTTCTGGAATATTTGTGTTATTACCTCAAAATTTAAGGGAATGACTATTCGTGCTTTAAATAAAATCAGAAAAGTTCTTAAAATATGTTAAGCTTGTAGACAATTGCCATTTTTTATAAAAAATATAGTTCATTTCCGTGTTTCATACCAGCAGACTAGAAAATCCTACAAAAGCCTACAGTTGACGAGGGTTCTCTGCATTCAAATATTTTCTCGTCCTATAAACCCCGCATCCTCTAAAAGCACTCACGCCTAAACAAGGTCTCTAATTTTTCATTCACTAATCTGAGATAATGTCTAGATATTATGGGATTATTTCGTTGCCATTGAAGCACATTTGTTTGCTTGCTTAACGTTTCTTTGGCAAATATTGGTCGCTTTAGATATCTTTCAGTTTCATGATCACTTTTAGTTTTCAACTCATTCATGCGAGCTGGCATTTTGCTAAAAGAAATTTCACGATCAATCCATGAATCGTTTGCTTGCACAAATTGTTGCTTCACAAATTACCAGGAATTACCTGGTTTGGGGGGAAATGTTTTCAGAGTTTGTCGGAATTTTTCAATGTTTTTTCTTATTTCTTATTTTGTTGTTTACTTGACGACATAATATTAGCCCCTTTTGTTTCACGTGAATAGTTCCAGCATGACCAACTCATTCAGTAGCTCAGTCATCATTGTAAAACATGCTCGCGAGCGAGTAATAGCATAATAAACAATTAGTTTTATTATGGGTTTAATAAATTGATTAAGTTACGGCGATTAGATGAACCATTTTGCTTGTGTTTGTGCGATACGGTAGCACTGACATTAACAAATTTTACTGTGAACTGTCTCTGTGGTCTGCTTAGTCCAAATATAGTTAATTACAAAACTCATGTGTTGTCGCATCGGAATTTTTGTGAACATTTTTCGAGACATTTTTGGAATATGATTCGCCTTTTGGATCAGGTTTTTCATTCTTTTTAAAATTTTATATTCAAAGTTTTTTTGGTGAAGTTTTTGATTTTATTTGTTTTATTTGTATTATTGAATCGAACGCGCGCGGAGCTGTTTTTATAGTTCAAATGGTTCAAGTGATTTACTTAGTTTGGTTTAAGTGTGGAATTATTGGTAGACGGAGTATTACTGGAATATATCGAACTTTTTAATTTATTAAGTGGAAGTTGAACTATTTGTTGTTCTTTATTATGAAAACTGGTAAAAGCAAGTCACAGTGACTGAGTGAATTTCACGAAATATCAGCAAGAATTGTTTTTTTTTTGATAGGATACACGCACATTTTTAGTGAATATTATAGCTGTATTTATTGATACTGAGAACGCAACAGCTGTTATTTATCGTTAATTCTTATCAATTCAATGAATGTTATGTATGTAATGTTAAGTAGTGTTGGTGATACAAAAAGATTTATGTGGATGACGTCTTATATTTGTTTAAGATTGTTCGGTTATGATCACTAAATTATATAAAGCTAATGACCAGGATTTCCTTAAATACAACAGCTGACATCAACAATTTTTTTTTAGAATCAAGAATTTTATCATATGAACAGATTTATTAATTACGAAAGTATTCGTGTTTGTCTCGAAGACTTGCAAAAATCTTAGTTAAATAGTTTAACAACTTCAGTGCTCGTGAATATTTTTGCATACAACAGATTTTAAATGTACAAAACTCACAGGGAATCCTTATGTTATATTTACCAAAACACACAACAAGTTTCTAAAACGCATTTATTGATTACATTAACAGCGTTCACGAAAGTCTTAGTAGTAATTTTTCTACACTTATTGTGCTGAATCACCAGTTTAAAGAAATTGAACTGATAGTATTTATATCTAATGCCTTAATGATTGATAAGAACTAAAAAATACAAATAACGAACAATAATACAATAATCAAAAGTATCTGGAAAGAAAATTGCGAAATGGACGACAGTTTGCTCGATTATTCGCGCTATTCAGCTCACTTTGAGGATAACGACAGTGTATTCTCATCTTCGCCACCCAGCGTTTTGCCCGGCACGCAAACACGAACTCGGAGGTTGTTGTTTGTGCTTGGAAGCTCTCATCAATCAAAAACTTGAACATAAATCTAATTCTCCTTTATTTTTGTATGCTTGCAGGCGAACCAGAAGCTTGAATGCCCCGTCGCCGTTCCAGCAGTTCGGCCCTTGTGGGCGGATAATGAAAAACTCTGCGATGGTGATGTGAGTATTTTCATTTAAAGTCTTTTCAAGGTTTAAAGTTGAGGTAGCGTCATTTAACTTATTTAACATTAAAAATTTTAGGCAAATTCAAGATCCCGCCAGCCAAAGGCTGACGTGGTACAAGCCTCCTCTTGCCGTGCTAGTGATCAAGAAAGTTCGTGATTCTACTGTTTTGCCACCTTTTGTGCACTTAGTGGAATGGCTGATCGAAGAGAAGCATATGGTTGTGTGGGTGGAATCAGCTGTTTTGGACGATCCTCTGCTTATGGAGGACAAGAAGTTTATGGGAATTAAAGATAAGCTGGTGACTTTTAAGTGAGTATATTGATAAAAAAATAAAAATGCATTTGAATTTTAATTTAATAACAAATATATATAATTTTAGGGACGGTCGAGACGATCTTAAAGACCGAATTGACTTCATCATCTGCCTTGGAGGAGATGGTACTTTACTTTACGCCTCTTTGCTATTCCAACAGTCTGTGCCTCCAGTAATGGCGTTCCATTTGGGCTCTTTAGGATTCCTCACACCGTTCCAGTTTGACAATTTCCAGGACCAAGTCACCAATGTCCTTGAAGGACACGCCGCTTTAACATTAAGGAGTCGTCTTCGATGCATTATTGTGCGCAAAAACCAATTTGGTAAGAAAGACTCTGAGGAGGCACCTGAGCCTCAGTCACCGGAAGCTTTGGCTTACTCTAACTCGGCAAGCACAAAACCATCCACCAATATATTAGTTCTCAACGAGGTCGTGATTGATCGTGGCCCATCCCCGTACCTGAGCAATATTGACCTGTTTCTGGACGGCAAGCACATCACATCAGTTCAAGGAGATGGTAAGCATTAAATTATTGAATAATCTAGCAGAATCAGTTAATTTTCGTCTTTTTTTTAAGGTCTCATCGTTTCTACTCCAACTGGTAGCACAGCCTATGCAGTAGCAGCTGGAGCTAGTGTAAGTGTTCCTCTTGGGACTTTATAATTCACCAAATTCTAATTTTATAATGTTTATTTTAATATTTTAGATGATCCATCCATCTGTGCCAGCTATCATGGTGACACCAATTTGCCCACATTCACTGAGTTTCCGACCAATTGTGGTGCCTGCTGGCGTTGAGCTCAAAATATCTATCTCGCCCGATAGTCGTAACACTTCATGGGTGTCTTTTGATGGAAGGAATCGTCAGGAGTTGTTGCATGGAGATAGGTTAGTTTTTTCTTGATAAAAGATTAATGTTGAATTGAATAATCTAAATTTATTGTACTAATTTTAGTCTCCGCGTCACCACCTCCATTTACCCAGTGCCCAGTATATGCGCGCAAGATCAGATCTCCGATTGGTTCGACTCTTTGGCCGAGTGTTTGCATTGGAATGTACGTAAACGACAAAAGTGCTTAGATGAACTTTCGGACCTAACAGGTTCTGGTTCGGAGGATATTGATGAACTGGAACAGGGCATGAAAGATCTGGAGAGTTAAAACATTCGCATCAACGTCTTTTTTATTGAACATTTACCATTTTTCGCATAGAATTAAATTAATTAGAGTTTTAAAAAAAGTTAAAGAAATTGAAAATACTGAAACTCATTAGTGTCAAATTTTTTGAGGGGCAAGTGTTGGAGTAATTGCCAGTTGAGAAGGTTTTAGGATCCTCAATGGGAGATTTGAAGTTTCCTTCTTTTTTTCTAAAAAGACAATGATTGAAGTTAGTCTGATCTTCCTCAAAAAGAACCAAACATCCAATTTATTGTATTAATTATGTTTTTAAACTCAAACATCATTTGAAAATTTTGATCGAGGAGTTTATAATTTAAAGTTGAATTAATTCAATTAATTGTTGTTGTTGGAAGCTTAAGTTTGTAAACTTTTTCTATGATGTTTTTGAATTAAAAAAACTCCTTGAACTATTCTGTAAATATTTTGGATTTTTTTGAGTCACCAAAATATCATTTTTATTCATACAATTGCAATTTTCTGCAAAACATATCAATTCATTTAGTTTTAATGTAAAATATTTTAAATAATTTTAAAAATTTTAAATTTTTAACAAAATAGCTTTTGGTTAAAATTGATCAAATTTACGATCTATAAATTTTGAAATCTAGTAAAAATATGGAACTAGTGATAATTGCTGGCAAAAAAGTGAAGTAATAGTTAAAGATATGTTAAAAATCTGTAAAATCGTACTTAAATTTTTTATGTCATAAACAATATTTTTAAGTGTTTGACAGGTCACAAAGTTGTTAAATTGTTATTCAATAGTATCGCAATATTGTGTAAAGATTTTAAATTATTTAGATTTTGTTTAGACTTTAGATTATTGAAAAAAATCTTTGTCTAAAAATTTTATGTTATCATGATTATGTTTTTTACTCACTTACTGTTCGAAATTATAAGATTATTATTTTTTAAATAAAAAGCTTTTTTATTAAAAGATTTGTTTTATATATTTATTTTTATGTTTTGGTAGCTGAATTGATGATACAGAAATAAGGGCCGGTCAGTTATCTTGATACTGGAGCTTTTTTGAACTCTCAATGAAATATTTAAACTGGATTTTAAGCTTCATTATTAAATAAGTGAAGCATGCATTCAAAATGTTCTTTTAAACTTCATGATTGTTCTATCAAAACTATAACCATATTATACAACAAACTTGTTATACCGTACAAAACACTACCAAAATATTATATACTCAAAACATTGAACAATAAGAATATTAGCTGTTTGTAAACTGTTTGTAATGCAATTTTATATAATAAAACATACTTTTCAACTTTTTCCAATGAAAATCTCGACTTTTCCTTCAGCTTGATTAATTATTTTTTGATTTGGTGTGGAAAGTGTGGTGAAAATTCAACGAAACGTAGAAAAATTCGGAAAAGACAACAAAAAGCATACTGAAAGTTTTTCACTCAATTTCAATAAAATCTTTTACGAAATTTGCAGGTAAAAGGTGTTTGCAACAGATTTATTCACGGTTACAGCGGTAAAATGGATTTTTACTAAAAAGAGAGACGAAAGGAGGTTGGTAAAGTATTACAAAAGCTTAAAGCTTGCTAAAAGCCTAATTTGAGGCTTATTGAGAAATATTGGAATATACAAAAACCGAATACAAAAGTAAATTGAGTAATTGCGATATCGTACCGAAAAATATATGAACCTTTATTTACTAAAATTAGGAAGACATTTTAAACAAAATTTAAAATCAACGACAAAATTCTTATCAAAAACAGCTAAAACATTTAAGAACGACCTTTTTTTGCACGCGTGAATTTAATTTATTTTATTCCAAGGAAAAATTTTGACGTTACACCACAAAAGAGATTTATTAAAAAGAATTTTTGCGTAAAAAATTAATAGAGTTTATGTAGGGGATTAACAAAGTCCTGATTTTTAGAATTGCTGATGTTTTTCGGGTGTTGATTTATTTTTTGTTAAATTTATAATTTATAAATTTAAATATGAAATGCACAACTTCGATTTTGAAATTGTGAGGAAAATGAAAGGTCTTAATCAATGAATTTTCCTCACAACTAAAAAACTTTTGTAGTTTTTGTTTTTTTTTTCATCATTTTTATCGTTTCATAATAAGATGTTAGACCAGGAAACAGCTTCTAAAAGCAAATAAATCCAAAGTGAGAATAAAACAAATAATAAAGGGAGCAATGTGTTTTCAATGACGTCATTGTGACGTATTCGAACGCTTTTGTGAGGGGAAATTTCTCTCTCTATAAGCTTTAAATTATTCCTTTTGTTGAATTAAAAGTTCTAAAATATTATTTGACGATCAAAGTTTTTCAATATAAATCCAAAAATGTCTAAGCAATTTTATTCTACTCAAGGTTCTTTTGAGGTGAAACATCGAAAAACCAAGTTTGTTGTGCTCAGAACAATTGGCAAGCAAATCAAAACAAAGCAAATTCTCCTCTTTGCAACAATCGCAAACAAAAAGCTCTTCAAAGGCTCCACATGGACTTGCGCCATTATTATTGTTCCCCATTGTTCCCTAGCACCGTTTCTCTTTGTGAGTTATTACAAAATCGATTCCCGCTTTCAGTTTGCTGCTGATATAGAGTCGGATGTGACCCTTTTTTGGTGGCTTTTCTTTATTATACCTATCCCAATTCGGTTTTAAAACATCCCCTCAGTTGGGCATCGATTTTCTGCGTGTAGCAAATGTGGAACACTCAATAACGGGGTTTTTGGGTGGAAAATTGAATTTTGTCTGGAGTAAAAGAGGATGGGGGCTTTTGTTTCGAATTTCTTATAGGCTTTTTGAAGAATTTTGAGCACGGCATTTTAATTTATTCATCAATTTATAATTATCAATTTTAGATTATTGATTATGAATAAATTTGATAAACATTCTAAACCTACTGCAGAAAAACGTAAATATGCTGTTCATAAAAAATCAGGAGCTTTAAAGGTTCAACACATTTTAATACGATAGTTGCATCATAAAAATTAGGTAACGCTAATAGAATTACCCGTCTAGACATTTAACATTTTACATATTTTATGCACATAAAAGAAAAGGCTTGTGGAACAAAAAATAAAATTAAATCTATCAGTTTCACCTGAAAAATATTTTGGCAATATTAGCTCTGAAATTTTTTCAATATTTTTGTGTATTTCACAAGTTAATAAAAGTTTCATATATATTTAATAAATGATGCACTTATTTTCCATAATAATCTAAAAACATAAATCAAAATATTTTTACTCATCGAAAAAACTTTAAAAGCTTTTTATATTGAAATCAAAAATGCTCCCTCACCAACCATAACATCTAATAAACTCTCGTTCCACTAAATGCGCTCATCAATACTACCAATTTTTAGCATTCCTATACCGTTGTTCCATAAAACAATAAAATCACAATAACTGCCTGTTTGCAGTTCAGAAGGCCAAAGGCTCTATCCACGAGCATTTTCAGCATTTACGGTGTTTACATCTCCCTAACGCCTTTTGTTACAATAAATCCTTTACGAAATCGGCTTTTCCCTCACCATTTCCCCGCTTTTCTCTCTAATACATGAACGAGTCTCTCTTTCTTGTTGATTTTCCTCTACTATGCTGTTTACACGACCGAAATTGGAATAAAATTGTTGAAACAGAAAAGTAGAGCTTCAGTTTGCTGCCGGAATTTCGATGCACTCGTCCTTTTTGTATCGATAGTCCTTTTCGGTTTAGTTTTAAGATAACAATTATTTAATTAATGAATTAAAGTGTGTGCAAAATTTCAAGCACGTAAGGGGAATTAGAACGATGTTAAATAATCTTTGCTTTAAATCACAGAATATTGGAAAGACAATTGAGAGGTTTCCCTCTTTGCTCATTTAAAGCAAAATGCTAAAAATCAAAGGATTGTTTAATATATCGGCCTAGAAATATTTAAGTGCGTGCATTTTATAAAGAGTGTAAGCCATTTTAAATAGTTTAACTCCTAAGTTCACTTCAACATCGCGAAAATTTTGCTGTATTTTAGAATTTTTGCTGAAGTGGAGCGTTTTGGAGGTGAAAAATCGTGTGTGTTTGTGTACGAAAATCTGTGAAGCTCTCTTGTGTTGGTGTGTTTTTACTTGCCATTTGGGAAATTCGCAATTTTCTTCTTGCTTTTGCGGCGAAATTGTCGGAATTGTCGAAAAATCTATACAGACGACTGGACGCAAGTTATGGTGCAGCAATCTCAATAAAGAATCTTTTAGAAAAAATCTTGAGTAAATTTTATGTAACAATTTTCCCGCGTAATTCGTTAATTTCGGTTGGATACGGTGAAATGATTGGAAAATCTAACAATAAGCAGAAAGCCATTTTTTTTGGTTTCTTTATTTTAGGCTTTTTGGATTTGTGCTAAAATTTTTGTATCTTTTGGTTCTTATCTAATCGAAAACCTTTACCCAGATTATATATATTAGAGCAGGGTATTTTTTGCGATTAGAGTTGAGGCGAAAATCCTACAAAATTGATTTGTTTGGGAAATCAGCACTGTTGAAAAGCATTAGAACAAGCAAGAACAATAAACAAACATACGGTAAAAGTTCCTTTAGAAAAAGCTAGAACGAAATGAAATGTAAAAGAATCCATTTGACTTTCAACAGTGCCTGAAATTCGATATTTTATTTTCTCATTTATTTTCTTAAACATTCTTTATTCTTTATATTATTCTGTAATCCAAAAATACTTTCATAATCATGCAACTCTCCTTCTAAAGTCTAAAAAAAATTAACGCAACATAAAAGCTTTTTGCTTGATTTTCCTCTCGTTTTTCCCACTACCAACATCAGCTAGCCTTAAAATTCCAACACGTACCGATGAAATAAACGTCGACACAATGTCTAATTTTTCATCTTTCTTGAGATTCCGCCTCGAATAGACGAACAAAGCAACTGGAACAAGCAATTACCTCAATAAAACAGTCGGTGGAATGGCACTATAGGCGAGAAGAAAATTGAAATTATTGCAAGGATTTCGCCTCATTAAACAATTTTTGTTTCGCATCTTGATTGGGGCACTTAATCAATCTTTCATGTAAATTAAAGTGATAAAGGCATAGAGACGGAATTGAGTTGGCAAACGCAAAGAAATGGAGAAAACACGAAGCCATAACAAGTAAAATATTAAATAATCACTGAAAAGTATGAGAAAATGTGAAAATTTTGTGGAAAATATTTTCACAAAAAGAAGTTCGTGATAATAGTGAAGTTTATGAAAAATTTGATGAAACTCCTGAAAGTGCAAGAAAACCAATATAAAATTTTAATTAATTAAAAATTAATTAAAATGCCTTTCGGGAAGTCACCGTTGGAGGCCCTGGTTATGCCGGGTGTGATTTTAGCCTACAAGTACAGTCAATTTCGGCAAAAGAGGAGAGATGCCCAAAGTCGAAAAGTCACTGAAAGAGAACTAAATGCCCTTCATAATAAAATTGTAAGTTTTTTAGTTCCTTGAAAAGTTTTGGGTTGGGGCAATCATCACGTTAGTTATTAAGTTCAAAAGCATAAAGTCACTCTGATGTTTCAAAACTTAGATTGTCCAAATTCATTAAAATTCATTTTCCATCTTTCTGAACCAAATATCAACTCAATAATTCATTTAATCAGAAAACTACACGACAGGTTTTTTGTTCCATTCCCTTCCATTTCATTTCTTGTAAACTTCAAACTCAATATGCACAACTCCCCAAAGACTTTCTCCAAATATCGCCAAAAGAATCTCCAATCTCTAGAGAAATTATTTTCCATCCACAAGAAAGAAAAAAACTTTGCACGTGCCAAAAGCTTCGATCGAAAATGCTTTCAGTCGCAAATACGCAAACAAAAAATCAAATTCAATTCCATGTTTCGATTCAATAAAGAACGTCAATTTTGCCAGGGAAAACTAAACTCAATATGGAAATATCAAAAATATAAATCGCATTTTTATGGAAACAACCTATAAATAATAAAATATGTAACATGTTTGAGTTTTCGTGTAGTTTTTTGTTTGTTGGAACAAATCTAAATTGTTAAAAATTTTTGCGATATTTCTTGTTGGTAGTTGTCTACGTGTCCATTTGAATTCTCAAGAGAAAGATTATTTTGCGCGCTCTAATTATAATCAAAATTAAAGATGCAAGTTCTCAAAATAAGATGTAATTATGTAAGTGAGTTGCTTTTATTTAGTCCTAGAAAGATGACTTTGTAGGTGCATCCAAATAAAACTGTTCAGCAGTCCAAACTTTCTTTCCTTTGTTTTCCATGAAAAACTAAATCTTTATGATTTTTTATGGTTTTATGATTTTTTTTCATCATAAGGCAGCTTTGCGATTCCTTTAAATAGAATTCCTGAGTTGAAGTGAATCATGAATTGTTCTGAAAACATAATTTAGTCAAGTTTTGTCAGGTTTACTGTATCACTAAAACTTATTTAAGTTTCCCCGAATGGGCTGTGATTTTGTAATTTAACTTGATTTCACTTGGTTTAACATTGGAAGCGTTTGTTTATTCTTTCGTATATTTTATGTATTTTGTTAGTTTGGCAGTTTACGTCTTGGTTTA
Organism: Parochlus steinenii; assembly: GCA_038502155.1. Classification (NCBI taxonomy): domain Eukaryota; kingdom Metazoa; phylum Arthropoda; class Insecta; order Diptera; family Chironomidae; genus Parochlus; species Parochlus steinenii. The sequence goes on along the minus strand of JAXCIN010000034.1, from coordinate 1,446,185 downwards.
TGCCGAGCTTTTGCAGTTAATGTGGGTAATGACGCAAACAAGTATTCAGGAATAAATCAGGTGGGGAAATATTAATTGCTGTTTGAGCTCAAATCGTTAGTTCAGGGAATGTTTTGTTTGTTTTGTTTTTGATTTATTTATGAAGATTAAATATTTGGTTTTGTATAATCAAACATAATCAAACATAATTATATTCAATTCATTTGGTATATTCAGGAAATGGACTTATTGATAAATCTTGAGGCTTTTTTTTAGATTTATTGAATAATATCAATTAAATGGAAATATTTTTTGTTCAGTAGGGGAACTTTCAGTAGAATTTAAGATACGTATTTTGGTTTTTAGTCTCAGCTTTTCTGTCTACACATGATATTCTATCACAATCATTAATTCCTCAAAATCTGTACTAGAGTGTACTAAAAATGAACGTTGCAGATTACACTAATGATTTTGTCTTCCATTAATGCTCAACTTAGCTTCATGAAAAGCTTTGGTCCATAATTCCTTTTAAACCCAAAGATTCCTACAAAAATGAATATTTATTTACAAAATGTCAAGTTTCGTCAAATTTTCATTCCCTGTAACAATATTTAATCGGCTTAAAACATTCAAAACTTTTCAAAATAAAGAAAAACTGCCACCAAAAAATTCAAAATCTTCCTCAACAAGTTCTGCTAAACTTACAAGAAAACTCAGCAAAACTCAACAACAGTTTAGCATAAGCATGGATAAATAGAATAACTAAGAAAACAAAGAGTGTCTACTAAGTATATAGTTTCATCTCGTAGGGAAAGTCTCATGAATCATGAAATAAAAAAGAAATCTATTCTCGATTGCCTGAATAAAGGCTGCAAATGTAATTTTCGCATTTGTTGGCAAGTGGATTTGTCTCGTGTTACAAAATGATATCAAACATTTAATAAAAATAAGACATCACAACGTCTTGGTTGGCATGAAGGCAGCGATAGGAAGCAAGAAGTTTTGAAAATAGTAAAAAAGCTAAAATAGCTTGAAATCAATAGTTCTCATATTCATTCATAGAATCATCAACTTTCCACCCCTGCATCAATTATTCATGCATCTTAAATTTCATCAAAACATGTGTACAATATGAGAATATGAGAACTCATCTATTTTTATGCTTTTTCATAGAAAAGTCTTAGAAATATCTTGAAAATATCACACAAATAAAATTTGTCGCCTCAAACCTAAAGCTTTTCTTCCATTCTTAGTATTTAAAGTGTTCTTCTTTTTACGTTACTATGCAAACACAAAGAAATTTTAGAGACCAAAAAATGTTGTTTGTTTTTTTATCTTACAGAAATTTTAAATATTAACAAAATATGTTAGCAAGAAAATTGAGAATAAATGAAAATGGAATGAAAATTATTTGGGAAACAATTTATCTTTTTGTGCTCATGGAATTTTCTTTCAGAAGATTTAAAATTGTTGTGCTCTGTTGTACCAGATAAATGTAATCATTTCTTTTTCTCATGCAAAACATTCAAATAAATAGCGATTGAAGCAGTTAAGACAGACGCCTGAGCCTTTTTTGGAATGTATTTAAATTGTACACGTGGAAGAAATATTTACATGTCAAGAGAAATCTTAGACAGAAAGGCAAAAGCTTTTTAAATCTTCCCGTGGTTCTGGAAATACGCTTTTTTGTTTCAAGCTTTTACACGTGAGATTCACGCATACAAAATTTTTTCAATATTTAAATACAAATTTAATTATGTACGGAAATGTCTTTCTGCAGGATATTGCCTTCATTCCGCTTTATATAAGGCATCTCGGGGTTTTTATTAACCAAGTTATTCTTTTCTAAAGAGATTTACAACCAATAACAAACAGGATAAAGCCTGCAATATAATCAAAATAGAGATATTTGAGCTCTTCTCTTGAATTTTTGCATAAAGGTAGTTAATATTAATAATTCTTTAATTTTTAATCCGTATATTACATACCAAGTTGTTCGATCTCGATGCTTTTTCTGTTTATAATCTTAGTGGGAACTGATCTGGTTGATTTTTGTATCAAGTTAAGGAGAAACCAAAAAACCCAAAAATGCTAAAATGTTTGCAACCAATTTATGTATATTGAATTGCACGTCATTCAAATATTCCTTGGAAAATGAACTTCAACCTTGATCCTTCAAATGTATAACAAACTTTTTAATGATTTCCTGAGTTTTTTCTATGGAAATGTCCATTAAAAAAAATTGATATAGCATACCATCAAGATTTTGAAAAACTTATCCTTGTTATTCAGACTTAAACAGAAAATACTAAAATTTTTACAAACGTATCAATTTTCGAACCAAAATGAATAACAATCAAGAAATTCCATTGAAAAATCAAAACAAACTAAAGTTGCATACATTTACCAAAAAGTCTTGAAGTTCGTAAATTCAACAACTTTATGAATTCTCTGTATTTTATGCAAGTTTATGTGTGTAATTTCATACATTTTAGTTTACGTCCAATTTAATAGCTGCAAGATAAAATCCATTTATTTAATGGGCAGATATCGTATAACTTTATGAATTTCTATGGGGAACCGAAAAATTCAAAATAGGTTGCAGACTATTATTATTATATTATATAATCCTATCCTATTCTATGCAGTTTTATCTACAAAATATTTGATATTAAATGATAGCGGAATAAGTTTCACAATAATGCCATAAATAGAGCAGGCATATTAGCCTAAATGCGACCTAAATGCAGAGAATTAACGCAAAAGTTGGATAAAAACTTTTTATTTCTGTGGAATTCCTTTTATTTTGTTATGTAAGCTTTTCTCGCGAGCTTTCTGGAATTGTTGACTCTTCAGTTTTTAATTGAAAATTGTTTTTGAAGCAATTAATTGGGCAACTTTTGCTAAAGTTCTAGACAGAGTTTCTGGAGTTTAAAATCAATATTTTATAAATGGCTCAAAATTCAGACATTTTCCTGCTCATAATTTGAAAAGATCCAAAGAAAATTTCTACTTGAAATAAAAAACTCTGAAATAACATAAAACTTCTTAGATAATTATTTCCATTCAAAAAGTATGAACAGTACGATCTATTTTTATAAATGCAAAAAAGCAAGCAATTCTTTAAAGATATTTTATGAACTCAACTATGATAATAATCTTGATAACTTAATACAATCTCGCATAGTATTGCTGGAAAATTAATTTTCCCGCCACTAGCAATACACATAAAATTAATAGGATTGAGCAGAAAGACATGAATAGCATAAAGCTTTATGAGAGAATGAGTTAATAATTGCGTGCCAATCATTTCCAAATCATGTTTCATATTTTATATTCCTTTGAACTTTCAAAGCTCCTAGCAGAAATCTCTTCTTTGGAGATTATGAAAATTTTAATTTTTGAAGGAAATTGGTTTTTTAAATTGATCCAATCGCGAAATGGAAAAAAAATGCTTGAAAAAACTTTTGAACACTTTTGAAGTTCCTGCAAATATTTTAACGTTTCCAAGCATAAAACACAAATTCACCAAAATTTCTAAATAATGACAATTATTCACGCGCCCTCCATAAAACTAAAAGCACCAAAAAAAAAACTCAAATGATAAGTAAAAAGTTTGTAAAACTGGAAAATCAAAAATAAAAACCTCATACCTCGCTCTTACCTGAAAACTCGAAAAGCTTGGGAAGGCATGAAAAAATTTCATGGTTTTTATGCGTTTTAAGTTTTTTCGTTCATAAATATAATTTCAAAGTTGGAACTTTTTACAACTTTTCACGGATTTAAATTGAAATAAATGTCTGACTGATAGAAAATTCTATTTACAACTTGATGTGCAATACTTGACATACTTTATCCAATTTTCGTTTGAACTTTGAATTTTCAACAAAATTTTAATTTTTTGTTTTTATTTTGTGATGAAAAGCCACGATACTTTTATTACTTTCAAGGCACTTCTAAGGCGTCCGCCCAACAGAATATCGGAAAAACCACAACAAAACAAATCACAGAAACTATATTTGCATGCGTAAAATAGTAAAATTAAGTAGAATAAAACTAACACATTAACGTGCAAACTTTTCAGTTTTATCTACAAATCGTGGAAATCACTCCGATATGAATGTTAATGAAAAAGGCTTGGCGCAAATTATACACTTTCAGTTGCTTCCGAGTGTTTTTTTATATAGTTCTAATGAAGGAATGTGTTCAAAATTACATACAAAAACTTAAAAATGCTATGTTACAAAACATTACAAAAAAATATGAAAAACCACTGGAATTAAGAGTTTACATTTCAAATGAGTTGAAAAAGGCTCGTAAAAGTTGTAATTTATTTTAGATCCTGAATAGTGAATGTAAGCATTAATATTCATCACATTGTGTTGGCAATGTGCACACTCAAAAACGCTGAGAAAAGTTGTAAAACAAAATTTTACTCTTCGACCCGTTTAATTTTTTTTGAGCTGTCGAGCTTTTGCATAGAAAACTTTCAAGAATTTTGAATAGTTTACACTTGACTTCGAGGTTAAAATAGTTTTGGTAGATATCTTCGCTTTTCGGAATGTGCGTTTGCTGATATCTAATATTTCTATTTAATGAGTATATTTTCTACTTAATGAATTTATATTTTCAAAAGTTGTCCATGAGTTTCTTTAAGGAACTTTTTCCATCATATATATTCAAAAAGCAGTTCAATTACCATTATTTAAAGAATTTCCATAAGAATTGCTGATTTAATCAAGAACTTTATTAATTCATTAATGTTTTTTGGGGAAACACTATAATCTTTCTTTTAATTCCTTATCTTAAATGACCTTTAAGCAACTTTATCTTGAGGCAAGAATTTTCCAAGCAATTGAGCTGTTTTTCTTTCGTGAGTTTTGTATGTTTCCGTGGAAGTCTGCAATATTTTCCGGCCTTTTTTGTTTTTCCCGATTTTCCAATTTTCTCGGGTCGATCGAAGTTTTGGCGAATTTGTGTGAAATATTGTGAGTAATCATCATCTCAAATCAATAAATTGGTTATTTTTATCGCTTGTTGTATCGAAGTTTTCTTGCAATTTAAAATTAAAGAATAAATCCGCAATAAATATTAAAGAAAATTCTGTCAATAAAAAGCTTTTCGTTACCGGAGCTTCGTGGCAGCTTTATTGGAAAATTTTCAACGTAGTATCAGAAATTCAATTAAATGTTAGCTTATTCTTTGGATTATTTCTTTCTGTTTGATTTGCTGTAGGAAATTTCATGGAGTTTTCATGGTTTTACAAAGTGAAAGAATAGCTAATGAATTTTTCGGTTTTTAACATCAAGAATTGAAGATTATGAGGCTATTTAAAAGACAAAACATATAACTGGAAAAATAGGAGCGTTTGTTAAAATTTTTACTAATTCACAAAAAATTTATTAGTATTCTTATAAAATTATACTAACAAACTACAATCTGAAAAGCTTTAACTAATCCTCCCCTGTTCTAAAAACACATTTACACATTAAAATATTAAATATCCTTTCAAATTGAAAAAGTCCGAACTTCCTCGCAAAAAATCCTTTTGTGTGGCGTGTTTAAGATTTTTTTCATTGCAATTTTACGATTTGATTCTAAAATTTTCTATTAAACGCTTAAAAAATTCTATAAATAATAATCGACTTACTGAGCAAGTAAATAACTGAACAATACAGCTTATGATATAACATTTGAACAGTCCATAGTAGCACAATAGGCCGGCAGAATTCGGACAAAAGACTAATATTAGGAAATTGGAAAAGATTTTCTGGACAAAAACAGAATTACTGGCTTTTTCATTAATTACATTAAAAGATAAGAAATCTAGAGGGAAAGGTCGCGCCGTCAATCAAAAATTTGGGAAGGTTGCGTGAAAAAAACTTGCACAACTCTGAGCTTTTTATTATTTCCACTTCCTCTCAAGCTTTGGCGAAAGTCTTGAAGTATTTTGATATTTTCTTCAAGCTTTTTCAAACATGAAAGAATCTTCTCTGCACATCCTTTTAAAAAAAGCAGAAACTAGACTGAAGTGAACTAAAATCTACGCCACATTAAAATCTACCCGCGTAGTGCTTATTTAGTGCCTCTCGAGCAATTCCCGCTGATTTTCAAATTTCCGGAAATTAGTTTTTCCCCTACATAGAATTTCATGCTGGGCGATCATCACCGAATTTATAAGTAGTTGTTCGCACACATGAGTGCCAAATGGTGTTCAAGGTCAATATGAGGCAGTCCTTGGAAAGGTCAGCACGTGAAGTAAAGTAGTCTTGTATATTTAAGAGGAATCTTGAAATGTTTAAAAGATATAGAAAGTAGTATGAAGCATTTCACTGTTCATGAATGATGTTGGGAATTTTTCTATAAAAGTTTTTTTATGAATTCAATTAATTAAAGTTACGGTCATGGAAATATTATTTTTATAAGACGAATAATAAGGTCAAAAATAATGTTCAGCTTACAACTTCCAATTTTCTTAAATTTATTCTGCTGAGCTTCTGGGTTATTTTCCACCGTAATTGTTATTTTACAATTTATTTCCTTACTTTGCATTCAGAATTTATTTCCTCTCCAATTGGATTTGCAATAAATAACAGCTCAAATTTTGTTTTGCGGTTTTGCGAGTATTTTGTATGTTTTTGTGTATTAAACTGGAAAAAATTTTGTTACTAAGTTATTATATGCTATTATGTTTCATTGTTGCGATTTTCTTCTGGCTCACGAAAGTTGAAAATAATTAGAAACAACGAAAATACTGGATATGTACTGAAATACTGAAATACTGAAACACTCGGATATAAATTTTTCCCATTTAAATTGAAATACAAACGCCCGCTTTTACAGTGAAACAATCGTTTTGTTACAAAAAGCAGAAAAAGCACAGAGCATGCATTTTACAATTCATATAAATTGTTATTTAGAGGATCTGATTTGTTTTGAGGTCCTTTTCTGATTGTATGATGCTTTTGTTTAGATTATTCCACAAATATTAGACTTTTAAATGGATAATACAAGATCGATAATAAAGACGATAATACAAATTTCTGAGCTGATGTCCATAAAAAGACCTAAGGACCTACCTTTTTTAGAAAAATCAGCAACTTCAATGGAACTTCTCACTAGTAATGGCATATGAAACATTTTTCTATTATTGCACTGAGTTGCTCGACTCAGTTATATTATAAAGTTGCATACAATAAACGAACATTGTTTCATTTAGAGCGCAAATGTAAAAAGTTTGCATGATACTTTCTTGTATGTCTTGTCATATTTTTAATAAAGCAATAAATTATCTGAATGATGGGTATGAACTAGCATGGTGGAATATAGATGTTGCCACTCTGAAATGTTTCAAGAGAACTCTTAAACAAATGGGTAGCACTATGCAAGGACCATTCAAATGTTATGTCACACAGATCACGTTGATCCTTTTATATATAAAATCCTTAGCATAAACACTTTTACAAATTATATTAAAAGTTTTAAAATTGATCAAATTGTACTAATTCAAGCTTCAATTGCTGTTTATTTTGCAATTTGTCTCTCTTTATTTTATTTATTCAAAATTTTGTGAAAACTTGTGAAATTTTGTAGAACAAGAGAATCCTGCTGAATAAATTTGGGCTCACAATTAAACCAAATAATCCAGCAAAGCAATTCCAATTGCTGATAAGGTAGTTTGCGTCTAAATTGAACATAAATTCAGAAATTTACATTTTTAATTGTATCAATTTGGCGTGGTTTTGGTTAATTCAGTTGTTTTATTAAAATCATTGAAAACATTTAAATTCATTGTTTTTAAAACAGCACGGATAACAAAATAATAATATTTTAAACCTTAAATATCCGCGAGTTATCTAAATCATTCGAATTATCGTAAAACAATAATTTGGCAAGTGAAAGCTGTTTTTTGGTGCCCCAAATTTGCACGAAGTTTGCTCAATGAACAACCCCGAAATTAAACAATTTTACAGTTTCAATAATTTTCGAATTTCGATAGTCAATTTGCTTTTGATTGATAGAACGGTTTCAAGTTGTTTGCACGTTTTTGTTGGTTTCGGTTGTTTTGCACTGTAATTTGCTAAAGGGATCAGTTGAATGGGGTTTGCTGATTTTGTTAAGAACTTTCAGGGAAAAATGGTTGATCGATGTATCGATTTTTTTTCAAAAATTTTTTTTGTTAATTCAACTTTTCAATGAAAAAGTTCTTAAGAAGTCAATTAATCGATTAATCGACCGTATCTCCACAACCGCCATTGCTTTAAAAAACCACCCTCAATTCACGAAAACTGCTACGTGCCGAATAGCATTGCCAACTGTGTGTTGCAGGATGCTTCACAATGACGTCACAGCTGCATTTTCCGCCTGACGTCAGAGCTGATCCATATAAAATTGCTCCTTTTGCTCGCTGCAACGCTATTATTGCCACTATTTCGGTATTTTTGGAATATTTAGAGTATTTGGAGTATTTGGGTGATGTTTTCTGTTGTTGCAATAATATTTGTAATACAATCATTTTTGCACTCAATTTCCCAATTTCCTCAATTTTCATTCAATCGCAAACAAATATTCAGAATAAATAATGATTAAATAAATTCACTGCAAATAATTCATAAACAAACCGAATACTGTTGCTACAAAAATTTCAAATTGCGACAAAATTACAATTTTAGGTATTTGCGACGGAAATTTTATTTCAGGTAGAATTGGAGTATGTATCATGTAAAAAAAGTCAAAATTCATGTAAAAACTTCATTTTCCTTTAAAATGAACGCTAAAAAATCTTAAAGATAAAAGGTAAGAGCTTTGTGAAAATAGAAAGCACTTCTCTTAATAAATATTGCGCTCAAAAAAGAAAACCTAAGATACTTAAAACCTGAGCTGATTGAAAGAAAATATCCCAGGGCGTTTAGAAAATTTCAAGAAAACACTGAACCATTTAAATTCTACAGTTCTGGTATACAAGTCTCTTATTTATTTGTCAAGAGATAATACATTGTGGAAGCGATTAAAGCACACAAAATAAATAACTACAACCAGTTTGCTGGTTGGTTGAACCACTTCATCTTTCAAAAGCAAAATTGCACAGGATAAATTCACATTGCCAAGCAAAACTAGGACACAATTGAGATTAACTATTGCCAAGAGTGGTGTCCATTAAGTACTATACATAACTACACTTAAAGCTTAAAATTATAGTGGGAAGTTCATGCCAAACGGTGACTCAGAGTTGGTTCTAAGATAAAACTTTCCTCGGAGCTGTTGATCGGCTTCTAGTCCCATGAAAGCTTCCACAGATGAAAGACACTCCTTGGACTCATTGGCGATGTTCTCGCATTTACTTACTAGGAAAGCTTTTGGTCGTCGTATAGACTCCACAAAGAACTGCCAGGCTCGCTGATGCGAGCATCCAACTATTTGGAGATGAAAATTTTTTAGTTTAGTTGAGTCTTTCTTAGCAATGTTCTAACACGATATATCAAGAACTCATTCAATGCATGTATGTTACAATGGTTTCTTCTTTAATGAAATTTGTTTTATAAAAACTCCCACCAACTGTGAAGTGAAAATCAATTGATCATGTATCGCCCCTGCTCTCTTTTACTACGATACTATATTTATTACTTCCTTAAAGGGTGTGATTTGTACATTTATTAAAAGGTCAAATCAATTATAATTCGTATAATACACAAAAATTCAGGCTGAATTTAAAGAAAACAAGTGTTTGTTTAGGAAAAAGAAGAAAGGTGGGATAACTAAGACACGCGTTCAAATACTTTAAGGGCTTTAATTTATTCAACGCGTGTAAATTGAAGGAATTGAAGGTTAATTTAGTAAAGACCATGACTACAAATATTTCTCACCCAAAATCCCCAACCACCGATTCTTTGAAATCTCTTCTTGAACACAGCCCGGTTGAACAGCAATTCCACCATTAGGGAAAAAGTCAGCATGTCCAATCGAATATGGAAATCCAAAAAATCCCCCATCTGTATGAATGACATCAACAAACTTTGCATCTGAACTGCTTAACCGAATATTAGTATCTGGCGTCATAAATCCTGGAAATGCGGGATCAAGAGCTGAAAAGCAAACAATCAAACATTAAAGTTTAATTAAAAATTTGCAAATATTTTCCATTTTGCATGCATCATATTTAACTAAATCTGTTTTCTGACCAGCTTTGCGAAAGCTTTAGAAGCATCAAAAGCTTAACGGAGTTAAAGCTCAAAGTTGACTCAATTCAATGTTGAAATTGCTGAGTTTTGAGTATTTTATTTTCGTTAAGGAGGGACTTTCCCAACTAAATGCATTAAATGCCAACACCGACAAGCGCCAATAAATTCTCAATAATATTCCAATTTAACATCTCTTGACACTCATCCAAAAAATATTATCGGCAAACTTGCCATTGCAGCAGTTTTCCTGAGTTTCCACAAATTTCTATGCAATTTCCTTCCCAAAAAGCAACGTGTACCATATCATAGCATCAGCTCAGTATAAATTTGTATGCAAAATTGTCAAATGATAAAAAGTTACAGAATTTTTTAGTGCAAAAATTAGTTGGAACTTTCGCCAAATGCATTTTCAGTTGAAATTTGTATTTTATTCTTCTTTCGTGCCTGCAAAACTGTACAACTTTATGTTTTATTGTCCACTGTATCGTTTGGGTTGCCAGACATGTCAGATAGTTTATCTGCACGAAATTTCTAATGTAAAATAGAGTTCCAACCACATGAAGTAACTTAAAACCTTGGAACACTAGTCACACTATGAATCCAAAAAGGACTTAAAACATTAAAAGTAAAGCTCTATCATTTATCATAGGATTTAAATTTTTGAGCACTTACAAGTTTTTGTGAGAATTTTGGATTTTATGGGTAGTTTATGAATTTATAATGAACTTTATAGCAATTTCGGTGTTTTCTGTCGTTGTATTTAAAGTTTCAATGTTTTCTTGTTTATCATTTATTCTTATTTAGTATTTTGTAACTTTTGAATGCATCTATGAATAATTTCAAAAGTATGATATTCAGTTTATGTTGGATGTTTTTCAGTGCATTATTGTTGCAGTAATTTGCATTTTATGTTAATTTTAAGGATAGTTTTGTTATAATCATTGTAATTCTATTATGCAAAGTTTAATTTTGAACTATCTACAAACGAACAAGAGGGGGAAGCGAACAGTTTTTAGATAATATGTGAACATATTTGTTTAATGATAAAATATTCTTCGTGAAGGATTTAATAAGTGCAAGGAAAATTAGGGAGCTCATATTTTCCATTCCAAAGGACAACTTTAAAGCGATCTAAAATCCAAATTCAAATTTATAACTTTAAAATTATAAAAGTACAATCCCCTTAAGCCAAGCGCTTCCAAAATAATAAAACAATGAGAAATATTAAAGCATTAAAATACTGTAATTGGAAAATTACATAAAATAACACTTTGTTATCATGTCAGGGCTGCAGGATTTATTATGGTCTTGCAAAAAAGCTAAAAAAGCTGAAAAGGATCGTATTTTTATCGCATTTAATATATTTAATATATTTAATACATTGAATATAATAAAATTTTCCTTGCACGTAACATTACGATAAAGAGGGTCATTCAGAAAAAAATCACAAGCTCCCAAAAATATTAACAAGCTAAAAAGATCCATAGTTTATTAAATATTAGTATAAAAGCTCTATAAAAAGCATTCAGATTGTTTGACAGAAAAACCTTAATCACTTCATGTAAATCACCCTGTTGTCTAGCACTCAAGGTGAGAATTCAAAATCAAAATAAATTTGAGCCAAACACACCCAGTTTTCTATTTCACCTCAGCTGTATGAAGTCTATTTAGTTTCGTGGGAAAATGGAAAAGCTTCCAAAAGTGTATATGTTGCGCGAAAATATGAAAGAAGATTTATAGCTCAATTTTTCATTCATATATTTCATCTGAAATATGTAATTTAATTATTAGATCAGAATTACATATCAAAACCTGAAAATTAATTTGCTTTCTTTCTTTATTTTGAGTTTTTTTAGTCATGAAACATTATGAGTTCACTCAATAGTAAATCCTTCAATACCTATGAAAAACAGAGAAACAAAGATAAAGCATACCCGTACTATAAAAGCATTCCCTTCCAAACCAAACGATGAAATTTTTCAAGTGACATAGTTTCATTGAAAACCATAAGCTATTTCATGAAATAATTTTACCTTTTAAATGGTTTACAAATGGTTTCTTCCGGACTTTCCAAGAAAATTAGATTCGAATTTCAGAGACAGAAATAAGACAGAAAACTTATTTTTGTAAGATTATCTTTTATCGATTTGTTTTATTCTGTTTTTGAAAGGATTGCTATTTGCAGGATTTAAAAAAAACATTTGATAATGAATTTTTTCTAAAAGCTAGGTATTCCATATTTTTTGAATCCAGGCTTGAATAGATTTGGGATTTTATTCTTTTGACAAACTCAAAAGAATGATCATGGCTTTGTTTGTGTCTGACCTCGTTCTCAAATTTTGTCTTTGGTTTAATTTTATCTACAAAGAACAACAAATTTACTTTTATAAATACCGAATACTAGCATTACGACAAAATTCTTAAAAAAGCTTTTATTCCTATTTACAAAGCCTGTATTTGTTTCTCGTCAATTTCCATAAATAGAATCCTTAAATTGAATATTCGAGTGTTTTTCGAGCAATGGTTTTAAATGCAAAACCATACCTAATACTAAAGCTCTCGCAAATTCAGATAATAAAATCGAACTTCTTCACCACCAAAAATTCACAAATATGTTCCAAACACGTCCAAATCAGATTCTAATTTTACCGAAATTCACAATTTAATTTCTGTTTTTAAATAACCGCTTGCTAATTGCAGGAAAAAAAAACAAATAAAATTTAATTTTTTACTATAAAACACAGTAATTCCAAAATTTTGAATAAAGGCTTACACTTTTTATTTTAATAATTTTTTTAAGCTTTAAAGGATCTTGAATTTTTTTGAATAGATAATCAAAATTTATCTAAAATTGAAAAATGATATGATTTTGTTTATATTGACCTCGTTCTCAAATTTTTCTTTGGAATATCCATTTTACAAAAAGAACGAAAAACGTTCACTTTTGATGAATACTTTTTATGGCTTTAAAATTGAAAAATTTTTTCTCTGAAACATATAGAGCATATTTACAAACACCTTTATTTGGGATTTTTACCATCAATTTCCACAAATAGAAACCACGCAAAATAAAATTTTTCATGTTCCCTAAAAATTTGTTCATTAATTCTATTTTGAATTTCAGATAATAAAATCGAACTTCTTCACCACCAAAAATTCACAAATATGTTCCAAACACGTCCAAATCAGATTCTAATTTTACCGAAATTCACAATTTAATTTCACTTATAAATAACCGCTCTAATGCGGAAAAATCAACAAATAAAACAAATTGTTGTATGTTTTTGTGCTTTAAATGCATTTTATATGCAAATTAAACTAATTCGTGAGACTTTAAATGTTTTTTGCTGCTGTGGGCTTTGCAATGGCGTTTGTGATGCCTGATACAAATTTTAAGGAATAAATGAGCTTACTCATGAATTTTGTTCAAAAATTTAAAGGTAATTATTATATACTAAAAAGCTCAGAAGAACTTTCTCAAAACGAGAGAAAGGTGTCGATCATTAAGCTAAAATGCGTTTTGTTTACTTAATATGATATAAGCTATAATTAAAATCATTTTGCCCAAAAAACAAATTCTGCCACCACCTGTAAACATTCTGCAATCTAGCAACTCAATAAACAACTCAAACAACATTGAACTTGAAATTTGAACAATATTATGTATATATTAAAATGCATAATTTTATAATTGTTTACATTTCCAGTTTCCACATGAATAAAAAGCATTAAAAATAGCTTGGAAAAGAAAACGCTTGAAACATAATGAAATAGTGTTTAATTATTCTTTACAAGCCATTCGTAAATAATGTCATTACCACGTCAAATTATGAATGGAAGGAAAAAGACTTGATAATTAATTGAGTTAAAAGTTGCTGAAGAGCTTTTGGAGTTTCGTGGAAAAAATTGTGCTTTGATACTTTGATAGTTTCGAGTGCCTCGACAGCTGGGGAGGAAACTCGATATTGTAGTTTTTGTGCTGAATAATAATTAATTTTTTGTAGTGTTATTAAAGGGGATTGTGATGGAGGTGTCAAGTAGCAGTTTTGTCATATGGCAGTTGTTGACTTTTCTCTTGAATATCAAAGCTTCTATTTCATTGAGCAACTTAACATGTTTTTTCTTAAACTATATCTACCACATACTTTTTCAAATTCTCCCCCTCTTCACCTCACCAGCAATGTAAAAAAGTAAAAACACCCCAAATATTTTTAAATATTGCTCAATCATGCCCCAAACGAAAATATATTGAACATTGGTCGATCGACCGAGCAAAAAGTAACTATAAATTGCGTTAAAAATTATGTTTCATGGCAGAAATAAATTTGAATGTAATACTCGTGAAAAAGAACCTAAAATACTGAAAAGGGAAATTGAATGATAAAATGTCAGAAAAAAGATTTAAATAACTGGAAAAAGTGGAAATAAACTGGAATTAACGATAAAGAATGTATGGAAATTGGAAAAATGATTTATTCAGATAACCGTTTTTCATTTTAATAGTTTTGTTTTGCTGACTATTTGGAGACAGTTTTCATTCTAAAAGCTGTCGTGAACTTTAGAGTAAGAGTCGTAAAACATTTTCCATGTTAGTTATTTGTGCAACGAATTTGGGCCACGACTTTGGGGATTAAAGGATATGCTATTAGATAAGAGGTTTTACAAGATGTTCACCAATTTGCTTGCATACGAGAATTTGTGTTGAAAAAAGTTTGCTCTCATTGTAATATTACTGGTTGTATCCTTCAAAATCAACTATTCTTGTGAGCTCGAGGAAGAACTGTAATGCTAATAAAACTTTTTGTTACTTGTTGTTTGTTCATTTCCAACAGTTTTCGTTGCCAAAGTAATAAGCAACAAAATAGTAAAACTGCAACCCAGACATTTTTAAATTGAACTGCAATAAAGATTGAATATTTCAACATCTCGGTATATGTTTGGAATACCCTAAATACTATGAATACCTGGAGCTTTCTGCATGCTTTCTTCTACATGGAATATATTATAGAAAAAATACTCATCACATTATTTCACTATTCAGGAACACTTTATATCTTAATGTCACATTATCATGTGCAGATCTTATTTATGTGAAGTTTATGCAAGAACATTATCAAGTCTGATATAATGATGTGAATTTTTCGAAAGCGTTATTTTTAAGTATTGTTTGCTCTTAGGGACCTTCTTTGATAATCTTTTTCTTGGACGCGTAAAAATTTCAAAAAATATAATGTAGCATATAGGACTGCAGATATCATTTTTAAAAGTCCATAACGAGTTTCATCCTTCCTTAGTCCTTATTCATCAAAAACAAATAAAATGCCAAAAACTGAGAGAGAAAAAACTAACCTGTTATTCTTGGCAGCAATATTCCCCATTCTTTTAGAGTTTTTCCAACAAAACCAGCCACTTCGCCTCCTAAACTGAAGCCCACCACGTGAATTTGTTCGAGTGGGATGCCCGATGATATAAGAAATCTTAAAAATCTTGCTACGTAACGGCCCACGCGAGGAATATTCTGCACAGAGTTCGTGTACCTATAATAATTATTGGTTTTGTTATAGAATTATTGGCTTATAGCAAAACGATGAATAAATACCATGGCAAAGCTGTGAGAGGACTCCAGTCAACCAGTATCACATTATAGTTGCCTTTTTCTAGGAAAGCTTTAATTAAAAATTATAAGGAACGTTATTATTCTAATTTAAGATTTTCATCACCATCTCGGATTTCTAACGCGCTTGATCCGTTACCACCTGGAGCGCTTTCAGAAAAGCCATGAAGGTAGAAGATCAGTGGCAAGTTTTTATCCATATAAGCTCTTTCTATCCGCTTTGAATCAGAGAGAAAAAGCGTTCGAGACTTGACTGGATTAGATCTGAAATTTAATTATAGTTCAATAAATGTCTGGGATTAGCAAATCAAAGCAAATCAATTGACAAGGATGGGTTTTAATATTTGAAGAAGAGTGGATTCTACAAAAGTTTAAATACATTTAGAAAATGTTATTATTTTGGAATAACACAAAGATTTTGAGCGTAATTTTCTGAAAAATATTCAATGTGTTCATCCTTCAATAATCTACTCACTTGGTGAACAGCAGAAATTTAATATCTTTTGGTTCCCTAATTGGGCAGCAATTCTCGCAGTCTCCTCTAGGGGCAGCTGTATAGAGCACAGGGCTTCCACCTATAATTCAATTAAAACACCATAATTAATAATTTAATTTAACAATTTGTTTCAAACGTTTAAATTGTTTAGTTTTTGTAGAGTTTATAGAGATTGTTCTATTTTGTGCTGTTTTATGCAGTTTTGGGAAATTTGCGGTCGCAATTATTTAATTAAAATCCAGTAGACTTTAAATTTCAAAACATTTATAAGAGTCAGGAAATTTATTTCCATGAATGCATAAATACAGAAACCACAAACAGCTCATTTTGAGGACGATTTAACTGCTAGGTTTTGCACTATTATGGATTAGAAAATTTTGAGGACAGTCCCTGTGGTTTGGAAGGTTAAAAAATGTTTGGACTAATTTGTACACCGAGTTTTTGGTGTAATTTTACTTTTATTAATATGGTCTCTTTGATATTTGAAATGTGGCATCAAAGCTCGTTAAGCTTTCATTCATCTAATGGTAATTTGTTTTGAATTTGTGTGCCAATAATTATTCATGTCGGTTTTATGTCAGTTTTATGACCGTTTTATGATTGTTTTGAGTTTCCGATTCAAGGAGGAATTAGAAATCCTTTACAGTTTTATGGCACTAGATATTCTGTCTGAGTATTTCCCTTCCCATAATGCATTTTGGCACAATGTTTTTCCACATTTTTCAAAACTAAATTGAAATTTGATGCACAGCAATTTTTGAACTGGCAAAAAAATCGATATCAACTATTTCCGATGCAAAGTTTATTATATTAAACTGCCAACGTGGTTGGGTGCACTTCAGTGTACTTGACTATCTCTAAACATTTGAATATCTAAATATATTTACGGAAAAATTTATTGAGTCAGATATTTGATTTATATTTTCAAAGTTCGCTTTATTTTGCAGACAGGAAAATTTAATTTAGCGTGAAATTTATTTGAGCCAAATTTATGCAATTGATGCAATTTTCGAATGAAATCATCTGTTTGAAAGCTGTACGGCTCAAAAACAGTTAAGTTTGAGTATTATTTCGATTTTGCAAGCAGCAAAGTGCCTTTATATATTTAAAGTGCACGAAATATGCGAAACAACTGAGATTTTCAACAAAATAGTGAATTTACTCAATTGAATCTTATTTGGAACCACTTTATTAATTTCAACAACTGCACTTCACCTATAAAGTTTGCACCATTTTGCATTAAGTTTTTTGCAAGTTTTGGTTGGAATTTATTAAATGGTTGACCTTAAATATTTGTAATTATATGTAATATTTTTTCAATTAGTGTTTTTGCTCCAAATGGCTGTCTGAAGTTTGTGAAAGTAGTATTGGTTATCACTATATGAGCATTCTGTTTAATTAAGGAACTGCTTTTGCAAGGATAGAGACAAAATTAAACAATATTCATTCTCATTTTAAAGATTTTTCATCATTTCTGTTAAATTTCTTTTCAACATTTAAGTATAAGATCCACAGAATTTTATAATTATGTTTTAGTTGCAAATTTAATGAGAAGAATCTAAAGTAAATTATTCAAGGTTGAAGTTAATTTAATGAAAAAACATCGCCAATAAAATTCATGAATTTACAAGTAAAATTATAAATTGTTGCGTCAGATTAGCTGGATAAGCTCCTTAATGTAAAATCGCTTTAAACTGTCTGAGAAGTGAATTATTGTAATTTTTACTACTGTTATTTTTTTATGAATAAATACATTGAGCAAAAAATATCTCCAAAACAATTATAACAAAGTGGAAGTTGTGAAATCGTAATTATGCTTAAATTATGTTTCACAATTATGATTTTGAATGCTCATGACACTGAATGTTTTTGCTGCAAATTTATGAATTTGTCGCTCTATTTAGTTTCGATAACATCTTACACTAAATTGATCTACAATACAGAATACATGTAAAATAATGTAAAATAATAAGTAATGGATGAGGCAATTTGGGTTTTCCGCATCGGGATTTTAAAATCGTAATTTATTATTGAACGTGAGCTTTTTACAATTTAACCATTTAAATTACATGAAAAGCTTATCGGACTGTCAAATAGCGCAGAATATTCATTTAGATTAAAAATTTTGCAATTGAATTTTACATATTTTACATTTATCGACGTTATTTTTTATTTTTGCATCGCATAAATATATTTATTGGATTGATATGTGGACAAATGGTCACATGTTAAAAAAATGCTCTTTACAGTTAAAATTACAAGAGTCAAAAATTAAATTTTTAATGAACAAACGAATGTTAACGAAAATTTGACCATCAAATAGCTTGGAGATCATGTTGTTGCAACAATAAAGATTTCAGGGCACCGTGCATTCCAACAGTTAAACTATGTTCAACGTTCCTAATTTCAAATCCACTAAAAAGTCAATGAGCTAATTAAGACTCCTTTACAGGTCCATCAGACCCTATACAGCAACCAAATTATATATTGACTGTAAAGTTGTTTATATTTACAGAAGAGATCTTCATGATTGCCTTTTTAGTTTTTTTGACATAATTTGCAACTATTATTGATAATACTTTGCAAGATTTATGTTCCGTTCAACTTAAATGGGTTTTAAATGGGTTCAAATTATTTAAAGCATTCACATGATTGCATGACCACCTTTTGTTATAATTAAATATAAGGTTGTTGCCTTTTCAAGTAGCAAGACATATATTTCATCCATGAATAGCACTCTGAATATCTAAAATATTGGCAAAATACATGTTTACAAATTTTACAAGCTCTTGGCATAATCATTGGTAATCTTGGTTTGAGTTGGAAGAAAAGAGCCCTGTCAACGTGTGCTGAATCTTGGCATAGATTCAATTTGATGAATTGGCTATTCATTATTCCATTGGGTCATTGAAAATTGAAGCTTCTGTTGTTCTCAGGTTGTCAGTGTTGTTGCGGTTTTGCAAGTTTGGTCATGCCGGATTTGTATTGCTATATATTTTAATTTAATTGATCTTAGGATATTTTCGAGAACTTTCTTCAAATTTTAATTGAATGGAATTTTTTTTGAATTTTTCCTGACCTCACAACTGTTCATGCAATAAATTGAAAACAAGTAATTCTCTACAGAAAATTCTAGGCAACCAAAATAAATTAACTGATTAAACAATTTCCTTTAGAACAGTCCAACATTCCTCGTGTTACTTATTTTCTAGATACCATCACAAAATTTATTAAGCTCTTCGTTACCAAGCAGCAATAATCAATAAACAAAATTGCGATTAACCCAAGCATGTCATCAGAAATACAGCTCTCCATTTTGATAACCAAACAAATTCTCCGAAAAAATCCAATGAAATCAGACTATCTGAGTTAGCAGACCCATTTCCCTGGAGGCAAATTAAAACTCCATGTAAGCAACTACGACAACTAATTTAATCAACTAGGCGAGTTGCTAAAAAAAGTGATCGCGTGACAATGTAAAATTCCAAACATTTTGGGCTTGTGGGAAAAAGATTGAATGCATAATTCAACAAATCACATCGCCACAATTTATTAAGGTACTATTAAATGTTATTCATAACGTACGCCAAGTACATAGCAGTGAAGCATTGCATAGGATTGATATTAATAGTGGTCAGTGAGTACACATAAGTCACCAGTTGACTGACAATAGACAGTTAGGAGGTGTTGAATTCCAGCTGTTATTTGATACGACATGCACGAAAAGTGGTCGAAGTGCCTCGTCCTAGTGCATGAAGCCGTTAAGGATAATCCAGCAAGGGGAGTGGGAGAGGTTGTTATGAAAGATTTAGTGAAATTTTGTTCACGGATACTCAACTTCAAGAATTTATATTCCAAATGAGGCTCTTGCAAGTTCTGGCAGAAAATTTCTCAGGAAATGTAGGAAAATTTTATACAAACTGAAAACTTAAAGCTTTTATTTGAAAGCTCTTCATTCTAATTCAAATCCTAAATCCAACCCTGATAAATAAAACACTTGCAGCTCATGCTTTTTTATCGCAACAAAAATCAACAGACACTCAATCATTCCATCAGCTGTTCAGCACTCATATAAAATCATAATCCGCAGCGATTTCAATCTAGCTTCAATTACAGTCAATTCAATAATGTTTATGCTAGTACAATATTTGCAGGACTTCAAGCTATTCAACTTTGCTGTTATTAATTTGATTTTATGTATACATACACTTTATTGACCAAACATCACAATAAGGTGGCGCCAAATTTGATCATTTTAAAACATCTGCATATTATTTAATTTATAATTATAATAAGCTCTCGGCAAGTCAACGCCTGCAAAAAAACAACATCAAATAGTTTCTTTGAACTTGCGTCTTGCTTACATGTCTGGAGAGTTGACCGTGACCGTTGAAAAATTCAGTGTATGCTTCTATTGGTTTTTAAATTGCTCTTCTACTTTGTTTGATACAGTTCCGAATTCCGAAAACAAGTTGAAATAAACAACTTTTTATCGAGTGACATCGAACGAAGATTTGTTCACGGAAATTACATCACTTATTAGCGTGAATCAGCAAATCTTTTTTGGAACCTACATAAGGAATTAAATAATCTTTTATGCTGAAACTTTTTGGAACTACAATGACCAAAAAGTATGTTTAATTGAATAACAAAATTCAATTTAATTATCTTTTTAGCAAAATAACATTAACATATACTCGGCAAGTCTAACAAAAAGTTTCTCTCATCAGATGTTAACACTGTGATTGCAAAAATGTAACCTTTACATTCAATTCAAGCATCATTTTGTTCACAACAAAGTCTGCTCGTGAGTTGATCATAACATTTGACCGTGATTGAAGGCAAATTATTCGGGAACTATTTTGAATAAGTTTGAATCGTTTGCAACAGTTTGAATTGATCGTTGGTTATTTGGTGGATATAAGGTTTGGCTAAAATGTGGTTTATGAAAAAATTTTTTGAATTCGAAGTAATTGAGATGATTTTGATATGTTACTTTAAATCTTAATTCAATCAATTTGGCATGTTTATAAAACTAATAAATAAGTTGCGTTTGAAATAGTTTGGCCAATCCAAAATTATTGTTGTTTTCATGCATGAGACTTTTGAATTCTTTGTTTTAATAAAAAAAATATTTGAAATTAGTAAAAATATGGTGAATTATTTGTCAAAATTGTTGCAAAGCACTCGAAACGCATAAAATTCGAGAAATTGATTCAGAATGCTTGAAATATTGTCTTGATATGCAAAAAGTCTGAAAGCGAAAAAAGTTGCAATTATTTCACTTTTCATCAAGCAAATGACAAATCATTCCCGACAAAACTGAACAAATTGCTTGAAGAAGTGAGTGAACGCCACGTTCATGTAAATCTGTAGTTCAATGGTTAATTGATATTTGCCAGAAAATATTGCAATATTAAGAGAAATGTTGTTTTAATTTGAATTTAAACGTCAAAGAATTGTGAGGGCATTCTGAGGGTTACGCAATATCAAAAGCATAATCCAATTAAATTAAAATTAATGATACATTTGCTAATTTTGAGTGCTGCACTTCCTTTTCAGTTTTTAGATGAGATTGAATGCAAACAGCTTTTTGTACCGTTTTTTGTGTATTGTTGTAGTTGGCAGTCAATTAAAATGTCATTTTTTATGTTTATTGCTTTTTTTGATGATCATCGGTTATTTATGGTTTGTTTTCTTATTCACTGTAAAAAGCTGCGTGAACTTTGTTCAGAAAAATATTACTTACTAGTTATCCCGTCTCGGCAAAAATGCCGAGTTAAATATGTTGGTTGTAATGAATTTCAGCCAACAATCTAGATCAAATAACCTATATTTGCAGTTTAATATATTATAACTTCAGATTACTGAAAAAAAAAGGATTTTCAATTTAGGTTACCTAAATTTATATTTGGAGCCACCAGCTGGTCACCAGGATCAGCATAAAAAGATCCCATACATGTTTCATGAGCAATCCAATAAATTAGATATATTCGCTGAAGAAACTAAAGCTCTATTGAAAGTTTCAAAATAGATCCTTGATCTTAAAAAATAGCTTCTGGATGTGGAGTTTAGCAGATTTTCAGTAAATTTAAGATTGTCACACATAGATTCTATTTTTTTTTTAATAATTAAGATAAGAAATCTCGAAAAAATTTTGGGATATGGATGAAATAATTAAGATTCGTGGTGGACCCGCAATGTCAGTTCCTCTCATTACACCAACATTGTCTAGACTCACTGATCATTTGGTAAAAATTTGAAGTCTCTAAATGGTTCCGTTCTTTGAAAATAGTAAAATGTTTGAAAAGCTTATATTTAAGGATATATAATTATTATTACCTAAATTTTTATTTGGAGCAACCAGCTGGTCACCAGGATCAGCATAAAAAGATCCCATGCATTTTTCATGAGCAATCCGATAAATTAGATATATTCGCTGAAGAAACGAAATCTCTACGAAAAGTTTAAAAAAAGCTCCTGGATCTTGAAAAATAGCTTCTGGATGTGGAGTCCAGCTTATTTAAGATTTTCACTTATAAATTCTATTTTTTTGAACTCATAAGACAAAGAAATCTCGAAAAAAGTTTTGGGATAGGGATGAAATTTTTAAGATTCGTGGTGGACCCGTGATGTCAGTTCCACTTATTGCACCAACATTATGTGGGCTCACTGATCATTTGGTAAAAATTTCAAGTCTCTAAGTGGTTCCGATTTTGCGGGAGAAGCAAATATCAATTTATTGTTTAATAAATGTCATTAAAATTGTTCAATGGATTTCTTTGAAAATAGTTAAATGTTTGAAAAGCTCATAAATAAAACCAATAAATTCATCTTCAGATCAATAGCGCGTGGGAATCTTGGGTTTCTGGTGAAAATCAAATCTCTTGTGATGCCAAATAATTAATGAAAGAAGAAAAATCAAGAAAAATTAAGCAATGAACAAATTTTGTGCATATCATATGGAAAAAGTGCCAAAATCGCATAGATTCTGGAAGCTGGAGAAGAGACGCGGTGGGTTGACCAACTCAAAAATGACTCAAAATGTGTAACTTAGCAATGTTTATAAGACCTCATCACAAAAAATTAATTTTTGCTGTTAATAAAAAGTGCCACCACATCGTGAACGTTTTTTTGGAAAATTCTGATTTTCCCGAGGATCACGGGATCAGCTCTGGTGACCACCAGATGCGTGGACCAGGTCTAGAACAAAAAGTTTTCATCCTTTACATAGTTGTAAGAAGTTTTGGTGAAAAAAATTCTTGAAAACCTTTATCCGTTCAAAAGTTATTAAGCTCCAGTTCAACGACATGACAGAATTTCGCGTACAACATATAAATATATATATATATGAACAACTGAATTCTATTATATCTAATAATAGACAGCTGTAAGGAAGCAATTGAAATTCAATTGTAAGTAAGATTGATTTGGGTGTGAAATGGGCATATATTTTTGAATTTAATAAAAACGAATTCAATTAATCGGTCAATGACTTTAAGATGCAAGATTGTGGAATGTTGAAATCTCTTGTAGTTTCTCAAGGATCTTTAAGGCATAGCAGTAGCTTTAAGTGGATTATACCGTACTAACTGCTGTGGCAAATTGAAAAAATATGGATCTAAAGCCATATCAGATTACTTCAAGTTTTAATTCAATAGTTGTTTAAACTTAAAATGAGTAAAAAGAATCATTAATATTGTCAACGGATATAAAGATGTCAGTTTACTACAATTTTGTAAAACTTGTTCAAATTAATCATTCATTCAAAAAGTTATTTGTGGAAGTATTTAAAGCATAAGTGGTTTAAAAATAGTGAATGTAGAATAATAAGGAAACATACTACAAATCCTGTTTAAATAATAATGTTTAATCTTTATCAACTTTTTTTCAACTTTAATTTCATAAGGAAATATTGTTCAAACGATGAGAAACAGACGGACAAAAAGCCGCTAGCATTTAAGTTACTTGATATGTCGGTTTTAAACTCGTCACGAAGCAATTTAAAAGAGATTTTGAGTTACTTTAATATTTAAAGAGAAGCTTTTGTTATCCTTTGATCAGTTTTCAATCAGGTATAATCCTCATCAGAATTAGTTGGACCTATAATCAATTATTTAAATATTCATTTGAAAAGCTTAAGTTGTGTTTATTGGAAGATATCATTCTTTGCTATCATGTGAGAAAAGCATTTGTGGTCGATTTATGTCATAATCAGTTTTTAACTTACTGTGAGCTTGAACCTCTTTTAGCAAACTTTTACTGAACAATAAAATAATTAAATATCTCAAAAACTCGTGCGACCGGAATAAGTCCTTTTAATTATTTTTTGGCGGCTTCATTCACAACACAGCGTTCCAAATTTCGAAATATCCATAAAACTTGCGATTTACTCGCAATTAACAACAATTCCATAAAACGAATTTTAAGCGAAAATCATTATAATGCAAAGAAAAAATTCACATCACATAGTTAGTAGCACTCACCTAAAAACAGCTGAAAAACACTGCATAATGCTAAATTTTGTATTCCTGTAATGGCCATTTTAAGCACTTGACTTATTTAAACAATTTTTCAAGCTCAACACCCCACACTTTCGTTTGCTATTAGCAAGTTTTATGCAATTTTTTTAGATATATTTAACCATATTTCAAGGTTATCAATGTTTGAACACTTTTTTTTTTCCACAATTCACAGTCAAAGATTATTTTTCAGAATTCCCCAAAACTTTTTCACACTTTCATGAATATTTTTCACTAACTTTGACGAATTCCAATCGGAATTCTAATATCTCTAACTTCTACAACCATCAAATCACTTCTGAATGCAAATTCCACTTAAAGCACTTGTAGCTCATTTTTTGTTGTTTAAATCACTCAATTTTTTGGACGATTTAACTGCGAGACATAAATTGTGAATAAACGAATTTTTCTGTACATATTGTTGAGCACCGACAAACTGCTGCTGAAGCTTTTGGAGAGGGGCAGGCAGCAACAATTGTAAAAAAATTTTTTGTGAACTTTGTTTTAGCCACAGACTATTATTATTTTTAATTATTATGTTTTACTTTTTCGAGATGTAATCTATTGGTGTTTACAATTTTTCGAAATATTTTTTTGTTAATTTGAATTTTTTTGGGGTCAACAATGATGATTGATTCTGAGCCTTTATAGAGTTATAATTCATATTGTATACGACAAAAGCTTAAGCAAACATTTGCTTTTTTATATTTTACATGTAATAAGGCAAAATAATATCTTTTCTCCCAAAATCGTCGCAAAATTAAGTCATTAAAATGATCACCTTTTCTTTTCCACGAAAGCTCAATTTTCTTCTTGAACATATACCTCTAAAGAAAATAAATTACAAAGCTTGCTTCCCCATAGAAAAGTTCAAGGTTGCCTTGAAAAGATATTTAAAGAAGTAACCTTCCAAAGAAATTGCCAATTTATTTGGCAACTGCGACGTTGATAAAAGTTGGCTCCTTGCCTAATTGTATCAATTATTAAATTTGTTGGTATGAAAAATCATATAAATATGTGAGTTGAAAAAATTCTTTGCTGGTCTTTATGCTCATTATAATTAATCATATTGAGACAATAATTGTCATTAGAGCTTCTTGCTAGGAAATCATCAGAATAAAAGCGATATGCATCAGAATTTAAACTCACGTGATAATTGCGATTTTGCAATTTAAAATTTTTAAATTAGTGTTGATTTATTTCCTGGTATCAAAAGGCGATTGACTTAATTGCTCTGAAAATGTTTTAATTCACTTTAATTGCATTTGCATTTTTTAACTTTTTACTTGAAATTTATAAATAACAAAAAGTTTGAATTCATCTTGAGAGAGACGAGTCAAGATTTCTAGTTAAATGTCCATGAACTCCACATTTGTTGTAACAAAAGCTCAAAAATTGTTAGTGAAGTATTTTTGTGAAGCTTTTCAAACAATTTAAATTTAAAGTCGAGAATCTTTAACATTTACTTTGAAAGGTTAATATCTCAAACTGAAGAAATTTACCACGTATAACATAAGGAAGTTCATCAATTCTCATATTTGATCATTTTCGTTTATTTTAGCGTGATTAACTACTTTTTTAACAATTTGTTAATTGTCGTCCATTGAAGTGTGAATCCAAACGTTAAACAAGTGTGAATTATTGAAGAAAATATATCGAGTCGATAAAATTGAGTTGCGACTATATTTGAGATATTTTAGATTTTATAGTATTTTGCGAACATTTGATTTTTTTAGATTTAATAAAATATCCTCAAGTCTATAATCATTTAAAAAAATAATTAATTGGATATGCGTACTTTTCTAGTCAAAAATAAGTCAATAAAGCTTTCAAAAGCTCTGCAAAGAAATGAACACAAAATATGTCATCACCTAAAATCGAAAATCCACACCTTCCCCTGAACAAAAGCTTTTTACGTGAAATTGCGAAATTCCTTCATGATGTCAAAACTAACAACCCAGCACTCAATTGAAAGTCGTCCGGATTTAATTGATGGTGACTAAGCAAATATCCAAAAATATCCAAACATTATATAGAAGCATTAGCAACATCTAACTACACAATTAAATAACTGCCTGATCATTTACTGTATACAGTATAATATTTAAATCACTTCAATCTACTCAAGGTCATTGGCGCATGCTCAGCTATAAATTCGCACAGATTTATGGAGTTTATGGAGGTGCATATTGTTAATTAGGCAGTAAATAGACAAATGATTGTGCAGCATCATGCTCACTGACATTCATTGAATTTATAAAGGGTTAATAGTCTCTGTTCAACTTTACAGACACAATTTTTTCAAAATTAATAGAAAGCGAGAGAAGGACATTGACATTAGAATATTAATGGAACAAATTTTTTCGGAAGATTTTCTTGAAACTTCAACAATTTCTCAATTCGACTTTATAACACACTCAAAGGATTTAAATTAGATAGTAATTTTAATAACATCCATGTCTATAAAAAACCTCTATTAAAGATGATTCGAAATGTATATAATCATTAGATATAATTTGATTGATATATTAAGCTTTCATTGTTAAAATAAATGAAGTGGCAAAAAATCATCTTTATGCTGTTCATTCCTCCCCCATATAAAATCTAACCACACGACATTTTATGCCAAAAAAATCGCCCATATATTCAGTTTCATGTGCGAAACATTTACCAGCCTAAACACCATCCAACAATATGATTCATATGTACTGAAAATCTGACAGCCCTCGTGTGTTCACCGTGTGTTTATAATATTTTTTGTATTTCCGTGTATTTTTCAGTGTATTTTTGGTATTTGTTGAACAGTGTGTACATAATGGTTTAATATAAAATAAAACCTTTAAAAGGATAGTTGTAGGTTACAAGCGTTACATCGATAATCTCATATAATATTTCTATTTTTAGATGAATCGAGTGAATCGAGGGTTGATGTTTTCCGTATTATTACCGCGTTGCTACCGCATATTTTTAGGCTGACTGTTTACTGCGAAAAGTTAATATAACTCTACGTTTACATGTTTTGCCATAAACACAATATATATTATGCACACAATCCATATAATCTACACAAAATGAATGAACATAAATAGATTTACTATCTATGTACACATATCTCCTGTTCGTCGACAATAAATTATTGGCAGTCAACAGAAGCAGCAAATATTGATTCATTAGGCAACTGTTATTAAAGTCGTTCATCTTGTTTAACATTCAGTTCAACTTGGTTTAACAGAGATTTTGTTAGGTTGAAGGGAATCTTTTATGGAAGCTCGTAATTTCATGTAATTTTGGGTAATTTCTCAATTTCTCGATTAAGGTTGGTGGAACTTCCATAAATTTGCTATAAAATGGACATGAAGTGGACATAAACTTAATTACTATCAAAGTCTTTTATTTTTACACGTTTCTTTTGTTGTTAATTCTTCTAATTCTTGCTTTTCTAGTAATACTGGGTAATTCTGGTGGTTTGAAAGCTCGATGTTAATGAGTTTACATTAATTGAAATAATGAGATTAAGTGTTATGGGGGGCTATTCGCTTGTTTTGTGTTTTGAACCAATTTGTTATGTGTTAACAATTAGGGTGTGAGGGATAAATTTACCAACAAGTCATCAAAATGAAATTCGATCTGACTCTAAGTTCTATGAGATTATTAAATTAATATCATTTTAGCTACAAGTATATTTGAGTGAAATAGATACGTTTTTTGTTTGAGCGGATAAGCTTCAGTAAATTCAATGATGGACATCAAACATATTTTTGTTTTAAACACATTTTGCTTTAAAATTCTGAATAGAGTTTTTTTGCACTCACTCAACGATCGTTTTCTGCTACAATGATTTATTGAAATAATTGTAATTATAAAGTTATGAAAACATTTTCGTTTGCGAATAAAATTTATGCTCCAATATAAATCTAATCGATTCAATAAATTAACCCAAAATATCAAAATTTATTATCTCAATTTCCATTTGTTTCCTTAAATAATGAGAATTGGCAAAGAATTTGAGCTTTCTTATAAGGTAAAGTGGGAAACAACCAAAAATAACAAAAATATCAAATGAAATGGAAATAAACCGAAAAATACGCTTTAATTACAAATAGTTACAAATTTATGGTGAATCGATAAGTTTGAGACATTCCCCAACATTTATACTGTAATTCTTCTTTAATTGCTATGTAGAGTTAATGAAAGTAATAGTTTAGTAATTTTATTTATATTCTATAAGTTCAGGGAACAGGTGAATTGTGTAATTTACCGGAAACATTTAAACAACGGAAATAAAGGAGTTTGTTGATTCGTTTTGTAAAATATTCAATGAACAATGACAGTTACACATGGAATAAATTGTATTGAAATTGTGTTTGAGATGAGTGGCATTACTTGTATATCGCCTCCAATTGACGAATTATATTATTTTAATTATCAATGAACATAAAACAATGTCCAT